>OY720632.1:184854449-186054449 GCA_963169105.1 Ceriagrion tenellum | reverse complement strand
CTAATCAAGATAATAAATTAATAGCAATGAAATGCTCGAAATGACATAAAATGCTTAAAGAATAGCAAAAAATTCACTTTTTAGATTGTTTGCTTTTTTCTTTGTTTCTCTCGTCCAACTATCGAATAACTTAGTGGCCTCCCTTCTGAAAATTGCTCTTCTGTTTTGGAAGAAGTCCACCTGGAATAGCCGCGAGAGTATGGTCGAATTATGTGACATAACTATCTGAAACGCACCCATTCTGTGTTTTGTTTTCACAACCTTCAGTTGTTTTCGAAGTCCGAGCCCTGATGTCTTGACTTGGTCTCGGATTAAATTCCATGGTTTGCGCGGGGAGTTAATTCATGCGATCGCCTCCTTGTATGTGATGCAACTAAAGGAGAACGACTTTGTGAAACCCACACGCTAAACCCTGCCCTACATCTCTCTCGGGAATACGTCCGAGGAAATGGTGACAACTTCGTGTAAGGTAAACGGTGTGAAATATAGACGCTGAAATTCAGAGCCTCAGATGCGCCCATGACAGAAATTTGAGGGAGAATTCTGAGAGAGCATCGTAAAACATTATGCAATGTATTCATCGAAAAGATGTGAAGTGGCTAGGATTGAAACGATGATGATATTTCTGCCAAAACTAACCACAATGCTTTTATTAAGCAACCGGCAAAGTGACGTTAATTAATTATTTCATTTTCTTTCATTTGATTGATGCTCCTCTCCCAATTATTTCCAACAGGATATCCGACTTGGGTATTGTTTTACAGCTGGAATGCTACATGGAAAAAGTACCAATACGTCTCATATTGGTCAATGCAAACCTTCATTTTCTGGATGGAAAATATTGTGGATTCCCTTTGCCATTCGAAGGAATAATTTGGTAGATCATACCTCTAAATCTGTGCCATCGATGTATTCACCTGAGACTGATGACTTTTTCAACAGTGGAGCCGGTTAGTTTGAGTGTAGTATGCAGAGTGCAGACATCTCTGGTCTCTTTCCTTGCTTTTACCACTTAATAATTTTTCCAATAAAAACAATATTCTCCGTAACTTGGTTTTGGACATGCAACCTTCAGGTTAAAGAAAGGAACTTAAAATTTAGGTGTAAACTCGCGTAACGTAGGTCAAATTTTTGATTCAATTTTTATTTTTTTCCTGGAGACGTATTCCATGTAACTAATGGATCTTGGTGTTACCCTTTTACGGAAGATTTGTATGTGAAAGTTACAGAGTTATCAAACTCTTTTCACTAAAGTATGTATACCTACCTGGGAGAATTTTTGTACAACATGTAATGTTAGTCCTTATGTAGCCCTGATAACAAATAAGCAAAAAGTCGGCAAAAGAGTAATACTTTGACTTATTAATGATTAAACTTCTCTTAAAAAAGTAATTATAATATTTATAAACGGAGGTTGAGAGAAGAAACCATCGGGTAATCCAATCTTAAGGCAGAGTCGCCGTTGACGATTTTACGAATTTTAAATTTATCATACTGCTAAAAATGTAATACTTGCTTACAAACTGAACGATCCGAGTATTCCATGATTCAGAGGCAATATTACTCTTTGGCTTACAAGCATTTTTCCAAGGTTTAACCTACTTATTTTACATGAGGATGTCGATGAAACAAAGGGCCATCGTGTCCCGCATTAACCTCTTGACTGGATGAGAAGTTGAGACTGAGTGTCGCCAAAAGGGGGCGGGGATTATATTAGTTTTTTTTCGTTTAGGTTGCCTTCATTTTTAGCGAGCCATCCAACATTATTTATATTTTTAAAATTTTTTTTCTGGATTTCGCGGCAAGTATTTCGGCACGATGAAGCCATTAATTTGTCCGGAATCCTAATGGTGCTGCGCTCATTTTTTTCCGGGTCATGAAATCCCCTTTCCTTCCTCTTCCCCTAATCCTACTTCTTTCCCCCTCCCTCCCTTTCTCCCACCCACCAACCACCCTATCACCCACCCTCACAGCGCCCTCCACCCCCCGTCTCGGCTTTAATACAAATGGCGGAGGATGTGCGCGCTACTTGACCGCAATTCCTCAGCACTCGCCGTTAATCTCCTCCCTTCATTGCTCTGGAGTGCTTCTTCTTCTGCGGCCAACTGAAAAAAAAACAAAATTCTCTCTTTTAATTTAACGTGGTTCTCACTATTTGTAGCACACATTCTCACTCGGAGTTCTTCTAAAAATTTTTTTTTCTTTTTCATAGTTTTACAGTTTACCTTGCTGATGTAGCTTGAGCAATATCACTTTGGTATTGGGTTTCAAGTGAGCCCAGAAAAAAAGAAACGTTCCTGTAAAGAGCCCGTGCAAGCCGTTCATGCCAGCCAGGAATTAACCTACCCTCTGAGGAATTTAACTCGGTTCGGTTCCCTGCTTTTTTCTCGTTGATTCTGTTTTCGTACAAAAAAATCAAGCTCTTCGAGTCAAGTGCTGAATCTTGTATTTGAGAGCTCTTAAGGGAGTTAACTTTTTAGAAGTCTATTTTATGGTGTATTGCGAGGACGGGGTTAAGGGAGGTTGGGGTTAAATCACATGTCATTGTGATTGCTAATGCAGCATTAGTTAATAATTTTCAAGACTATTATTGAGAAGCGATAATGAGAGTGCTTTGATATTCTTGGTGATACACTTTTCTTTTGGCAAATGAGTGATTCTGTAGATCGGAAGTAACAGTCACTATGTACTCACTGAATTTTCGCAGTTAGTATGTAGGGTGAACTGACGATTTGTGTTCTGCTCAACGTTAACTTTGAGAAGTAATTACATTTAGCGAGCGTATTTGAACTTATTTTTATTGAAGCGGCTGATGAGTTAGGTGTCATTAACTTTACTCACTAAATAGCATCAGTTTTGAAGTGTAATATTATTAAATAAAACTACAATTGATGTAAGTGTTTCATGCATATGAAATTTATCCAGGGTAAATATGTGATAACCTAAGAAACGTTCAAATCTTGTTTGGATCAGACGTTGTTGTATATGTGATGAGGAACCTTGAAATAATTTAGAATATTTGCTTGAATTCGTGTACTTATTCTGGCAAACATTTTCGTGAGAATCTTATCATGAAAATGCTTTGACGCCTTTTCGAGGTAAAATACTTATTAATATGAACCTGTTTTGCTGAGGACTTGTATGATTTCCGTGCAACATGTCTTAATTTATATTACTTAGTCGTAGTCTAATTACATATCTATCGTATGTGGGATATTTAGTTTTGAGGAAATTCTTAAAATGCAGTGCACAGATAATAACGCAAGTACATGAATAAACAGCCGCGGTAAGATTGAGTTTTACTCTCGTAAACTTTTGCTCATTGTACGTCATGCGATGGGGTGTTGTCGTGCAGGAATTATTTCTGTCCTTGCAACTGGGAGATAGTATGTGCAGGCGGAAGGTGCACATACATTTATAATTCTAGAAATGGGATCGAGCAGAAGTCTCTAATTTATTTCAATTTGCGATACGCATGAAGCGTAAGGGTAATAAATTTGGATTTAGTGAATGACCAATTAAATAGGATGCCACTGAAGCAAAGCTTGAACACGAGTACACTTTTTTATTCTTACTTGAAACTGTTCCTTCTCTTTGTCCCACCGCAGTCCATACTTTCGGGAGATTTGATTTCTCAGTTTCATTCCAAGTATTATTTTTTAACTGCCTAACTTAGAATAATTTATCATGGCAAGATCCAAAAAAATAATGTCCGTTTTCATATCGCAGACAGTACTTCGAGTTTTTATGTCATGTCCAGTGATTACATAAGCCACTTCACCCTCTTTTTTCTTTGTCGCAGTCGCGACTAGCTATCAAGTTTGTATTTTATCGACGCCCATGTCTTTGTGATCTACTCGAACTATTCTCTCCTCTTCACTGAGTTTCTCATTTACCCAGCATGTTCACTGCGCCATTTTTTCCTGTATCAGCCCTAAGAACGAACATATTTATATATTTGGCAGTAAGTGATCAGAATTACCTCACAGTGGGTATATTACCTTCTAATAAGTTCCCGTTCGTTCACTTTTGTTTTCATTTTTAAAACTTGAAATGATCAATCTTTTAGAGCTCTTTTTAACTTTATAAATTATTAAGGCAAACAATGAATTTATGTTTCACTTTATTTATGTAACAAAGTGAAATATTTTAAAATAATTAATCCCTTGAACTGCGTAATCAACTTTTCACTCCAATGGAAAAAAAATTGTATCCAAAACCGATAAAACGAGGAATATACATTAATTGAGGATATAATATTGAAATATTCGGACCTCGATGAGTAAAATAGAACATGGTGTCTCTGGTAAGTTCTACCTAGAGAAACTGGTGTCTGCGCGCCCCTTAAGCCAACTAAAGACATGTAGGTTGCTAAGGCAGCATTTTTAATTGTTTACATCAGTAGGTTAGAGAAAATTGCGTAATATGTATGATTTAAACAGTGAATAAAACAACTAAATAACTTAGAATGCAATCTAATAATTTAAATGGCAAATATTCATTCAGTCCAATTACTAAACCTCAACCACCTGAAAAATATCAAATTGATTTTAAATGAATAAAGCAAAACATATCAGCAGCCATCATCATAGTAAACGTAAAGAGCTACTCCGGAACATGTGATTTCTTACAATTAAGAGTTAATACATTGTAAGGTTTAAGTAGTGCTATCAATTTTTGTTAAACTTCCGCTGACAATTTCCTTGAATACATACGCATGGGATCTTGTACAAGCGTTGCTGATTTGCATTGTGCAGGTATCGTTTTGATAAGCCTGTAGAGCTTCATTTGTAGGATACAATATAAGGTAATTTCAATGTTCACTAGTTTGATCGTTAAATTTAAAAGGGAAATTGTGCAAAACTGACCGCAGTAAAAATTAGAATACTCGCCAGGAGAAGAGATTCCACTGGTCATGTCCCAGTCTGTGTTTGCTTCATAGTTTAGTTTGCATCTGAGATCTGTGATCATTTTATGGTCAATTCAGCATCATGTATCACCAAATGTTTTGATAAATAAACCTGAAAGAAGATTCTTTTTTTAGTTTTACCTTCTTTTTACTCATCCATGAAGTTACTTGGCTAGATGGGAAGGCCTTCATTAACTTGAAATCTTCTCGAATTCACCTGTGCTGACATTGATAACACCAATCCTTTGGTGCTCTATTATATTTATATATAGTCTACATATCAAGTCTTTTCCTAAGTTACTTTAGTTAGGAGGAGAGGAGTTACAATTTTGACTTCTCCTTCACCCAAGTATATTATACGCTCCGATTTTTTGCACTCAGTACATTTTGCGACTTCTATCTCCTCCTCCATGTTCGCCGTGGAGAAATTTCCTTTTCCACATTAGACGGACGGTGCTGAATAACTTGTGATGTGCCACACTTTCTGAGTAGAATAGAGCACCGTAATATGCCTCTCTGAATTCGTAATGTTTTCAAACTGGTGGATAAACTGATAACAATTCATTGAGAAAACCTGCCTTCATCGCTAAGAAAACCGCAGATGCCTGATCTTTCCTTTTTTCTTCAGGTTTTTGAAAGTGTCTCTTCTGAGAGTGTGGCACGTATTTAATCGATTGCAACATCTACGGGATTTCATCATTTTTGAAGGGCAAAACAATTCTACTTTCCACTGATTCTGCATGCTCTTCTCCGATTGACCCTGCGACTAATGACTTGAAAACTTATGATTCGGTCAAGATGCTCTTCTGCTTACATTATGGTGGCTGCAGAGCCATTTTTATCAAGGCACAGATAAGGGGGAAACTTCGTATTTGTATGCCTATGAAAGCTATTTGAACATATAGCATTGCGTCACATGGGTTATATTTTGTAATGAAACTATTGCATATTCATCGATTTTCTTCCAAAAGTGAAATGATATATTTCTGAACATTATAATAATAGTGAAACATGGGTGTGTCAAGATAGACATAAGAGGAGACTAAACGCCGTGGAATGAGTTATGTGAGGAGTGTTTTCGGCAAGAGTAGGATAGATAGGGTGATGAATGAGTGGGTAATAAATGAATGTGGGTTAGATACTCCAGCAATGGACATATATGAAAGGAGTGTGCTTCGTTGGTTTGGCCATCTTGAGAGAATGGATGAGAGTTGAATAACAAAACAGATATATGAGAGTGGAATGAATGGTGCGAGAGGTAGAGGTAGACCGAGAAAGTTGTGGTTGAATGTGGTTGAGTAAATTCTTTGAAGGAGGAATACTAGGAGTCTTAAAAACAGGAGGGCGTGTATGAAGCAGTGTTTGGGGGTAAATGAGAGGTAAACCGAGAGGTTTGCAATGATAGGTCAATATGAAGGAAATTATTGAAGCCGAGTTAGGTGTACAAATATGTATTTATGAGTGAAACTTTGTGACTGTGTCTACCCCGAAAGGAAACGGCGTGAATGTTATGCATGCATGTATGTGTATTAATTGCTAACTAGAATGAAGTTGTCACGCCAAGTTCAATATTCGAGAAACATATTTCAATATAATTTTGCCTAAACTGCAAATACCGCGCTTAAAACTCCAGTCATAAATTGTATTATACGAGGAGAAATTTATAAATGATTCTTGTATCATTTTCGTTACAGCCAATGTAGTAAGTTTAAACGCATAAACTGATGCTTTTAAATTAATTATGGTTCAATTTTTTTTAGGATCTTTCTAAAATAAATAATCAACATGTGCCTTCAACGACCCACGATACCGCTTCAAGCGCCTTGAGTTTTTTCTGAACCGTTGTGAGACGATTGAGTAAATTATTCTCAACATGCATATTTTTTGATGTTGAGATTTTGACCTTTGTCAATCAATACAATTTTGATCCAATTCCTACTATTTTCAGCTGAATTAGATTGATTACTAAGGTTAATGATTTTTTAAGTAAGCTATGATACGATGAAATAATTTCTTTCGATTGAAACAAATTTTATTTTTCTTCTAGTTGAAGAAATACTGTGTCTCATCACGGTATCCTTTCATTCTTCAGGAGGAAACGTCGAAACCGTCGATGGAAGAATTTCTAAGAGCGTTCGTGGCTGAGGTAAGTTTCATCATGCGACATTAATGAAAGGGACGCAAAATTTGTTGTATTCTACTAAGCTGCCAATTAAGCACTCCTTTGAGTTCCATCTTTTATTTATTGGCTATGGCGTTTATCATTAAAGGCCAATATCCGAGTAAGTACCCAGAGAGCCTCTTTGTTTTCCAAGTAGAGAGATGATATGAAATAATTTTTGTTGTAATTTACGTTCAGATTCTGCGGTGGTAGATCCAGCCCATTTCAAAAATTGCACAAATTACCAATTTCTTTAATTGGCCTTTGGCCACACGTCGAAGATTGGAAAGATATTTTGATGAGAGTCACCGTATCCCGCTGGAAAAATAGAATTACTGACCTTAGTATTAGTTTTCGGCGAAATTCCTCTCTCATCCCGTTCATTTTGAGTGTCATACGCCCTCAAAAGCCTTTAACGGGAGCGGATATTCACGGAGATTAATTTTTTCCTCTCTTTTTGATCAAAAAATATTCTTAATATGGATCTAATTCAGTTTATAACTTTAACTGGGGCGAAGTCAATCCTTTTTAAAATTAAAGGAGAGAAAATGGAAAAAGAATCTAGGGAAGAGACACAGGAATGTGATTATAAGGACATAATTCGCTTATTACTAACACAGGACTCATTTGCTGGTCCAGATGACTTTCCCTGAAATTCAAAGACTATATCTCGTCCTCCAAAATGTAGTGATTTTAATGAATCTCTAGAGGCTAAGTTCACTTATATCCAATTTTTCAGAGTCAAATTAGCAAAAAATGTGAAATATCAAATTTGAAAATATATTTGCAGGATTGTAGACTTGACTAATTTACAGTTTCTGGTCATTAACTATTCAATATTCATGTTTAAATGAAGTATTTAGAAGATTTTAGAGTTCAAAGATGGCAAAATAGCCCATGCTGTAATTAAATTATCACCACCCAGTAGATTGGGAAAAAATATTTTCATATTGTGCAATTTCTATTCCCATTTTAAACGGTCTTAGGACTCCTTTTTCCCTGGAGATCTATTTAGAATTCGTATTGCCGCAATGTCTTTATGAAAATACATGAAATATTTTATATATATGTAAACAATCCAAATGATTTCAAACAGGGTGATAGGCTCTCTTGGCTTAACTTCTTAAATGACCATCATCAACAAAGTCATATATTTCTAAACTTTTCTACGCATGGGAAATGGTTTCTGGCTTGATTTTATGACAGTTATCAATCCCAGCGGAGATGAACATAACTTTATTCACTTCACCATATGACTTTTACTTAGATGACTGGGGTTTTGACTCTTTGAGTCAACCCGAAGTTTTTGACATCTGAAGATGACACAAGGTGTCGAAACTCTGTTTGTGTGAATATATTATTCAAATCCAGTTTAATTCCTCTTTTCAACCGTCATTTTGTTACGTTATCATTCATTTCTCTGATAATATAGGTACATTAATTTATGAATCATGGCATTTCTCTGTTACCAAACCCTCATATTTGTAATGCTTCAGATATCAAAGATTCTTCTGACTTTGAATTACAAAGAGAAATCTAGAATGATTTTCGAGTCCGGTAGAAGGTTATTTACTTTATGAAACGTTGGAAAGAGTACTGCCATGGTAACTTAAGGATCGGATTTATGTCTCCAGAAAAATCTTGTATGAAGATCTTAATAAAAGTGTAGGTAGCAAAGTCATACCCATTTACGTCTCTTTTGATCTATTTTTGAATGCATTTTTTGTCAAAAACATCACCATGTCAAAGAAACCACTTTCCTGTCCTCGATTTAGTGTTCCGCTTAACAGTTGTCACGTCTCAAATCGAGAGGCAATCAAATCGCATCACTTAGAGGCACTGTGAATGGGAAAAAGATTCTTCAATCGAAATACACCCTCCCCACTTCCCCGGCCACCCCACCTCACCCTCCCACCAACCCTTACACCCTCAAGATATACCCTAAAGGATCGACTCTTTGGCCAACCCATTCCCTTTCGGCGGGCAATGATTCGCCTTTAGAATTCCTTTAGAAGGACCGAATCACTTCGACTTGGCGCGCGGTAAAAGTGAACGGCATCTGTTGCGATTGATTGGTCCCGATGAAACGACCCTGACGGGCGAACGGAGGAGGCGATCCCAACGGATAAAAGGGGGCGGGGCAAGGGGTGGCAATCATGGAGAGAGAGAGAGAGAGACGAAGTGGGTGTTTGGAATGAGCGAGAAGGGAAGAGAAAGTAATGGGAGGGGCCACTGAGAGCAACAATGCGGAAACTGTACGGTTTAGAGAAAAATAAGCATGCTTCATCTTAAAACGGTATAAAAAAGTATAAAACTTCAAATTTAATTCATAAATTCAAATGCCAAATACTGACTGTATCCTAATACTGAAAGTTGAACCATAAAAAAAATGTTAATATAATTCTTAAATGAGTAATGCTAAACATATTATCAGTCATACTCTTAAACACTTTAAAAAGATAAACCACAAGAAATCTTACTAATACATAAAAATCTATTGGTGTCTGTCTGTCTGTTACTCAATCACTCATAAACCACTGACTCGATTGAAACAAAATTTGGCAGGAAGATTCTTGATATATTTGGTCCACACATAGACTATAAAACAAGGGCCTCGGGGCCCTAAAAGACCCTCAAATGAGCTCTTTTATTGCAAAAAATTGGCCCTGGAAGATAAGTCTTGCCTGTATTAGAAACACGTAAAATATACCAATACTGAATGTGCAACAATCATGGGGTCGTAAGTCACGCTGGAGCCCCAGAGGGCCCGAGGTCCCAAAAAAATGCTTTCTTAAAAGCCTCATAAGTCTTGAACGAGTGAACCGATTTTGGTGAAATTTTCACGCATGGGATCAGTAAAGCTTTTTTAAGGAAATTGAAACAATAACGAAGGCCCCTGAGCCCCAAGGACAGCATATTGGGCCGTCTGGTGTCTTATGTGTTTGAAAAACTCAAGTCTAAACATTTTGGTTCAAGTGCAGAGGTTTCTCTTTAAGCATATTTTCATTAGTTTCACTAAATATAGAAGGCTATAGTTTTCGCCAATAGATGGATACCAGATTGCAGTTTTTCATTTAATTTTCTTAAACAAATAAAATTTCCCTAGAAATCGCGTTTTTAAAGTCAAAATCATGAATTTTACTTATGTAACAATAAGATATTTCCTTGGTTACCGTGGAATTAGCATTAGCCTTAGAAGGGAAATGGGACCTTTACAATGGTGGCTGGGTTTTATATCTAGAGATATGTATTACAGTGGAAATCTAGACCGTATACTGAAATGTTGCTGATTACGATATTTTCAGGGATATTTTTGCCTAAAATTGGCAAAGTTCATTTTATGTGGACTAATTTAAGTTGGACCCATGTAAAACAGGAGAATGCCACGATGTTATATTAATGCGGAAAGCCTCTGGAATGCAAATGGCCAGTAGTTTAATATCTATATGTTACTGCAAAAGAATGTCGAATGTCGGTAAGCATAATATAATGCGGTTTTCATATGCTGAATTAAAAAATAAAACTAAAATTATAGCTGATTTGCCTAGAAAAAAAAATCTCATTTCTTTAATCCCCCGTTGAATTTCAACGGGTGCCTTTGCTAGTAACTTATAATAATTCTTAGTAAATATAATTTGAATTATAAATAGGCATTTTTTTTATCTTCCCCTATTTCCTTGACTATGCATGCATATGGGAGCAAGTACTGGCTTTACTGCCTCATGTCCAGTGAGATACATATTAACAGACGCCGGGAGATACCAAATAAGAACAAAATATTTTCCGGCGAATGATATAAGTAAATTCTTCTCTGGTTGCACATCGGTAGATTCACTTTGGCGGGACTTGACCCTTCGAATCGGTCAAACACTATTCCTTACACAAACGGTCACGTTGGGTCAAGATGGCCCAAAATATTCAAAGTTGTTTTCAAATAATATTATTATAGAAACTTTATGCATATAATAACCAATAAGAAAATTCAACAATAGAACAATATATGATTGTTTCTTTCAACACTATGCATTAAATACCTTAATTACCGTCCTCGGTAAATCGCACAGTTGAAACTCCACAAAAAATCTGCCTTTAAAGTTAGTCCTGTGTTTAATTATTTCTATGACAATACACTGAGCAAATACACAAGGTCCCTCTATAAATCCTATGTTATAACATATTTACACATGGTTTCATCCATCCTGTATTTAATGTGTAAATCTGGCGTATCTTTTCAGCATGTAGTCTGACAGATGATGCCTCAATGTCTTCAGCCAAGGTAGACAGTACCGTATCTTATTCGTACATCGCTGCATATTTTTCTCTGAAATAATTATGTGTGTTTAAATAACGCTTGAAAAGCAAGTTTTGGGTGAATGGAACTCCTAAAATTGTTTACGCTCTCGCCGCGCAATAATTTTGCTCTTTTCCTAAATGGTGGGTCATTTGGATTCCACGGGAAAGTATTTCCTGTGGAATTTATCAAAATTTAATTTTCCAGTCCCAAGTTCCTTGTTAGATATTTTTATTTCAACCGAGCTAATAACTTGTGAGGATTCCTTTACTATTGTCAAGGAATCAAATGAAACTATCGCGGTGGGGTTTTTCAGCGCTCAAGGCGAAGTGGAGCATATGAGTCAACTTCTGGAATACTTACAGATAGTTCAAACTGGTAATTGAAATCACTATTCCACCGTTATTTGTTAACAATGATTCTGCATTTACTTCCCTCCACATTTTTTTGTGAAAATAGCATGGAAATGTGGCCCTATTATGACGAGGGAAATTTATTATGATATGGCACAATTGGTTATAATGAGCCCTCAAGCGTGCACATTCATGTGAAGCTATATGCTATGTATTTTGCGCAAGCTTTTCAACAAGAGTACGTTTAAGGTGAATTAGTAATCAACAGAAATGCATCAAATATGTAAACGATTCTAATGCCATTTGGGAAAGGGAATCACTTGCACAACAATTGATGATGTTGGCCTTCGTTTAAATTAGGGATAAGTCGATTTCACTATTTTTCGATTCCGATTCTATGAAATCGATTCCCGACTCTCGATTACGATTCCGTCGATTCTTATTCTTAATAACAGGTTGGATACTCATATACCAGTTGCTTATGACTAATATTTAAATTCAAGTATTGGCTGACATAAAATAACAAAGACAATTAAGTCGCTCAAAAAGTATATTTATTAACAATTACCAATTATATCCTCAGCTTATTGAGGGAGATTAAAAAGTACAAATTGATAGCCTGCACCCAAAATTACCGAGACTAACATGATGTAATAAATGAAATTTGATTTAAATATTTATCTATCTGGAATCGATGGAATCAGAATCGACTTTAGGCGATCGATTCTCGATACCTATTCTAATCCTGAGGGTCGGTGGAATCGAGAATCGACATTTGGATTCGATTCATCCTTAGTTTAAATTACACTATCGTGAAAAATGTTTTTATTTTCATGTCTATCAAAGCCAAGTCAGTAATTTCAGTTACGTTATTATTTTGGACGTCCTATAGAGAGAGCAGTATATTATTCTTCTATCCTTATTCCAATCCCTTATATCCTATTTTCTCCTCTCCTTTGCTGTTTCTCTCACCGCAGCCAAACTCTTTTTGCTGGGCATTTCTACGCATTCGCCGTCCGCCCATCCATCATAATTACCACCACCAGCGGCCAATTCGCCATCGCCTTCCCTCCGTTATCACACTCGTTGCCTCGTGGAAATCCGACCGCCCAGTCAGCCGCCCGGGGCGAGAGGGCGGGCCGGCGCTTAGACGAACGCCAGCCGTATAACGCCGCCGCCGCCGCTTCCTCTGCGTCGCATTAAATATTCACAGAGCCCGTTAATATTTCAGATTTCGAGTCCGATGACTCCGTTGTATTTTTATTGTTTCATCGAAGCGGAGAGAACCGCTATTATCGCAATTCGTTTCAATCCCTGCGGTGTGGTCTAGTTTCCTCTCCCTTGGGAATTGTCCATAATTAATCACCTCGGCCACGCCCCTCGGGGGGAAGGGAGGAATGAGGGGTGGACCCCTTGGTTAGCCCTCCACCTTCATTCCCTGGGATGCCGCAGCGCCACATGTATTTGTTTCTCGTCCATGGAGAGCTCTCGTGTCATCCGCGAAGTACTTGGCGCACGAAAAATTCCACCATCAAGCGTCTTTTGTGAAGATTTCTCGGGTTCCACACCCGGTAAGATTGTTGAAATTTATAAACATTCCGACGGCAGACACAGCAATCTTCATCAGTATAATTAATATCTGAACAAGCTTGATGGTGGTTATATGTAGCCGAAAATTCCTTACTGTTGGAGCAGCTGTTCCACAGTTTTTGAATGGTGCCATTTTCCCAACAGACGTCATTGCGATAAACTTTCACCACATTAATTCGCCAGGAAAGCACTAAGTTCCTTTTAGCATGCGCATTTTATCCCACCCACTGTCTTAACTTGTGGAAGGGAAGATAAAACTAAGTATTTATCCGTAAAAATCAATTTACACCGACCTAGGTTTCAACGGGTCAACGTCTCTCACAATGTAACGTGCAACAGCAATGCTCCTGTGCATGTGTTCCTCTCGTAAGAGGAGTTGGAAGATCAATTAGGAATCAGGAGTTAAATCAGAGGGAATGAGCAAGAATAGGGAGGTCGGGTAAGTTGGAGTAAATCAGAAAACTTCCCTCTGATCCACTTCCTCCTATTCATCTCCCGATTCCGAATTTCCTCTTTCCCCCATTCACAGAGGCATCTACAGTACATCGCCGTTTAATAGAACCACGCTAATCGGAAACCCGGGTTGATCCAAAATTTCAACAAATTCTGATATGCATGAATACATAAGGTTGCCCGCAACCGTTACAAAGTGAAAATGCTGAAGAATATTTTATTTATTTCAAGAAATTGAATGTTTCCAATGCACATTTTATGTAGAAAATGTAATTAAATAAATGAAATAAAATGATAGAAGTGCGTATTTTCACTAAATCAACATTTAAATACCAACTATCAATTACCCAAAAACACCGATCCCTACGAAACGGATCCACCTTTGTTTGAGTTAGACGAGGCTCTGCTGTGCATGCGGGTGCTTTGATATTATTCCATACTTTCTAAATAACGGTCACTCGTTTGAAGGCGACACGAGCATGTAGCTTGTTCTCATCCTCCTATCTGAGGATCCACGTTTCTGCACCATACATGCTACGCTCCATGTCATGTATTATGAAATAATCTTAATCCAGTGGATTTGAATCGCAAGTTGAAGCGTACGCACCCAATCAGGTTGGTATCCTGGTTTTTTAAACTGATTCACTGGCGTTGCAGTATTCAAAAATGAAATAATGAACAAGCCCTAATAAGCCCGTATGTACCTGCATATAAGATCACTTTTGAGGTTCAAATTCTAGGAAAACTATAAAACAGTTGGGAGAGCCCTCAGGGAAGTACCCAGCCAGTTTTGAAAGAATGTGTGATGCTTTGCATGTTTTGTAATTAAGCAGTAAGTGTTTTTAAATGTTGTTTGAATGCTAAAGGAAATAAATCATTCAAAGTTTGAATAGACCACTTTAAAATAACTTTAGATATCGGTATGGGTACCCCCTCTGGCTTATCCTCCCCGTATAAGACCCCAACTTTTGAAAAATATTTCGGGAAAAAAGGGAGGTCTTATATTCAGGTAAATACAGTAATACATGTTCTCATGAAGAGCTTGCAGATTTCAAGTTCCACTTTTAAGAGTGGGTTTTAAGGCGTCTCTCGTAATTTATCGTTGCTGCTTGACTGTGATTATTGAGTGTGTACCACGTTACCAAATTATTTAGATTCTGCAAATGAATAATCAGTCATAAGCCAAAAACCTCTATCATAAGCGAAAAATTATCCTCCTCTAATGCATTAAAATTCATGCTCATGCACTGTGTGAGGAAGGTGTCCCATTCTTCCCTCAAAGGGCTTATCGTCAGTGGAGATGAGTGCAAGCAGCGACTCATGCGTCGTGCTGTGAGGATGATATCGGGATTACGATGTTCGACACTCGTCCTTCTTCCCTCCTTCATCCGCAGGCCTCTACACTTCCGGGGAGAGATGAGCAAACATGAGTGGCTGTCTTCAGTTTCTTACGTGGAGGAATGAAAAACAAAAGGAGACTCTTCTTATATGCTTCTTAAGGAGACATTGTTGACTGAATTCGGGAAAAAAGCGTCGGAACCGTTCATCCGTCATTCATCCTTCAAGAGTGCTCTGAGCAAATATCGCGGTGTTCCAGATAGAGTTCCTGTCTTTTCCACGCCCTTGTCTTCCCACCCGTTTCCCGATTTCGCTTTCCAATCTCAGAGGAAAGCGATATCTTTGGTGGAACATTAACGTCTTACGCAAGTGGAGAACCAATGTTCTCTCAGCCCCGTGTTTTGACGCCACCATTGTCTCTAAGAACGCGTGTTTCTTTGACCTCTAATGTTAAATAATTTTCCCTTAATCTGCCACCGTATCAGTTTTTAGCTTTTGGCGAGTGAAATCAGGCAAGTCTAATTACATTACTACAGTTCACGATCAAGGTTAATATTCCAGTTGATCCATGTTTATTGACGTCGTTTTCTTGATCGGGCTCTTGTCCGGCCTCTGTTACTCACTAATGCTGGTTTAATATTTTTATCAAAAAGATACAAATAATCAGCCTGTTAAATACATATTCTATTAATTGACTATCAAACAGTGGGATGGTCACGAACGGATTCCGAATTTAAGCGACTTTTTATATGATAATAAAAGACAGGGAGCACTGTTTCTCGACAGTGTTTTAATGTTTTGCGGACTTTTATTTGGAACAAATAAGAATCTGTAATTACAAACATCAGTAGTAGAAGTAGAACTTTTTGGCTAACATTTCGACATAGGTTTCATAAATACTGTTTTGGCATCACAATAACCAATGAAAATCTTATGAATTGCTAAAGAAGATGTCAAAAAATGTAAAAGAGAAGTATCTAAATAATAGAACAATATTTTTCTTTAACAAAGGTAGTTGCAGTCAACTATAG
This sequence comes from Ceriagrion tenellum, assembly GCA_963169105.1. Classification (NCBI taxonomy): domain Eukaryota; kingdom Metazoa; phylum Arthropoda; class Insecta; order Odonata; family Coenagrionidae; genus Ceriagrion; species Ceriagrion tenellum. Next base: position 186,038,323 of record OY720632.1, on the reverse strand, counting down.
GAGTCCATCTGACCGTGTGCGAGGTTCCCGCGTTTAGAATTTGTCTTTTGCGGAGAGAATAGTTGCACGAATAGGTAAAAGTAAGCGAAGAGATTTGTCAATTCATCTTACAAATTTTCGAGTCATATATTTCAGCATTATTGACGGAGTGGAAGCGATATAAATCACTGAGCGACTTCTGTCAGCCTTGCATGACACTCGCAGAGAATTTGACTAATTTTTTAAACTGGGTTTTTAAGAAATAAGTGTTGGTAATGTCCATTATAAATAATATATTACTGCACTCCCTAGGTCAAACGTGGTGTATTTTTTATTATTTTTCTGTGTACGTACTGATTTAAACTATTGGTAGTCACCTAATGGTCCGAGTAAAACTCTGTAGCTAATTTTCCTCCACGTAAATGTGTGAAGTTTACTCTCTCATACTAATATTTTTATCGGTGAAGGCCTCATTTGAAAGATAATATTCTCAGTAGAAACTCTGGAGACTGAAAAGACTTCAGGTGGATTCGAAGGGTAGATGGCTCAAATGACCTCAGCTGTCACCCTTCTAAGTGCAAAAAAAGTGTAACTTTACACAAACTATGAGTGCTATGTCGTTCAACCTATTGATGGATCTTATTTCTGTGAGTGATTATGCATCCCCTTTTCCCGCGATACTCATTTTGGCCCCAAGATGCCCAAGGATTCATTAATTTGCATGCTTACCATAATTTTGGCAGATTTCGTTGGAAATTTGCAATAAGTTATCCATTGCAATCCAATGGTTCCGCAATTAAAGGAATAAATGAACTGTTAAATATGGGCTAGTAATGAGCACGGTGTGCGTAATCTTTCTTCACCAATAATAACGCCACCCAGAGTGATTTCATCTCTCTGATATGTATAAAAAGCTTATACGGAGAGAAAAAGAAAATTACTGATATTTGGCGTGCCCCATAAAAAAATACAATACCAAGGGTTCTGATTATAGAATAACAAGTTTTAAGCTGCATGTAAAATTCCTTCAAAACCTTCAAAATCTTGATATTTTCTTAGACCTCTACATATGATGTTTATGATATAAATGTTTATATCTGATTAAACTGAATAATCTCCCTCAGCTGGCTATTTTCAATCATGTGTTGTGAACGTCAACAAATTATTCTCCCTACGTAAATAATTTGTACTCTCGGCAGGATATCTTAACGAAAAGTTATCGGATAGACGGGTAGATGAGAAGATAAAGAGACGTGCGAATGCTGGAAGGAAAGTGGTAGGTAGCATGTGGAGCATATCAAGGAATCAGTGCCTGTTTAAGGAAGCGAAAATCGCCGTGTACAAAGTGTACTTCTCCCCACTTTGTTGTATGGAAAGGAAACATGGGTATGTCAGGATAGACGTAAGAGTAGACTAAACGCCGTGGGTATGAGTTATCTGAGGAATGTTTGCGGCAAAAGTAGAATGGATAGAGTCAGGAATGAGTGGGTAATGAAGGAATGTGGGTTAGATGCTCCAGTAATGGACATATATCAAAGGAGTGTGCTTCGTTGGTTTGGCCATGTTGAGAGAATGGATGAGAGTCGAATAACGAAACAGATATATAAGAGTGAAACCAATGGTGAGAGAGGTAGAGGTAGGCCGAGAAAGTTGTGGTTGAATGTGGTTGAGGAAATTCTTAGGAGAAGGAATATTAGGAGTCTTAAAAACAGGAGGGCGTGTATGAAACAGTGTATGGGGGTAAATAAAGCAAAAGAGGTTTGCAAGGATAGGTCAGTATGGAGGAAATTATTGAAGCAGAGTTAGGTGTAAAAATATGTATTTATGAGTGAACTATTGGGACTGTGCCTACCTCGGAAGGGAACGGCGTGGTTGGTATGCATACATGTAAGTTATCGGATATACCTTTGTCATTTCTCACTTAATTTGAAACACTTCACTTCAGCCACTGTGGAGCTATCTAACTTAAACCGATATAATATCATGGGTAATCTTTTGTAAAAGGTATGTGAAGCACCACATTGCAGCAAAGTGCGTTATAATTTTCTAGCCCCGTGGAGAGTGATTAAAGAGCCATTGCTTTCATATTACGCCGCGAGTCGCTTTCCTACCGTTGAGTTATATCGCTGCGAAGGCTCAAGCATCCTCGGTAATTTATGTTTATTTTTCGATGACTGCGAAAAGTGTCATAAGTAATTTGTGGTAACAGTGACGCTTTTTTCTATTTTACCCAGCTTTCGAGTTTAACGGTCGGTGAGAGAAGCACAATGCGCTTCAAGAGGACGGCTAGGCGCAGGAAAAAATATACACAAAATCCGTCACGGCTCGCACACAGCGGAGTGAACAATGCCTTGGAGCGAGAAGTCCTCGACTGGCCACGAAGCAAGGACTTTGAAATATCAGTACTTCAGGGTGCGCGTGAAAAAATAAATATGAATATATGTATATATATATATTCTCATTTTCTCATCATTCTCATATTAAAGAGAGTGTGTGTGTATATATTATGTGTGTATATATTATATAATATATATATATATATGTACGTATCTGTATACACGTGTGTTTGGGGCACCTTGACCATTTGTTAATACGAGCCTTTTTTCGAGGGAGTCCTTTTCTCTCTGACCCATCATACATCACCTCGGACGCCCTTTGTTGCCCCGCAAGAACCACCCCCCCGGGGGGGGGGGGTAAGGGGGTAGATAGAGGGGAAGGTTGAAGGGAGGGGCGCCTACCAACCCCCTTCCCCTCTCCCCAAACCCCTAAATGCTTGCCCTCCTACAATGCTTACCCTCCATAACACCCGGCCTTTCTAAATCCAAGTCCATTCCCCTCCCTTCGCGCTATTCCTCTCCTTTTCAGGCGGAAGCACATTAACGTCACAAAGGGTTAATTCAGCGTGTAAAGACTTTCCGCCCTTAGACTCCAAACAAAACGTCTGTTGTGCGCTCTTGTGATTAAATGATGGAGCGTAACCGAGTTAGGACTTTCCGACTTCTCTCTATTTATTTACTCCTTTCTTCTATCTCCCAACTCTTGTCTCTGCACTATAGACGGTCATTTCCTCTCGCATTACACTCTCGTCCATTAGCGCTGGTCGTGACACTAACATGCTAACGCCGTTTTATCCTCCTCAATTTCTCCTTCGTTCATGTTTCTTTTCCAACCGTTCCGATCACCCATCATACTTGCTTCTTTATCCTAGCCAGAATATCTAGAGTCTTATATACAGGCACAAGCGAATTGGGAATCGAAAAATATGACCTCGGGAAATGATTTTTAAGGGAATGTTAATCCTCGAACATGAGTTGGGCCCATGCCCTCTCCAGAGAGAGAAAGAGAGAGAGGGGGAGAGTGAGAGAGAGGGAGAGAGAGAGAGAGAGAGAGAGAGAGAGGATTAACCAACAGCAGCTCTAAATCAGGTGCTCATATCTCCTAATTTCAAGTCATCATATTTATAGCATTTCTCCTTAGAAAACGGCATTAGTCCTTTTATTTTTCAAGCTGATACTTGGCTATTATGCTCATCTCTCTGGTCTATTTCAGACTTTTGCTCATCAAGGTTGTTAGATGGGGAGGCGACAGACGGCTAAGGTAATTTGCGCCTTAGGGGACAGGTAAGGGAGGAAGGGTGGATAGAAATCCAGCGTCAGCATTAGCCTGCTCTTAACGATTGGCGCCAAGGGTACCACGGTTTAACGTCTCACCCGACAGGCGGAGTACTGCACTTGAAGTGCCCTCCACAAGACACTCAAGTAGGGTTCGGGTTTCATCTGAAAAAAATCTTCCTCTGCAGGGGTTTGAACCCTGGCCGTCCGTATGGTAAGCCAGTACTATAGCCACCGCACCAACCCGATCCCCAAAGTTGTTGTTAACCTTGGTTAATTCTACTAATAAGTAATTTTATAAGGTTAGAATAAACTTGAAAGTAGACGGTGGTTGAAATAAAATATTATTCAGTGGTAAGCATGCAGTTGTCAGGTAGCGGTTGTGGATATAGAATTGTAAGCCAGCCGGGCGTCGATAGGGATGCAGTTTCCTGGCCGTAATTCGTGAGTTAAAAGGAGATGCGTGAGAAACTGGGCCTAACTTGTGTGTTGGAAAAGGGTCGCCAAGAGGCTTGGCTCTCTACTCATTTTTTTCACCTGGGTTGTCTCTGGTGCCCGACTCATATTAGGTCTTACTGAGGCATCAAGGCGGCAAGACATAGACGGAGACGACATAGCTCACACGATCCTTGAAGTAAATTCCGCCATTACGCTCGGAATCATACGCGGTTTGCTCTGGGTTACCTTTCCGGATTTTTCGTTTGATTTACTTCACATCTCCGATTAAATCCACAAGCAATGACATGCTTTGTGCCCATTGGAACACACCCACTCCACGTCAAATCCTTCCCATGCTCTTCCGTCCTTGTTTGCTTCATGAGCCTGATTGTCGTCTCTTCTCCATTTTCTCCATCCTTCATTGTTATGGCCTTCGCCAGGACGGTAGTCATAATCCACGCTAGGGTGACTTTACCTCTTTCTCTGCTTTTCATATCATTCCCTCCATATTCCTCCTGTGGTTGTTAGGTCGGGAACTTAATCGGCTCGGAAGCTCTAAGGACGCGGACATACTTATGGCTAATTATACTGGCTAACCATACGGACGGCCAGGGTTCAAATCCCTGCAGAGGAGGATGTTTTTCAGAGAAAACCCGATTCCTACTTGAGTGTCTTGTGGAGGGCACTTCAAGTACAGTACTCCGTCTGTCGGATGAGACGTTGAGCCGTGGTCCCATTGGCGCCTTTCGTTAAGGGCAGGCTGATACCGACGCCGGGTTTCTATCCACCCTTCCTCCCTTACCTGTTCCATATGGCGCAAATGACTTTAGCAGTCGGTCGCCTCCCCAAATATCCAATTCAATCCATACTTTTTTCCCACCTGGAACGTGATTGTCAGGCTCGCCTTAGGATAAGTATATCACATTAGCTGAGAAGTTATTTCTGCTACAGTTTGCGCTTCTTTTAGCTGGCAGGAGCGGTGATCGCGAGTCATTGAGTGCACATCATGGTAACTTTTCAAAGAAATCGAAAATCAATCAAGGGCTACGTTACTTCCGTACGTGATTTTATATGGTGGAAACCATCATGTACATGGTAATTTAAATGATTTAAGAGTTACATTAAAACATTTTCGCCTTAATTTAAGCATTTTTATGACTTGGATTGAGTGTGCAGCATTCGAAATCTAAGCCCAAATCATTTGTAAACATGTATCTTTTTACTTGGCGTAACACATTGACATTTGTCAGCCGCCATTTTAATAATGTAACACGAATAATTTATTGTTTATTGAAATATATTTACATGTAGAACCAAATTATAGCGAAATACATGTCCAGTGTCATAAGGCTACGTGTTAAAATAGCAAAAAGTTGCCAATAAACCAAATAAGTGTGATGCCATTTTTTTCTTTCACTTTTATCAGTATTAATTTTCAGCAAGAACTCACATGCCAAGCCTCACGCTAACCTGAGCAGAGACAAAAATTGCTTCTGCCAGTAACCAGTACTACTTCGCAGCCATTGCGAAAGAAATGAGATAATAATGAATGCCATGTGTTTCAAATATCATAACAGGACATAAGATTCTCATGAAAAAACCCCATAAATCAATTTTTAATGGTTAACATGTAAATAGTTAAACTGTTGCTCCATTTATTTCTCATTGACTAATTTTACGCAGGAAAATTAGTCAATGGGAAAATTATTCCCAAAAGGACATTGTACTTCAAAAAATGTTAGAACACTTTTCATGTCTCTATTCCAATACCTCGCAACCTCGTAAATCCTTAAGAGAAATCATCATTCCCACCTGTTACCATCGAAAACCTCTCTATAATGCCATACTCCGTCAACATTTAGTCCCCTCGCCATTTCTACGGGTGTTATTGCAGCCCTATGAGACACATGAGGTAATGCTTCCGGATGATATCTTTCCTCAGGGAATAAAAACATATTTTGAAAAGCCAGTCGCAATACGATCCACAGTGCTTAAGCCACAGATGCCATGGTACTTATATGTTAGTGCCATGCATGGAATCTTCTTTCTGCCCTCCATGCTACGTCACGCGGTCGATACAATGTCATCTTAGAGGTATCGATATTAGACTGAGACGCGCGCCAACCTACTCAAAGTATATACCATGGCTCTTGCTGGTGAACGCCACTTAGGAGTGGCAAGACACCGTCTCCCTGTCGCCGGCTGTTCCCGCAGAAATTCTCCGCCTGCCAGCTTCCGGCTTCCAGTCACCTCAGCCACCTTTTTTGAGAAGTATTGTATGTACTCCATTTCTGGTTATTTATAAAGCGAATTCGGTGCATAGTTGAACACGAAAAAATCAGAGGTAATTCCATGAAAAAATATGAAATACCTAGGAGTGCTAATCAATAGAGTAAACCAGCCAATGACATTAACTCCTTCTTCAAGGAAGCGAGTGTTAAGTATGATACCAGTAATACCGCGATTCAGGCATATTGACATCCCAAAAGCGGCAAGCTAGGTCAGCTAAATGGTTTGGGTGTTACGCTTCCCTACGTTCCTTACACCCCGTGTGTTTCAGCCTAACATAGGATGATGGCTCCTCCTGCAAAAGAGCGAAATATTCAACAGGGCAGTAGCATTACCTAGAACTACCGAATCCGTCACAGTTTATACAGACGCCACCCCTCAACAGGGAGGTGTCATCATCGAGGACTGGAACATTTCCCTAAGTTTCGCCATACCGGAGTTATCTTCAACCAACGTGAAAGAAGCATTTTCAACGCTTGTGGGTCTTACTAAGACCATGGATCTTCTCAAACAGTTCCAATTAACCAATGTAAATATCAACATGGAAATTGATGATCCCACGGCTTTGTACTCATTACATAAAGGATTTATATTTAATTTTTATCCCCTCCTCATTTCTGTGTACATGAGTCTATTAATAAGCGAAGATCAGTTCAATGAACTGGTCTCTGTTTACCACGGTCGCCAACCTCGTGGACGAGCTCTCCCGGGTCGTGTATTCCTAAATATGCAAGCGTACGCTATATTGGCGGGCGTCCGTATATAAGCAGGAGTGCCCAGCGGCTCGGGAGTCGGCGTTCGCAGAGAATTGGTGGTTCGCGTGATAACCGGTGGCCAGGAGCTCCATCAAGGGGGGGGGGGAGCGAACCGTGAGTTGTTGAGTACATATTTAAATAAATCTTCAAGAAAGTCGGAAACAATTCTTCGATTTTAGATTATTTACAGACGAAGACGATTTGCAGACTTTAATAATATTATTTACAGACGATAAAGTAGTCTAGCGTGAAATAAGCGAAGACGCAGACTTTGAAGTTCTGTCATCTGACCTTAACAACGTTTATTCGGGGTGCCAGGAGTGGGGTTTAGAACTAAATATTAGCAAATGCACCACAGTTTACTTCCTGCAAAAGTCATCACACGAAAGCCATACCTACACCGTGGGTGGAGTAAACGTAAAATCTTCAAATACAGTAAAATATCTTGGAATTAGCTTAACTTCAGATATATCGTGGGGATTACACACACAAAACATATGTGGGGCATCATTAAAGATAATACGTTATGTTAAAGGTATAATAGGAAGGTCCTCGGATGAAAAAGTCAAAGAGAGATGCTACTTCGCTCTGGTTAAGCCACACCTCGAATACGCCGCGAGCATTTGGGACCCTGGTCATAAAAATTTAACAAAAAAATTAACAAAATACAAATAAAAGCAGCACACTTCGTTAAAAACTGCTACGAGCGAACATATAGTGTCTCACAACATTTAGAGGGATTAAGTTGGGAGTCCCTAGAGACTCGGAGGCTGAACGCTAGGCTTAGGCTGCTTGAGAAATTAAGAACTGGTGTATTTCAGAGCGACACAGAGAATATTATCATGACTCCGCACTACAATTCTAGGTCTAACAGACGCGATAAAATAAAAGATACTCTGCCGAACAGATAGGTACAAAAAATCGTTTTTTTCCATGCACAATAAGCGACCACAATAAAAACTGAGCTCCTTTAAATACACTCCCATAGTATATGTCACCATTTCACCTCCAAGACTTTTACATCTTTCCAAGGCTGGTGACCTACCACCCCCTGCCACACGCCCATGCGGCGCGGCTGCTCGCGGGGTAGTATGTAGATGTAGATAAATTCTCGGACCACTCTTCATTTACGTAATATTTTGAGAGAAATGCCAAGTGCCAAAAGGGTACGTATTAAAATTGATTTAAATTGTCAATAAATCGAATCGGCGACATTCATTTTTTTCAATTTTGTCGATAAATAGTTTGAATGTGCATATGTAGTTCCATTCAAATCGGTACATAAGGAAAATCATCATAAATCGAACAATCGATCATCATTCGAACCATCTTAAATCATGACTACTCCTCCCCCGGCAGTCTTCTACGCTTCGTCGTTTCCTGAAAATAGCTTGCTTCTTAACTATTCCACCCGTCTTTAAGATGCTTTTTTTTCTAGCCCTGTGAATCTCTTTCTCTCCCACCTAAATTCACGCATTCTGCTGACTTTGGATATTTCGTTCTCTTTCTCGTTTTCAATTATCGCCGGTTTTTTTACATCTCCATTCGCTCCATTGCCAGCGAGCGCACTGGAGCCGCAAGCACTATTCCTTGACACTCTAGTCCCTAATCTCTACGTCCCTCCCCTTTACCTAGCATCCCATTCCCCCTTGCCCTCGCCCTCCGTCCCTTTCCACCCCCCTTCACCTCCCGCCCACCGCCCTCCGAGACGCAATTTGTCGTGAGGCGGGGGAGTTGAGCCATTGAGATGCTGAGAAACTTGTTCAAAGTAACTTGATTAAATCGCGTGTAATTTATTGCGAATGCAGTGTTTTCCATTTGTTTTGCACGAGGCGTTCATTACTGTTTGATTGCGAAACGCTCTAATCCTCAGTCTATAGGCTTTTGCAAATTTAGTCGGGCACTGCTCTGAGCTCCTGCTCGCTCCTGTTAGCAATCTATTTTGAGATCAGTTTTACGACCTTACACGCGCAATTTTGCATTTCATTTGTAGTTTGTTTATCCATGTATTGAAATCGTGTATTTCAAGTTCTTTTAACATCAGTTATTACTAACGTATATTGAATAAAAGAGAGTGAACCTACCGCTTTCTGCCGAAACGAAGCCAGCTTAGCGTGAATAAGTAGAGCCAGCACAAGCTCCCATACGCATATGAATTCAAGGAAATAGTCAGAGGAAAGTTTAAAAAAAGATAAATCTACGCTTTTAACTGTCTTTGCTCTGAAATTTCATAAATTATTTATATCGATGTAGCTCATTGAGAAAATTGTTCTTTTTAACGTGCTCACATTATGGAGCAATGATGAAGAATTGGATATGTTGGCTGATTTTTTGCCAAACAGGTGATACCTTCTTCATAATTTGGCTAGAAAAAAATATGTAAGCTCATAGGAATAGCCGGTGAGTGCCACAGTATTCTTCTGTACTGTTTTTATGCGTCAGAAAAAATCTCGATGATCTCCCATACTGTGAATCGGATTCCGGGTTTGATGTCAATCTCCATGAATTACCATGAGTATTGAAGTGAGGAGAAAGAAAATGAATGCTGCAAATAGTATTAGGACTTGTAAATCTCCATATTCCATTTTTGCGCAATGCTCTAATGCGCAAAGACGATGAGAAGCAAGTTAAATTGTTTCCAAAAAATAGAGGGAAACGGTGTAGAATCCATTAGTTTCGCACGTTGGTTAAAGAAGTTTTCTCCTACATTTCAAACAATTTCACACTGTTGGGGTATATTCAGTGTCTAGAAATATCCCTAATTAAGGTGTATCTACTATTTCTACTACTCGAATACAATATTTCAAATCAGACATGCAAAGTATCAGAATCTATTGTCAGTTCTTTGCTATACTGTGGTAAACACTTCTCTCATTCTTAAAATAAACTCTACTTTTGTTACTTCCAATCTATCCTCTCGTCATAATAACTATGGCTAACTGTAAAACATTTCACGCATTATAAGCTCTTGTGTTTCATCATCACTCTCACACTCTCAGAAAAACCTAAATTATATTGTTTGATGGTAGAACTTCACTGTGTTTTAGTGATATTAAACACTACGCTTAATACGGTCAGAATAATTTCAGGTTAAACTGCTGGATTAATCCGATCAAATATCGTAAGAAACATAAGTGACTCTTAGAGGACGTAAGCGGCCGTGAATTTTATTTACTGAAACACAGACAGCCAATCCATATAGATATCTCGTTTTTATTGCAAAATAAATAATATTTTGCTCTTAAGTGTAATGAAATTATGTGTTCCTAAGCTGCCTCCCCAGAGAGTAGATTTTGGTCAATATGTCTTGCGTTTCTAATAGAAGTTGTATGTTACGCATTAAGTGATCACTAAACAAACATTTATCTTGCATTGGCTTATGGTTTTGCACCGTTATATATCATAATATAATGATAGACTGTGAGTCCATACAGCCATATTTCGTACATTTCAATTAATTAGTAGACTATACTCATAGACACTATTTTGAGATTTTGAGTCTCTTCGTAACGAGAGTGATAATGAAAAGGCCCTGGGTAAAATCATGGTCGGTAAGAAAGTCATTCTTTGTTCTTAGTAGATGTTGCATCCGTCAAATCCGTCGTTTTTCTTCGAATTAGTGATTTTTTCCTTGGACACTTTAATATTTTTGTTGGAGATTTCAGAGCCATTGTCTTTGCTCAGCGGTCTGAACTACGGTGCGTGGCTCAGTGATTGGCGCCTAACTCCATATCTGACGTATTTCGTGTGTCTGACCACACTTGGAAATCACACGCGTCCTGAATCACTGACTCACCTTTCTTCTCCACTGCCTCATTGAGTAGCATTTATTGTTTGTCCCTCCCAATGAGGAGGGAAAACATGCGTTTCTCACATTTAATTCAATGTTGTGTCTATTAATGTCAACTTATGTCTATTAATTTTTAAGTTCCCAGATACACTCCAATTTGAACGCTAAGCGCCGTCACTGCCCCTCGATTATGGAGGATATTGAGTGAAAACTTGATACTTTCCACATAATTTTTATTAATGAGCTATGGTGTCGAAACAAAAGGCTTTCCTGCTTGATGGTGACAGCAAGGCTTTACATTTACTAGTATCCCTAGGTATTCCTCACTGTCAAATCTGAGTTCATGCTACATATCCGCGGGGTACACATTCTTGGATACAGGTTATTGACGTCAGTTGGCTTATCTCGTTCCGTTGGTAACTTCGGTATTTCTGATATTTCTTTATTGGATTGGATTGGATATTTGGGAATGCGACCGACAGCTAGGGTCATTTGCGCCATATGAGATACGTAAATGAGGAAGGGTGGATAGAAACCCGGCGTCGGCATTAGCCTGCTCTTAACGAAAGGCGCCAAGGGGACAACGGTTTAACGTCTCATCCGACAGACGGAGTACTGTACTTGTAGTGTCTTCCATAAGATACTCAAGTAGGGATCGTGTTTCCTCTGAAAAACATCCTACTCTGCAGAGATTTGAACCCTGGCTGTCCGTATGGTTAGCCAGTACTCTAGCCACCTCACCAACCCGATCCCCTATTTCTTTATTTTATGCTACAATATTACTTATGCTTTTTTGTCCTAACAAAATTGTATATAAAATAATTCTGATTCAATTCTAAAGGTTCTTTGTAGAAAATATTTCTGAAAATACTTCATTTTCCGTCTAGTACACCACATCTTGTCTAACACATATGAATTCATTCGTTTTCGGAGGGTTAGGATTCCCAATGGTATTCAAGTCCCTGCGATCGCACACTCAACGCTTATTTTCCTGGCTTTTATAATGAAATGTGTTTTATACCAATTTTAAGGTTTTACTGAAATAATTCATTGAATTAAATGTGAGAAACGCATGTTGGGAAGATATTAATCCGTCGTCGATCGTTCAATCTTTCAACATTTCACAGCCTTCATTAGGATGTTGGTTGACTAATTTAAACGAAGCCATAGTATATTATGGTGCTGCAAAAAAGACGAGAAATGCACCGAGGAGGTAACTCTAGATCCAGTTTCATTTTTATTTTATAAATCATCAAATTATAATCATCATCACCAAATTGGTCGTTCAAACTATGATTGGTCGACTGCAGCCCTTTATCCTTCCCTATTTAATTCCAGTTCCCTTACTTCCTAGTAGCTTTTCCTGTATGCTTTCCTCTTTAATTGGTAAATGTATTCATCTCTTGACCTACCTTTGGAGACTTTTGCCTCTTTTCTTCGTCAATTATATTCTTCTTAAGCCCATTGTGCCGATGGAAGTGCGCAATCTGTGTCGTTCTATTTCTGTTTAGTGTTCCATATTGGCCTTACCTCATTTACTCTTCTGTAAGCTTATTCATTTTTTTGTCTGTTCAGATCATCTTTATCACCCTTCATGTACGCCATGTTTTGAAAGCTGCTTATCCTTTCTGATCTATTTTACCAATAGTTCACGCTTCAGATCGATGACATGCCATGCCCCCAAAATTTTTTTATATAACGTTGCCCTTTTCGCAGTTCTGCTTCATCTAAACACATTAATTAAAACATAAATGAATAAAAAAATAATAAAATACAAAGAAAAGCAGCGCGTTTCGTTTAAAACTGCTACATATAGTGTCTCACAACTTTCAGAGGAATGAAGGTGGGAATCCCTAGAGACTCGGAGACTACACGCTAGGCTTAGGCTGCTTGAGAAATTCAGAACTGATATTTTTCATAGCGACACAGAGAATATTATCATGACTCCTCACTACATCTCTAGGTCTGACAGATGCGATAAAATGAGAGAGATACACTGCCGAACAGATAGGTACAAGAACTCGTTCTTTCCGCGAACAATAAGCGACCAAATAAAAATTGAGCTTCAATGAATACACTCCTATGATACATGTCACCATTTCATCTTTAAAAGACTTCACCTTTACACGGATGGTGACCTAACTCCCTCTGCCATACGCCCATTCGGTGGCTCGTGGGGTATTATGTAGACGTAGATGTACATTAGTAACCCTCTCACTAAGGAGTCCTTAGCTTGGGGTTTTCAACACTTGACGTCCGCTTTACTTTTTACGTCCCTTGTTACGTCTTCTAAATAGTCTAAAGCTAAGATAATTGGGGTGAGTAATATGTATCGCAACATGTTTTATCAGTCAGTGTTAATATCGAAGCGGAATCGCTCTTATCATTTCCGTAAAATAAGAACATTTCAAGTTTTCCAAATAGAAATATTTTATCAAATCGAGTCCTATTGCTTTATGTTAATCACGATCTACCTGGAGGCAATTGCTACTTTTGTTAATTGGATTTTTTCTTCATGTTCAGGATTTTTCTTTCCTCTGTGAATGAAAAATTGCTAAGCATTGTACGCATACTGTATAGACTTGCGTAATGTTTGTCAAGATACAGAACGAAGTCCTCAAAGCCGGTGGAAATGAGCATATTTTGGAACGTCAGCAGAAAATGAAGGGAATCCGCCGATCGCTAAAGTGTGAATCTCAAAAGCTAAACGCCCAAACGCACACAGCCGAATCAGTTAGTAATTTTCGTCCATTGGAAACTGCTGACGACGAGGAGAAAAGAAGGTCCGGAGGCTACACGGTTACGCGCTCCAAGCAGAAAATAGGGCAAAGGGGAGGGAGGAGTGGACGGCGTCATGCTTACGGACGAAAATTAATCCGCTGCAGTTTTTTTTTCTATTATTAGCGAGCCTCTGCAAAATAGGCTCTTGGTGAGTCTTGAGGGCGTTTTACACGATGCTTATTTCAGTCCTGGAAACCCACCTGAACTCATTATGATTAAAATCACACCGTGTAAAGGGTGTAATCATATCCATTAACGTAATTGAATTCGATTATCAATAATGAGAAGATAAATAAGCACGAGACTTATTTTCCATACTCTATTTTTGGATCCAAAGATCAATCGCTGGCAAGCAAGAGAGTTCGAGCGTTTTGAAAGAGACCAGTGGAGGAGCTGTAGCCTACCTAAATAATCTTTGAGGGAGCTGTGTTAACATCAATCGTAAAAATGTCATCTTAAGACCATCAGAACCGGTATTTTTAAGATTGTTTGTAATTCATTGTAAAGTATACTGCAACTCCAAACATGCCAATACAAAATGGAAAAATGATTCAGAGTTTCTACCGCTGACTTCATTACTGGATTCAGTGCTGACATAACCATCATGCGACATTGTCTTGTGTATCAAATGATATAACGCCAATTTTGGCCTATTTAACAACCTCCTTCACCTTCATCTTTACTATGGAATCATGATATGTTAGCAAAAGCTTAACCTTCACTAGAGATACTATGGTAGAGTGACCGAAAGGCCAGGTTTTCCCCTCTCGTATCAACGCCAAGTGCGGGAGTGAACGAGAAAAAAAGATGATTCGGCCTCAATTTATCCTTGCTGACCAGTATTTTTCAGAAGTGTTTAATTAGTGCAGTTCAACAAGTGAAGTGATATTTTCAGTTTGGGTCCCTAAGTTTCCATTTGTTTCAAAAGTCATGTGAACTGAGTGAGCGAACTAACGTTTCTCTTTCTCATGACTAGTCAGTCATCTGATGATTGCATAGTATTAAAAGGTGCTGTCTCTCCTTCTCATTGAGTTAAGAGCAGAGGAAAGTTAAAGATCAATATTAATGATCATAATGACCCCATTTATCATTACACGGATTTAGGTAATCTGGAGTCATTTCCCTTCGTATTGTAGGATTTTGGATGAGATAGCAGTTGATTGACACACCCATAACAAAAATTCTTCCGTAAAGTTAATAATAGACCTGTAATATGTTTGTTGGTACTTTTTCAGCACAAGAATAGCTCCCCATTGGAATTTTTTTAAAGTACTGCAGTTCATAATTCCTACAGTCCTACTGAAATTGTTTCCTCGGCCAGGTTTTGTGTCGCAGTTTCTTAGCGCGGTATTGTTGTACAGCTAACTGGTTCATCAAGTTATTAAACTGATATAAATCGGTTTGTCACACTTATTGATTAGCAAGTACTTTAAACGACACGCGATAGGACAAGAAACCATTAGTATCATGTTGGTTTTTTTCTATCGCTTCCAAGTTCTTTTTAGCTGTTTGAGTTACTCCCTCACCTAAAGTTTATTAATCTCGTATTACACGGGGCAAGATGTTGCTAAATCCAAAACTGCACATTGTTCTCAATATGATGAGCTATAATTATTGAATTAGAGTTATTCGGGGCTATATTTCCCTCCATAACGTTCATGTATTCTCGCAAGCTTTCTTGAAATTCGCCTCTTTTCAAAATGCAATATGAAATGCTCGTTCGTTAATGCATCAGATAATAAAATTACATTTCCCGTGGAAAGTGGGTTAAGAAAGAAATCTATCTAGCTGTAGTAATCAGTATTTTCCTTTAGACTTGACTAAGTTTTATGTCCTTTGGATGAGATAAGAATTGATTGACACACACAAAACAAAAATTTTCCCCTAAAGTTAATAATAGACCTATAATATATTTTTTGGTACTTTTTCAGCTCAAGGTTATGTCTCCATAGGCATTTTTTTGAAATATTGCTGTTTATAATTTCTCCAGTCCTACTGAAAGTGTTACCTTGACGAGGAATATGACTTTTATATATAACTTTTACTGATATGGCTAACTACCCATTACCTAACCCTTTTTCTACGAATTTTTCTTGAAGATTTTGATAGGTATTATAAATACTTGTAATTATAAATATGGGTCATATAAATACTTGTAATAAAAGGGGGCCCTCATTTTGTTGAGCTATATTTGCCAGTTTATCAATCTTTTCCTCAGAGAAAAAGTAACTGCATTGGGTAAATTCAATTTTTCTTGTTTGATAGCAATTGCCGTCAATGATACTGATGGGGGTTTCCAGTTTATAACCGTTTATCCTAGAGCGAAATTTAAAAGAAATTAACGTTGGAATTATAATTATCATAAAGCTAGTCATAGTATGATTGATATATTTGGTTAATTATTACGCAAAATTGCTAGTAATAAGAATAATTTGTGGTTTACTTGAAGTAATTTTACATTTTGACCGCAAGGGAAGTAAGTCCACTCAAATGACTCTGGTACCTTGACGCTATCCTTCCCCTCGAGTTTCGGTTTCATAACGTCTGACACTTATTAATCACTTAATGACTTAGTCGTAACTTAAATGTCAATTAAGCGATGAGTTCGGCTTTCAAAAAGTACATCAGACTTTAGCATAATTAAGTTCACCGTGTATATGAGGTAAGGCTAAGTTGAGTGTCCACACATTTGGAGGAAAATGATGATGAAATCAACAAGTTCCTCTTTTAGTCAATATTTGAAATATTCGAGTATTCCACCAAGTGATATGTTAAATATTCTGAGCGTGTTTGAAGAGAGTGCATAAAGGCATCGGTTAAAATTTAACCAGTCATCATAAAAGCGATCCAAGAGAGAGCCTTGGACGTTTCCTTTTAAAATCGATGCAGTAGTATAACAACTTTACAACATGCTTTTGCATTATTGTAACTTTAATTAAGGTTTGCTCTCCTGAAAGTACACGTGAGAGCGTTTTTGTAATGTTTTTGCCAAAGTCATCGAAAATGCCAGAACGTTATCTCACTACTGTTTTTATCATCATGATCATTGGTTGTTTAATCTTCCGATTGGTTGACCGCAGCCCTGCATCCTTTCTAATCCATTGCTGGTTCCTTTTCTCCCTGGTAACTCATATGACTTTATTTGGTCAACGTGTTGATTCCTTGGTCTCTTTCTTGGGACCCTTCCCTCGAGCCTTCAATAATAATTTTTACAAACCCATGGCGCGCAATCTATCCGGCTCTTCTTTTCTACACAGCGTTTTATTTAGTCCCATCGTCTTCGCTCTTCAATAAACTTGTACTGTACTGTTCTTTCCATTTTGTATTCACGAGAATTCTTGGGTGTAACAAAAGATATTTCTCCAAAGGGAATTTTCGTCACTACAATAGTACAGCAGTTTCCAGAGTGCACGGAAGTATGCTGTGTTATCTGGAATGGAACAGAACAGATCAAGGCGTAAATCTCGTTGGGTTGATGGGAATTAAAAGATCGCTACTTCCAGAATCTCTTTGGGCGGAATTTGATCTTGCGCCTTCGAAAGGTTGATGGCCGTTGTCCAAAGTGCCCCACCTCGTCTGTGAAAAAAAAGTGATCTCTAGGTCAGAGTTCTTGGAGTTTATCGTATTTCCGCGTCGGCCTTTGGGACGATTCCCTTGTTTCTCCATATAAGGGCATCAAACACGAGTGTTTTAGAAAGTAAGGCTAGGCGTCGATCGCTTTTGGGATGAAACTCAATGGAAAGTAACGATGAAAAAGGATACAGAAGAAGAAGAAGAAGAAGAACGGAATCTCAAAGAGTACGGAGGTGAAAGAGGAGGAGGGAAGTCCGGAGTGCGTCGTAACTCGGCGAGAATTAAACGGAGGCCGTAAACTCGTTGCTCTTCCGAAGGTGTTGTGAGTGCCAAGCTGTTCTCTTTACGTCCAACCGTTAAACGTGACCTGACTCCCTGCCAGTGGTAACTCGATGAAATGCCCTTCCCATTTCGTTTAGATTGTGAATGGTCAAAATGTGATGGGAGGCTGTAAACTGAGATCCAACAATTTTAACTCTGCCGAATCTCATAGAGTGGAGTATCAAATAAATGAATTCATTTCTAATGAACAGAAATGTCATTAAATTTTAATTAGACCATGATGTAACGATTGTGTTTCATACTTAATTGCTGCCGCTCCGTTATTGCGTCAATCTGGTCATCTGCCGAATGCATTTTGTCGAAAAAAACAGTATGGAATGGAAATGCGTGGTGATAAAATATATCATGATGAAGTGGTTTCCATGATCTTTATATTTGAAGTTGCTGCGAGTCGACATTTTTATTTATTTTTAATGACTTTTGATGAAAAAAGTTTTCCCTAGCTTCGCAGTTTGTCGGCCTGCTGTACAGCTTAATGCATTCAGTTCGGCACGGCGTCAAAATAATTTCTGTTTTCATTTAATGGATCAACTTATACAGATATCAACTATTATTATCACTCTAATCCACAGGGATGAGAGATAAATTTAGTCATTGTGATCGCTCGATCGTTGCAAAAATACCTTTTAGTTTTAAAAAATTCATAATCCAATAATAATGTCCTTAGGGCTTTCAAATTTATTGGTATTATCCGGCGGCCTCTTGTCGAGAACATTCAGTGGACTATTTACAGCTTGATTCAATTATTTTTTAATGGCTTTGGATCACTAAATTTTTGTGCAAAAACGTGGCTGCCAAACGGTGAGCAAACTTACATGAAAAATTCTGCTATACCCGTCGTGGTCGATTTTCATGGTCTACAGTTTTAATTAGAGGTGGGTCGAATTCGAATCTCCTATTTTCATCGAATCTCGCATTTTGACTCTCGAATCCGAATCCTACTCTCTCTTAATATATTTCCCATTTCTTGAACGTTACCAATGCTTTAATAAATAATGACATATTTGAAAACAAATTAAAATCGATTATTACTCTTTCTAGTAAATTTATAAACCCATTAGTTGTTGTAGATTTTCCTTTCATCTAAAATCAAATTTTTTAACTTTAAAAAACATTAAAGCTTTACAGAAATATTCTTTACAATATAATCTGTAATTTTTTCAATGAGCATTAAAGAAAGGTATGTGAACACAGCTAAATTTTTTTAAAGTATCCTTGCGCATTCTTTGTTATTTTCTTATAGATGTTTCTAAACCTATCCAGCAATTGTTTTTGCTAGATTAAAGAATTTTCTGTTTTTAATGGCACAAATTGAAAATTTAATGAACTTCACAGAATAACCTTGGGATACAGTAAAATTCAGCCCAAAATGGCAAAACAAAATTCCAAACCCTGACTCAGGTTTGTGTCAATCTACTGGTCGTATTTCGATCATAACAACCTCTTCATGATGAACGGTGAATTTATTCTCTTTTCTTTCAACATTTGGTCTCATGATTATTTTTGTTTCGTAGCGCATTTTAATTTCATACATATATATATTTATGGATGTTAAGAACCAGATGGAACCGGAATAACTCCATTACAATGCTTAAAAAGAACTAGCTAAATTGTTTTTGCTATTGCAACAAAAAACGGTCCCGAGAATATTGCACGGCGAAACTAGAGCGATGTTTTCATAATGATTTCTAAGCTTGGTGTATGTATTTCTGTAGCTCAACACTTCGTTTTCTCAAAAACAAAAAGAAAAATTTTCTATCTACCGGTTGAATATATTATAAAAACGGCAAGCAATATGATCTACCGCGCGTCGTCATTGTAAATTCTTCGGAAGGTTTTGAAGACGGCGTCGCGCATGCGCCTTGCGGTGATAATTAATGAAACTTGATAATAGTAAATCTAATAGTAATGTAATAGTAAAAGTCTCATAGTAAATCCTCGCTGATATGTAAATCCTCGCTGAAAATGTAAAAATTCTCGCTGATATGCAAATTTTTGGACATGGTGGAAGAAGTATTGCAGCCTATGGAAGTCGCCGTTGGATGGCTCTGATGGCATTGCCTGGTTAGTAGGATTTAGTGTGAACTTGACAGTCTCAGGCATGATTAAATGGGAGACTTTGAAGTGACAAAAGGGAAATAGGACTTTTCCGCTATAAAACCACGTATCCACACTAATTTAAGACTCCTTTAGCTATTTAAGCCTCGATATTACATGGACTGGCGAATTGCATTATTTGCTAAAACGTGCAACGATACCCGGCGCTCTCAGCGTTAACTAAAAAATACCTAGTTCATTGTTTACCAGTTCGAACAATAAGCTGACTATATCATCTCCCGTTTTGACCAAATTTGCAGGAAATACGTTTTACACTATTTTGGATAACGCTCAATTGCTTAACAAAGTATTTATCCGTTGTTTAATTATGTTAGCTATTGATTAAAATCTTTTTTATCCCAGGAAAATAACCTATATTTTGAAAACTTCAGACGAGTTTTCCTTGTATCAGGTACCCCTTCGATTTTGAGTATTATTTTATGTTTTATAACTAGTTACCTTAGCAGTATGACCTCTAAGTTTGGTGATGGTAAAATTTATATTACGAAATAAAATAATTTTTGTTTCCCTACTCATGTGTCGGTTGCTAATTTATGAGAAATTAATGTCATTTTAATATTGAATTATTCGAGAAAAATTCCTAACATTATTAAAATAAGTACGTCAACTACGATTTTGAATGATGCTGTCCATGTGTTTTTGAAACACTATTTAAGCTTATATTTTGAGCAACGAAACAGAGCAATCCGTAGTGCTTCAGTCGGTGGCTTTCAAGTATAGGTCTTTCCTATAGTAGTGCAGCTTGACACACAGCCAAACTATACAATTAAAAGAACTGATCTGTTATGACAGATTTTAAGCTATCCGGGACTAGCCACGGAGTTCCACTTTCACGGAGTCACATGCAATGCGCAATTGTGCGAAATTCCACTGGGAAAAAATCATCCGCCTTATCTGGGATTCGAACCCGGATCCCTTGATCCTCGAGGGATCCGGGTTAGAATCCCGGTCAAGGCGGATGATTTTTTTCCCTGTGGAATTTTGCACAATGATCATGTTATATTTAATTGTATTTCTATGAATAAAATCTCTATTCCAGGAGTCCAAACACCTTTCTGTGCCGATATGTAAGCCTGCCCGCAAGGATAATAAATACACACGGGTCACGAGATGTTTTATCGCAAGAATCATCATTTCTTCTTCAGCTGTTAAGGTAAGCATCTCACGTAGAGGGAAAACTTTCATCTAGAATAAATTAATCCCTCTGCGTATATTTTTGCCTCTTGGACGCGTGAACTACTGCCCTGAAGGGGAAATGGCCATATATGAATACAAATAAGGATCTCCCTAGTGTCCAGTGATTTCATAATCGCAAGTTATTTCCTAATAAAACTTCTGAATATTAGGCAGGGAAAAATATATGTTTAGTTTTGAAATTTCACCCTAAAAATTTGGAAATAGCATAATCACAGCTGATAGCGAGATCGATAGTGATAAACTAAGTCAAAGTACTCCCTTGTCTGTTTCCCAGAGATAGTGGAGGTGTTTGAATGTGGCGCCAAAGTATAATCTCTAAAAATATAGTGTTGGACAGACGTAATACTGCTTTCACGTTATGCTGGTATTTTCCGTCGAGTTTAAAAAAATTGAGCAAGATTATGGTCAGCAATTGAATTGATGCGTGATACGTACTATTACAGCATTCCTCGAAAAACGTGGAGAAGTTACATAGTTTACAACAATGGCTCCAAAACCATAGTTTACCGTGGTCTAATTATGTGAAGATGAAAATAGGGAGGTTACGACTGTTTAAGTAGAAGTTAGATTCCGTTTCGTGAGGTAGAAAAATAGTATGAAGTGAATATTCTTTGAAAATCGTGTTGTATAGTAAAAATGCACAAGCATCTGTACTCCATTTCCACAAAATATTGTCTGATACGCAAAATTTAATAAAATATTTTAAAAAATACTGCCTCAGTGTCTCCCAAAAGGAAGACAAACACTTTATCCATGACAAGAAACGATTTGAACTTAGCAGGAAAAAAGGTAAAACGCTTCTTGATGTAATCGAAGTGAATGATCTCAAACAACGAAAACTCAGTTTCTTAAGGGAAAATATCTCGTAAATGTTTTAAAAGTTTATTCAAGGGGGAGTGAAATAATGGTTACGAAAAAAACTTACTTGCAGCGAAGATATACTGACTTTAATGAAAATTTGCCGAATTTTAGCCCCTGGAATTCGTAGGCATTAGGCGGGGCTTCCGACACGAACATTGGGAGTGTATTTATCATCAGGTACAGCTTGATATTGCTCTATTTCGGAAGAATGGTGAATATGATTTTTTTCTCAGGAATAAAATTTATTCCTAATGGAAAACCCTATTCAATGTGCCTCCAAAAGAAGAGCAATTGCATATTTTACCTTTTGGTGCATTAGCACCCTATGTTGCTTGGCAGTGAGACTTCAGTCATTAAGTTACTAAATGGACAGCTTATTGTGGAAAATTTCTTGCAAACAACTTTTAGAGGGTGAGATGTTGTGTTACTTTTTTGTAGCGCTTAAGTTGTGAGCAAGGTAAGATGAACCTAGGATTCGCTTCAAAGTTTTATAAGTCTTTTGCTGAGGGTAAATGATAAAAGTTCCTCTTCTTCTTCAATTCTCTGTTTAAACACTTCCTTGAATATTTTGAAATTTTTATCATATATTTAAAAAAATGTTCATTAATTTTAACACAATAATTAATTTCCTTTAATTTTTTAGAGATAAACCGATATCTATAAAGTATGTTATCGAATACAATTTGGTAAATTGGATATAGATTTTTCATGACTTGCGAGCTTTTACGTCATTAATTGTCTAGGAAAATATTCCACCAAAATTAGTTAATATCCCGTTGTGTACTCTTTTGTTTCATTTTATAACACTCCTAGTGAGGGTAGGCCATATTGACACTAACGCTTACAGACATGATACTAAAAGAAAGAACTCAGTACAACTCCCCAAAATATTTGTTGATAACCCGGCCGTGTTTAACAAAGTACCCTCAGAGGCAAGGTTATCCTTGATAGCATGATTATCAAGTGTATACTCATGTTTTTAGCGTGATATGGATGCACAATATTTCTTTTAGTACAACGCCATCGTCACAACAGCCAATGGAAGGATAACTTTTGAGGGCGGCCGTTTTATCAGACTCTTCGCGCCTCAAAGTGGTTGGATCAATTTCCTGTTTATCATCAGTATTACATTGCAAACCTTGTTATCATAGTTAAATCTATTGGTAACAGTAAAAAAATGCACCATACCGATTGGATGTGACGGAAACAGGCGATGGAGCTAAATTTTAGTCTTTTTGTAAACGGCTCGATGAATTTCTTATTTTGGGGAATTGAAGTTACCAAGTTTAAGTGAGATTTTCCCCAATCATCATGAAGTCTATTTTTAAATTCTATATATTTATTTAATCAGCTCTAAGAAGGATAAAGTCAATATTATAAAGTTAATGGAGCGAAAACGGGTTTTTGCCATTGATATTTACAGAAATATTCCAGGAGAAAAGTTTCTATATCTTTGCAATTTTTGCAATTATCTCATACATTACTTCAGTGAAAGGCTGATATTTGGGATTATTAGAAAGGCTAGATGTTTTTCTTTGAAAGAGGCTAAATTCACCGAATTCTAAGAGAAATGATATCTCAGCTCAGACTGCCTTAAGCAACGGAAGTGTTTTACAAGATGCTGCAGGGGAGAGGATTCCAAGCTTTGAAAAAATAAACTCCCCGACTGTTCTTTCCATCTTCCGATCACTTGCATGCGTTCCTCATTTCTCCCCCACCCCAATCCTCATCCTTCTCCTCCTCATATCTTCCCCCCTCATACCA
Organism: Ceriagrion tenellum; assembly: GCA_963169105.1. Taxonomy (NCBI): domain Eukaryota; kingdom Metazoa; phylum Arthropoda; class Insecta; order Odonata; family Coenagrionidae; genus Ceriagrion; species Ceriagrion tenellum. Next base: position 186,014,825 of record OY720632.1, on the reverse strand, counting down.
GCTTTGCGCCGCTTCGAAAGCCTTTGAGGGAATTTATTGGCGGTCCCCAAAGCGACTTAAAACTTTATCAGCTGGAAAACTTGTTTTCCACATTCCTCGTTCTCCCCCGCCCCTCCGCTGGTCCTCCGTGAAAGGCCTCATTTTCTCCCTTTTTTTTAAATGATAATTTGTGCCTTTTTCCTTTTTTATTTCGAGTAATCCTCGCGGTCTCTATTGCCACTTATCATCGGAAACCTCCCTTTTTTATAATCTGCCACTTGTTGGAGCTCGTCCTCCCACTCCGCTCTCTTTTTGCCCTTTCAAAAGGGGGAGTCAGTGAGTCAGTGGCGGTGGAGGGGTGAGGCGGATGGAATGGTAGGAGTTGAGTCATTGACTGCACATTTTAATAACATCTCAGGCACCAAAGTGCAAACCAATTCTTGGACCACTTCCACCACTTCACTTCCTCACCTCACTTTACACGGTGGGGGAAACCATACATGAATTAGTTATTATAAATTATGAAAGATTCGCATTCTAAAAATATTGTAACAATTAAAGGATCATTATGACTTGGATTTACGGCTTGAAATTTGAAACTTAAGGTACTTAGAGCGAAATATCATTTTACCTAGAAGTCAATTAATTTTGTCTCGATTTAAAAGAAAATATGTCACCCTTCTAATGACACCAAATATTCAACCCCTTACCACATTACTTTCGGAGATATTTGCCAAAAAAATACCAGCCCTTTTACATGGAAAATGGTACATGTATGCACTCCAGAGATACATTATTTACAACTTCCGTTTTGAAGGCGTTTCAAACGATCCGCGCTAAAAAAATGAGTCAAATTAAAGACTTATTTAGATATTTTCATTCAATTACTTACCATTTCTCTCATATAAAACTATATTATTGCACCTTTAATGATGCAATATTTTATTCTTGCTCCGTACAGATGGCGAAATTTAAACTTATAATTCGAATATGGTCTCCATTATGACTAGGGAACTATCTCGCTTGGACTACCTTAAGCGAGAATCACATTAAAATATACGTTTTTACTTGACATGAAACCTTTCTATTTGTTTGCCACCATTTAAACAGTATAACATGTTTTATTTTGCGTTTATGGGAAAATCTGTTGATAGTAAATGAGTTATTCCGGATTTTGTGTCTTAATCCATAAGGCTACGATTAAAAATAGTATTTAATTGCTAAGAAACCAACTCAGTATAATTCAATTGTTTGAACCTTTATCTATACATATTATTGATATAAGTACTCGTCAGCAAAGATCCACGTAAATCTGTAAATGAACTAAAATCACACCAACTATATTAACCCTCTTTAACATCAACTTTACTTGGCTTAGCTTGACTTGAATCCGCGCGACGCCGAAGAAGAAGCAAAAAGAACATCCCGCGCCAGTTTTCAACGACTTGAGTTAATTAGAGCTAAATTTTTCCCCGGTCACAATGGAGACCATTTTCGATTATTATTTGCTATTTTCAGCAGCCAAAAGAAGCACAAAGTAGGAATGTAATATTTATGGCGCAAAATATGATTTATAGGACTTAAATTCCCAGCAAAAATTCTAAGAAGTATGTCCACATTTCTTCATTTGCTGAGAGGTCTTAAATATTGCATGTTTAACTTGACTTATTTTTTCACGCTGCATGGTGATATATTTTATAAAAATGTTTTTTCCTTTTCGCTTAAATTGACCGTGGTATTTGATTTCTTTTATAAATGTAGTTGGTAAAAAATAAAAGATGCGCACAATTTAACATCTGACTAGGTTTAGGCGTTGGAGTCCCTCAATTGTTTTTTAAATTCTTCCTAAAATGCTTATTCGTGTAAACTCGAGCGAATTCAAAGACGTATGTAGATATCTCATCCACCAAATTATGAGTTCCTTCTTACTTTTCTGTACATTTAAATATCAAATGTCATTTATTCTTTGCTTGCTTGTTCTTGCCATGTCGTTTTATTATAACATTCAATGTGCCTTATTTCTCCATAGTTTTCGTCATGTTGCTTCTTCTGTAAAGTGCACTACAAAAATGTATTTTGTTTTGTTACACTGAACACTTATGTTTTGTTAATTTGTACGAGGGTCGTTCAATAATTAATGCCCCATATTTTTTTTCTCAGAAACTATGTATTTAAAAGTGTTTAATTTTGGTGAAAATACAGCTACATGTTTCTTCTACACGTACTATTTTTCAACATAGTCTCCATCAACTTGTAAGGTCTTACGCCAGCGTGAAACAAGTGCCTGTATTCCCTGCCGGTACCAACTCTGGGTCTGTGCGCGAAGCCATGTTTTAACCGCTTGAATGACGCTCTCATCATCATCGAAGTGTTCTGACGCCTTAACTCTCTTTGCCCACCTCCCGACAGTGCTCCTATCGACAGCACAATCTCCATACACTGCACACAAACATTTATGGATATTTCCCACAGTTTCTTTCTCTGCAGTCAAGAACTCAATCACTGCTCGCTGTTTGTAACGTGGATCACTAACAGACGCCATTTTAAAAATTCACTACAGCTCTGCCATCTGTTGGAATGATTTGAAACTTCGTCCACCTGGAGGAGAGACACTGAACTTGAAGTACCTAGAAGTGCAACTTTCAGTTTTTGCTCATTGTGGAGAAAAAAAAATATGGGGCATTACTTATTGAACGACCCTCGTAATCTATACTTAACTTTTTGTATGTATAAATACGAGTACTTCGTATATTCGAATTTCGTAATTCGCATAAGACTGCCGAGCACAAATTATTCATTTGATGGCAACCCCAACACAAGGATTCTTTTGGGGTGCCTAATTTCACGAAATTATTGTGTTAATTAATTACGTATTCCAATGTCGTTTTGTAAAATAATAAATTATTGTTATTATTATTATCTAAATTTAATTTCTGTGAATTTCATTCACAGAATAATAATCCTGGTAAGGCAGACTGTCGTTCGCAGAAGTGTTTGATTGACGTTCTTATTATGAAAGAGAATTCTTCATATTTTTCTGTGACACTACAAATATTGAGGAAAAGTGCAAAGTATTTCACTTAATTATGAATATGTGTATATGCATCTATATTTTTGCGCAAATACTGTGACATTATAATATAAAAATGTTTTTTACTCCGATAGAGAATGCTTGCAAAATAATATATTTAATAAAATGGGGAGTAACTTTAGGTTAACCTGCATTATGAATATCATCGTCTACAAAATAGGTTATGCAATGCTGAAATTAAAAAATAGAAATAGAATATGATCCATATTTTGACTAGACCACTCAAACCACCAGGGGTGATGTGAACTAGCTTCAGTGCGAGGAGAGTGAGGGAAAGAGTTGTGGGAGAAATCCCGTGATTGGTTCCTTTCTCTCCCTCCCCCCTCTAACACGGACACCCACACCCCCCCCTTTTCCACTCCACCCGGCCGATATGGCTCCTCCTTACATCTTCCACCCTCCCTTCTTCCCACCTGCTCTGATTTATCCCCACTCGCAGCTGTTCCCTTGGCTCTCACTTCGGCTCCGGCAAGAAGGAATATTGAATGTACTAGCTGTAGCTGCGCAAAGTTGCTCGTAATCATTCTCGTGCGTAGTGAATATTCATGCCTCCACAAACGTAGAAGTTTTTCGGGTGATACGTGGGAAGGAGAGGATGAATAAAGTTGCACGCTTCCACTGATTTAAAATTATACTTTGCATATGGATGCAAGGTGCGCAATCATTAGTTTTGACGCAAAGGCGTCATCATCTAGTGTGAAGTTTATGAGCATCGAAACTAGATGTACCTTGTTTCTATCGTCATTAAAAATCTTTGCAAAGGTACGCTTTTTTTCCCTCTCACTTAAGAAATGAATTTCCAAATTGTTATGTCGAAAACCCTCGAACTGCTCGGGTGACATTCTCCTCTATTCGGGAGGTGTCCGAAAAATGTCATACTGTGAGCAAAAATTATCACAAGAATGTCCTTTTCAGACAATTTTACCTTCCTCAGTGAGAGAAGACGTTTCCTGTTTTAATTTTCCCTTTCTTTTCACATTCTGTTCATGTGAATGATTCCGTAAGAACATAAAAATATAAACTTTGTTTATGCTAATTGGACTTTTAAATGTGCTTGAGAGACTTAGATGGGACCACGAACAATTAACTGCATGATCTTTCACGGTATCATCCGTTATTGTACTACAATGAGAAAGTGGCTGTTGTCCGATATAACTGGGACCAACTTTTTTTAAGAGCATAATATAATTACAGATTTGATTATTAAGCAATCATTATCGGCACTTGTAATGGACAACCATTCCACGGAGATAATCCCCTGCTTGAGATTTTTTTGTTGCTTCATTATTTACTACACTTTGTTCTTGCTTCAAAATTATTTTGCAAGCTTATTATGGTGTGAATGATTATCTCTTTCGGTGAATCAATTCGAATTGCATAAATGGGAGAGAGAGGGTTCGCAATGCACTTACATTTTCCAATGTTAGTTAATCACAGTGTAGTGTGTTCATTGTAAATACTTCGCAAGTAGTATGAGACTGAAAAAGTTTCATAATGATGAAGAAATTCAATCAAAATGTTGTTAATATTCTCTCTACAATTTAGCTGAGGGAGTCATGCCACTGTTGACTCAATCAACAGATTACACCATGTTCTAGTATACCAAGTTCAAGTATACACCAACAGATGAAGCATATTTCATTAAACTAAAATTCTATACTTTATTTATAAATACAGAGATAATTATTGTTCCTATATTAAAGGTGTATGCTCAGCATTTACTTTGGAAAAATCAAAACAAGAAAATGTCTGTAAGACAGCCTCGATCAATGCAATTATGTAACATTACCGTTTAGTTCGCCATATATTCGCTAAAAATAATGATATTAAACAACTGTTGCCAATTTTTTAAGTTAAATAAAATTTGCTAATTTTCTTAGGGAAATAAATTTTTCGTAGCTATCATTGTAAAAGGGCCACTCCAAAAATCAGTTACTTGAAGAATAGAAAAATTTATTCACTTTAATAATAATGGTGAAAAATGTGATCAAAGGGCACATATTTCGGAGAAAAAAGTAAGATAAAAACCCTAAGCACAACTATGACACGTTACATATTGCCAATTATTTATTTATGGATGCCTTTGCTTTTAGGTGTTGTAATGTTGACTAAAAAATGCTTTTGACAATATTTTGCGTTGGCACGTCTCCCTTATAAAGTATTTTCAACGCCACATTCATGGAGCAAAATAAGCTGAAAATCACTTAGCCTACAACCTCAAGAATTTAATCGGATTCCTCTCGAAACATCCCGTGTATGCATGAGTCGTTGAGTAAACCTGATATTTATTCGATCTTGTGGGATCATTATTTCTCAACTCGGAATAGCGCGGACTCTTATCTGACTATAAACATGGAATGGCTGAGAATATCTTCGTTGGTCGATATTCCGCTCCTGCAAGTGAAAGGGATAGTTAGAACCATTGAGGTAAATGGAGAGGGCACTTACTATGCTAGCCAATGCTAGAAGCAAAGCCAGTCTGACATCTTCGTTGCCAAACCCCTTACCAAAAATCAGAATGAATGTATTTCTTTAAAATGCATCGATAGGTAAGGTAGAAAGGGTGGATGGAAACCCGGCGTCGGCATTAGCCTGCTCTTAACGAAAGGCGCCAAGGAGACCACGGTTTAACGTCTCATCCGACAGACGGAGTACTGTACTTGAAGTGCCCTCCACAAGACACTCAAGTAGGGATCGGGCTTCCTCTGAAAAACATCCTCCTTTGCAGGGATTTGAACCCTGGCCGTCCGTATGGTTAGCTAGTACTCTAGCAACCTCACCAACCCGAGCCCCTTTAAAATGCATCTTCCTTGCATATATTGTTTATTTATTTTAAGCTAATGATGATGTGCATTCCCAATGAAACCTATGGTGAAACATTGTAAAAATAGCGCTAACCAGGCAAAACATGTTTCAAGAGTAGCTTGCCTTCAGTTTCAAAGAGATGGTGGACATTCTTGATTTACAAGCGCTTACTCGTCCATTACGCCGTGCTATCCATAGTAAGGTAAGAACAGCGTTAAGGAATATGGTATTTAATTTGGTTGTCAAACTTCAGTCTGATGACGTAGTGATCTCTTTATTCTCATCAATGGCTATACCTGACTGTGGCCTCACCGAAGTACATACATAGGATTTCTAAGATTCTGTAGTGTAAGCTGCTCGTCTCAACCACATGGGGGCGATGCTTGTGTCCAACTTCGTTCTAATGTTTGCGACCAAAGACCCGAGGGGAAATAATTCTCTATGATATCGATAGTCAGTGCATGAATTTATAAACCATCTCATATTGTTCTTACTAGGGATTTAAGTCCATTTAATGTAGGTCTTTGAACGAGAGAGGATCCTCTACCGATTCAAAGTGAAGGGGTCATGCGTCTTTAAAGACCTTCAGATTATCAGCACTGCGGTGCCGAGTCGCAAAAACAATCTGGTTTGAGTTAGAGTATTTCAAAATGGGGTATTTGCATGCTTTTATCCGAAATAGAGAAGCGAAACTTCATGGTGCCCATTGCCTGAAACCACGTGTAATAATTCCATCTGGGCGTCATTTGCATTATTTTTAGATGCTTAAAGCTACATTTTGATTAGGCCGCCATAAAAGAGATCGCGACACCATTTTCTCGTATCTTTTTTATATTCCTCGCCGCGAAAGCTGAATTTACGGCCCTCATTGGAAATATTCTTCAAAGATTTTGAAAAATCAAAAGTGTGTCTCGTTTCGTGTCGTTTAACAAGTACCCGATATCCACGAAGGCGACATTGATTTACAGGAAGTTTTCAAAACCGTTGGACACAAGAAGCTTGATCTGCCTCTATGAACCGATATATACATATCCTCAAGTAGGGACCTGTACGCAGTGAGCAGATCCTGCGTTGCCTTTACCATCATGCATCTGTTTTGCTGCGTGACGCCTGGGATACGGGTTAATGGTGTCAAAAGACTTATCTCGCTCTGCTGGTATCGTATTTTACCAATTTCCTATGTGATGCTATGGCTTCACAATGTGTATTTCACCGCACGAATTGATATTTTTCACAATTTGTTATTCAATTCTCTTACATTTTTCACGGTTTTATCGAGAAAAATATGTTTGAAGCAAAGATATTTTTATGGATGTCCCATTTACTGAGCAAACTGGAGGCTATAAGATATCTAGTGCGCAGAAAGATGGAAACAGTGCACTGAGTTGAGAGGTAAACGAGCCTCAGGATAGAAACAAACGTTTACAGCCATATAAATGGCTTCGTATTGCTATCGTGACAAGCAAGACGGGATTTCGGAACTCGTGCATTAGGCAATCGGACACCCGTTTTCCTCAGAGGCGGCAATTCTAAAGCCCCTCTTCCCTCTTGCGGGAGTTCGTATAGGAGGACTTTCCGTCTGCATAATTTTATGCGGCGGCAGCTGCGAGGAAAAGAACATCGCATTTCCTTCTTCTACAAACGGATATCGGAGACTGTTAAGAAGCGCTCTGTCTGGGAAGAGGAAAGACCTTGACACGAAAGATTAGGTTTAGTGGGCGTAGAGAAATGTGTAGTCCGGATTTTCCTCCTTATCACAAAAAAAATAAAACCTGCCTCTCTCGCTAACGGCTTCGATTGAGATCAGTGAAACCTGAAAAGACGCCGTAAGATAGACCCTTCGAATTCATCTTTATGATGCAATAGAGCAGGTCATCTTGTCGAATCGCCTTTTTTACGTAGTCAAATCACATGAAACTCTATAGGTCTTACTTATGCCATTTTGTGATCACGTGCTCGGAATACCGAACTGATTTTTGGGCTAAGTAACGGTTCTTCAAAGCAACAATTAGTTACGTAAATAAAGGAGTAATACATTTTATTTTCAAGCAAATGAGAACATAATTTTCATCTCCTATATTTTTTTCCTTGGCATCTAGTATAAATATCTATCTTTGAGGTAGTTAGAGCAAGTTTATCATTTCAAGAAAAAAATCAATGGAAGTGCCTCTTCATTAAGAAAGAGATCTCGTGTCTCTTAGATTAGTTTTTTAATCTATTGTATTATATATTTTTCTTCTTTTTAGTTTAAATAAAAACATGTATGCAGAGGAAGTTCTGAGCTTGTATACAACCCCTAATTAGAAATTCAACTCTTCATCTTGCCAACCTTCCTTGTCCTGATGTCCTATATGCACTATATTATGATCACTTTCCTTATTTCTGCAGCTTCTTCTCGTTGCGGCTGCTCTGGTGTTTCCGGAGGAATGTAGCCAACAATATCCGCTTCGTCCATGCGCGCAAATTTGTTGATGGTCAAGTCCTTGTACAAAGGATTATTGCAGCGTATTCAGCAGCGTATTCTCGCTCAGAGGCAAGGCGAGAAACATAGGCATCCGGAGACTCATTCACTCGAGCTAAGAACTCTCGCTTTCAGTCTTTAGCAAGGTGAGAAATTTGATCGCTTTCATTTTGATTTCGAGCAGCAGACGCCTTCCGCTCGCGATCCGTTTATCGGGTGGCAAGTCGGAAGGACAAAAAAACAAGAAAGCAACTTAAACGTGGTAAAATGGCTCACTCACTCACTCAGTCCTTCAACCCGAAGGTTGGTTTGGGTTAGGTGAGGGTAGAGCTCACCTCAAACTAAGCCAAAGGCGTGTGAGTTTCACACATTCAGGGTATGGGGGCCAGTTCCTTTCCGTGGGCCACCTCGCAAGGCGAGGAAATGGCTGTCAAATCAAACAGCTGAGCGATTAATAAAAATGTAAATTGTCAAAAATTTCATCAAGGTTCATATTGCCTCTGAAGAGCTAGATATAGCGTAAGAATGCATTGTCATCTGGATGTGATCTGTACTGAAAATATTAAGTCGATAGCTAATCGGGAAGTGGGTTAAATTTGAGTTGCAAGGTTTTGCCCGGAAAGAGAAACAAACAAACAAGAAAGCGACTTAATAAAAATGTGGTAAAAATAACAGCCAATTTTCTTGGGAAATGGCACGGGTTTGCACTCAACGGAATCTTTGATTAGAAACAAAGACGTTTCTAGTGGCAAATATTTTTTCGTAAATATAACAGTCTGTGATTTGCATTTACGTTCAACTAGTTTTAAAGATTGGTTAATTACTCATACCAGTCATTTTGAATGACGACAAAAATTCTTCTATTGGGAAGGCGTTTTCAGCGTTCAGTGCGTAGGTAATCAATGAGGCAAGTTGAATAATTACACATGTGTACTTTGTGTATTATCGAGACATTCCGTCATATCAAACAATTTTTTATGCCATATTTATTTATGTTTTGCTTCTTACGCTGCTGATATGAACAAATAAATGTGAATATGGTCTCTTTTATGTCTAGAAGAGATTCTCACTCAAACCGTCATAATTAATTTCGTCTTTAAATCGATCCAATCATATGTCTCTCTATCCCCGTTGGTATTTCAGTCCTTAAAGTTTCCCAAGCGTGGTTTCGTATTGTATGGCGCAAAGGGCTTAGCTTGGAATATTCTTCACTGGACTAGGAATATAGACATACGATGTGCTTTCGCAGCTCTGGTCAGCGAGAAAAATCTGCGCTGTATCTCAGGTGGACCTGATCTCCAACTGTGGACAGCAACTAGGCTGGAAATGGTCTCAAGACTTGTACTTAAATTAAAAAAAAACATTGAAGGTTTTAGAGCTCTGACCCAGTGCAGTTACAATAGAACAGCCATAGTGCAGTTACCAGAGAAATACCAGAGTGCGGTGCCTTACAACGCGGTCAAAGTACAGTTAACTCAGCGATGTGAAATTCCAGCTGGTATAGCACAGCCACAGTACAGTCAAAAGAGTGCTATCCCGGTACAGTTGCCGGAGAATAGACACAGTTCAGTTACCAGAGCAATACATAATTACATATATCATAATTACAGTGCAATGCCAAATGAAGTAGTATGTTACTGTATTCATCCTTTAGAACAACTATAACTAATTGCCTTTAGAGGTGATGCCATTATTCAATTGCAGTAGAAAGAGTGGTTTTGCATATCCTTTCTTCTCCATTCTGTCTGTGCAAAAAATGGTAAAAACAAAAGTCTTAAACCAAGTGTAAAATGTTTAAAAAGCTACGATATAGCAAAAAATACAGTTTTAGGACATTTTTGAGCTCTTTAAATGAAGAAAAAGATTGTATACCCAACATTTTAAATTTACTTCATTATATATACATACGTGTATATGCATCTAGATATTAATTACGAATAAAATTTAATCACCAAGTCTTTCATAATTTGATAGTAACTTAACAAGCGAAGAAGAAAACATGCAGAATTGAACTTTACTTCCCTTATGACCTCTTAATATGCTGATTTCCTCAAACGATTGAAATCAGAGATTTTACAGGCGCATTTAAGATAGAAAGCAAATAAATGATATTCAAGAGGCTGCCCCTCCATTCCTGGAAAATGATGAAAGTAACTTTCCGTTTAGCATTAGATTCACAAGCAGGAGTGGATTTATAATGAGTGAGGATCGGTTGCTTCCCTCCCGTGATAGTGATTTAGTGGTAATAATTCAAGGTATCTCGTGGTACCTTAGGGAATATTCACATTTTATCATAACGTTTCGAGAAAAAAGAGCTCGAAAAAAAGGGGGGAAAAATAATAATTTTTTAGGTGATATAGGATCCTATTTCCATGTAGGAGGCGAAACGATAAATATTTAGCTGCGGAAATAGAGCAGAAAGGTAGAAAAGTTTCGTGAGATGTTGATTATAATGGTGCTGGTCAGGCACAGTTGGCCAAACTTTTATTCTATAAAAACTCTACACATTCTAATTACGACCTAAATTGCTGGAGTGGAAGAACAAACGAAAGATTTTTTGCAATAACTTTCCATTTCTCGTAATATCTAACGCTATTGACCTTTTTTTTGCGATAAGATATATATGCCAGCCAGATACCCATTTCTAACTCTTAAATTGTAATCCATTGAGTTGAGAGTTGTTGATAGCCGTGATAATCTGTTCCCTTTAAACATTTCCTTAGCATATGCGAAAAATAAATGTTATACTTTTAGGGTTAGTATCTATTTATATGGCCATAGTATATAGTATTTATACGGATAATGACCTAAACTACCAGACTTAATGTGGCAGCTTTGTCCAAGCCGTCATACCACTCGTTTAAATCGACTACCTTGACTCGAAACAGAAAACATAAAAGTGTGACATATATTCACGCGCAAAAATAACTTGGGATTGGTAGACGAACTTCAACTTTTCAGTATTTGACCAATTATCTAATTTCACAACTTTCAGGCAGCACAGGACGGTTTTGTGAGAAGATGCCTATCAACAATAATCCTTTCTGTAGCTTTTGAAATTATTTACCACATCTTAGTCAAATTCCGGCTGGTATAGCACAGCCACAGTACAATCGACAGAGCGGTCTCACGGTACAGTTGCCGGACGGTTGCGTCGATTTTCGACCTGCTATCTGCAGGGTTTCCTCCTGTGCATAACCTCTGACCTTTGATAAGTGACCTCTAACATATAATTTACCAAAAAGTCTCAGGAAAAGTTCCTCCGGAAGCTTCTTTGCCGTTTACCAGTATTGACAGCTCCAACATTGTGATGGTATCTCTTTGAATTCTTAAAAAATACCTCCACTCTCCGTCTCTTCAGCTGAAAGAAAATGTAGTAACATTTTGCACATATATGCATGTAATAAGCATTAATATTTAAAAATTTTCATTTCATTTACATTTCATGTATTAATTGATTTTAGTGTTTATATATCTATCATCAGTAAATAGGTAACCTTAAGAAATAAATAAAGTTGTAGTGAGGCATGTTACAGTGCAGTTATTGCCGCATCATACTTTAGCACCACATTTTATGTGCAATGTGAGCTACAATACAGCACAGGCACAGTTATGCAGCATTGTTCCGTACAGTTACTTCCACATTACGACTCAAGCGACGTTGCTTGAGATACTGTCTCAGGAAGGGTTATTTAACATCAACATTGTGGGAGAATCCTGAACTAGGTTTTGTCCGGTTACTTTTAGGTCCCATCGCGTACACTTCCTAAACTGTAATACAGCACAGTTTCGGTAAGGTCTGAGCTACAGTACATCTATGCGGCACTATGTTGCAACACTTTTGCTGTACAACACCCTCCACAGTAAACTTCTGGTGAACATGTTACGCAATAAATAAACCAAAGTACAGTCCAGTACAGGTAGAAGTTTATGTACAGCTCACCCACAGTAGGAATTTTTTACTGGGCGCTTTTAGAGAAAATGGTTATCGATCAAATGGCTGGAAAGTGCTCGGATGAAAAAGTAAATAATATTCATTACACATTATTGTTGACCACATCTAGAATACACCGCGGGCTATCCTTGCCCGGCACTGTAAGACTTAGTACGCACAATGAAAAAAAAGGAAATCAGTACGAATCATTACAAACTGATACCGGCGAACAGAGGTAATCAGTACAGTTGATTGAAGGACTTAGTTTAGAGCCGTTAAAAGACATTAAAAATTCAGACCATGCAAGTGATAGAATAACTCGGATAATATTTTTAACTGAAACTTTTTAAGATTACCTAGCATATCAAGTATCATAAAACCTTGTAAAACATTACGAACGAAGGTATCATGTTAATTGGAATCATTCAAGTACGCGTGATGGAAGAATTACCTAGGTGTGGCCTTTTTAAAACCTACATGTGTGACAGTGTGAAAAATGAGTTTAGGGAAAAACTGAGAGAAGTTTTGAATGAATGTGATCCTGATGAGAGAATAATTTTACTAGGTGACATAAATGGGTGGGTTGGCGTGAGGCGGGATGCATCTGAGAGAGTGGTTGGGCCTTTTGGTGACCCCCGAGTGAATGATAATGGTGAAAACTTGGTGAGTGTGTGCTTGGAAAAAAGATTGTTTGTATCAAATACAAGGTTTAAACATAAGAGAATATATATGTATACTTGGCAAAGGAGCGATTGTAAAAGCATGATTGATTTTATTGTGTATGATGAGAGATTAAGAGAGTTAGTGTGGGACACGTGAGTGATGCTGTGCGGTGCTGAATGTGGAACAGACCACTATTTGGTACTCTCCAAAGTGAATCTGGGCAGAAAGTGGGTGCCAAGGAAGAATGTTGCGCGTAAGCAGTTGAGAGTCAAAGTAGAAAAGTTGCTAGACAGCGAGGTAAGAATGCGGTATGGTTGCATGATTGAGGATGCTCTATCGTAGTTGCAGAGAGAATGGGACGGGCATATCAGAAACGATAACGTAAATTATGCGTGGGAGTGTTTAAAAGGAGTGATTGTGGAATGTACTGAAAGTGATTGTGGAAAAGGAGTGGTAGGAAGAACGAAAGGTGATGCTTGGTGGAATGAAAAAGTGAAAATTGCAGTCAGAGAAAAGAAAGGGGAATACATGGATATGATTGCTGCCAAATCTGATAAAAAGCGTACTAAGACATGTGAGATTTACAGAAAGAAAAAGAATGAATGCAAAATCGTTGTGAAAGAGAGCAAATAAAGAATGCGTGCGGATGAAGCTAACAATATACAGAGTGATTTTAAAGGTAATAAAAAGCTGTTTTGGAAGTGGGTAAAAAGGGCTAAGACTGGTGAAGGTAGGGGAATGAATGCGGTGAAGAACAAAAGTGGAGAGATCATGTGGGACGAGAGCAATATCAGGGACTGCTGGAGGGAGTCTTTTGAAGAATTGTTCAATAATATTGCAATCGTTGAGGATGAGCTTTGTGAAGTGGTATGTGAGAAAGTGATGATGGAAAAGGATATCAGTGAGAAAGAGGTCACAACGGCTGTGAGAATATTGAAAAATGGGAAGGCTGCATGCATAGATGGGATATCCAGTGAAATGTTGAGGTGTGGGTGTAAATTACTAATTTGTAGACTGCGTGAACTATACAATTTATGCTTATAGGTTTCTGTTGTTCCAGCGGATCGGAAGAATGCTATCATAGTTCCCTTGTACAAAGGGAAGGGAGGAAAGACCGAATGTAACAATTATCGGACCATTAGTTTATTGAGTATCCCGGGAAAAGTGTTCAGTAAAATATTAATCGAAAGAGTGAGGAATATTACTTCCGACAAAATATGGGGTGTGCAGTGAGGGTTTATTCCTGGGAGAGGATGTAGTGACCAGCTTTTTGCACTTCAGCAAGTGATAGAAAAATATATGAGTTTCCGAAAGAAAGTGTGCTGTGCGTTTGTCCATTGAGAGAGGGCATATGACAGAGTAAATAGAAAGAAGTTGTGGAAGGTTTTGAGAGACTATGGTGTGAATGGGCTGTATTTGAATGTTATGATGGCGATGTATGACAATAGTAAGGCAAATGTAAGAGTTAACGGGGCTCTGAGTGATTGGTTTGTAATAATTCGGGGTGTAAAGCAAGGATGCGTAATGTTTCCATGGCTCTTTAATGTATTAATGGATAAATGTGTTAGAGACGCATGCAGTGAAAACGACGGTGTTTTGATTGGAAATGTAAACTTGCGAGTTCTTCTATATGCGGATGATGCTGTTTTGATCTCAGATAGTCAACAGGGATTACAGAAGCTCCTAGATAAGTTTTGTGAATAAACGGAGAGAATGGAATTGAAGGTAAATGCGTGCAAGACTAAAGTAGTAGTTTTTGATAAGGAGAATGGGGAGAATAACTGTATGATGAGGGCGAATGGTGAAGTAATTGAACAGGTGGATGATTTAGTGTACTTAGGTAAGATGTATGCGAAAGTAAAAGTAAAATGGATAGGGTCAGGAATGAGTGGGTCATTAATGAATGAGGGTTAAATGCTCTAGTAATGGACGTGTATGAAAGGAGTGTTCTTCTTTGGTTTGGCCATGTGAAGAGAATGGATGAGAGTCGAATAACGAAACAGATATATGAGAGTAGAATGAATGGTGTGAGAGGTAGAGGTAAGCCGAGAAAGTTTTTGGATGAATGTGGTTGAGAAAATTCTTAGGAGGAATATTAGGAGTTTTAAAAACCGGAGGGCGTGTATGAAACATTGTATGGGGGGAAATGAGGCAAACCAGGTTTGCAAGGATAGGTCAGTATGGAGGAAATTTTTGAAGCAGAGTTAGGTGTACAATTACGTATTAATGAGTGAATTATTTTGACTGTGCCTACCCAGAAAGGGAACGGCTTAATGGGTATGTATGTATGATGTACGTAGCGTCTTGCAAGCTTAGGTATTAATGGAAAAAATGGCGAGGGAAAAAACTAAATTTGCATAAATAAGTCTCCTAAAGTTCAAAATTATCAGTATTTTTCAATCAATACAGGGAAGATTACTGAAGAAATTTGCTATTTTGAAGTAGTCGCTTCATTGTAAGACAAGTTGGGTATACTTTAATTATTTTATAATTAAAGAGACACAATTATCTATTACTCATTTTTGTAAATTAAATAAATATTTTAAAGTTTCGTTCGTAAATTTTTCGTACCGACTATTTCATCCCATTGTGAAATAAATCATCCATAAGCCTTAATCAATGACAGAATCGATATTTTTTTATGTTTTTGATTTTTTCCCAACTCGACAGTGAATCGTAAACCTTTTCTTAAAAATTCAACCCTCTATCACGTTATAAATGCCCAGTAATATGTATTTACGTATGTCGTTATCGTTATGTTAATATAATTGACGTTATTTTGTGCTCCTGGCAATATACGACCGGTAGTTGTGATGAAAATAAAAGGAATACATTATCGAATCGATTAACTAGAGTGACTAAACGTCTTTCTTTCCGCAAGCCATTAATTACTACTATAAAATCAGAGGGAGGCACGAAAACATTCTGTTACCTGGAAATTCGTTTTATTTCCTTTCCACCTTTCAATTCCTTTTTCCCTGAACGTGCTCGGGGCGTAATGCAGCCAGGAACTGAGAGCAATCTCGGAGATTGGGGAGCCTGTACATTTTGTATGAGTGTGAGGAAATGAACACGCGTGTTTATGTGGACATTGCTACACATCATCTATTTATTCATAACTATCATTTTATATGAGATCAGTTTTTTCGGGTTTTTCCCGTGTTGATTCATATTAATGGACAACAGTTTTGCTAACGTTACTGCTAGCGTCGTCAGGTCCCGAATGAGCTGCAGAGATTCTTGTTCCTTCATATATACCTAACGCTTGAGCTAGTCAGGCGCACGTTTATTGGCCGGCTGGACCTTTAAATTCAATTGTTGGAAAAGACGTTTGAACGTTGAGGAGAGAGGATAACCGTCTTACCTGTTGAAATTTTCTAGGTTTTTGGCTATTTCAATCGCCTCTCGTATTAGCCGAGGGAAATATTTATTTTCTCTGGCGATGATCTTAAAATTTTCAAAGTTTATGACGTGGAGTATGAATCAACGCGGGAAAAACACGAACAAACTGATCTCATAAATCACCGCGGAAGCCTCTGTACCAATCCTTTTATATTTTTAACATTCCAGCTTGAAATTTATTTGAAATCCTTAATAGCAGTTTTTCTTTAACTTTCTCGAGTGAACGCCGAAATGGAAATCACGCAAACTTCAAAGAATTGTGTGTCTCCATGTAGCTCTCTTTATTCTCCCTTACCCGTTACCCACTTGCGCTCCAGCCAATTACCAGGGAAAAAATTCTCGGATTACTTTTTTTGCCAGTATCCCCATTTCTTTGCATGGTAACGGGATTTTAAATTGCTCTGGGCTTCTTTATTAATACATGACTCCTCAGAAATTGAGGAAAAGTTCAACCTTACCCACCGAGTGTACAAATGGGGGTGGATTACGGGGGAGAGAATAAAAGACGGCTGCCTTTCCATCTTGAGTGTCTTGGAAAGGAGGAAAAATGGTATTCATATTGTATTCCCGCCTTCCACAACCAGCGGCATTAATCCGCCCCTGGTTCGTGACCATTAATTCAATAGCGGTCACTGTGTATGTAGTCAGAAGAGATGTTGCACCAGTTCAAGGAATAGTTAGATTTCGTGTCATGAATTAGTTGAAAAGTTTAGACATTCGTGTTTTTTGAGAGTCGTGTTGCACTACTAAATGAAAAAAATTGTGGTCAGTTCCAATAATTTTTTGGAAAAAGGGAGAACTTTTTTCCTGAACAACCTATAATGTCAAGCTGCAGGAAAAACAGCGTAAAACACTTTCTGATGAAGTGGTAGGCAATCTGAATTGGGTATTTTAAAATATAATTCAGTTGTTGTTAAGCAAATACCTTATGAGGTTTTAAAAGCGCGTGGGAAAGAGAAATGATTATCAAGTGAAAGAGACGTAGTTTGCAAACATAGAGGAAACACATACCAATATGAAGGAGAAACATCAAAACGAAAGGGTAGGTTTCACAAAGTTTGACCGATTTTGTTCTCTGGAAATTTTAAACGTTCTGTGGCACCACAGGTGGGCACAAATTGCATGTACGCATTAATCGGTATGACTTAGGATCACTAATTCTTGAGTGTAAGCTGAATGGGATATTGAGAAAAGAATAACTAGTACCTATCTATCAGTCTAAGGGTAGGTATATATCAACTGAAGGGTGTACTAGTTTGACAAAATTTCTCACAGAGAGTGCCGTATGCTTTTTGCATTCGATTCTGTGCGCAATAGAAGAGATATTGATGATATTGGCTGTATATTTGGAGAGCTTTAAAGGTAGCGGTTATAGGAAATGATAGAGATACAGAGGACTCCGGTAGCCTTGTGAGCCCAATACTCTGAGTATATAGACGTAACTCTACTAAATAAACGGCTCTGGATACTGATGGTTGAGCGTTTGATTTCATCGCCAGTAGGGAAAGGGAGGTGGAGCTAAAAATGTAAAACAAAAGACTCACGCCTTATTCATTCTTTGACAATACCAAGGGAAGAAAACGTGAGTTATACGCCACGTACCACTTTCCTTCCCTCTAATAATTACCAGAATAAATTCATGCAAAATACAGGTACAAACTTACACGACATAATGAACAAATTGGTGAACCGCGAATCCTGTGACCACTCAAAATAAAGCCTTCCCATCTGTAGATTCGTTTTCAAGCCATTCCAGATCAATGTACTAGTATCCTCTAGTAATATGTGCAATACCACTTGAGGCTATTTAAGCCTCTTCCAATAAAATACGCGCTCGTGTTTGGAATTTTGGTTGTGTCTGGGCCACCATGTGATTAACATGGCGATCACGTGCAATACTAGGCCAAGCACTTATATAATAAGACGATAGAGCTGAAAGCTATTAGACTAAGATATAGAACAATTCATTGTACTGTGGTTATATACGATTTTTTTTACTTGAAAATAAATAATAAAATGATAGGCCTCCAACTTACTCAGGGACGATTTTTCTAAACAATTCAGGATGATAGACCATTATAACTCAAGATGAGGCAGGTTTTGCCATTTGGAGAGAGGTTACATTTTATTGTGCATTGATATTACACCATTTTTGAGGCTTGAAATCAAATTCTCTTCCGGTACTAGTGCCTGAAATTTACTTAAAGCGGCAATTCAAACCGATTTACTGTTATAACCACCGTTTTCCTAGAACCAATGTAAGCTTTTCATTTGACAGGGAGCAGCAAAAAAATTAGTCGGGGCGTGATGAGGAAGGAAAGGCTGAATGTAATCAAACGAGCCCTTTTGTGCAGCAACGCGACGAAGATAGGAATTTCCAACCTCCTCGATTCCACTGAGGGGAAAAATCGAAGCCATATTTTCGCATTCCGGCGTAAGTTGTGGAGGAATTTGCGTTGGTTTGACACCAGGAAGACAGCTGACGACAAATAACGTAGGGTTCAGAATCGGTAAAATAAATTAACATTCCGATACCCGCGATCGGAAGCTGGAATTTATCGAAACGGGGAACGCAGGGCTGCCCCGGGTTGGTGGTTTCGCTGAAAGATAGAGTCAATGTGAGCCGGAGAGAGCAACAATGTTGCTGATTGCACTCTCCTCCCCATTGTCATGCGTAGTAGAAAGAAATTACTCAGTATACTGGAAACAAGCGGTGCTCTCTCTTCGACTCTGCTAACCTAGGCTTCACGCCTTCGTGGATATGAACATAGATCGGCGTGCATATGTTTTCGAAATATAATATGATTTGGGCATAATAGTGTTTTATACATGTTTGCGGTGGATGAGTTACATAAAAAAGAAAATTTATAAAAGTCCCCAATTGAAGATGTGTTGTACTATATGCTACTTTTCCTGCTTCCCACACCACGCTCCAAATTGGAAATTTACCCTCCCCCTTGAGTTTTGAAATTTTATTAGCCTAGTAGTGGTATTAACAATAAATATTCATAAACAAATAGCAATTGTGCGAAAAGTAATTCACCAACTTACCCAAGTCTGATCGTATTTTATTTGTTTTAAGTAGTTCTATCGGCCACCACTACCTGTTTGAACTGTTAAAATATTTTTTTTGTAAATATACTAATTTTGTTGGTTTAAAAAATACTTTTTGACAAAAAATTATCAAACTGTATTGTGCGACGTCTCATTTAGTTGGTATTGTAATTTTTTACGTTTTTTTCTCATTTTCTACCGATATTTTTTGCATGGATTGCTTTTAATATTCCGAAAACAATTTTCCGGTACCTTTAACCTCGGTTCATCAAAGAACGGGGAAACATTGCATGTGGGTTTTTGTTTGTTACCATCTTAACTTAACCCACTTATTTTGAAATATTGTAAGCCGTAACATAAAATAGTACTGGGAAGTAATAGGGAAAAGGAATTGAGATACACCTTCAGTTTTCCACGAGATAAAGGAAATTGAATTCCGGAAATCTATATATTGCTTACCCCTAGCTTTCCAGCCGTACATTCAAGTATCGGGAGGGGCCCAAATTCAAATATCTCGGTTGACGTTATCAAATGGAAAGAGGCAAGTTATGCGAGAAGCGCTTAAACTGAAAAAGAAAACAACAGCTTTTGCAGTATTCAAAGATAAGCGAAACAAGAATTGCACCAAAGGTTCATTTTAGGAGGACTCACAACTTGTAGTCTAACATGACTAGTACTGTACTTAATATAAATGTTAAGCAACCTGGTGGTTTTCAAGAACATGTGGATGATTATTTCAAGTTTTCCTGCTCTCTCAGGCTAAAAACAATTTCATATTTTTTTCTCAAGTATTGCTGGCGTTTTCTTGAAAGTGTAACTCGCATAATTCACGAGCACAGGAAATTTTAAATTCATAGTGGCATAAATTGAATAGCAAAAAATTATTATTGAGGTAAGAGAAGTGGGAAACTATACGAATCAAAACTATAATTTCTCACATCATTTACCCCTTTCATTGGAAGTGATGGCAAATATAATTTTTTCCTGACGTTCCTAATTTTGAATTCATGTCCTTAGCTTCTGAAAAATTCGCGATTTGTGAAGGGAGAACATTCTTTAAAGATGGATACATTGGGGAAAAACAAAAGCAAATCAAAAGCAGGAAAACTTGTTCAACATAATACATACATACATACCCATCAAGTAGTTCCCTTTCGAAATATTTCACTCATTAATACATAATTGTACACCAAACTCTGCTTCAATAATTTCCTCCATACTAACCTATCCTTGCCATAAACCTCTTTCGCCTCATTTATCCCCATACACTGTTTCATACACGCCCTCCTGATTTTAAGACTCCTAATATTCCTCCTCCTAAGAATTTCCTCAACTACATTCAACCACAACTTTCTCGGCCCACCTCTACCTCTCACACAATTCATTCTACTCTCATATATCTGTTTCGTTATTTGACTCTCATCCATTCTCTCAACATGGCCAAACCAACGAAGCACACTCCTTTCATACACGTCCATTACTGGAGCATTTAACCCTCATTTATTCATAACCCACTCATTCCTGATTCTATCCATCCTACTTTTGCCGCAAATACTCCTCAGATAACTCATACCCACGGCGTTTAGTCTACTCTTATGTCTTTCCTGACATACCCTTGTTTCACTACCATATAGCAAAGTGGGGAGAAGTACACTTTTGTACACAGCAATTTTCGCTTCCTTAGACAAGGACTCTTTCCTTGATATGCTCCACATGCTACCTACCACTGTCTCTTGATCTCATCATCTATTCTACCTACTTTTGAATACATCTTACCTAAGTACACTAAATCATCCACCTGTTCAATTACTTCACCATTCGCCCTCATCATACAGTTATTCTCCCCATTCTCCTTATCAAAAACTACTACTTTAGTCTTGCACGCATTTACCTTCAATTCCATTCTCTCCGTTTATTCACAAAACTTATCTAGGAGCTTCTGTAATCCCTGTTGACTATCTGAGATCAAAACAGCATCATCCGCATATAGAAGAACTCGCAAGTTTACATTTTTAATCAAAACACCGTCGTTTTCACTACATGCGTCTTTAACACATTTATCCATGAATACATTAAACAGCCATGGAAACATTACGCATCCTTGCTTTAAACCCCGATTTATTACAAACCAATCACTTAGAGCCCCGTTAACACTTACACTTGCCTTACTATTGTCATACATCGCCATCATAACATTCAAATATAGCTTATTCACTCCATAGTCCCTCATAACCTTCCACAACTTCTTTATATTTACTCTGTCATATACCCTCTCTCAATGGACAAACGCACAGTACACTTTCTATCGGACACTCTTACATTTTTCTATCACCTGCTGATGTGCAAAAAGCTGGTCACTACATCCTCTCCCAGGCATAAACCCTCACTGCACACCCCATATTCTGTCGGAAGTAATATTCCTCACTCTTTCGATTAATATTTTACTGAGCACTTTTCCCGGGATACTCAATAAACTAATGGCCCGATAATTATTACATTCGGTCTTTCCTCCTGTTGAGGATTAAGTTTATGTTCCTTGGTAACGGTTGCGATAAAATAAATACTGTTGATACATGGCATTGTCTGTTAAGTAATTTCTTAATTAACACTCGCTAATAACCGAAAATAACCAAGAGGTTATGGGCCCAGGGCTACCAGAGCTTGTTTAAAAAAGGAAAATAATAATATTGAAATTAAAATTGAGAAGAAAAAACGAGAAAACTGTAAAGAAAAGAAAGAAAAACGTAAAAAATGGCAGTATCGGGTGACGATGTCACGCACATACAGAGACTGAAGGACGCATCTACCTACGCAATGTGGTCCTTTCAAATAAAAATTCTGTTTAGAGCAAAGGAAATAATCGAAACAATAGAAGATAACGACTTCTGCGAAAAAGAAGAAAGAAACCCTAATGAGTTACGAAGATGGAATACGAAGGACGCAAAGGCTCAACATTTCATAGTGTCCACAATAGATAGATCCGTGGTCCAACACATTATGACCTGTAAAACTGCCAAGCAAATGTTCGAGAAACTGAAATTAATCTACGAGAAGGATACAGAAACACAAAAGTGCCAGCTCTTGCAGGAATTCTACGCATTTAAGTACGACCGATCGAAGGACGTCATGTCAAATATAAGCAATCTCCAGAACGTTGCACACCGACTCAATGGACTCAAACAACCCGTAGATGACCTGATGATAATGACAAAGATGATGTCCATCCTTCCAGAAGAATACAGACATTTCTCGAGCGCATGGGATTCAGTAAGAGGAGCGGACAAGACATTAGAGGACCTTTGCGCACGACTACAAATCGAAGAAACAAAGCTCAAGACGGAGAGTGACACGGGCGTAGTATCTTTCGCAGCCGATCACAAAGCCGGTAAAAATAAGTATAAAAATGAAATGGTATGTTTCTCCTGTAAGGAAAAGGGTCACGTAAAAGCTGCATGTCCTAACAGAGGGTGTACAATATGTAAAAGAACAAACCATACAGATAAGGATTGTTTCTTCCGAAAAAAAGTTTGTAGTATTTGTAAGAAAACGAATCACAATGAGAAAAATTGTTTCTTTAAAAATTATAGTAAGTCGAATGAGAAAGGCAATAGAGATAGAACACAAAAAGATGGCACGAAAGTAGCTTTTTTAGCTGATACAGAGGCTAACTTAAGCATAAATAATACTTATGAATTTGTGGTAGATAGTGGTGCAACAAAACATATGGTAAATTCTACTGAGTTAGTAAAAGATTTGCATCCATGCGATGAAAAAGTTAGGGTTGCTAAGAAAAATGCAAGTATGTCTGTTGCAGGAGTAGGAACTCTTGACATGAACAAATGTAAACTAAAAAAGGTGTTATATGTACCTGAACTTACCAAAAATTTAATGTCTGTTTGTGAAATTACAGAGAACAGCGGAACTGTATTGTTTACTAAGGACAGTGTGAAAATACTGAAAGGTGATGTACCTATGCCAAAGGAAAACATTGTAATAGAAGGTAAAAAAGGAGAAAATGGAATTTTTGTAGTTAATCTTGACGGGACTAATGAAGTCCTATTGACGCATACAGATAATGTTGGTATGGAGTGGCATAGAAAAATGGGCCACATACATTTCAAAAATCTTAAGAAAATGGCATCATATTGTGATGGCGTACCAAAAGAAATTGCTAATGTTAAAGACAATACTTTTTGTACTGTTTGTGTTAATGCTAAACAGACCAGATTCCCTTTTAAGACTGAAAGAATGAGAGCTACTAGAGTTTTGCAAATAATACACACTGATGTGTGCGGACCATTTGAAGTGGAGACTCATGACAGTAAAAGATACTTTGTAACATTTTTAGATGATTTTTCACATTTTTGTACTGTGTTTCTTATCAGATATAAGAGTGAGGTGTCTGAATGTCTGAAGCAATATGTTAAATCTGTAGAGAATCAATTTGACAAAAAGGTTAGTGTGATACGATGTGACAATGGAAGAGAGTACTGTGCTTCTGAGTTACAGACATGGTGTAAAAACAGAGGTATTGTGCTAGAATATACAGTACCTTACACTCCTCAATTAAATGGTAAGGCAGAGAGAATGAATCGCACTCTACTTGAAAAAGCTAGATCTCTATTATTTGATGCAAACCTGTCTAAGGAAATGTGGGGTGATGCTATTTTAACTGCAGCATATATTTCAAATAGATGCCCGAGCACTACTATCAACAGAACACCAGTGGAACAGTGGTTTGGATACAAACCAAATTTAAAAGGAGTTCAGATTTTTGGGTGCAAAGCATATGCCAAAGTCCTGAAGCCTCTAAAGAAGATGGATATTAGATCAAAAGAATGTATCTTCATTGGATATGCCCGAAATGCCTACCGACTGTGGGATGCAAAGAAAAGACAAGTGTTCATTTCCAGGGATGTGATTTTTGAAAAATTTCCAACTAAAATTCAAAGTCTTAGAAGTCCACACCAACAGGATGAAGAGAGAGTTAAAATATGTGAAAGTAAAAAGGTTATTGATGAAGAAGGAGCAGAATTAGAGGAAAGAGAAGAATATGAAAACAAAGAATCTCAAATGCCTAAATTAAATCAAGATGAAGATATGAGAAAAGATAATGAAAGGGAAGAATTAGAAAACGAAGAATCTCAAGAGCCTAAAGGAAATCCAGATGATATGAGAAAAAATCATGAAAGGGAAGAATCAAGAAATGAAGAAAACAATGAAAAAGTAGAACATGAAGAAATAAATTCAACCATACATAATTTAAGACCTAGGGTAAACTTAAGAAGACCTCAGAAATACAAAAACTGTGACATGCTATGTGAGGCAGATGAGGTACTGTTGACATATAGTGAGATCATGGAAGCAGAAGACAAAGAAAAATGGAAGCAAGCACTTAAAGAAGAAAAGGAATCGCTACTAAAAAACAATACCTGGGAGATTGTGGAGAAAGAAAGAGCTAAAGGAAAGCAAATCTTAACAAACAAGTGGATATTTAAAAGGAAAGATGATGGTCGTTACAAGGCTAGGTTGGTGGTGAGAGGTTGCCAACAGAAAGAAGGAAATATAGATTTTAAGGACACTTTTAGTCCTGTGATTGATACCACATCATTGAGAATTCTACTTGCAATTTCTGCTCAGGAAAACCTACAAATTAAGACATTTGATGTCAAAACAGCTTTTCTAAATGGTGAACTGGATGAAGAGATCTTCATGAAAGTGCCTGAGGGGTACAAAAAGAAGAGCGAAAATAAAGTGTGCTTACTGAAAAAGGCACTCTATGGATTGAAACAAGCTCCTGCAAAGTGGAACAAGAAAGTAACCACATTTTTCAGAAGAAAAGGACTGATACATACAGAAAGTGACCAATGTATATTCAGAGATGTCGAAAAGAGCTTGTACTTAGGAATACATGTAGATGATGGAATACTAATAGGAAGAAATGATAGTGAAATGAATGATCTATTAAAGAAAATGACTGAAGAATTCGATATAACAGTAATGGATAATCCAAGCACTTATCTAGGAATGGAGATATCAAGAACGGTTAATGGAATATTTTTATCGCAAGCCAAATATGCAAGACAAGTGTTAGAAAAGTTTCAGATGCAAGACTGCAAGCAGGTGAAGACTCCATTGATGCCAACTAGCAAAGAAAAAGTGGAACAGATAAGAGGAGAGAAAAGATTAGACTACCCCTACCGTGAAGCAATCGGCAGCTTGTTATATATGTCATGCAAGACCAGACCAGATCTTGCATTTTCAGTTAATTTTGAAAGCAGATTCATGGAAAAACCTGTCGAAGAAGACATACACAATTTGAAGAGAACCTTAAGATACCTGCAAGGAACCAAAGATTTTGGAATATATTTCTCCAAAATAGACATGGGAGATAAAATAAAACTTGAAGCATACAGTGACTCAGACTTTGCAGGAGACCTGTCTGACAGAAAGAGTACAACAGGCTATATAATTTTGTTTGGTAGTGCACCAATCCTGTGGTGTTCACACAAGCAGAGTGTTGTGGCATTATCCTCAACTGAGGCAGAGTTCATTGCAGCATCAGAGTGCTGTCAAGAAATAAAGAATGCCAAGACCTTAATTGAGGAGTTGACTAAGAAACCTGTGTCTGTGACTCTGAACATAGATAATCAGAGTGCTATAAAAATGATACAGTCTGGTCAAATGAGTAAGAAAACAAAACACATTGAAGTAAGGTTTCGGTTTATATGTAGAGAGTATTCAGAAGGATTATTTGATATTAAGTTTTGTCCATCAGAAATTCAGGTGGCTGATATACTCACAAAACCTTTGTTAAAAGAAAGATTTGAAAGATGTAGAAATGCTTTTATTACAAATGATTATTGTGACCAGTAAATTGAACATCTTTTTGTTGTAAAAGAAGAATTAAAAAAAAAAAAAAAAAAAAAATTGGATTTGTGTTGAGGATTAAGTTTATGTTCCTTGGTAACGGTTGAGATAAAATAAATACTGTTGATACATGGCATTGTCTTTTAAGTAATTTCTTAATTAACACTCGCTAATAACCGAAAATAACCAAGACCTCCCTTCCCTTTGTACAACGGAACGATGATAGCATTCTTTCAATCCGCTGGAACAACAGAAACCTATAAGCATAAATTGTGAAGTTCACGAAGTCTACAAATTAGTAATTTACACCCACACCTCAACATTTCACTGGATATCCCATCTATGCCTGCAGCCTTCCCATTTTTCAATATTCTCACAGCCGTTGTGACCTCTTTCTCACTGATATCCTTTTCCATCTACACATTCTCACATACCACTTCACAAGGCTCATCCTCAACGATTGCAATATTATTGAACAATTCTTCAAAAGACTCCCTCCAGCAGTCCCTGATATTGCTCTAGTCCCACAAGATCTCTCCACTTTTGTTCTTTACCGCATTCATTCCCCTACCTTCACCAATCTTAGCCCTTTTTACCCACTTCCAAAACAGCTTTTTATTAACTTCAAAATTACTCTGCATATTGCTAGCTTCATCCGCACGCATTCTTTATTTGCTCTCTTCCACAACGATTTTGCATTCATTCTTTTTCTTTCTGTAAATCTCACATGCCTTATTACGCTTTTCGTCAGATTTAGAGGCAATCATATCCTTGTATGCCTCTTTCTTTTCTCTGACTGCAATTTTTACTTCTTTATTCCCACCAAGCATCACCTTTCGTTCTTCCTACCACTTCTTTTCCACATGCACTTTCAGCACATTTTACAATCACTCCTTTTAATCACTCCCACGCATCATTTACGTTCTCGTTTCTGATATGCTCGTCCCATTCTCTCTGCAACAACGATAGAGCATCCTCAAGCATGCAACCATACCGCATTCTTACCTCGCTGTCTAGCAACCTTTCCACTTTTACTCTCAACTGCTTACGTGCATCATTCTTCCTTGGCACCCACTTTCTGCCCAGATTCACTTTGGAGAGTACCAAATACTGGTCTGTTCCACATTCAGCACCGCACAGCATCACTCACGTGTCCCACACTAACTCTCTCAATCTCTCATCATACACAATAAAATCAATCATGCTTTTACAATCGCCCCTTTGCCAAGTATGCATATGTATTCTCTTATGTTTAAACCATGTATTCGTCACAAACAATCCTTTTTGTAAGCACACACCCACCAAGTTTTCACCATTATCATTCACTCGGTGGTCACCAAAAGGCCCAACCACTCTCTCAGATGCATCCCGCCTCACACCAACCCACCCATGCATGTCACTTGGTAAAATTATTCTCTCTCTAGGATTACATTCACTCAAAATCTCTCTCAGTTTTTCCTAAAACTCATCTTTCACACTGTCACTATCTCCATCCACTGGTGCATAGCACGCCACAATCACATCTCTCCTAATACCTACTTTCATGCGAACCCAGAGCAATCTAGGGGATAGTAACTCGTACTTCCTTACTAGCAACTTGGCTCTCTCATTAAGAATGAGTCCTACACCTTGACTGCCGTGTACATTATCTACAACTCCTGACCATAATGCCAGACTACCCCCATCTAATGTAATAGCATCCCGGCCCTTACGCTTAGTTTCACATACACACAAAACATCCATTCGTCTCACTTTCATTTCTTTCAGCATCTCATACTCCTTTCTATAGACTCCTCTCAGTGCCGAGACGTACCGAGTGTTCAGTTCGTTTCCAGGACGTATCTTGATGGGACAACCTTATTCAGCTTCCACCGCCCATCGTGGCTTCGGCTGTCCGAGGAAACATTTTGACGTTTAGTAGTAAGTTGTAATTGAAGCGTGTGGTAGTTCACTGTAGGTTTTTCATTCTCACTTATATGATAATTGAATTTTTCCACGAAATTTTCCTCGAAAACTTTAATGAGATAAAATTGTCTTTTATCTTCCATTACTGACGAACGGATTCCATAGCTTCAGCTGATTCTATAGGCATGGGATCCACTTGTTAAAGCCACAGCGGTGGATTTCGATTTAGCTATCCTTTATTTGGAGAATGGTTTTCCGAGTCCTTCCGCGTTTATCCTTTTTACATGGACAATATTTCTCCAGCGTTATAACTGGCTTCTTCAGATCACTTCAGAGGTCCTCTGAAGAAGCCAGGTTCCGATCGGAGGGATCGGAATGTTAATTTATTTTACCGATTCTGAACCCTACGATATTTGTCGTCAGCTATCTTCCTGGTGTCAAACCAACGCAAATTTCTCCACAACCTGAATGCAAAAATATGGCTTCGATTTTGCCCCTCAGTGGACAATATTTCGCCAGAGTTCCAGCTGGCTTCTTCAGGTCCTCTGAAGTGACCTGAAGAAGCCAGCTGGATCGCTGGCGATATATTGTCCATAAAATATAGATAAACGCGGAAGGAGACCCGGAAAACCATTCTATTCATAAAAAAACAACAAGAAAGCCTCCACCTTAAAGTAATAAAGTAAAGGAAAGTATCCTTGAATTGATTTACTGCAATATTTTTGTGAGTTTTGTGCATTTCCATGGAGGGATGAGGAGTTAAAGCATTGTGGTTTATCTGGAGAGGTGGTTGGATGGGAATTCTCCTTTACTGACGACGTAGCTTTCAAATGTGCCCGCCGGAGTACATTCCGGGCGGTTTGAGGGCAAAGTCGCCGTGTTTATACATTCCGCCCACCGAGTATTCGAGTAGGAAGAGGGCAAGAGTTCGGAGGAGGAGAAGTAAGGGGCGAGGGGGGAGGGAGGGAGGATACAGGGAGGCTCACCTCAGCATCCCACCTGCCCTTCGCATCCCCATCCCAGTTCGTTCCCGGACTTTCCTCCTTTTTTCCTCCATTTCCCATTTCCTCGGCTTCATCTCTCCATTGGCGATTCCTGCAAAGCAAAAGAAACGCTCGAACAGTGCAGAGGGCGCCACATTCCCCGCATTTTCCCTCGACAGAGGAAAAACTCTCGTTTATACGCTCTGAAAAATTTCACCTCGCCAGAAACATTCCTGGTGGAGAGACGGGTGGGCATCAATAACACACTCACACGGGCATTATTAAACTGTGAGCTTTCCCACCTCGAGCAGTCTTTTGCTCGTATGTAACGTAGCATTTCATAGACAGAGCTCATTCTAGATAATTAATCATTGAAGTTACAGATTTAGCTTAGAAAAGAACGAAAAGTAAATAACTTTTTAAAAGACAGTATGATTTAATCAAATGTATCATGGATTCATCGGCCACGTTATTACCATCCCATAATGGCATTTTGTTTTTAATAGATTCTCTATATTTATGACTGCCAACTGCGCTATTATCTTGGTCGCACTCTAAATAAGGTAATTTTATTTTCCTAATGATGCCTATTGAATTATTATATATTTTTATAGTTTTTCCTATGAGAACTCTCCTGAAAATAAATTTCTTTTAAATTTGTGTGCTTTTTTATCTTTAATTATGTTAATTTGTCCCTTTAGTAAGTTCATAATTTCTAGTATCCTCATTCATAAAATTACTGTCATCATTATTACTAATATATTTATAGTTTTGAACTTTGCTATTTCACTGATGGATTTCCCCTTTTGCATTCGCAGTTGCCTTTGATTCTCTTCTACGGATTCCTATTTAACTCTTTGAGATATTTGTATAGCGTTAACATCTCTTACACTCACAGAAACTAGCCTCGGATTTTAAATTAATTAATAATAAATCTTTAATCTTTTGCTGGCTTCACATAATAGATGCTCGCAATGTTCTTTTCAATAATTAACTAAAATATTTGGTGATTTACTCCAATGTTGTCATTGCAGGATTTACTCCAATGATGTAGTCCCGCTGAATACGGGTATCGTCAGTCGAAGAATTTTCTCTGTCATATTTTGATGAGGAAAACTGAGCTGTAGTAACCGAAGTCTAAATCGTTCAATTCGTTGTGTATGCATTTCATATTCTGCTTCATTCTTTTAATCACATTAATATTTATTAAAAGTTTTCCATTGAATGGAGTTCAAAATGTACTTCAGCCTTCGGCCCATGGCACACTCTATGCCAGCCGACTCATTAACATTATTTCCTTACGGGATCATCACAAATTTGATGCAAAAAAAATGATTTTGTGCTGAAAAGGTATAGCGTGAGTATTATCACCAACTTCTCGGTTGCTGTGAGATCAAACGTAGGGTGTTTAATATGCATGCTGCAGTAACATTTTTTTGTTTTGAGTTTTCAACCTTGAACAGGAAATATGTAGATCTGAACATTAAATTTATTATTTTGCCAAGGTATAAATAAATGTATTATGTATGATCGAAGCGGTTTTTAGCGCATATCTGATTATTGCAGTGAAAATGTTATTGAATAAGCGTCGGGGAGAGCTTGTTTAGTGTACGTATCGTGCCAGCAAAAGTTTTTCCACCGCATGTGGCTCATTCAAATGGCTGAGCGCTGAATTTCTTCAGCTGCATATCGATGAGCCTGTAAAAATCTTTTGACAATGTTTCATGGGTCACATGGAAATTTTCCTCAGAACTTTACATACCGGCATGATATACGAGGGGTTCCCTCCTGCTCGTATGGAAGCGCATCTCCAGATAACTTCTTCCGTTGTACCCGGGCTTTTGTCACTTGCAGAGCAAGTCAGTCGTGATGAGGAAACGTATGAAAGCGATGCAAAGAATGCCTCGGAATCTGGAGACCTTGGCCAAGGAGCCCATGCGTCGCAGTGGCCCCACATCAATGGCTAAACCCCGGCCGACCATTGGCTGGGAGCAGATCGTATGCGGATTCTGCATTGGATTCAGATGATGCATGTACAGCGAATCTGAATACATTTTGTCGTTATCCAGCTCACCGGGAGCTGTAGTGCTGCATACGGGATAAGCAGTGGCGAGGATACACTCTCCGCATCAAGATGGTGAATCTAGGAAAACATTACCCTTATCAATAATTACATGTGTCATTTTATCGGCGAGGTATTTTGTTTTGGCGCAATATTTTTCTTCCTCTGGGTGAGAGATGTATGTGATGAGAGATGATACTTGATATTAAGTTTTGTGTATCAAAGTGTGCTTGAGAATTCATACCTTCTGTACCATTGACTAATATATTATGGTGTGTGGTTTGAGCCCGATTTCCTAAGTAGGTCTGCATTCCTAATGTAATATATTATCCTCTGGCATTTGTCAGCTTCATCATTTACTATTTATTACTTTCAGTCTCTGTCATGAGATTGAATACAATTACTCTTGAATTCACTATGTTCTCACCATAAGTCCTCTACATTCGCCCTGATTCCTAGAATCCTCGTACTAAATTTTATAGTTCTCATATGGAATTCAATGCATTTACCCTCAATTTGAAGAAAAGTATATCAACTTTCTTCAAATACCAGAATGATAGCCACATATTTCACCAATTTTAGGGATATTTTCCGAAAAAAAGCCTGTTTTCCAAGGGAAATGTTGGGCTTATGTACCCCTGAGAGAGACTTCATATAAAACTGATGAATTTCTAATGCCTAGACCTAGTCAGAATTTTAACAACGTGTAGTAAATACACATTCTCGTCTATTTTTAAAGACGCATGAATTGCTCACAGCTGTAATTTTTTTCGTTTATCGAAAGAAAACTGATGTGAAGGAATTTTTACCGTGTGGCGTGAAAAATGAGCGAAACTTGTGTGGATGAATTTATTCAGCTACTGAAAATACTTTTTGCATAAAACTGTTATTAGATAAAAAATATTCTAATATTCACCTCACGCGTCTTAAGGCTGTTGAAGGTAACAATAAAATTATAATTTGGTCTGCACCTTGTTTAGTGAAATATCACGCTCCAATCTCTCCACTTCAGCGGGAGCTTTGAGTTTGTATAGGGACACACGAGCGTATGAGACTGTAATTATTTATTGATGTGCAGAGGATGAGTGAATTTTGTCATATGAGATATTTGACTTTGACGTTAGTGAATTCAGGAACACTCCTCCCTTATGTTTGTTGCAAGCATAGAGAAGTGAAAGCCCTTGGCGTGTAAGTGAAGCGGAAACTTATATGGTACGACGGAGATTAGATGCGTGACGCACTGTTTTCCCTATGTGGCCAAAGGTGCCTCCAGCATTAAATGACTTCAATGTCATTTTATGCACACTCCCTGCAATTGTAGAAAAAATTATCCTCTATCTGCTGTGAACAAAATAATGTTAGCTCTCTATGCTATTTTATTATCTAATCGAACTGGAAATTACGCGGTTTTTAATGAGAGATGAAAGTGAATATTAAACTTTCCCATGTTTTGTAAATTTTCTTCTTACAGTTATCAATCCTTAGGTTGGTTTCAATATAGACCTCTTAATTTCTTCGTAGCATGTTGCCCCGGCATCCTTCCTCACTTGCGCCAGATATTGTTCCCTTGGCCTCTCCCTCTGTATCGTATCCCCTCCACCATCCCCTCTAACATCCACTTTACTAGACTCTTGTGCCTCAATATATGCCCCACCAATTCTGCTCTTCTTTTCACAATACTCTTCCATAGTTCATTCCCCTTCTTTCTGACTCTCTTGAACGCCTCGTCATTTTGAACTCAGTCCATTCAACTGATTCCCAGCATTCGTTGACAACACCACACTTCTAAAGCACCCAGCCTTCTTCTTTCTCCCTTTGGTCCAGGTCCAGGCAATGGTCCAGGTTTCACATCTGTACAGAGCAATGCTCCATACAAAAACTTGCATCAATTTTTCGCTTATGTCTACACTCATGTTACTTGCAGTAAAAAGTTTTTTCTTCTTGTTGAAAGCTCTTTTAGCCTTGGATCTTCTATTTATAATTTCTCTTTTGCTTTTTACGTCACTTGTTATTATTGCCCCCAGGTGTTTGAATTCCTTGACCATTAGTATGCCTTTGCCATGTATACTAAAGTTGACTATTTTAAAGTTGACATATCCCTCTTAACTGCTATCCATTCCCTTTGTTTTTTATTGTTGATTATCATATTGTATTCCTTTCCCATTATATCTTCCATATTTTTTATTGTACTCTGTAGTTCTTCTTCACTTTCTGCTTAGATCACTATGTCGTCCGCAAATCTTATTTTCGTGGAAAATTTTTCATTAGAACTAAAGCATTCCGATAAATCGAATAAAAATAAGATATAAGTTTCTTACCACCATATTCTGCGAATTATTATGGATTTGTAAATCCAATTTTTTTTATATGAGATATTTTATCCGCATGGAACCTGAGCAGCAGTGATTTGGCCGTCTTACCCTTTATACAGCATTATTGGATTTCTTTTTCAAGTATTCCCTCTGGTGATTTTTAATCCTAAGTACTTATATTCCTGGCCATGTTGTATATGGTTTCCAGTTTCAGTTATGAGTACTAGCTGTGTTCCACCCATGAATATACATTATGGATTGTTGACTCGTCACCAAAAACTGTTGCCTAGAATTCCGTAAATAAACAACTTTGTGGATTGTGGCGCCGCCTAGTGATGAAAGACGGCAGTTCAAATGTAAATACAATAGACATCGTAAGTAAACACGTCTCACTGGTTTAAATTACCAGTAATCATAATGCAGAGGGTAGAAATGTACATCTACATACTACCCCGCGAGCCGCCGCGCTGCATGGGCGTGTGGCAGGGGATGATAGGTCACCAGCAGTGTAAAAATGTAAATTTTTGGAGGTGAAATGTAGCGAGGGATGCAAATTCACACTTTTTGAATATAGCCTGGTCTACATATATATTTAATTCCTCTCCAGATTCAATTACACTAATGCACAATTAACTTCTTAGCACTTCGTGAAGATATGAGAGTCTGGCTACCATCGGCGTCTGCTCACCACGGAAGTTTCACATGCCTCATACACACTTCCAGTAGTAGATATATCCTCTCTAGCATTTACAAAGTAACTGTTAGGTCTCAAAAATAGCCAGCTATTATTCACAGCATCAAGTAGTTCATCTCTCCTCGATCGTTATGGAAAATATCCACCAGTCTTACATAAACAACAATTAACAACGTCCATTTACGAGTCGACTGAGAAGACTTTTTTCTAAGTGGCGCCAAGGACTGGGTGAACTTAAAGGGGAAATTTAGGCAACATGTAGCCTAGGCAACGATTTCAAACATTTAAATCCATTGTATATTTATGATTCCACCAATGCACATGCACTATGTCTATCTAATATTAAACTCTAGCAACAATTTATGATATTCCTCGATTATCTTGAGGGTTATATACTCTATATCGTGGTAATCCCGCGATATAATTATTTAATCGTCATTTGTTT
This sequence comes from Ceriagrion tenellum, assembly GCA_963169105.1. Lineage (NCBI taxonomy): Eukaryota > Metazoa > Arthropoda > Insecta > Odonata > Coenagrionidae > Ceriagrion > Ceriagrion tenellum. Next base: position 185,980,165 of record OY720632.1, on the reverse strand, counting down.
GATCGTATTAAAACAGAGAGTTAACAGGTTAAACCAATACCAGTAGACTCTTTTTCTAAAACAGTTTCGTAAAATTCTAGTTCCGTGCCTCAAGCGGAGAGTAGCACTTATTTTATTTTAACGTTCATTTTCATTGCACTGAAAAATTATTGGTATAGTATGTAATTTTGTCCGTTCTATTATCTTAAGCTATTCTCTTTTTCGGGTTATGAATTCCTTTTTCAACTTAACGGACTACTCTCTGAGTAATTTTTATAAATTATCTACACCGGCAGGCATCATGCCAAAAATTGAATTGTTTCCGCTCTTCAATCTACTATTCGCCCTAAATATCTCTTCATTACTTCATACTCCTTTGCTTGAGTACTCCGCAAAACTTACCTCATTGTCCCTCACATCGGCCTTTGTCGGTAATACTTTTCTATCGTCTCTACCTCGGAAATTGTTGTCAAAGACCCTGGTTTTTCTTATCTGTCGCTGAATTTATGATATTCCTCGATTACCTAGCGGGTTATATACTCTGTGCCATCAACTTTCCAATCTACTGTTTTTATTTTCTAGTTATAGTTTTCATGAAGGATTTAGTATTGACTTTTATTTGGATAAAATTCTAAGAACAAGCTAGCTGTTTCAACTAAATGCAACTATTACACTATAAAAAGTATGTGCTGTGGGCATGACCATGTCCATCAGAGTTTCCGTGATCACACAATGAGTGATTTGTACGTCTCTTTCTACTATACGTTCTATTTGACGTAGATACAAGTATAAAATGATATTTAAATAAAGAAGAAAATATTTGTGGGGTCTTTCTCCTTTTATTCATCTAATACATACCTTTTTTCCTCATTTCGTCTTAGTAAAGTGTTTTTGTAAAACTTGAACAGTTCAATCATAGTGAGAAGGAAGTTCATTTTAGCCCATAATATTAACGTGGGTTTGACTTTAATATTGCAAGAAAGAATTATAAGCACAACGGCTTTGTTTCTCCCTTTCTAGAATTTCTTCCATCACACGGCCAGTGACGACAATTCCCTTTTAAGGTGACTAATGTCGACTGCTCGGCTTAACTTTTTCGTGGCTCGCCGAAAGGGCTTATCTGTCGGGACAAGCGAAATATCAGTGAGCTTCGCGGCACCTCGTAAAAACTTACGGAGTTTTTACTCCATCCGTTATAAGTTGTTGAACGGACGATCTTTGCGGAAACTCCTAGTGCAAATCCACTCTGTGGAAGCTAGAGAGCGGATGCTGGCTCGTACAGGGATTACCTTTCCGATTCGTTTATTTTTTGCCATAGATAAGATGCTTAAAACAAGTTTTGCTTATGCAAGATTTGCGTGAAACTTGGCATGTGTTCTCATTAGTAATATCTTTAGATAAAAGTGTAAACAATCTTACAGATTTGATTTTGTGGCAAAATAATTATACAATGCTATGTTAACGTGTATCATTAAGGTTCATAGTTAATATTTCCAAATAATGTGATAATATTTGTGCAACATTTCTTCTAAATGCAAAATAATCCAGTTTGTACGATATTAATGGCTTCTAACAAATTTTGAGGTGTCACGTCGATTAAAAAGAACGTAGTTAAATGGATTGTAGACTTTACTTCTAACGCTACGCCAAAAACTGAAGGCATAACATGCTTTGACCATGAGAAAAAATGTGAACTATAGTTCTCAATTCATTTTAATTCCTGCATGTTTGTTGAGTTTAATCGCTTAAACAGATATGCAAAATTAATATGGGGACGTTAAATTTTTTCCGTAACACTTTTAATAGAATATACCGTACAATAATTGGCAACCCAACAGTAATTGGCCATTTGGTACTTAAAAGAGCGTAATAAGGCCAAGAAGGAACAAGGGTTTATATAATCACGCTACTTGTGAAGTTCAGCTATTTTTGTGCCTGCGGCTATGTTAAAACAACCACCCCATGTCACATTATTCAGTGAGAGATAATTATTTTCTAAGCCACTGCTTTAACGGAGAGTCTTCTCATTTTCTCAGTGAAAGAAGAATAATTTTGGGCTCTCTCAGATGCACACCTATTTATAAAACATTAGAGAATTTCTAAAACGTTAGGGTACTACCTTAGTAGTAAATTAAATAAAACTTTGCACACTCCAATATAGGTTTATTAACACCAACCATGTTTTGACACTTCGTGTCATCTTCAGGTAGTAGTAATACCTAAGTAGTTCTTTGTGATAATTGCTACTTCCCAAATCAAGTGGCCCACACGAATGGTGGTCAGCATTTTATCGTATTGAACTTCATTTTCATTTCATTGGAGACCACGACCAATAACTAATTTTTACCAAAAATGCCAGTTAACGCAATGATTACCTTTATTTTACTTGGCCAGAAACTACAAATTGCGAAGTGAAGCGCCGCCATGTTTTTAAGCAAATGTTTGCTATTACATGTAACAAATATCGGGTGATGTTTTAAAAGACGCATTGATAGAGATAAAGGAAATTAGGATTTAAAAGACAGAAAAATACGCAAAGAAGTAAAATAAGAGAAAAAAGATAATAATAATAATGATAATAACTAGGTAACCCGTGCGAAAATTTCGCAATTTCACGCTAGCAGGGAATAAGTATGTTAAGGAAACGGTGTAATTGGGTTTTAAATAGAGAAGAAGGTGTATCATAAAGTACTTTATTTATACTTGTTTTCTTGCAAAAATATGCAAAACATGAATACAATACAGGCAAGAGAGTTTGGTACCAGTAGGAACAATCATGACGTCTGTTACTGAATAATGGCACGCAATTTACAAAACTTCTTGAAAGACAATATTAGAAGTAACAATGTTGACGTCTGTAACTTTTTGGTTATGAGTTTCTTTAACACAAACATAAATATCATGGAAAGTGCGAACTCTAGAAAATGCTATATACAACTGTCCATGCGAAAAAACGGGTTCTGGCATGTACAATCCGGCTCTCTGAAGAGTCTGACCCTGTGCTTTAATAATTGTCATTGCAAAGGCCACTATGATTGGGAATTGTTTTCTTGTCATTTGGAAAGGCATGGTCGGATCCGAAGGGGTGAGTTTAATTCTCGAAATTATGACTGTTCTACCCGAGTCAATTAATTTAGCAGTGTTTGCGTATTCGCCTAAATTAGTAATTATTAACCTGGCACCGTTAATCAACCCTTGCTTGGCGTTGTGGTAGCGGATCAACATTACTATGGCATTTTTCTTTACCAACAACTTATGAGGTGGGAGACCTGAAGGATTTAATGAATTCAAGAACGAATATATCATATAAATATGAAATCAAAAAGTTCTAATTGCATTGACTTACCAGATGACCATTCACCCATGTACAATCACTATGTGCATGTCGTACTATTTTCATTTTAAACCTTTTTTTGAAGTTTAGAATAACAAAAATGTGTGGAGTCGATATACCTCGAGCGAATAATCGACATGGAAAAAGTCGTAACTTTTAAGTCAAATTAATGGGTAAATAGTTAAAAGTTGAGATTGAGATTGTATTTTTTGTCAGAAGCCGGTGATTCAGCGTTTAAAATGATACCTCATTTATCACTGTAGGTGCAGTATTAACGGAGCATATACGGAATGACAGAAAAAGACCTTTCTGTAATAATATATATGATTATTATTATTATTAAATTAAAAGAAACCTAAGGGAAGGAATCTTTTTTAGAGGATATATGTGTAAAATGGTGTGAAATACATGCTGTAACATATTTCACGCCCTAACCGGAGCAGACTCAGTGCTTAGATCTTTAAAAAGTCAGTAGCTCCTTTATGAATTATTCGTGCCTAAACATATTCATAATATCAAAGCCAGTGATATCTTCTTTTGTTACAATTGTAGCAATGAGGTTCTTGCATTTTTAAGTTCAGATGAAAGACCTAAAAAACTAATCGAAAAGAGTCAGAGACGCAAGATAACAAAGAGATAAATGGACTCTCCATGCTTACAATTAAGAACGGATAGAAGAAATATGACGACTCACTTGTTAAACATTCAATTATTTGCGCAAGAATTTATAGTTTATTATTAAAAATTAAAAATGCAAAAAATTACTCGGCTAACAACTGTCAAACACCTGGCCAATAACAGTGCGAGGTGGCTGATAACTGTACTAATGTGCTATGCATGACTATTAGACCAAAATTGTTTTATGTAAAGTTCTTTCTGTAGTTACATAGTAGTTCGCAAAGATACGTCCACTGCCTTTTCGGGAAAGATTTATTCACTAAGCGCGGTTGGAGCCCTATTAGGTAAGCGCGTGCCAGCTGCCTACCCCGCCTTGACGTGGTGCGAACTTTTAATTCTGGAGGGTGTCTTCGGCGCCCCCGAAATGGGTCGTGCCTGGATTGGGGCGCCGCTTCTCTGGTGACTGAAGGGCTTCGAGCTCTAAGAGGCGTATAGAGTCACTTTATTTGTAGGTTTGGCTGATTGTCTCTTGAGTAATTAAATATCAGGTTTCATAAGCGTGCCCGGCTGCTGTATTTTACAGTCGGGTACCGGCGGTTCTTTTCCGCGGCCTATTCCCATCCTTTCCCTTCCTCCCAGCAGTTTCGGGTCGGGTGAATCTATTCTATCAGGTACCAACCTCTTTGATCTTTTGGCCTTCCTCATTTCAGTAGTCGCGTTTTGTTGTTTGTAGTAGTTAAATAGTAATAGTTAAGAAGGAAATTATTATTATTAATCAGAATTAATAATCTGAGTTACTATGGTTTCAATTATTTTTATGATTTTTATTACACGTCAATCCCGAGATTTTCCTTAAGTGGCCAATAACTGAACCGTTAACCCTATTAATAAATTATTTACTCAGCGGTCCACGATTACCGTTCCAGCCACCTTAAGAGTCGAATGGCTTAGGTTTAAGGAGCTTCGTCATAGAACAAGAGCCGGCTTGCCTTCGTAGCAAATTAGAGTCGGTTGATATATTCACGAGGGCAAAGGCGAAGAAAGTTTTATGATGGAGAGAGACTTAAAAATTGTTTCTTAAATGAACAAAAATGAGAATAAATAATAAGTAAAGACAGGCTGTATTAGTGCAACCAGAGATGTACCCTGATCAAATTAGACAATCGTTATCGTATTTACTCGACATTGTAAAAAACATTTTAGTAAAAAGGTAAATTGTGAATGATGAGTTTTTGGAAATTAAGTTTTTGATCACAAATGAAAGTTCAGTGAAGAAAGGTTCGGTGAAATGATCATATATATATATATATATATATATATATATATATATATATATATATATATATATATATATATATATATATATATATTCTCTAGGCTGATCCTTTCCTTACAGTGATTGACTCATCATTTAACGCGGTAAAACGTAAAATAAAACGTCGATATCTGTTGCTCAGGGATACGGCATCATTTAATTCTATTCTTCAAAAATCTTTGTGAACTGATTCATCTCATAATTTTTACACCCCATGTGCTCCTTGGTTTTTAGGTCCACGTACGTAGTCCATTCATTTTAGCGTACTACAATTAAAATAGGAGAAAAACTTAGGATTTTTCACAGTTAACTTTAGTGCAAGGCTACTTGATTGGGAAATAAACTCTTATAAGTTGTCTGGAGACTATTTAAACGCATAATACTAATAAACTGATGAATTGGAGCCCGACCTGTGACTGCTGTGGAATTATTTCTTGAACTACTTTGAAAGTCACATCTAATCAACCGTAAAGTTCATAACCGATCGATGTTTTTGAAATTTGTAACAACAGTGTTTGGTGTTGTTTACTGTTTCTCTTGACGAATGTGTTATGCTGTTTTTTGGGGGGTCGGGGGGGACAAAGATATCTAGAAAATCGCAGAAGACTTTTTTTTTACACATCAGGACGACTGGGTACATTGAACGTATTATTTTGAGTCATAATAATACTATATGAAGGGATGTACTTACCGGTGCCCTTAATCATTAGTATATTTCCTAATATTCCAGCAGCTGACCCTTTTCATGTTGAGAAATGAGTACATGATCTTTAAAATATTGTGAGCCATTGAAATAGCATTAAATTTAGTGAAAATCTCTTTCGGTGGTTAAAATATGAAGACCTTTATTTCCCAGAAGTGCAAGTAATTTTGTCAATACAAAATTTGTATGTAATACATACCAATTGAAACTGCAGTTCATGTACCTATATTTTCCCACTGAGTGGGTCAGGGGTATCAGCTAATGATATAAAGTTTCATTTCCTAGAAACTTTATGTCGGAACACGCTTCATGATATTTACATCTCATAGTGCAGTAACATTGGGAAATAAGGCTCTGTCAACATGAATCCAAGTTGTTTGTTGACGTTACCTGCGCATCAGACGGTTCAAAGAGGCACCCTTTGCGATATCACCGTTTCTATATTTGAGCAGTCATCAAATTTCCCAGGGTCGGACTGACGAGGTTTACTCAGCCCGCATTCCCAACGCGAGACTCGAACCCTGCCTTAGGTTTGGCTAAAGGTTAAGTTCACTCATCGGAATACCCGAACCGGCATCTATATAAAAGGAAACTGTATTTTCCTTCTACCGAAAATGCGCCTATAATTTATCAGACTACTCATATGAGCTCATGACTGCCCTAATATATTTCTCTCAAATACATTATTGGCCACAATTTTTTACATCTTTTTCTGCCATAAAATTTGGGATAAAAGTAAATGATAGCCGGTGAATAAGTGGAAGAGTGAAATAAAAACTACTGGACTCCCAAGTTTATTCGTGAAAGATAGTAATACCAAAGTTAGGACTGTTTTTCTGATGAACGATATGAAGAGAATGTACAATGTCAGACATACGGGAATAGATGGCACAAACGTTGACCAAGGTGAAAAATTATTTAATATATGTATTATCATTAGTCGATGTCTGCGATTTTATAAGTGACGCTACTGTTTTACACGATTACTTGAGCTAATTTTTGCAAGCATCTGTTGTTAATTGATTTGAGAAATTTAGTCCTGAATCAATATTATCATTTTCATCAAACGTAACTCGTAGCTCATAGACTGGATATTACCGTCTTCATCCACTATCGTGCGTCCTCCGTTGTGTTAGCTAGTAAAAACCTCCGTGAGACATTTTCCTTCTAAATTGGTTCGCTTTCTAAATCTCTCATTCTAAGTCCGTTCTTTTTTATCACGAACAGAATTTTGTCGGCGTATAATTTCTGAGATTCTCATTAATCATCCCTTTACAACATTTCAATTTGAATTGTTTTTTTTCACATGGCAAGTATTTTTTCTTCCTTCTTCAACTTTCTAGCTAAAAGCAGTTCCTCCAAATGACGCATGACACTTTCTCCAGTACCCTTCATTTCTCTTTGACCGCACATCGAAACGTTTAAATCCTCCATCCTCCATCTAGAAGATACAATTTCTTTGGACGATTATGGTATTGGACTATTCTCTTGTGCTGTTTTCATTGAATTCTGTCATAATTTATTTCTTGTTACATCATATCAGTTTCTTGCCAAGTGGTGTAGGTGAATCTTTTGCCTATTATGCTCCATCATTTTTTCAACGATCCTGCTTAGTTTATATCTGATTACTAACATTTTTAAGAGAACCATTTAGTGATTCTTTTGCATATCAACATAAATAACAATAAGTTTTCCAATTTTTTCGCATAATTGTCGCGCACAATCCACGACTAATTGCTAATTAGTACTCGACCTCAGTTTTTGACATAATTTACGCTTCCCTCTGATGTTTCCTTGTTCCCCTATTTCTTCAGTCATTTCCACCTCTTTTCTCTCATAAAACTAAGTGTCTGATTCTTTGTAAAACATAAGTAAGCAGACAACATCAAAGACACGCATTTTATTTGCATTCATCATGTTTTTATTCTCCAAATTTCCTCTCTCAAAGCCAAGTATCTTTTTCTTCTCTGATTTCTTCTCACGCGTTCACTTGGGTGGTCAGCTATTGACACCCAGTCACTCTCTAGAAATTCCATTAATGTTAGATAGGTTTTATTTGATGAACATTCCGTCTCGTATTCTCACATTGAACACTGTGCGTTATCTCCCTTGAATTTTTGCCTTAATACACTCAATTCTGACATCCTATCAGTTTACCTCACACACCTTTCTCCTTACTTTTGAGTGGGCACTCATAAGTACCATATTATCGATATTTTGTTCCACCGCATTGCAATTGGCACAATTGTTACCATTGGTAAATATGGCATTTTTGAGTGATAATTAGTCGTTCTCTACGGCGACTATCGCCCCACTGAGTTCTTTTAGCTCGATGGTTGTATTAGAAAAATATTCAGCAAAGGTAGAATTTTCTATTAATTTAATTAAACAGACCATGAGCGGTAATTGGAAGATTCTGGTTTGTATCTTGATTAAGCCAATGTTTTATCGTGGCGGATTTCATTTCCTTGGTGCGATGGTTGTATTTGTGTAACGTAAGCGGATGTAGGCCTCTATTTTTAACAGATTAAACAATTGCCAGGAAAATGACAAAAATTTCATTTCAGGTGCAATCGTCAGCTCTCGTAAAGAGTGAGCATCGCTTTCCGTCTCTCGTATTTCATGATTCTCTTCTTCCTACCCACATGAAGAGGTCTAGCCTTCTCTCCTTCCTGTGCCCTCATTATGAATTGGTTTATTACCCCAAACACTCTCCTTCTCCCCCTCTTATTCATACCACGACCGCCATTCCCCTCTCGCACCCTGAGTTAGGGTCTCTAACCATTCTTCCACCCGGCGGAGGAGTTGGCCTCCTCCCTCCCTGCCCACTGCATATCCCGTCCACCAGACACGACAAAAAGGGTTCGGGAGGAGGGTGCCTGTCTGGTGGGTTCGACCCGTCAGCGACACCGATTCCCCACTCCCAAACCCTACCCCGCTCTTGCCAGGAAAGAAAGTTCACTCACCTCCCTTCTGCTCATCCAATTATGTCTCGGAGGAAAGAGTCCCCTTCCGTCTCTCCTCTCTGTGGAGATCCCTTTTCCATTTCAGGGTGAGCTAGCATCTCCCTGTCTCTGTCTCTTTCCGGAGGAGGAGGAATACCTGCCTGACCCGAATGGAAGCACTCTCCCTCCGGCGGTTGACAGCTCGTGTGTAAGACACTTGGCCGTGCACTCCGCTGATTAATACATTGCGATTACCCCGTAAGACCCTTCACTATCATCTGCAGAGAACAACTAAGTAAATAAGTAAATCTCCTTTACGACACTGCTTGTTTCTTGGGGTGGCATCTAGAGGGAAAATATTTTCATTTACGCCATTGAGTAGCTGTAAATTGAGGGAAATTTTGCTTTCATATTTGTGTCGTCTTAAGTGTGAGGAAACTTGGAGGATAATGATTAAAACATGTATGTAACAGCTGACTATGAGATGCAATCAGGATGGAAGAAGAAAGCCGAGATGGAGGCTTTATTATAGACTCTTACGTATTTTATACTCTGGTGGAATGATTACTCAATTGAGATAAAATTACAGCAGTTGTTAATTACCAGCAATGTGCCTTGCGGCGTCTGCATTATAATGTCCTTGCTTTCAGTTGTCGTTTTCTGTTAAAGGAGTTCCTCATTCCAGTGGCTGGTCTACCTTAAGTCAGCATCTTGGACCATGTAAATGCATCTACTAAATTGTATAATCTCTCCGAAGAGCGTAATAGAATTATATTTAATAGTTAGAGATGCCTATCATTTTCTTATAAACATATTTGAAAATGTGACAAATTAGGAAGTTTCGTCAAATGCAAATCGTGAATGGTATTATTCCAGTATGATAAAGTGTATTGTGTTAAAGTCGATGTTTTTGGGATTAACTTTTTGGAAAATTCATTATGAAAATTCAGTTGCAAGCCGAACCTGAAGATGTCAAATATGCGACGAAGCTGATCATACGAAATAAAACACTGTGAAAAAATTTTATCGGCATTTTGAATCTTAAATGTGTTGCATAACGAGTAAGACAGCGCACGTAGGTGGCATTGGGTGACCTGTCCCCCATGTAGAGCTATTTGCAATTATACTGCAAGAGTTGCAGACACTATTTTTCACCATTAAAAACGTATGTGGGTCATTTCACCCCAATTCAACAAACGTTTTTCTCTTAGGGTCTCAGATTTTGCTCAAAGTTTGTGTAAGTGTAGCATGTGACCTCGAAGATATCTGAAAATGTTTTGTGAAAAAATGTTTTTTATGATTTATGCGTCTTTGAATTTGTTACATTTTTGCAAAAAAATGTGTGCCCTGAATCATAAAAAAATCGATTTAATTGAATTTCCAATTATAGCTTAAATTTTATTTTTAACAAATTATTAGTTTACTAATCTCAAATGCACCATCTCAGAATCGGCCAAAATTTTTTCTCATACGTACCTAACTAACTATTTCTGCGGTAAAATTCCAAGGATATTCATAATCACGTTTAAAATGATTTTTAACATTGCGTTACACTCCATCCTTTTGTTGATGATTTTTTTGAATTACTTGGATGCTCACACAATTGAACCCGAGAGTTTTCGCATAAGTCTGTTGTAAAAATCGCAAGATATTTTACAAATCATGGTTTAGTCTTATCTTCAATATTTTAACTAACTTTAAAGCAGCCTACTAAATTCCATGAGCCAAGTCCCAAACTAAATATTTAACTGATTCATTGAATTTTGATCTAAGACAATGGTCTTATTTCATCTCCTAATTGATATCATTTCCCCGAGAATAATTTATATTTATTTTGATGAAAACACCTCTAGCACTATATTGCTCTGGATATCCCAATCTTAGCTCAAAATTCGTCTTCCATATAAGAAAGTTCTACTTCTACATCTACATCTACATCTACATCTACATAAAACCTCACGAGCTGCCGTATTGGCGTGTGGCAGGGGGTATTAGGTCACCAGCCATGTAAAGGTGTAAGCTTTTTGGAGATAAAATGGTGACATTAATAGTAGGAGAGTATTTTATTAATATTTATTTTTTTATTTTTTTATTATTACTACTACTACTATTAATAATTTTATTAATAGTAGGAGAGTAAGCTTAATTTTTTCGTGATCGCTTATTGTTCGCGGAAAGAACGAGTTCTTTTTCTATATGTTTTTTAATATAATATTCTCTATTTCGCTCTGAAAAATATCAATTCTGAATTTATCAAGCAACCTAAGCCTAGCGTGTTGCCTCCGAGTTTCTAGGGTCTCCCACCTTAATCCCTCTAACAGTTGGTATGCACGCTCGTTGCAGTTGTTAACGAAGCGCGCTGCATTTCTTTGTATTGTATTAATTTTTTTGGTTATATCGATTATACCAGGGTCCAAATGCTCGTGGCTTATTCAAGGTGTGGCCTAACCAGAGCAAAGTAGCATCTCTGTTTAACATTTTCATCCAAGGACCTTCCTATTATACGTTTAAAAAAACATAGTTTCTTTAATACTGTGCCACATATGTTCTGTATGTGTAATTCCCACGATATATCAGATGTTAAGGTAATTCCAAGATATTTTCTGTATCTGAAGATTTTATGTTTACTCCACCTACCATATAGATATGGTATTTTTGTAATGAATTTCGCAGAAAGTAAACTGTGGTGCATTTGTTGATACTTAAAGCTAACCCCCACTCCTGGCACCACGAATGACCGTTGTTACGGTCCGATGACAGAGCTTCTAAATCCGCGTCTTCGCTCATTTCATGGTAGATAACTCAAGCGTCTGCAAATAATCTTAATTTACTGCTAAGTCTAGAACTTAGATCATTAATATAAATAATGAATGAAAGAGGGCCGATAATACTTCCTTGAGGAACACCGGATGTGACTTCGACCATATCAGAGCGTAAACCATCAATAACTACTTTATGTTTTCGATCACTGAGAAAGTCACTTATCCAATTCACTATTTTTCTATTAACTCCGCATGGTTAATTTACCCACCTTAATCCCTCTAAAAGTTTTGAGACACTATATGTACGCTCGTAGCTGTTTTTTACAAAGCGCGCTGCTTTACTTTGTATTTTATTATTTTTTTTGGTTAAATCTATTTGACTAGGGTCCCAAATGCTCGTGGCGTATACGAGGTGTGGCCTAACCAGAGCGAAGTAGCATCTCTCTTTGACTTTATAATAAAAAAACGCGTATTTTTTTGTAATTATAATGAATTTTTGTTCTAAAATTTTACGAATCTGAAAGGATACTAAAGTTTACTTGAAATAATTGAAATTTTGAATATATATTTCCTTTCGTTTGGCGTTCGTCTCGCATTCGTAGGACGGATAATTTGAATTTAACTAGGTAAATGAAACAAAGACCACAAGGGGATGAAATGGACTGAATTCGTGTATTTCCTCGCTGGAGTAGAATTTTTGAACTGACAGACAGCAGCCATCACTATATTTTTGTGTTTTCTATCTTTTGGGCGCAATTCTTAATTGGCATTTGTAAGTCATGAATAGTCTTCTATAGATCTCCCGTCTCAGGCTCCTCGGATGTGTCATTAGCAAAACGTAGCATTCTGCCTCTTTCTCTGTGTACCTATATTCCAGCCAAATCCATTTTCTTTGACAATTTGTGCCAACTACCGGATGTATATATATTCATATCAAGAGAACACGCATACATTCATTTCTCTCTCCTTCCATACAATTGCTTTCTCAATGATAAGACTTCATTTTGTCACAACCATCTGGTCTTCATAAAGGCTTTACAATCCATGTTACGTATCTAAGTGACAGTGTAGTCGTCTTCATTGACATTATAAGTTTCTTCTTTATCATTCAAATTTCAGAGAATTCCATTCCAGTCCTTTATGTCAGACTTCCTCGTCCAGATTGCCCAAAGACAATAAAGGGCGCAGAAGGCTTCCCAATCTCTATTCTCTTTGAGAAGAATTAGCGATAAAATAGCTTCTCATATGCTTCAACTTTTTCTGCAACCAAACGGATCTTCATTCTAGAATTCCTCTGCATTACACTCCATCCTTTTGTTGATGATTCTTTTGAATAACTTGGATGCTCAAACAATCAGACCCGAGAGTTTTCGCATAAGTCTGTTGTAAAAATCGCAAGATATTTTATTAATAATGGTTTAGTCTTATCTTCAATATTTTAACTAACTTTAAAGCAAGCTACTTAATTCCATGAGCCTAGTCTCAAACTAAATATTTAACTGATTCATTGAATTTTAATCTAAGACATTAGTCTTATTTCATCTCCTCATTGATATCATTTCCCCGGGAATACTTGTTTTTTTGCTGGGAGCATCTCCAGCATTAATTTACTCTGAAAATTCAAATCTTAGCTCAATCTTCGTCTTCTATATAAGTAATTCCCATTTTCAATACTAAATGGCTTTGAGTCTTGCCTTATGTTCCCTGGAAGCGGTTTCTCACTCTTCTGCTGGCAGCTTTCACTTTTCCATGAATCTCATGGATCTTTTCTTCCTTATGTAGAAGTTTAAATGGCACTTTGCTACCTGTATTGTCTTCTGGATGTTATCATTCCTTATTATATTACAGAGCACTTTATATTTTGTCCTATTATTCTTGTCTTTCTTTCTCCAAGCAATTAACTCATTATTAGCCTTCTTTTAAGATTTTTCTGTAACAGTCAGGTTCCTCTTGAGCGTATTTTTTGTTTGCAGCTATTTTTGTGGCCTCCATTACTCCTTTATTCCATTATGTTGATAAATTTTATCTATTTGTGTTGTCAATATTCTTCTTCAGATTTTCCTTCAAGTTTTTGAAGGGTCGTTTGGGGCTGAGTTCCTTTCATCCTCTCCATTCATCCAACATGTTTTCTTCTATTTATTGAACTTTAGATGGGATTTCGTCATTACTAGGCTAATCACTGCAGAGGCCTGTAACTATTGTGGTCTTTCTTGTTCTCCAATATCCGTAATTATCTAAGCGATCTTTTTCTCTTCTGTTTCCTATTCTTCCAATGTACTTATGCATTAGCGATGAATTTTTACACAGCTGAATAGCCTCTATTTGAAATCTCAAAAGTGGCTGTCCCAATTCATTCTATTGCCCTTTTTCATTCTTACATTTAGCTCTTCCATACCTGTCTTATGTGAAAATCAAATTCCACTGCTTTTGCATTATTAAGTTTACTTATTCTTCATGCATTCTTCTTTGTCGCTTCATTTATGCATTCTATTGGTCTTCCTTGGCATTACTTCAACTCCTGAATTTGATCCCGTTATTTCCTCTACAAAAGTTCCTTCCCCTTCACGCCATTTCATCACTCTAAAGTCCATATGTAAAGGTCCATCCTCTGATTTTATTTATTTAAGAATTTGAAGACTTATTCGTCTGCTGGTGTGAGATACTGTTATGTTCCACGATCTACTTCTCACTTAAGCCATATATTTGATTTATGTGCTCTCTTGAGTACTCCCTGCCGGGTAATCTAAAGGGTTGACTATTTTCCCTAGTTTCCCTCGACATTTAACTCAATGGGGATCCTTAAGATATTCGCATGGTTAAAAATTTAAGAAAAAGTTGTCGGTTAAAAATAGTTCTTGGGGATTACAATATATTTGCTAATATCATCCACATGGAAAAGCAACAAAGCATCACTCAGTAACTCGCAAGATAATAAATATTTAAACTTGGCTGCTAATACCACTACGCCTGAAGTGAAATAAGTGTTCCTATACCGACCGCTGAGGCATCCAGCTCCACTCATGTCAAGGAGAGATACACATTTTCCCTAGATCATTGTTTGATGTGATAAGTATATAGGTTTTTTTAGCAAATCACCTGGACGTTGAACATGGATCACCGAGTGGATACTAGGGTGCCACGTTTTTACACTTTTTTCTAGGAGCGAATCGTAATACCCGGCAAAAGTTGCGTACCCGGATAGATGTTACAGATTTTTTTTCCAAATCGGATAATATCTTTTGTTAGCATTTTTGCCGTAAAATTCCGAAATTTTCGACGAAAAACGCTAAAATTGTCAATAATTTAAATTTGGTTTGAGTGAGCGACCCTTTTTTTTGTAACAGGATATAACTTAGGACTATAATTGACAATATAGTCTAAATACGCCAGCTATATTGCCCTTGATTATAGAGCTGATGACCTTTAACGTTACCCCCGAAATCAGGTTTGTATGGTAGGCAATTCGCAACGCACCCCTGCATTTTACGCTATACCTGCAATAAATCCTGTCAAGTACAGTCCTGAGTTATATCTCATTACAAAAAAAGTGTGCTCGCTCAAACCAAATTTAAAGTATTAACAATTTTAGCGTTTTTCGTCGAAAATTTTGAAACTTGAAGGGAAAAATGCCAACGGATGATATTATCCGATTTGGAAATAAAATCATATCTGTAATATTTATCCAAGTTCGCAACTATTGCCGGGTATTACGATTCTCTCCAAGAAAAAAGTGGAAAAATGAGGCACTTTAGTGGATACCCTTGGTAGCAAAGCAATGCTTATTGCGTGTCTTTATTCGCTTTGAAATGCGTCCCTGTGATATGAATGATGATTACCAAAACGTAATCAGTAAAAATCGTTAATTGTGCATTGATTATAGATCGTAAATTTCCCCAATTCAATGTATTCTCTAAAGCCATTCAATTTAAGTTTTATGGGGACCAATTGTGAGTTACAGAGGGCACTTTTTGGTATCTTTTCAATTGAGTCGAAAGTAAAGTTCTTGGGTCAAACTTCACGCAAAGCACATCTGTTAATACGTTGAAAATAACCATACATACTGTGATATAAATGATGCAAAAATTATATATTTAAACTTTCGTATAAGTTAAACCACTGCCACGACTTCTTCAGGTCGAAGTGTCGTGAAGAATATTTGCCGTGCTTATATGTCATCGTTTTCCCGCGTTATTTTTTTGGTGCTGCCCTGTGATTGGTTGAGGCACGAATCACTCTTTTCCATGCACTATAGTGGATATCTGTCCTTTGCTTTGGAATGCGTCCCTGTGATGTGAATGAAAATTACTAAAAGGTAAACCCTTAAAATCGTTAATTGTGCATTGATTCTATATCTCAAATTGCCCAATTTCTATGTATTCTGTAAAGCCATCCAATTTAAGTGGTATGTGCACTAATTGTGAGTCACTGAGGGCACTTTTTGGTAACTCCTTAACTTGGTAACTTTTTGGCTATCGACCTGAAGACGCTGGCAGGACAGCCAGCAATACTGTTGTACCACAAACAAGTGACGTGGGAGAAATCCCGGAAAACATGCGAAGATCAACATTCCAGCTCCGCGGAAACCTAAGAACCAACATGAATCAATATTAATGCAAAAATTGTATTTAAATACGTATTTCTTATTCCCTTTATTACCATATATTTATTAGAAACTGTACATCAATATGAAACTTATTTTTTCACGTTTAAGAGAAAATATATACATATTGCATCGAAATATTTCGAAATGCATATGAAGTTCCCTGAGACCACGTGTTGCAATGGTACTGTATTACCAAGAAAACAAATTGGTGTCGTGCATTTTTTTCCATTTGAGTATAATTTTTCATTTAAATGCACGTATGCAGAGTTTCACGTGAATCTGTACATAATAAAAAATCGCCACTTTAAATAGGAGAGAAAGGCATTTTGAATGCATATGCAGTTGAGGTGTATGTGAGTGGAGCGGCCATATCCTATGATCCTTCGCGGCAAATTCCGCCTTCGTCGGCATTCACGTTGCTTTGGATTTGTTTCGGACTGAAACTTGCGGTGGTTGGCTGCTTTTACTTCCGGGTTTCATCGACATCTTTTTCTACGAAGCACCGCGAAAGCTACCGGTAAGGAGTGTATGCACGCCAGGCATTCAGCACTCGAGCCAGTTATATTCGGAACCTTGCACGTTGCATCGACCGCCGGGCTAAGATCAGACAGGAGAAAGTATGGCAGGGTAAAACCAGAAACTTGGCGATAGCTACGTAAACGAGCATGTTCGCATGCACTACAATCCTTAAGATAAAACTACGGTTCAATGCAGTTGATGTGATCAATAAATAAGTTTTAAAAATAGCTGAATTACGCTGAAAGTTAAACCATGCCAGATATTTCAAGCGTGGTGTGTTGTAAATAACAATGGTAAGTCATTAAGCGCATGTACAAAGTCTACTCTTCCAAATGAGAGTGGGAGTTTCAAAGATCTGACATGTCTCAACTCTATATATCGAACTATTCCTCTCTCAAGTAAATGGATATTTTGGCTGAATTGATTTTTTACGTTTTACGATATATTGCTTGTAGTATATATTAATTCTCATATACCCTTCACAAGAAGTGAATAGTTAATATGGTTGCTTGTGTCTTCCGAAATGAAAACAATTCTGCTCCAAAGAATCCCAAAAGTGCATTCCATAAGTGATCTCTTAGGTTTTTATCGGGAATATATGCTCTTTGCCATGAGGGATTACAGAAGCTCCTAGATAAGTTTTGTGAATCAACGGAGAGAATGGAATCGATGGTAAATGCGTGCAAGACTAAAGTAGTAGTTTGTGATAAGGAGAATGGGGAGAATAACTGTATGATGAGAGCAAATGGTGAAGTAATTGAGAAACTGGATGATTTTGTGTACTTAGGTAAGATGTTTGCGAAAGATGGACGGATAGATGAAGAGATAAAGAGACTTGTGAATGCATGAATGAAAGTGGTAGGTAGCATGTGGAGTATATCAAGGAATGAGTGCCTGTCTAAGGAAGCAAAAATCGTCGTGTACATAAGAGGACTTCTCTCCACTTTGTTTTATGGTAGTGAAACATTGTTATGTCAGGATAAACATAAGAGTAGACTAAACGCCGTGGGTATGAGTTATCTGAGGAGTGTTTGCGGCAAAAGTAGGATGGATAGGGCCAGGAATGAGTGAGTATAAATGAAAGTGGGTTAAATGCTCCAGTAATGGACATTTATGAAAGGAGTGTGCTTCGTTGGTTTTATCATGTTGATAGAGTGGATGGGAGTCGAATAACGAAACAGATATATAAGAGTTAAATGAATGGTGCGAGAGGTAGAGATAGGCCGAGAAAGTTGTGGTTGAATGTGGTTGGAAATGGATATTTTGGCTGAATTGATTTTTTTTGTTTTACGACATATTGCTTGTAGGATATATTAATTCTCATATACACTTTACAGGAAGTGAATAGTTAATACGGTTGGTCGTTTATTCTCCGCTTGTGTCTTCCGGAGTGAAGACAATTCTGCTCCAAAGAATCCCAAAAGTGCATTCCACAAGTGATCTCTCAGTTTTTTATCGGGAATAGATGCTCTTTAACTACGATTGTCATTTTATTTGCTTGAGATCCCCTTACTCTAACTAAAAATTTTCACGAATACGCTGGAGCGTCATGACTTAATTGAAGTTCACAGATTTATTCTTTTTATTAACTTGTTCATACTTCAGGTTGTTGGTATAAATAATTGTATTGTACATTGAAATGGATTCTCATGATTACCGTGCCTATTTTTTTACATTCTAAGTTTCGTATGATTCCGGTTATGCAGTCAAAATGGATTCAAGTACAGTTTTGTGAATAGATAACTCTCCTATGACGTTTTATTGCCTACGTCTGAGCATTACTGGGTTGAGGATGTAGATAGGTTGCTGGCTTTTTCTTTGAAATTGACATATGAAGGCATTCCGTCTCCATGACCTGAATCCAAAGTTATTTACAGGATGATTCAAAACCAAGTGCATATATTATCATATTTAAGCTGAGCACTCTAAACATTGTGAGGGATTTCCATAGGAAACTAATGTCACGTCGACTTATACTCGTGAACCTTAGATGGGGACATTAAAGCCTCTATTTCGTGGATAAAGACCGTCTGTTTTTAATACCCTTCATTTCTAACATATACTGCCATTTTGTTGTTGCTAAATTAAATTAAACTCTTTTGTTGATTTCATTTATTTAACTATCAAGGCTTAACAGAGGGATGCGTGATGCTACCTGTGTATATTTTATTGAAATGATATTTGTGCGGTGACTGTGGTGAACTGAGTAGGTTTATGGTTTACTTGCGCAAATATACGTCATGTTGAAATGCATGTCGCGAGTCAGCGTAAAATTCTACTTTTAGTAAGTTAGTGGGTAGAGCAATATAATTCCAGCTATTTCGTATTTCTTGAATTTATGTTGTGTCTTAAATTGTTCTATTTTATCTGCACGCCTAAAAATTAATGCACAGTCGCCCACTGTAACGTGTGAATCTTTCGCAAAAGACGAAACTCAAGGCAGTATTGTCATTTCAGGTAGTCCCTCTGATATAGTTTCGATGGACAGATGTTTCTATGATTGAAAATGAAGGAATTATGTGGTTTGATCAGCTGCCTATATGTAAGTCAATTTTTACGTGCTGACACGTAAAAGAACATCACTGTAAGTAATTTCTGATTCTGATGATTCACAGTAAATATAGTCTAATATCAAAGCACTTTTGACCAAAAAAATAAAAAAAACGGCCTTTTCGACGAATCCTAGGAATGCAACGAGGACGATGTCGCTTGACCTGTCTTCCTCTTCTAACTACACTGCTCCAATCTCCCATTATTACTGATCTTACCTGTCCCTTTCCATTTTCTTCATACAATTTTTCTATCTGATCATACACCTCTTCCACCTCATCTTCTTTTGCATCCGTGGTAGGCATATAGACTTGGACAATAAGAGTTTCTGTTGGCTCTGATCTTACTTTAATCCCTATTACTCTGTCCCTCATCGGTATGATTTTTGTGATAGACTTTTCCAAACTTTTTCTATATATTATACCGACTCCGCCTCGTCTGTCATCTATTCCTTTATATATTATTTTATAATCACCAGATTGAACCTCTCCTTTGCCTTCCCACATTACCTCACTCAGTCCAAGTACATGGGCATCATATATCGTATCATCTCGTTCTTTATATTTTCCAGTTTCCCTCTTTTATTCGTAGTTCTTACATTCCAGGTTCCTACTCTCAAATTTGGTATAGACTTCTTCTTCTCCTTTGTTTGCATGATACATGCTTTTCCTGAAAAAGTGTCCGCCCGGAGATCCGATTGCGGGCATATTTCACCTCCGGAAAATTTCTCGACAGGAGCATTCATGTTCATAAATATGGATTGGGTTGTCCAGTGGAACAGCGATGAAGCTGTAGGAATTGTACATGGAATAATCATTTTATAAGACTTACCTAAAAGACAACTTTCCATTCGATGTAGTGTTTAATTCATTCAACGAGTGTGCATAAATCAAATGCCTGGCACATGACATATCTAATAGCCTTCTACCGCATAATGAGGAGAGTATAATTTTTTGAATTGTTTTCTAAATTAAGTGTGGGGTCTTGAGCCGATATAAAAGAAATACCTTTTAGTTTAACCCTGGCACTGTCATAGTACTTCAAATCTTTTCACTACTAATTGGGGTAATTCCATTCAATTTATTTCACAAATATTCTACTATTAAATAAAGGCACTTAATATAGTATACTTATCATGCGTATTCCCTCCATTTACGATGATGAATATTTATTTTCAGTGGAAAACCATATTTTATTTGTGAAAATATAAAAAACATACACTTTTACGCCTTTTTTTAGAACTCCCATCAAAATAATTGGGTAACGGAAGGGTGCATTACTCACTAACATATCTTGTATTCATCAGTTATATATTCAATGCAGTGTATTTTGCGCTCTACTTTTTTGCTGTTGAAGCACACCTAATTTGTTATTCTTTCCTCTCCACGTTCACTCATAAAACGCTTCATCCCTGTGTTCTTTTTCACTTCACATACTCTTCAACTACCGTGGCTTCACTCTTGAATCCTAACATTTCCCTTGCTAATGTATTGTCTTGATACAGACTTGTAAGATTTTTGTCCAACTGTGAATACGAGGGAGGGCAAGTAGCTTGGCAAGTTCGTTCAGAAATAACTTTCACCTTTTCTTGTCTCTATTATGCTATTCAGGATATTTTTCTATTCATATTTGGACTTATGGCAATGATATTTATTTTTCAAGATCCGTACTAGCCAGTGATATCGTTAACGGTAATGACTTAGACGCAATTTTTATTATCAAACAAAATGATTTTTTTTTAAATTTCAAGTTCTATTTCGACGGATGGATTTTTTTTAAAATTTCCATTTTAATAATACTATCATGAATAGAAAATTAATGGTTTGAATAGAAATGTATAGCGCTTGCATTTGCCTCTCTTTTCACGCGAAGTTATATTCCTCATTAGCGGGAATAATATCCCTGCATGCTTTGAGTAGGAGAATTAGGATATTTCTATAGATTGTAATAAAATCAAAACAATATTTGGTTGCACAGAGTATGAACATTACATTCAACAACTAATGGCCTCTTCTTTATAGCTTTTATCACAACGGAAAAGTTGAATGTACAATAGTGTGGAGATAGAATCGTGGACTTTCCAGTGAAAGGGATTATAGGTTAGCGACTTTTTGTGGTGGTTTCTCTGCAGAATATAACGAAGCGTATTCATTAACATAATGAAGTACAGTTGAATTAACAGAATCAAATTTTTATAAACTCGAACAAAAATTGATAAGCAAAGGTTGGGATGAATGTATGAAAACGAAACCTTGGAGGTAATTGTTTTCAATTCCACAGCGCAATTTATGTTGGTATTCTGCGACATGGTTTAGGGGAAAAGTATCGAAGGCCAAGCGTTACTGTTCCTGATAATCAAGACAAAATGTGTGACTTCCACAATTTATTGATTACTTTCTACCTGTTTCGGCTGTCACGCCATCATCAGGTCTGTCACGCCACCTGATGATGGCGTGACAGCCGAAACCGGTCGAAAGTCATCAATAAATTTTGGAAGTCACAAATTTTGTCTTGATTATCATGACGTTCTTCCACCACGTGAAAGCTTCAAGTTTTCTTTTTATAGTTAGTGTTCCTGGAAGCGTACCCATTTCTTAGTTACCTGAAACGTGTCTGTAAGATCACAGTATGCTCTGCGAAGAGTTGGAATCTTAGAACAGATCCCTATGAGGAAACTTATTTCGAAATAGATGAGAGGGAAGTGGTTTACCCCAGGAGTTAAAAGCTGAACAACCCAGACCATGAGGGAGACTGAGCCTAAAGTTTCTCGTCCTTTCGAGAGGGGGTCGGAGGGATGGAGTTATCTTCTCGAAGAGGGATGGGAGGTTCACGGGATACGAGAGGGACAAAGGGAACTGAGAACGAGGGAATGAGACCGTGGCAATGGGGTCTAACCCTTAGGGATACCTGGCTTGCACGCTCAAAAGGAACAATTCAGGGAGGTGCTAATGCCATGGACAGATTCCCAAAGGATTCACCGCTCCGGGAAATGCGGTGAATTTGGAGCCCTTTTCACAAGTAACAAGATGCACCACTATTCGTAGTACGCTATCCGGAACTAGATGTCGTGGACGAAATGTATGTTGAATGGTTCTATCAAGAAATGACTCACACTTACTTCTACTGCCCGGTAAGACAGAATTGCTATGCATATCAATACGTATTTCTCCTGAAATATGAATGTGAACACTCAATGACAGCAAGCGACGAAAAAAGCTCTTGGTTTGTATTTATTTATTCTTGATTTCGTAATATGATAATGCCTGATGGCTAGATGTAGGCATCTATGGGGTTGGTCTCGGTAATCGAAGTTCAAATGCGAACGTTAAGGCTAACGTG
Source organism: Ceriagrion tenellum (assembly GCA_963169105.1). Lineage (NCBI taxonomy): Eukaryota > Metazoa > Arthropoda > Insecta > Odonata > Coenagrionidae > Ceriagrion > Ceriagrion tenellum. The sequence goes on along the minus strand of OY720632.1, from coordinate 185,957,498 downwards.
ATTGATCGAAGGGAACTTCGTCTAAATGAGAGCTAATGCCAAATTTAAAACTAGTACCGTTATAGCTATGAAGTAATACATACATAGATAGTTTAATTTATTCCAAATTTTTACAAAATAGAAGCATATGTTAACAAATGAAGCATTTAGGTAGCCCATGGAATATACCTGCAATGGGGATAACATCAGTTTAACCATGCAGTAACTTTAATTTTAAGAAATATGAGAAAATATTTTCGGATAAATACTTCACCTTTAAACATTTTTTTCTTAACAAAACAGCAACTATTACTTCATAAATTTAACTTGAGCTTCACTTGTCTCCGATATTAAGTAAAAAAATTATTTCATAATAACGCAATTCCTTCATCACGCAAGCGTAGATGTTCATGCATATGCAAAGGCACGTGTACATTTACCAACCAATTTAAACCTAGCAGCCCAGTCAGTATGATATGACAATAATTCTTATTGGACGACATGCTGCATCTAAATAATACGTTAATGGAAGTCTACTATGCTGGTGAATATCTTATTTATTTATTTTATTTATTTAACAAAATGATCACATACAGCATAAAGCTATTTTATAGTGAACATATAACAAGCTAGGACACAAACGTAAAAATATAACAAGAAGAAGGTAACAAATAGTAATGACACATGGGAAGATGGTAAAAATTACTTTTTTTGGGAATGGCAAATGGATAGGTTGGCGAAGACGGTGGAAGATGGGGTGAAAGGGTCAATGTTCACAGGTAGGGAATTAACAAGAGATGAGAGGCGAAAAATGAGGGAGCATTTGGTAAGTGATAATCTGGGAGTAGGGATATAGAGCAATGAGTGAGTTCTGGTGTGTCGTAAGGGTATTCTGAAATTTATCACGGAAACAGTGTCGGGACAGTCAGTGGTTGAGTTCAGTGTGCTATGGATAAGTTCAAGATCGGTTTTAAGGAAGATATGATCAGGTTTATTAACAGAGAGTGAGGACAAGACATCATCAGAGGGTAGGTTGTGGAGATTTGGCACCCTGTTTTTTACAATACGTGCTAAGAAGATAGGGATATGCTGCAGGGATTTAATATTTGTTGGGGCTGACATCGACTATATAGTGGAACAGTAAGAGAGAAGAGGAAGAACAATAGATGAGAAATATGTCTGTAATGCTCTAGGATCTCTAACTTCAGTGTAACGGTATAGTAGACCTAAAAGGGACATGGGTTTACCTTTTATGGCATGGATGCGGTCGGCATAGATAGGTGTCTGGTCCGTTATTACTCCAAGATCTTTGACTGATGTAACTCTGGTCAGTAGGTTGGAGTTGATAGTATATTTTAAATGTATGTATATGTATGATAATGTATGTATAAAATTGAAAAATATGTACGTATATACCGTATTTGACGGACTATAAGACGCACTTTTTTCTTAAAAAATTGCCTCCAAAATTCAGGTGCGTCTTTTACTCGAAATTAATATAAAAATGTCCAGTGTTTGATTTAAAATTCCCGCCAGTCTTAAAAATGGCCATATATTCAATGCTTAGGCAAACTTATCTCTACCTGGCAACATTGGATTCAACTGGCCGCAGCAGTGCATCGATGCGACGGACATGAGTTGCGGAGATTCACAAGCTGCTAACAATGTCTCCCTCCCGCCCCGCCATCACAAACCGAGAACATTGTCTAGCCTATGATGCGTCATTGCAGTTTACGGTGCCAGTAGACTTGAATTGAAGGATTTGTGTTATCGGTATCCTCAATAAGTACAATATTTTTGTTTGTGGCTAGTTTCGCCATGGAAAAAAATAACAGGTATTCATAATAAAAATGGTAAAAATGTAATTTTTTTAAATTAATTAAAACTTAAGGTGCGATTCATAGTCCTTAAGCCCGATTTACACGGCCCAATATATTGGTCAATAAATTGGCACAATTATTCGGCACAATACCGGGTGAAATATTGGGCGATATGTTCCGCATAAGAAGCATCAATATTGGGACCAATATTTGCAAAAATTATTCCCCAAAATCCCGCATGAACACGCCACATAACTAAATAGAAAGAAATAACATCTCGAAGGGCTGCACTGGTACGTTATAGACCGAGACAGAATAGGACATTGAAAGTATAATTTACTATTTCTTCTTTTGTCCACATTTCGTCCTCCTTATCCAACCTATAAAACTTTCACACCACTTGAATCCGGTACAATTATACTTTGTTCCCAAACACCCGGATGTTTTGCTAAGAGCTTCTTGTTTTTGCCACTAGGACCCGACAAATCTAACTTCTGATTGGAGATTGGCCAGCAGAAAAGATAACTTGAAGCCCCAATATTGGATGAGAAATTGTCGGGGAGATTGTGGTATTGAAATTGGGCCGAAAATTGGTGTGTCAAGCGTGCCACAATCCAATATCCAATGGATTGGCCAATATATTGGACCGTGTCATACGGGGTTTAGCGTTACATAGTCCGTAAAATACGGTATAACTTACGTTAAGTTGAATATCGTGTGAAATGGGCTTCAAAAGAGAGGGTATTGTGGAAATGGAAGAGGGGAGGAAAGCGAACAATTAGCAACTCCTCAAGGGCAGTGTGTCGGGTGACCCTAAAGCCCGTTTGACACGGTCCAAAATATTGGCCAATCCTTTGGATATTGGATTGTAGCACGCTTGACACACACCAATTTCCGGCCCAATTTCAATACCAAAACCTCCCCGACAACTTCTCATCCAATATTGGAGCTTCAAGTTCTATTTTCTGCCGGCCAATCTCCAATCAGAAGTAAGCTTTGTCGTGTCCTAGTGACAAAAACAAGAAGCCCTTAGCAAAACATCCGGGTGCCTGGGAACAAAGTACATTTGAGCCGGAATCAAGTGGTGTGAATGTTTTTTTAGGTTAAATAAGGAGGATGAAATGTAGGCGAAAGAAGTAGTTTCGTTATTAATTGAAAAGTACAAAACCCATGAATGCTTGTACAATGTAAGGTCACCTCGGTACAAGAATAAAATTGTACGAGCTGAAGCAAGGAAGCAAGTAATTGAATCGATCGAATCAAAGACGATACTAACGCTTATAATAGTAAATTATACTTTCAATGTCCTATTCTGCCTCGGTCTATAACATACCAGCGCAGCGCTTCGAGATGTTCTTTCTATCTATTTAGTCATGTGGCGTGCTCATGCGGGATTTTGGGTAATAATTTTTGCCAATATTGGTCCCAATATTGATGCTTCTTATGCGGAACATATCGCCGAATATTCCACCCGATATTGTGCCAAATAATTGTGTCAATTTATTGACCAATATATTGGGACATTATACCGAAATCAAATGGGCTATTGTTACCGAAAGGGCCGAAGGATAAGCGTGGATGGGGCAGGGGGGCGGGGCGGAGGAGGGGTGACAATCTTAATCGCAACGCGAGAGGCTGTAACTCGCTTCACCCACGCCGCTCCGTCTCCACCGATCCGCACTCCCATCCATTGCAATCCGACCCTATGCGACTTCCTTCTCTCCTCTCTGAGACGGAATCCGTCTCCAACTTAAGCCCTTCACACATACACACACAGACAGACACACACTCTCTTACCAGACGCTGTGAGTTAGGAGCGCCGTAGGATTATCCGGAACAAACACCTCCCCATGCAATGGGTCGCCTTTGAGGGTAGCACGGGAACAAATGTCTTCCAGGCGGTTTGCCCGGGAAATACACTGGTGTAATAGAAGGTCTTCCAGTGTACTCGGCTGCGATTACATATTCACTCACTTCGGACTGAATTTATGACCAGCCGAGGCGGTTGTCTTTTTCTGAAGGAGGAGAGAATGAGAGAGATAGGATATGGGAATCATGCCTTCGTATCGTATTCATCGTGTGGTCACAAAGGTGCACAGACGGATGAGACACTGTACAACTCCAATAAAAGAAATCAGTGAGTAAGAAAGGCCATCGAGAGACGCACCTTCGTTGATCGCAAAGCCTTTATCAGGGTACCACGGCAACACCGTATCTTACATGTGAGTGGTCTGTGTGTGCTCTGACCAGTTTTGTGGACTCTGCGGAGGACAGACTGCAAGGTTACGCTCGCAGATATCAGTCCAGCTGAAAAAAAGACGTGAAAGAATGTAAACTGCTTCGTAATACTTCTTATACTCTAATCCATTTTGAATAATGACAGTAAGTACTTTTCCATACTACAACTTTGAACAACGAAGGGGTGATTTTCGCCGTGAAAACCTGGATCCGTAACCAGAGAGATGACAGGGGGTATCTATATTATACCCCGCGAGCCGCCGCATGGGCGTGTGACAGGGGGTGTTAGGTCACCAGCCGTGTAAAGGTGTAAGTTTTTGGAGATGGAATGGTGACATATATTATCGGAGTGTATTTAGTGGAGCTGAGTTTTTATTGTGATCGCTTATTGTTCACGGAAAGCGCTCGTTTGTATACCTATCTGTTCGGCAGAGTATCTCTTTTATTTTATCGCATCTGTCAGACCTAGAGATGTAGTGAGGGGTCATAATAATATTCTCTATGTCGCTCTGAAAAATATCAGTTCTGAATGTATCAAGCAAACTAAGCCTAATTGTGAGCCTAAGTGTAGCCTCCGAGTCTCTAGGGACTCCCACCTTAGTTCCCCTAAAAGTTTTGAGACGCTCTATGTACACTCGTAGCAATTTTTAACGAAGCGCGCTGCTTTCCTTTGTATTTTCTTAATGCTTTTTGTTAACTCTATTTGACCAGGGTCCCAAATGTTCGCGGCGTATTCAAGATGTGGCCTTACCAAACTGAAGTAGTACCTCTCTTTGACTTTTTCATCCGAGGACCTTCCTATTATACGTTTAAAAAAACCTAGTTTATTTTATGCTGCGCCACGTATGTTCGCAGGATATGTTATGTGCAATCCCCACGATATATCCAGATGGTAAAACACTCTTTCGTTGTTCAATATTATTTTCTCTGTCCGGGCCCTGTTGGACCCCGTGAAGTGCAAAATAATAGGAGTTTTGTTGTTTCTGCCTCTCTTTGTACCCATCTCTCTTTCATCCAATCGGAATGGGCTATCTTCCTTTCATCCGACCAAGTGGTCCCGGTCCTCTTGTGTTTCTCTGATTCATCAGTCATCCTTTCGCGAATTATTTTGCGAAAAAATGCCTATTTTGAACTTCCTGCTATGCTTTATCTGCTTTTTTCCGGTCTTCAAGCATTGATACAATGCATTTCACTGTCTCACATTTGGCCTCGCTTCGGTTTTCGTACAATTTCGTCGTTTATATAAATCATTCGGATTGAGGGTGGGCGAGGGAGAGGGTGAGGGTAGTTGGGATATGGGGAGGAGGGTTGGGGGCCATTCAAGTATTACGTAAGACGTTTTTGGGGGCAGGAAGGGGTTGTGGGGGGGGGGGGGGGCACTTTACATCCCCTTATGAAAAGGAGGACAGGGGGCCCGGAACCAATTTACGGATGATTTTCGTCCGTCTTGAAACATTGTATCTTCTCCAAATATCCTGTGATTGTTTACAAATTTCATCAGCTGTATAACTGTTTCTCTCTTCATGTTTATTAATGTGGTACTTCAACACTGCATGATTATACGATATCCAGTGCTCAAAGTTGTACGATGGCTTGTATGGAAAGATGAAACAGCTGAGAGCGAGCATTAAACGAAGAGTATATTCAAATATCTAACATCTTACGTAAGACTGAGAGGGAGGTGGGGGAGGGTTGAGAAAATCTTACATTGTCTTTGATAGGGGGAAGAGGGGAGGTCAAAAATGGTATAAATCGTCTTACGTAACACATGGACGGCCCCTTGGGGAAATGCAGAGCAATGGATAAGGTCAATTTTGGTGCTCATGAGTACCGTGATGGTAGAAGCGTACAGGCTTACTTGGCTTTGGGTTTGCGTCAGATTTAAAATTAAGAATAACATTTGTGACTTTTAAACCTCGAAGAGTTAAAAAAACGGTACAATGAGTGCAAACTTACTTTGAGCAACGAAAATATTTGTTTCTATAACAATTGAGAGACTTTTCATTCCCTCTTTGCCACCACTGAATTCAAAATCAATAAATAAAGCTGCTAGACGTAGTTTTTAATGCTTTTAGAACACGAAATTTGGAACAGCGCATGGGCATTACATTTTGAATCTGTAATGTTAAGATACAATTCTATCAGTTCTAATAAATATTTGTGTATGTTAATCGTTTATGTATATTTATCTTAATTAATTAGCCCTCATGTGGGCTCCTGAATTTCATAACGCACATGAATTCTCGGCGCTGCTACGGCCTTCAATCGCCATGATGTTATAATTGGCTGTTTATAATAAAAATTTGTTTATATTCTGTAAGACGCACGTTTATTTTACATTTAATGAAGCTGAAACACATCTTAAAGAGTATTATAGGACAGGATAAATTGTAAAGCAAAGGTTTTGACGCATATATTCCAAAGAGAATTTCTTTAGATTTTATTAGCGTGAATTACAAATAACATGTTCCTTATTTCGGTTACATTACTCTTAGATTGTAAATATTTGCTTGTTATTGTGAACAAGTGATATTGTCATGGCTTGAGCTTTTTTTTCTCAGGTTCCCTGTCAACTTGCCTTCACGGTGGTATTCTCTGAATACTAAAGATGTACATTTTTGCTCTTTTCCACCGCACTTGGTCCATCCGTCAACATGTGTGTTTTTAACCCATATTTTCTGTCAATAATTCCGGGAAAATAATTCAAATCTCTGACTTATTTACTTTCCAATGAATATTTAGCACGTTAAAAGGAAATCTGTTGCAATTCTACCCACGTTTTAAAGATTCATAGAAATGTAGGTACTCGGCAATTTGTTGTTCTCTTGCTAGAGCTGGACTGAACCATTTAATACATCTTACTTGTGCCTCACTTAGTGGAATTATAGTGCGACATATGTTCTTGCTTACTTGGTCTCTCTAAAATATTTTTTACCATGTGCATAAATGACAACGAAGTTTCAAACTCTCCCTCTTTAGAGACATATAACCAATGCCATTGCTTCAATTCAATGGTGAATTCAAAAATCGATAAATGCTCAGTACGGGAACGATTCGGAAAAAATGCTCTGTTATTATTTTTTGCACAGCCCCCACCATTCATAATAATTTTTTTTCAATTCTGAACCAGCTGAAGGGTTTCAAAAATTAATAAGTGCAATATATTAAATAAGTGCAATCTTCACAAGGATTGGTGAAACATCCTCCCGCCCCAAAAAAGTTCGACAAGTTTGCTCGAATGTTAAGATAATGTTGACTGTTTTTTTTCGATGCATAGGAGGTTGTGCATCACAAATACCTACAAAAAGGCCAAAAAGTTAACACGGAGTACTAACTGGAGGTTATGAAATGCCTAAGAATCAGGCAAAAACGGCCCGAACAATGGGGGAGCGGCGAGTCGTTTTTTCACCACGACAACGCGCCGACTCCGTAGAAGCTTATGAGCATTCCGGAAGAAGCGTTCCAGGACTGTTTCAAAAAGTGGAGACACCGTTGGGATTAGAGTATACGTTGAGGAGAAGACCACTTTTAAGGAGACTCTGACCAATAATTTGTTAAACGAGTATTTTTTTGTAATAAATAAAGTTCGGGAACTTTTTGAACAGACCTCTTAGGAGAAGTAAAAGCCATGGTTTTATTTTACGTTTCACCCACTAAAAAGGCCAACATAACAACGGACACAACACCCATTAGGAGCACAATATATTTCATAATCACCCAACTTTTTACGGTATTCACTTAGTATGATTGTTTTATTTGCTTTGGCAAATTTATGCGTGCTAATTTAGCCATTTTAGCCAGTTTTACTTTAAACTGCGCAAACACAGTTGCAAAGTCCGACAACGGTTGAGTTTAGGAAGGATGGGAAGGATTATGCGATAGCTAAAGAATTCCACCTCCCTTCTTCTGCAATATTGCACACTCTATGCTTTACTCCTCTCCCTAGCGTATTGATTTATTTTTCTCTAATATTCTCTTGATTACTTTTTTCATCGGATCTGCTGACAATCAGTATCTTGATTATAGATAAACTTTCTAAAACTGTTTTGCTTCCATGCAATGCCTTTTTTGTGCGGTTGGTAAAGGAACTAGGGTGGGTGCCTCTTATCAGATCGAAGGGAAAATTATTGATTAAATTATTTAGTTAAGTTTATTTACTCTGTTTGCCATTCGTTCAACATATTTTGCCATAACCTAACTATTTTGGAAGAAACAATAACAGACATAAGATTAAGATAGTCGACTGCAGGTCTGATAGATTTAGAATGTCATTTTTCTCTAAGGACCAAAAAGAACCATAGTGGTTACGATAGATCAAGTCTAGGATACTTTGGCTCTCACTTGTAAAGTGGGTTTTTTTATACTTGTGCTATTTATCTTTAGATAATTGTTGATAACTTAAATCGCATGAAATTTCCGGTATGGTTTTACTTTTGCATAATTTAGTCCTGTAGAACTAATTATCAGTGGCATTAATTATGCTATTCAGTAGTCGCATCTTCAGTAATCTACTGCATGGTAGCATGCTCGTCTACGTGGCACTCTTTTAGTTTCTGGTCTGACCGCGCACTCTTATCCTGACTGCTTTTGACCCGCGCCAAGCGGCCGGGGGAAGGTGCGTGGATCTTATTCGAGGCTGGGATGAATGCTGCATGCCTACTGTGGAATTACTCCGTGCCACACACGCTAGTGGTGGCTAGCAGTTTTTTTAGGTGTAGATGTCGACGTCTATGTTAGAAAATGAATACTCCATATAATTAACTATATTGGATTTTTTAGTGAACGAAACGGAAGATATTTTTCTTTGCATTACTTGAAGAGAAAGTACCTTAAAACGAGTGTGTGAAATATTAAATCATTTTACATCCATTAAAATTACAGTCTACTACCTCGCGTTGAGGCAAAAAATTATTTTTCTTCTCCTTTTATTAGTTATTAGAACTGTTTTTCCATAAATACTTTCTCCTACACCTGGTCCTTAGGTGGAGATGTCCAGACATCTCTTAGCTCGTCTTCATGACAGACGGTGACCCTCCGGAACTCCACGTAATACAATTTAAGGAATTCTTGACTCATCCATTATTTTCGCATAATCTCTCCAAAAGCATCTCCTCTTTCTACTCGAACTTACAATATCTTCCACGTTGTAGGTTTTAGTTCCGTATTCTGCCGCGTATTTTTTTTCCTACCGTTGGTCGCAGTGACTTTATTTCAGTGGCTCTGAGACGACAGTTCATCGTTCTGGTGATCTTTTCTCTGGTTTCGATTCCACAAGTCACGAAGGGTCCAATGCATATTTTCTAAGTTCTGACTTTCCACCAGCAATTTTTATTACCCCGAAGATTAACTCTAAATAAAATTTTACTCTAACTAAAATTTTCCATTTATCTTCAAGGTCTGTATTATCTTTATCATGGGCAATAATACGTTTATCTTCAACAGTATACCAATTACAACATTTAGCGATACCCTATCAAACGCTTTCGTCAGATCGATAATACGTGCATAAACTGCTCTACTAATTTCTAATGCTTTTTCTTAAATCTCTCTATCAATGAATGTTTCACCAGTTGTAACTTTAAATTCCTCCTAAACCTCTGTTTTTATTCCTTGTATGTTATTCTCTGTTCGAGTTATCTCTGGTGAATAGTTATCAGTGAATAGTTTTAGCACGTTGCTGAGTACGGAAACACTTATAATTTTCGGGATTATTTTTGTGCCCTTTCTTAAATATTGGTATGGTTATAATCCTTCGCCAGACTTCTGGGATTTTACTAGTTTCGATAACTTATATCAACAATTTCATAATTTGAAGCTAAATTATCTCCAGCACAGCCCATAATTTCATTTAAAAGGTCGTCTAAACCGAATGTTTTGCGATTTTTTAGGTTCTAGACTACTGTGATGATTTCTTGCATTGTAAAGTTTTTTTTAGATTTATAATAGGAGCTACCAGAATCTCCATACTTTAATTGGCGTTACAAAGTTCGAGCAGTAAACGTATGAATAGTAAATATACGAAGATGATACTTCTGAAATAAGAGTTTGAAGAGGGGGTCGACATGCGAGATGAAAACTTTTACGTTTCCAATAACACAGCGTTTTGCTCCCTTATTTACTCGATCTCCATTTGGAATTAAATTTCCTAATCGTTTAGCTCAGAAGCTTCTTACTTTAAATACGGATGTTAGGCAAGAGGATTAACGACCAAAGGCGCCTAAGAGACTGCAGATAAAGAAGGAAATGTATGGATGCAACACGATGGTATTAGGATACGAGGAATGCCAAAGGCCTCCGCTAATACATGGCAGGATCACATTTACATCATCAATTCTAATATCAAGCGTAAATAATCTCAGTAAGTTAAAAGGCTCCTTGCATCAGGGATTATTTCATGAGAAATACCGTTCGCTGTTACGTTCTCAGAAAAGGAGAAACATGAGACAGTCTTTAAATTTTCTTCAGTGAAAAATGAACCTCAGAATCCATTGACATTCAAATAATCAAAAGCTGACGCAAATGCTTGCATAATCAATCGCTTCCTCATCCATTATCCTCACTGAGCGTTAATGATTGCACAATGAAACCTCAAAGCATTCGGTTAAAAACAGCATTTAGGGAGAAGGGCACGACTAACATATAGTACGCCCCAATTTCTCAAACCAGCTTCCTTGCGCTGTTGCGCCTTTCATTATCCAAAACTTCAAAACATGGATTATGTAATATTTACCATTCGAACTTCATCCGTGTCTTTGATGGGTAGACTGAGTAGTTCATCAAATACCACATGCCGATCCCAAGCCCGGATGACGGCAGAGAGTAGTTACCAGAACGCTCGATGTAAGAAAATAAAATTTCATAGTAAAGAAATACAACGCATAAAATTAAGGTCATAAAACAAGTGTGGTTGATGTCCATTTGAGTCAGAATTTCCTTAAAAAATGAATTCAATATTTTATATTAGTATAGAATGTTTTTCTTAAGTCAAACAATTCAAAGAAAAAAGGATATATTCAATGGCTTTTGGACGATGACACGCAGGGGGTGAGTTTCAAAGATGGAAAGCAAGAGACAACTTCGATTCCCTGAAAATATTTCTCAGTATTCAACATTCTAAACGCTCAATTTACTTAAAACCGTGTTAATTACCGGTTGTTTAAAAGAATATAGAACGTTTTGTCGTGTCCAACCTACAAGTTTCCAACAATCAAGGGCTCGATGTCTCTTGAAAAGTGATGTTGTTTCATTCAGAAACTCAATTTTTTTATTTTCAATTCTTGGCTCTCAAAAAGTTTTTCTTTTATATCATTATTCATCGACCCCTCATTGAGGTGTTTACCGTCACAGAAGGAATAAAATTTTTGAAAATCAAATAATAGACGCAGGAAAACCGGAAAGGTATTTCTTCCGCGCGAGTAAAACCTTCCGGTCAGCGTCACTGTGTCTCCGGCCATTGAACTACAAAGTTTTGAATTCAACAGTGTCAATTTTAGACCAACTGGTTTCAACGTAATCATCCTTCGGATACCAATCGTTCAACTTTTTCTCAAGCTAATCTTTTTATTCGCGTGTTGACATCAAGGTCTCCTTCCCATGATTGTAACTGTTCAGTAATCACGAGCAAATATCTTTATAATGCATTCCATGAATGCCCTTCTCTCAAATTTTGTGGCTGATTCCCATATAGATCTTTCGACTGGTGAGCGTCTCCTCTTTTACGAGGCAAAAGCCTTGGATAAAAATAAATTCAATCCACAGCTGTAAAGTTCTATTTTAGCTGGAGGCACTGGACTCACTTTCCAGCAACTTAAGTTTTGTAAGTAAGGTTAAAATATAAGGGTAAATTGGTTTTGACGGCGGTAAAGTACGTGGTCTCTGAACTTGTAATTTGTGAACATTGTTGATGACAAGAATCTTATAAATTCTACATCTGCCCCAAATTCATCCCATTATTTTAATTTCCAAGGTAAAAATTTCCGCGTTTTTTGTACAATGGTTTTCGTACTATATTTTCACGCTCTTCTATTAATTATTTTTTTCACCAAAAACTTGAATTTGAATGGTGAATTTTCAATTTTTGGCCTCAAGATAGTCATATATTTTAATATGTGATAATATATAATATTTGGTAACTTCATATTTTTTTATATTTTTGGAGGACGCTTTAGTTTACGCAATTGATTTGAAAACGTATGCTATGTTGATGATTTATGAGTGAACGTTTGTAATTTCTCCACTGAAAAATACCAAAGGAAAAGTTTTTTTTTAATAGCGTAATGAAGATTTCCCATAGACCTGCTGCATGTTTATCGTTTGCCTTGGGGATAAACCCGACGGAATACTTATTGAGCAACCCTTCATTTCATCGTTATAAGTGCCTCTTCAATTACTCTAGACTTTAATACTCTAGTCTTGTTTTCCTTTCCGCTTTAAACATCCTTGACTATCCTCCTCTTGTTCCTTTTAAATTCCTCGGTTCCATCCCCGTCACTCAAATTGCCTCCGTTGGGTTGTGTTGGCTCAGAGCATACCATGCGTTTGTCTCCACTACACCGTGGGTCTTTCATCAAACACCATTTTTTTCTCCTGCCTATGAAGGAGATTTCCTTCGATGGCTCGATTCTCTTTATTTATGCATCAGTATTAGACCCCCCTCTCCGTCAACCATAATGAAAAATGGTTTAATGCATTAAGGGTTATCTATCATTATCTTATACGTGTATAAATAACAAGTTCAGAGTTTTGAAATCATATATTCTCTCAGCTGTGATTAAAGATTCTCAATGGGAACTGTGTGGAATCACTGATATAAACATGCTACTCACTTTAAAAAAATGTTACGCACTTTAATAAGCATGTAGCTTACTTAAAAAATGATAATGAGGCATTAAAGAACACTTTTTAATAATTTTCAGTTATCAAAATCTTACATCATTCATCCCATTTGCCTAATACACCATTTTTTTGTTAAAATCTTGCTAAAAGGATGCGTATCTTAATGAGTGACACTTTCCAGACTTCTCTTACATTAGATACATTTAAAAAATGAATTTCCGGTAAACTCCAAAGCACTTAAGTTCTAATTGAGAAGATTGTAACACTTGCTACACATGTAATACTTTATTCTTATCGCATGATGTGATAATAAATTTTAATTGTGATGACGTGCCTTTGAAATACGTCATACTCATTTCAATCATATTTTTTTCAAGATTGAAACTTTAATACGCTCAATAATAAACACCGTTAAAAATATAGAGAATCTGTAATAGTTTGCAACGTTGCATTTTTAAATAAATATTTCACAGCCCTAAGTTATGCATTTTTTTGCATTGAACTTGCCTTGGTATAAACTTTACGTCAGTCAGCCGAAGTCTTACATGTCCGGCTGTCTATAGAATACCTCGTTCCTGTTAAGACCACTAAAGTCCACAAGGAAGAAAGTTGCCTCAGCTTACACTGGCTATGGTACTCGTCCCGAGGGAGCTGGGTTCACGTTCTAATCGAAACGAATGATTGTCTTGCATGTCCGGCAGTCTATAGAATACCTCGTTCCTACTAAGATCACTAAAGTCAACAAGGAAGAAGGTTGCCTCAGCTTACATTGGCTATGGCAATTGTCCCAAGGGAACCGGGTTCGTGTACGAGTTGAGACGAATGATTTCTCCTCTGTAGAATTTTGTACATCAAGGATTGACGGAAATTTGAAGTAAGATGCACTCTGCAGAGTCAGCTGCCTCCAACAATTTGTTGAAAGGCATGGTGCTTGTTCTTCAATTATTACTCTCCCTAATATCTGGATGGTTCCCAGACGTCAGCATGGTATTTCCTCCTTTAACGAGCTGAAGTTCTTGCATAACTGATTAAGAGTGACGAGAAATTGATGGGAGAGATGTAGAATAAGTTGAAATGAATTATCCCCTCAGGATATGCTTTTAATGAGAATTAACCAACTCCGAACTTAGCCGAGAAGACGAGAGGTATAATGGAAATTAAATATTTAATGGAAGAAACTGCTGATAAAAAATAATGCATCTCATTCTCTTTTTCTGGGATAAAGTTTGACTGAGGCTAAAAGCCAGCTGAAGCGTTTACATGAGAAGTAGTTTGATGGAGGTAATAAAGACACATAAAGAGGACGCTGAGGGACTATTCACGAATAATTGAGAAGAAAATGGATCAGGCAAAAGTTCGAAACTTGTCGAGAATCATTTTAATGACCAACTGCTATGAAAGAAGGAAAAAAATAGAAAATAGAAAGGGTTGCGCTTGTTTTTAATTTTTCTAGATTTTTTTCGCGGGTACTTAAAATATTTCGATTAAATTAGGTAAAATTTAGCATTTTCAATCAAACTGCGACTTTGAGTATTAAATGAAAATATACCGTCAATCGATATATCAGTTTTAATTACAAACGGCTTTCCCTGAAGGGCCGGGTACTTAATTTATCACAGTGTATGCATATTTAGTAATAACTGGGTTACTACCAGTGCATACATTCTTATGTACCCATCTCGCAATTTCCATTTTGAGTTGGCAAAGTCAAAGAATTAAAGTATCGTCGTTATCCCTAGAAAACTGTCTCTCGTTAAATAATTTCCTCTCTGATGCTCTGTGCTTACAAACCACTGTCATTTATCTTAACTCATCAATTGTTTCACATAAACTCTCATTTTCTTAGGAGTTCTAATATTCCCACTTTTTGAAATCTCTTCCACCGTTTCACAATTTTTTCATTTGAGCTAAATTATTGATTTTAATTAGAGAATAATATTCAGTTTGTTATGCAAAAAGAAAAGCTGTTATTCATTTGGAAGATTGAAAGTGAAAGGCTAAAATATGTTATTAATATTGTCTGAAGTTTGCTTTTATTCTGTATCATTGTATATGACCCCACTGTGGGGTTGGGAGTGTCGTGTTTTGATATGTTCATTTGGACGCAACCACCTCCCTTTAATGGTCGGCGGTGACTTCGCTGTCTTTCTCCGCGCCTTTTTTTTGTTGAATCAACATTTAATATCAGTAAAGTTTTGTTCCCTCTGTATTTTTTTAGAAGTCCCGCGGAATAAACTCTTCAAAATTATTAAAATAAAAGACCAGTCCCGACGGCATTCCCGGGCTTCGGCGGTGACACATTCGGACGTCATCAGTAGATACGGACGAACAAGTGACGAGCGCCGGCCGTCACTCTCGCTCTTTGAGGCGCCACGACCGGACGCGGAGCATCCTGGGGAAAGGAGAGAGGAAGGGAGTGGTGTTCATTGAAGCATTCGCCGAAAGCTGACCACTAGAGTACCACTGTTGCTGTGGTAGTCCGTGTTGTTGTGGCTCTCGTCACCGAGGCAACCGCGGGCCTGAGACCCCCTCTTCCCCCACCCCTTCTTGTCCCTCTGCTCCTACACCCCCCTCACCCGCTTCTGCCCCTTTTTTTGTTTCTTCAATGTTCTCGCACCTTTTACATTACCACCCTTCCGAATCTCTTCTCTTGGAGGGATGAAATGATGGAAAAACTACCGCCAGATGCATAAACGAGGTTTGATAAATACTATGCGGGTTTAAAAAAAATTAATATCTCAGGTTTTTCACGTCCAACTGCAGCAATTCTTTTTGCCGTGTTGATACGCTTGTCCCTGAAGTATTTTAACATTGCTTGTTAATTTAATTGTTAAATATGCAAAACGTTCCTTGTGTTTTTTCCTACTTGTATTGCAATATTGCTCGGCTGAAAGAATTTCTATTTAATTTTTCTATTAAAACAAAAGAGACTGCCGACCCGTAATGAAATTGATGTTTCCTTTGGCTTGTGGTATATGCATTGAAACAACATTATTCAAATGTGTTGTAGAAATTTCTAAGAGTATCGTAAAGACTATGAATATCGGGAGTACCCATCATGCTCAAGAACGTAAAATAACAAGTTACCAACGTCAAGACCGCGAGATGTTTCGATACCTACTATTACCATTTCCCCACCATCACTAGAGTCGTCCGCTAGTGCAGATCAAATAAAGGTCCGTATGTTGCTACGAAGGCTTCCGAAAAAAAAGGTCCGCATGTGTTTCCATCTGCGCTGCGTGAATGACTTCACGGTGACGATTGGTGAGCATAAAACAGGAACAGTTCTAAACAGATCAGCTTAAATGCCAAATTGGGAAGAACCCTAATATTGATGGATAAATAAAGATTTTTTGGGATAAAAGAATATTTTCGCGAACGCTTTTGATCTAACAATGAATGCAACTGGCTCTAGCTTTTCCTGTCTCTGACTCTTGTAATCGGCGGCTCTTCTAGAGACAATGCACGCATACGGAGTGCATACACATGAACACATACGCGTGTTTTAGTATGTGGGCGTGGTGTCAAACTTGTGATATGATGAATGCATATTAACCTCTCATCGATTTCGACTGGCGCGTGGGCTGGGAATGGGCTGCGCTGCACATGGAGGGAGTATTTGGGTGATGGTGAATGGAGAGGGGATGAAACGAAATCAAATTGTGACTTGACAACCGATATACCCACCATATTTCTTCCCCATTGTTTCCCCCGATGCATAATTGCGGAAACCGGCTTCCATCAATCCGATGTCTAAAATAAAAGATATTATAATTTCTTTGGCAAAGAAGTGGACTGCATTCATTTAATATTTAGTTTTTACAACTTATTTACAGTAACCAACATTAGCTTCATTGTTGCTATGTTGGTATAAAGTCTTTAACCTATAAGTTGTAAACCTAGAAGTGGTAAACCTAGCGTAAACACCCCTGTTCCTTCCTTGCTTGACTTTGGAAAGCACAGGGAAGTGGATACATTAGCGGATATAAAAATCAATAATATCTACTTTCTGTTGAAAGTTTAGGGCCAGTTCCTCTTAATACAAATATTTGTTACATAAAGTTAGGACTTCTACTCGATTTTCTTTTGGTTTTTCGCAGGGAATACGGGTTATTACTAAATACTGATGAAAAAAACTATAAGAGTGCATTTTCTCGAGGTAAATGCACACTTATGTTAGTCACGCTGATGGAAAAAATTGTAAAATTGCAGAATCGATGCGTCATCCCCAAGTGCCAAGGCGTGGTTAGGAGAACAAAGATGGCGGATTGGCCACGCCCAAGTTACAGCTTCCTGCATTGGTTACCGAAGCAAAGGTCTCCTCCATATCTATTAAATGGAAGGGAGAGATCAAAGGATTTATTATTAATCTGCTGCGTGCTGTGTTGACACCAATGTCCCTCAATGTCTGAATCGCTACCGACAAACACCCAAATTTTTTCATGTTTTTTATAAAAATAATAATGATTTATTTCACCATTAATAAGTACACAATTTAGCTCAAAAAGAGACGTCTATTTTAATGTTTCAATTTATTTGCACTGTTTTTTTTTCAGTTTTGTTGAGTCAAAAATGAGGGAAAATTTTCACCTTGGATGCGATGACCGTTAGTGGCTGTGTGCCGTTTTTTTTCTTGTAAAGTCAAAGTAACACACCTGCTGTACTATTTATTACGCCCATGGTCATACGTATGATCGTATCCCATATCATCCCTGACCTAAAGAGACTTATCTAAATCCTATATTGTGGAAAGTAGTGTTAGAAATAAGTTACACCTGATTGGATTTTTCGAAAAATAAAAATATTTTATTCATATTAGGGATAGTACAAGTTAACCCAACCCCAGCTAATATTCCTAATATTATAAGAGGCTTTGTTTATAAACAAAAGAGGCCTTATTGCTAAACAATGGAGGTTACAGGAAAAAAAACTTTCACTTTTGAAAGCCTCTACTTAATTTTATTCATAGTTTGTTACTGAATGGAATTCGACGGATTGCACATTGGCAAATGACCTGAGATGACTCCAGAGGTACAAGTCCAATTCAGAAATCCTAAAATCAAAGAGTCAGGTGGTGTTGACTGTAAGAAATGATTAATATTGGAGGTAGAACATTCAAAACTCAGGCACTCAAAATACCCAGTTTCATTTTAAGATCTGAATTATAACACATCAACTAATGTCCCGCCATTTCTCTCTTTACGTTTAAGTTGAGACGCATATCTGTGGTCGTAAAGTACTCTCTTGAAGAAGATGGTCCAGTTCATTTTATAGGGCGTTATTCTCGGCTCGTAAAAATTAGTTTTGCTAAAATATAATAGTAATTATACATGGAGATGCATATCTGAAATCATTAATTTATTTCATTTCTAATTCGCCAACGCTTCGAATATTCATTTATGTTTCTTCAAGGCTCAGAGTGAGTTCTCAATGAATTTTTCATTGTAAAATGTTGATTTATTTAAAACATAAAAAAAATTAGAAGGAACTCTCTCCGAGCCCTGAAGAAACAAAAATTTATTAGTGTAGCGTCGGCGGCAGAGGAATGTAGTTCATGACTAATTTTAGACGTGTATCTTAAGAAAGAAGTATTTACATTAACTTATCTAAAGTCACCTAGGTATGTAATAATTATTGTGATTTTATGTTTCAAGATTTTTAGCTGCATCGTACGCTATAATCCCGCCGCGGAACATATTTCCTTGGAATGTCATTATTAGAACGTTATTTGACTTAACATATAGGAATATGGCTGATGTCATTCAAAGCGTAACAAGCATGCACTCAGATCCTAAATTTGGTCATTTTTTATAAGATTTGAGGAAACGAGTTTCCATGAGGATGCCAATGGTCATGAAGCTTCGACGAGTGAATCCGGACCACATGTCTAATCGACAAAAAATACTCACTACTTGCACATCTATTAGTTAAAGTGGAATCGTTCGGAAAAACTCAATTGCATGTGCCAAGTTATTTTCTGGCGACGTCAATGGAACTTTACAAAATTCGACATAGTAGATTATATCATGAGAATAGAATTAGGGATATATACCGCAGAACAGAGAGGTTTAAAATGTCATTTTCCAGCAAACCGTTAAAGACCGTAATGGCTGCCAATGACACTTTAAACTAGGTTAGGGGATACGAAGTGTACATAGATATTTTATACTTCAATGCTTTTATCCTCACCTGCTACCCACGGCTAACGGCACGCTGTAAATGTTTGCGGTGTTACTCTTTATCCAGTTATATACTTACATACATACATACCAATCATGCCGTTCCCTTCCGGAGTAGGCAGAGTCACAGAATTTCACTCACAAACACACATTTGTACTCCTAAAACTGCTTCGATAATTTCTTCCATACTGACCTATCTTTGCAAACCTCTTTCATTTCAATTACCCCCAATACACTGCTTCATACACGCCCTCCTGTTTTTAAGACTCCTAATATTCCTCCTCCTAGGAAGTTCCTCAACCACATTAAACCACAACTTTCTAGGCCTACCTCTCCCTCTCGCGCCATTCATTTCACTCATATATCTGTTTCGTTATTCAACTCTCATCCATTCTCTCAACATGACCAAACCAACGAAGTACACCCCTTTCATATATGTCCATTACTGGAGCATCTAACCCACATTCATTTATTACCCATTCATTTCTGACCCCATCCATCCTACTTTTTCCGCAAACATTCCTCAGATAAATCATACCCACGGCGTTCAGTCTACCCTAATGTATATCCTGACGTACCCATGTGTCACTACCATACAACAAAGTTATATACTTGTAAAAGCATAAGCACAAATATTCCCTCTAACACTGGTGACATACTTATAGAGTAGAATAAGTTTGTAACATTTCACCACTTGACTACTTTTATCAGGGTGTTGCCTATGCATCAATGTTTGCAGTTGCATGCATTTTATTTGGGTAACTAGGGTTTTCCATTGATTCAGTTGTTTATAAGTGGATTTTCTCCCGATGGTTATGTACTTATTTTCTGCGTAGTAGTAAGACGCCTTCTAATCTAACGATAGCTAGAAACATTAACGTTATAAAATAGGACTCAATTCATTTTGTCTCCAAGAAAGTAATTTGGGATTTAGCTATTAAAACGTCTCTAACCCTTCAGTAGGCTCGTGGGCCACAGGGGTGGCCCACAGTATTTCATTTGTGTGCAGTTTCTCATAGGATGGCATAATATACACGTAAGTTTCAGTAGCTGCACGTTATTATGTCCACAAAAGTCTCACATGGTTGTTTGAAATAAATTGTTACAGGGTTAGTATTGAATATCGTATGAAAGGAAGCCAGCGTGACTGTGCCACAAATGTGGCCCACGCGACTACCTGTGTAACCTTTTTCTGTCGGTATTTTTATATCATAATTATTTATATAATATTGATAAATTATTATGCTATAATTATTTATATTCAAATTATTGGCTAATTTACATATATTTTGTCACAATGGATGTTCAATGCTCAAAATATTTCACCATTTTTCAGTGCCTTTGGGTTTTATTCCACTAATGACTATAAATATGTTCCATAGTGAAAAAAAAATAAATAAACGATAGATATTATTATAAATTTTTTGTTTGCGAAAAAATTGAAAATTTATAGCAGAATAAAAATTGAATTTGAGCCACCGGTGTGGCCCGTACGCCCAATCGTGTAACAAAATTTTACGCGCCCACTGAATAGGGTTAACAACTTATTTCTAATGTACTTCTCTGCTAAAAATGGGAGAGTATGAAACACCGCCTAATTAGCTGTAATTTTCCATTTTAGCGCTGAAGTTTTACCAAACAGGGCATTGCGAGTTATTTCATGTTGATGGAAACCAACCCCTTGCCACACACCCTTGAGATGGCTTGCTGGATATGACGTAGATGCGGCGTTGACTTCCACGCGCACATGTGCCCGGGAGTGGCTTCCGTTCTCTCTCTCGACGCCCCGCCTCATCGGCTAATTGCATCGCCTCACTCTTGCCCACAGGGGGTTGCTCTCGGCTCCAACCACCCCTCCTCCCTCACCGCCTCCACCCAACCCACCCTCAGGAGTGGAACTCGCGTGACTTCGCCCAGCTTACAGGCTAATTATTCATTGGCAGATCATACCAACAGAGAAAGGACGTTTTTGGAGGATTCCACAGCACTCTGGATTTGATTAAAAACCACTAATAAATAACATTAAATGTATCGTAATATCATGAACATCGTATGATGTCTGCCAGCCCAAGTCCTCGGCTCCACCTCTCTCTATGTTCTCTGCCCCTGTTGTTATCCTCGCGGGGCTCGGGTTGGTGTGGTGGCTAGAGTACTGTCTAACCATACGGTAGGCCAGGGTTCAAATCCCTGCAGTGGAGGATGTTTTACAGAGGAAACCCGATCCCTACTTGAGTGTCTTGAGGAGGATACTTCAAGTATAGTGCTCCGTCTGTCGGACGAGACGTTAAGCCGTAGTCCCCTTGGTGCCTTTCGTTAAGAGGAGGCTGATTCCGACGCCGGGTTTCTATCCACCCTTCCTCCCTTACCTATCCCCTATGCCGTCAATGACCTTAGCTGTCGGTCGCCTCTCCAAATATCCAATCCAATTGTTACCCTCGCGTGGCCTACTCGTCACTGTATGTCACTCTACATCTTCCTTTTCCTTCTTCTTCTTATGGGTTTCCCCTCTAAACTCCCGTCCAGCACAACCGGTAGCAAGCATTCCGTCCTCAAAAAATGTCCAATCCAAATACGCTTCCTCCATAGTACAGCGTTCCACAGCTTTCTTTCCTTTCCTACTCTCTCCAAGACCTCCTCATTCTCCACCCTCTTTGACCACTTGATATCAAGTACTCCTCGCCAAATTTCCACCCCTTTGATCCTATTCTTTTCTCTCCTGTATTTTCCACGCTTCACGGCCCTGCATAAAAGCACTACGCGGAAAATATTTTACGAGCATTTTCTTCAACTCCAAGTCCAATTTTTCCTAATAATAATAATAATAATTTTTACTTACTTACGGACAAGTGCACATCCATCCACCTGGCGAAAGGAAGAATATCGAAGGACAAGGAAGACTCGCAACTCGTTGACGGGAACGTCGTTCGTCATCTGCAAGATGACGAATGCTACGAATACCTCGGCGTCCCCCAGCGTCGAATGCAGGAGGTAGCAGCAGTGAAGGAAAGACTCACCGCCAAGTACAGACAGACTCTCAGAAAAATCTGGAGTTCTGAGCTGTCTAGCAAGAACAAGGTTCTTACCACGAACATGTTCGCGGTTCCGACACTGCTGTACACCTTCGGATGCATGAAATGGAATGTCAACGAGTTGCAAAACCTCGACCGGGGAACGAGGAAGATGCTGACCATCTATAGAAGTCTTCATCCGAAATCTTCCGTCGCCAGATTGTATCTCCCTCGCAGTGTAGGCGGTAGAGGTCTGTTGAGCCTGGAGTGTCTACATAACAGAGTTGTTTTGGGTACAGTTTGCCGTGTGTTCAACAGCACGGACCCCCTGCTCACTCTCGTAAGGGAGCACGAAGGTGCCGGGGTGGGGGCGTTCCTCTTCCAGGCGGCGAAGACGGCAGCGGACGAAATCGGTCTGGACTTTGACCTGTCATCCGACGGTAACGACAGTGGCACGTCAATCGTGTCACTGAGGGCAGACGTCTTAAAGCTCGAGGTCAAAAAGGCTGAGCAGAAGACCTTGCTCAAGACGCACACCGATAAGCCCATGCATGGAGGTTTCTACCGAAACATGGAAAAACATGGGCTATCGAAGGAGCTGACGTTTGCCTTCCTTCGTTCCGCGGGTCTCAGGTCCGAAACAGAGGGTTTCGTTCTCGCGTGCCAGGATGGTGTCATCAACACTCTCGTGTACCGCGGAATGATATTCAAGGCGGAGGTGACGGACACGAGATGCAGAGCGTGCCGAGCCAAGCCGGAGACTTTGAGTCACCTTCTCTCCGGCTGCAGTTATTACGCGCAATCAGCGTATTTAACTAGGCACAATGCAGCTCTGCGAGTGTTGTATTTCCACCTTCGACATCATTACGGCATCGACGAAGTTTATGTGCTGCCCTATGCCCCTGGAGATATTGAGTCCGTCGTGGAGAACGACAAAATAAAAATCTGGTGGAATTACTCATTCCCCACCACCAAGCAGTTGGAGGCGAACAAGCCTGACATCGTTCTCCTCGACCGCCAATCTCGTTCCATGTTCGTAATTGAGTTTTCGGCTCCGGCCGATACGAACTTGGACGCGAAAGAGGCGGAAAAACGGACGAAATATCAAGACCTGCTGTTCGAACTTCGGCAGATGTACCCGGGACATTCTGTAAAACTAGTAGTCCTAGTCATAGGTGTGCTCGGTGGAATCAAGGGCTCGCTGATACAGAGCATCAAGTGTATTCCTGCTTGCGTGGCACAGGCGGAATCACTTGCAGCCCGCATGCAGAAGGCCGTCCTCTTGGGGTCGCTCCGTCTGCTCCGTGCGCACGACCCGAACGCAGCGTAGCCACTGATCCGATGGGTTAATCGGAAGCGGCTACGAACTCTGCACCCCCCCTCTCGAGTTCTCGGCCATTATGACGGCAAAGAAACCCGATGTTAGCCGGGGACTCGGAGGGGAAAGTTACAGAAGTAAAAAACATAATAATAATAATATTTATTTATCCCTTAGAATCAACATTACAGGCATATTTACATTTCAATTAAATAAGGATAAATTAATTAGGAACCCTTTAGGCATTGCCTGTATTTGGATACCTCAAGATAAATTACAATAT
Source organism: Ceriagrion tenellum (assembly GCA_963169105.1). Lineage (NCBI taxonomy): Eukaryota > Metazoa > Arthropoda > Insecta > Odonata > Coenagrionidae > Ceriagrion > Ceriagrion tenellum. The sequence continues at coordinate 185,933,837 of OY720632.1, read as the reverse complement.
AAGTAAACTGAGACCAGTTACAAGACATAAATAAATGCATGAATAGTATCCTTTTCTCCTTGAATGCCTCCTTCGTTAACCCAATGCTTTATTCATTTCCATTCCTCTGTCACCTATGTGTTCCAAGACATAAATACCATTTTACTTGTTCCGACCTCACCCCTAGCTCAACGAACTCAACTGTTTCTCTTTTCAAACTTTCTTTATCATCATATTTTCTTAATTCGCCCTGAACTCGCCAGGTTAATTTTATCTTAGATATTCCCCATTCCCTTTATACATCTACGTAATACCCCGCGAGCCGCCATGAACGTTTGGCTGGGGATGTTAGGTCAACAGCCGTGTAGAGATGTAAAAGTTTTGGACGTGAAATGGTGACATATACAATGGGAATGTATGTAGAGGAGCTCAGTTTTTATTGTGGTCACTGTATTTTTATTGTGCGCGGAAAAAACGATTGTTTGTACCTATCTGCTCGGCAGTGTATCTCTCTTATTTTGTCACATCTGTCAGACCTAGATATGAAGCGAGGACTCATGATAATATTCTCAATGTCACTCTGAAAAATATCAGTTCTGAATTTCTCAAGCAACCTAAACCTAGCATGTAGCCTCAAGAGTCTCTTGGGGCTCCCACCTTAGTTGCTCTAAAAGTTATGAAACAACTATAAGTTCACTTGTAGCAGTTTTTAATGAATTTTGCAGCTTTTCATAGTATTTCATTAATTTTTTTGGTTAAATCTTTATGACCAGGGTCTCAAATGCTTGCGGCGTATTCGAGGTGTGGCCTAACCAGAGCGAAGTAGCATCTCTCTTTTATTTTTTCATCCGAGGATCTTCCTATTATGCGCTTAACCAAACTTAGTTTCTTTAATGCTGTGCCGCATGTGTTTTGTATGTGTGTTCCCCACAATATATTTGAAGTTAAAGTAATTCCAAGATATTTTACTGTATTTGAAGAGTTTATGTTTACTCCACCAGGTATGAATTTTGTGTGATGACTTTCGTAGGAAGTAAACTGTGGTGCATTTACTAATATTTAATGATAAATCCCACTCCTGGTACCATGAATGAACGTCATAACATTCCCTGTAAGTCTTCCTTTCTCTCCGCGAAAAGAATGGTGCCATCAATTGAAATCTGAATCCTTTAAAACACGATCATATTGAAATTAGGTACTAAAATGTTGTTAAGAATATGCTTCCAATATGTTTATCAATTTAGGAGATAAACATATGAAAGACCAGCCAATTAGTGCTTAACACTTTTCACGCGCGTTGAAATTTCATCCCAGTGGGTAAATTATTCACTGAATAGGTTTTTTTTAGTGCCAAAAATCATCTCTAGTGATGGCAGGTACTTTGACAAGTTTATATAATAATTGAATGTGATTTATGAAAGTCTAAAAGGAAACATTACAGTCGAAAAAGTAGCATCTTAAACAATGAATTACCGAGCAAGCCACCTCTAGAGTGTGTGGCACGGGATGATTCCACACCTGGGAGTGCAGCACTTGTTCCCGACCAAATCAGAACCACGCTCGTTTCCTCGGCCTTTTGGTGCACACCAAAAAGCAGTCGGAAGAACAAAGCGTGATCAAACCAGAGACTAGGAGAGTGCTACAGAGTGGAGTAAATGAATAGGTTTACATGCAGTACACTTGCGAATGATAATACTACTGGTTAGTATTCTACATCTACATAATACCGTACGAGCCGCCTTATGGGTGTGTGTATTATAGAAGTATATTTAGTGGAATTCAGTTTTTATTGTGGTCGCTTATTGTGCGCGGAAAGAACGAGTTTTTGTACCTATATGTTCGGCAGTGTATCTCTCTTATTTTATCGCATCTGTCAGACCTAAAGACAGAATGGTGGTGTTAAGATGGAAAGATGGCCGATTCCAGGCAGAAAAAAATTCGACTGGACCGGGAATCGAACGACGGAACTTTGGATTTCGCGTTTTTTATTTTATTTGTTCCTATTTACTTTCTTTTTACCTTTCTGTATAAAAATTTGTATGTATTTGCCGCTGAGCGGTCTGAGTGAATGAACGAACGATTGCATGGCCTGAACGGCTCATTTTCCTACTTGGGTTTGCGTACCCCGAAACGCCTGTTCTTTATCTTTCACCACTGTGTGTGTGCTTGAGCAAAGAAAAGCTTTTGATAGTCAAGGTACCTTATTTGGACGCAACAATAGCACGCTATAAATATTCATTTGCAGAAAATTATAGCAAACGCATTATCATTGGCATTAATCCGTTAATGGTCTCTGTATAATTTATTCAATAAGAATTCTTGAAAGATTTAAGTTTCTCCTGGTGAATAGTATAAATAAACTCTTCTCGGGCTCTGCCCCAGGTGATTGGCTTCATGTTTTCCGACGTTTCGGAAAACGACTTGTTTCCCATTTTCAAGGCGTGTTACTCTGTCCTTATCAGATTGTAAACTGAATTGAATTGACCATTGGTCGGGCCCAACAATTGAGCTCAGGTGCCATCTGATTGGCTGATGTTTGGATTTTGCCCTTGAATAATTTTCTGATTTTTCCTTGTTTTTAATGCAATTTATTACAGGTTTCCATGTATTGCTCAGATGAAAGCCAGAGTCACGATTGAAATTTATTGGGTTAAGGCGTATTTCAATGGCTTCCTTAATTATGCGGTCCCAGTAGCGCGCTGAGCGGCACAGAATTTTTGCATCTCCCCATTGAATGGCATGATCTTCATCGATGCTGTGTTCCGCCACTGCCGACTTCTGTGGTTGCGCTAATCGCGCTAATCTAAGATGAAGCCAATCACCTGATGCAGAGCTCGAGAAGAGTTTATTAGAATTCTTGCAATTTTGTGTTCAATTTTGACTCCTGATAGTACCAAAAAGAAACATGTCTCCTTTGCTATTGACATATCAGGGTGCCACTCTACTCATCACCTGATCGTTATGTTTCAGGACAGCTCTTATTTTTACGTTGCTACTTATCGGACGGTTCCTCCGTCCTTTTTCCAATAAAAACTGCTCGCTATCAGGTCTCTCTTCAGGTCGTTCAAATTCCTCCCCTCTTCAACACTTCGCCATATTTCACCCATGTTACACTCTCTTCAGCTTGCTCTCGACTTCCATAATGCCCTCCATCCACCTACTCATGCTTATTCAAATCCCCGCCATTAGTTTCCATTTCTCTTCCGCATCATCAAATACCCCCTCGTTCGTCTGCCTGGCTATCCAGCTTATCCTCAATACTCTTCTCCGATCCTAGTTTTCGAATGTTACCAGTCTAGGTACATCCTCTTTCTGCATCGACCAAGCTTCCGACTCATTCAGTACCATAATCCGTGTTTGATTCCTCGCCTACTTTTCTTAGTATCTCTTTTCAGACCCTATTCAGTGATGGATTTTGGTTAATTAATTTCCGGATTTTCTTAACCTTTACTGCTTCAATTTTTTGGATTTTTTGCACTTCACTTTTTTATTTTTATTCGGTTTTTTAGAGGGTTAAGGTGAAATATAGGTTGTTGGATACCATTTACCGAAGCAATTGTGTGTGTGCATTTAGAACGTTAGTACCCAATGAATTTGTAAGCTTTTCAATCAACCGACATCAATAAGTGCCACGTGAGCACTAGACAGTCCCAGCTTCTAACACTGGCGTGACAATTCCTCACTGGATTATATATTTGACATAAAGCTTCTAAATAAGATAATGATTATTATTAAATCACTATTGTCAAAATAAGGAGCATTGAGATGAAAAACTCAGAGGACATGTTTTATTTTGCCTCAGTTCAGTATGCAACTGTATTCATTCAGTACGTAAATAATTGTCATGAGATACTGCTCCGGAATAAATTTTTATTTATGCATTGTGTGTGTCTGAATAAATGCCGATATGAATGTCGGAAAAATATTCTTTGCTTGAAAACTGAAAAAAATCGATGGGTAAGCTTTCTTATAAAGAACTGAGATAGTTCCTGTGTGTTTTTTCTCACTGCAATAAGATGACTGCTCGGTAATGTAAGCGCTGAGACTCAAGTCTCACCATTGGTTTAGATTGACCCATTCTCCAGAGAGCTACGTGCCCATGTTTCTTTGTTTGTCCATGTTCCTCATGCCTTGTCCGATTATTGTCTCAAGCAAAACTCCACCGGCTATGAGTCGCCGCCGAATGTATTTCTATCACTAGGATATCATGCTGTTCTCTTTTCGTGAAATTAGGATAAAATTAATCGTACTCCTTTGAGCATGCTTTTGTTTCCGGTGGCCATGGCATGAATTACACGGCTCTACCTAATGTTGACCTTCATGCGTCCATTTAACTTGCTGTGATATGCACCCCTAATTTGTGGAACGGGCGACCTTGATGATCAGCAACGGAAATGAGCCCACAATGGGTGTAATTGACTGCAAAATTACGCGACTCTTGCTGCCAGCATCTATATAACACCACAATCGCACTACAGCAAGGTCACCGGTGACAAAGAGGTGATAGAGAAAAGGAAAAAAAAGTATTCTTGAAAGAGATATAAAGGAAAATCTTTTCCATAGTAACTCCGCTGACGTGCTCGGGAGAGCTCGATTGTGAACCTGGGAGATAGAGACGAGAGAAAAAGGCGGAGAGGACTGCGAAAAGGTGTGTGGAGAGTCATTTTCGCGGTCGCAACGCATTCGTTCTCGCACGTACGTCTGCCCACAATAGGGACAATATTCGCCTTTCGACGAGACCCAACCGAGGCCGCTCGCCGTGTCACATCGTGCCGAGCATTGTTAAGTGCGAACCGTGTGGGAGGAGTGAGATGGCAAAAGGATAATATAGAGAAAGATGAGACTAGATGGCAGAAAGCGACACTAAAGACGGACTTATATTTTCTGCTCAGTGATGATGGGAGCGACTCTTATTTGCATACTGTTTTGCGTTAAAATTTTCACACGTTTTCTCAATATTGACCTCGATAGATAGAAGAGAAAAACTTGCAACTTTCTACTTTGTCCTTTTTGGCAACTTAGTGTTACTTCAACACTAAACCGTCAGAAACGTTGAGTGCATTTCGTAATATGAAGGTGTGCATATTTTCTTGTCAATGCAAAACAATGCATTTCTTGTTATCGTAACTATTTATAATAAGTATTAAAATTTTATTCCGAGTCCAATATTCGAAAACACTCGGTCAAAGAATATAATCGAAATTTCGAATAACCGGCCGTTCCAAAATCTCTAGTCGTAACATGCCCTAACTCTGGAAGAATATTATAATACAATTATTGTATTATTCCAATTACTGTCTGTATGATACATTTCAACGCAACAGCAGTTGCATTTAAGGTAGTTTGAGCGAAATATCATTTTACGTAGAAATCAATGAATTTGGTCTCATTTTAAAGAAAAAAATCTCCCCTATCCAATGACATCAAAAATTCTACCCCTTACCACATTACTTTTGAAGATTTTTTCCAAATAATACCAGCCCTTTTACTTGGGAAATGTTACGTGGATGCACTCCAGAGAGACATAATTTACAAAATGAGGTATTTATAACACTTGATGTCGTAAATAAACTAACTGTGTGTAGTTTGTAAGTTTTCTCAACTATATTTGCAAATTAATCATATTGTCACCGCAGTATGTTCTTTGGTATCACAAAAACCCTTGTTTTGAAGGAGCTTCAAATGCACCGCGCGAAAAAAATGAGTCAAGTTAATTTAGATATTTTTATTTAATTACTTACAATTATCTTATTGCACCATTTATAATGCAGTATTTAATTGATGTGTCCTACAGCTGGTTATAATTCGAATATGGTCTCTATTATGACTAGGGAACTATCTCTCTCGGACTACCTTAAGTGAAATGTAGCCCAAGAATTTATCGACTCACGAAAAGGACAATGTACAGTGTGGAGAGTAATTTTTACCGCTACAAGGCACGTACGCCTGCCCACAATAGGGACAATATTGGCCACGAAGCACGGTCTCCAATTTGATCCACGATTACCGCTCCAGCCAATTTAAAGGCGAGCGCTCTGGACGGCCTGGAGTTCATTCATTCTCTCTGAGCTTCTCCTCCCGCGAAAGTCGCTTTCATTAAGTAGGGTTTGCGCTAGGATATTCACCGCTAATGACGTTGGATGCCGATGCTTGCGTTCCGTTCCAAATCGAAAAATGTAATTTCCGACTGTTTCATTTCCTTTATGCTGAACAGTGATTGTGTTGTTCACTGTCTACCTGTTCCGATATGATGACGTCTCGGAATATCTCCATGATGTAGTTGAAAACATTATTACATACATCTGAGAATTAAACGCAAATTATACTTACTTTTCTTATTAATCTATGTAGTGTCAGCAAATAGTAGAAGTTTTAAGACAGTGAGGAAGTTTAAAGTCATTCGTCTACAGAATTTTGGTAAAATGTCCGCATAGAATTCAATAGTTAGGTAGAAAATTATCATCGTTCCTATGTGAACTATTCTGGTAGGAAATGAGGGTGGCATAAAAAACAAGGGTCGCCATGATCAACCTGCTGTGCTGTGAAGGAGAATTTAGGCAAATTAAGAGGCTAGCACCGGATTGGATAAACTTTGTAAAAAGAAATCTCCGTAGATATGATACAAAACGCTTATTATTCTCCATCAAACGTATTGAGGGCTTTGTATGCATAACCTCTAACCCTCAATTAAAAGGTCTAATAGTATATTTAAAAAATTAGCAGTAAAAGCTGCTTTCAACATTAAAATGTAGTACCGGCTATGTTTAAGAAATATCTACCATACACAAGGTAGATTGAGGAATCAATTATAGAGGATCTTCGTTTAGGCAAAGTAAAAAGCTATATATTTATAAAGCTTATCTGCTCCTAAAAATTTCAGCATGAATTTTTAGAAATTTTCATATGCTGGATTTCTTAATTTGAACAGTAGTTTTCCTTGGTATCGCCCATGAGCTAAATCACCTGAAAAATTCAACCATATTCATAATTAATCCTGGTTTAGTAAGCTCCAAGTTACAGGGGCTCATTACTAAATGCAATAAGGTATGTAATCAAACCTTGATAGTCATTAGAATATTGAAATAGATAGACAGGCAGTGGACAATTAAACGTATTCCGAATGATAGCAAACTTATTCGTATTTTAAACTCTGCTGTTTTGAATATTTCATAAACGAGAACCAGAATATGGAAATTGATGATGTTAAATATGCAGAAAATAATGCACCCTTCTCTTGATGAACTCTAAATTCTTACTCTTTAAACAATTAAATATTTCGGGGATCGGGTTGGTGTGGTTGCTAGAGTACTGGCTAACCATGCGGGCGGCCAGGGCTCAAATCCCTGCAGGGGAAGATGTTTTTCAGAGGACTGCACTGTTCGTTTCAGAGGACTGCACGTTCACTGCGACTGCGAGTACGGTGGGTCACTCCACATTAATCGATGCAATGACAAGAAATTCTGTCCAGGAAATTTTTAAAATCAACTTAAAATTATCAAAATGTGCGATCAAAGACTTTCTTTCACCGCTCAATTCACCAAACGGTACTGATTGTGAGCACGGTAGTATGTGAGCGATATCAATTCTCTCAAAATTGAATGAATTTGATATCATTTAAAGGAAAAACATCTTATCTACCTAAAAATATCCTAATATCGCAATTTACTGTGCTACTTTTTGGGATATCTGCCGAACAATTGTAACTATTTTCCATGGGTTTTGGTGCGCACATGTGCTCCTAAGAGATTTTATTTTTTTTAAATGGAGGAATTTCTAACCCTTATATCGCGGAAAGAATTAATGATGTGCACTTTGTACGTTTAATCAGCTTTTTTTTAAATACATGAATTTCTCACCGCAGTTATTTTAACAGAATCGCAAAAAATAGTTTTCACCGTTTATCATGAAAAAAAAGTCAAGTGATAGACTTTGATTGGAATAATTAGTTAATTACTGGGAATATCAGTCATAGAAGAGTAAATTTTTGCGGTATTAATATTGAAATGTTTACCCCATTTTTATAAAATTAAAATTTGAACATGGTGTCTGTGATTAATGGGGAAAAATCTCGCCATAGCATCCGTAATTCGTTGCGAGATATCTCTCTCTCCCTCTCTCTCTCCATCTCTCTCTCCCTCTCCAGCAACTGCGACGCCATAAGCATTTGTTACGAATTAATGTCAGAAAATATCTGATTGAGAGTCTCGTATTTTCAATTAATGATCATGGGGCTTTGGTCTATGATAGCATGTTAGTTGTATGTGTAAATCGTATCCAGCGCCTCCAAAATGCCTGTGCTCGATTTGTCCTTGACCTGCCTCGTGATTGCCCCATTTCTGGACGCCTTGCTTCCTTAAAATGGATGAAAATAAACCCCAGACGTGATTATCAGGCCGTGCTTCTCTTAAAAAAGATTATGTATACTAAGACGCCTTCCTATCTGTACAATAAGCTTTCATTTGTTCACACCAATCACAGTCGCCCTCTCAGGAATCCAAATATGCTAAGAGTCCCTCAACACCGAGCTGATAAAGAGAGAGGTGCTTTCTGGATATTTGCTGTCATTTGTGGAAAAGTTTACCATCCACAGTAAATCACTGCATCTCTGTCAAAACCTTCCAATACCATGCTTGAAAATATTTTATTCTCTAGGTTCCTGTTGATTTTGTTGTTATACTATTTGATTTTTTGATTATTTTTCTGTTTTCATGATGGTGCAACTAATTTTTGACTAATTTTTCTTTCTAGCTGATGGAACTGAACTTATTTTACTTTTTTATATATTCCAATGTGTGTATTGTACTCTCGTAGGACTTTGAGTCCTTTAGTAGATTGACTAAATAATATCCATCTATCTATCTCTAGATCTGATAGAAGCGATAAAATAAGAGGGATACACTGCCGAACATGTAGGTACAAACACACGCACAGGTACATACACACGCATACACGTGCACAACAACCGGAAAACTATTTTGGAGGCAACCGAGAGAGAATCTATTTCTTTCCCATTGGGCACGCTTTCCCCCCCCCTCCCATTCTTCCTAAAAGAGCCGGTCGCTCCTGAAGGCAAGAAAGAAGAAGAAGAGACCAGCAATGGAAGAATTGGCGTCCTCCCCAGTGAACTCCTCAACACCACTCCCCACCCCAAGTGATTCCCCATCCCCCAACCCTACTGAGTACCTACTAATTTCTGACGAAGGCGGTTGTGTCCGCCGAAATATATAAACATATCTGTGAGTTTTTCTTTTTTGTGTTTTCTCTGTGTGTCTGCCAGTCACGCCTGTGACATTTTTTACAATATAAAAGTTTTATAAGTTTATAAAGTACAGTATAATGTTTTAAAGTTATAGTTTATCCTTGTTAGTACTTGCATGTTTATAGGTTGTTTATTTTTGTGTTTGTTTATGTATGTCTGTTTTGTCCTGCTTGTTTTGTTGAGTTTGGCGGCCTGACGGTGGTTTTGCGCGTTTTTCACCGTCCTAGGGCGGATGCCGGGCCAATATTTTCCCGTACCAGTGAAAGTAATTCCAGTGAATACGCTGAAGAGGCGACAGCCTAAAGCGGGGTCCACAGCGTTGTTTTTTTGTTATGCCTGTATTTGTTGGGGGGGAAATAAACGTATTTTGACTTTGACTTCACTTGTACCGTGCATCGAGCTCCATTTGATACGGATGGGCCAAGTACTACACTTCGCTCTCGTCTGGCGGTGCTCGTCCTGCAGCGAGCGGTTACCTCCTCTTGCGATTCCCCGCCACAACCTTCTCCTCTGGCTGCCCACATATTCCCACTTTCCCTCCCCCGCCACCTGGGGGCCAATAATTCACGCTCGTGCCATCCTCCCCCTCTCCCTCGACCTTCCCTCAGTCCCCTGCCCTCCTCACCTCACTCCTCAACCCCCTCCTCATCCCCCACCCCAGCGAGGGTTGTAATATTCCGGCCTGTCCCATTGTTTGGCCTCTCCATCTCCCCTGCTCCCCACGCGTCCCGTATTTATGGATTCCATGGCCAACCCAACCGACCATGTCTGCCGTTCACTCACAGCGTTCGTTCGCTCATGTGTTAACTTCGGACTCTGTTTATCCTAAAAAAAGTGAATTTAATCGTAGGTAGCTTGCAGTAAATGTGCGGTCGAAAGAATGTCGTATTTTCCATTCAAATGTTAGCAACATGGGACCCCGCGTTGATTTGATGTAAAAACGGTGTAGATTACTGTGCACGTGCACATTTTGAAATCATTTGATGATAAAGATGCATTACAATCAAACAACCAAACAACAATACAACAATCAAAGGACAATGTACGCTGAATTTTCAAAGCTAGCGAAGCGATTTTAATGGCCTCTTTTTTTCCTCTCAGTCGTCCATGATGTAGTATTTTTAGAAGTTTTTTTCTCTTGATAAATGCAATAAAATTGCAATTCCTGACGTAAATGTAAAATGACTGATAGTAAATATTTTGCGACTCTTATTAAACATTTAAGGCTATTTAGCAATATTTTTATCAACTCTCTTTTATATACTTTTTAGAGTAGCTAGGATGAATTGCTGCCTCTTTTTATGGGCCGTTGGTCGGTGAGGAGCATATTCAGCATTTTATATGAGAAGCGATGAGATATTTTCTTCCGCCTTTGCGTTCTCCTCTCAAATTCATGAAAGATGTAAAATATAATTAATTTCATTTTAAAAAGCCTTTTTCTGCGTATTAAACGTAACGATATATTTGCACTAACAATTGTTGTATTTCTGGTTATATATACCTACCTGTTAGCAGTCAGTTGGAAAAAGAATTGCTACTTGTTTGTCAATCATTTTTGCCTCAAATCAAAACTTAGAGCACGGAATTATGGATTTGACGCCCGTCAGTTCAATTATTTAGCAATGTGAAAATGAAATGCAGGTAATATGATCAGAGATCTCAAAATAATTTGCGTCATGCACTGCGTTAGCAGGCAGTCTCACTCGATTAAAAAAGCTGTCATTCAGAATATCAATTGGCAACTGAAATTTTGGATTTGTACACTTACGATTGCTTTTTTTACACTTTTCCTATATTCTATCAAGCAAAACCAACTTAGCCAAATAGTAACATAAAAGTTTGACACGGAGGCTTCCGTGGTTATATAATGACCGTATTCTCTTCAGGTCTTCTTGAGAACTTTAAGAGAGAAGACGGCTATCCGCTAGCTTCAACGTTTAAACGGCTCTTCCGACAATCGATTACGTATTCCCATCCGGCCAATGAGCGCGCACCTGACTAATACCGTTAAGAAAATGATCTGCATTTCATTTAGGACCTGACGAAGCCAGCTGGAAGGCAGGCGAAACTGTTGTCCCCCAAAAATGGATCGACGCGGCAAAAACCCGAGTTGAATACGGTCATGATAAAAGTTTGCTCATAACATTCTTCTTGTTTTCAGAACACGCAACTACCACTCAAGGGAAGGATAACTACATGTTGATGGTAAAGGTAAATAGTTGATGATAAATGCACCAATGTTTGAGCCCAGTGAAGTGAATGTTCTCCCCTTTTGATGCCCTCTCTTACCTGACGAAATCAAGTCTTTGCTATGGACACAATTATTTAACTAAAATGTCTCAATGAAGGGAAATATAGTTTATATTTTAAGAAATCCCTCATGTTTAACGTATATCAAACTTATTTATCTTTCGTTTGCAGACTTCGTCGTCATTTTTGTCGTAAACGACAAGAGAACATAACAGTTTCCAATGAAGCTTTCAACAATGTTCTTCGAGAAGTAATACATCTTGTCAGTTGATTAACTCCAAAAATTACTGCCGAAAATTCTCCTAATTCTTTATCTTCTGTATAGTACCAACAGCTTTATGTTTGCGGTATCACTATTGTATTGTACTCAGAGCATTTATGTCGTAAAAAAAGTCAATAAAAGCAGTCTAACACTGGTAGTATACCTATAGCTAGCGCATATTTGTGAAATTTGGCAACCTGACAAGAAATTTCAAGTTTTTATAAATGAATCACTAGAGTCGTAGTTAAATCAACTTAAAGCGGGTGTTGTGTAGTTCATGTTTATGATAACTCACCCATGTTACACACGCTTAAGGTAGTTTGAGCGAAAAGTCATTTTACTTAGAAATCAATGAATTTGGTCTCATTTTAATGGAAAATATCTCACCTATCCAATGACATCAAAAATTCTAACCCTTATCACATTACTTTCCCAGATACTTGGCAGAAAATACGAGTCCTTTTACATGGAAAATGGTACGTCTATGCACTCCAGATAGACATTGTTTACAACATGATAAATTTCTAACACTTAGATGTCGTCAAAAAACTAAGTGTGTATTTTGTGTGTTATCTCAACTATTTTTGTAAATTAATCATATTGCCACCACAGGCGGTTCTTGGGTATCACAAAAAACCTGACGTTTTGAAGGTGTTTCAAACGCACCGCGTGAAAAAAAATGAGTCAAGTTAACGACTTACTTCGATATTTTCATTTAATTACTTACAATTTCTGTCATATAAAACCATATTATCGCACCATTAATAATGTAATATTTAATTGATGTGTCCTACAGCTGGTGAAATCAAAACTTATAATTCTAATGTAGTCTCTATTATGACTAGGGAACTATATCGCTCGGACTACCTTAAGGAGGCTCGCAGGGTATTATGCAGATTGGAAATGTTAGCGTACTCTTTCTACTCAAAGCAGTGAACTAAATAACTACATACATAACTTATAAAATTTGATATATAAAAATTATATCTAAACGTATGAACAGTTACTGTCTTGGTTATCTTCAAGAGCTGCATTGTATCAAATAATTTAAATTAATATCAAGAAAATGCAATTAAATCACAACTATAATTATCATTTTTGTAAAGCTTTTCCCTAGTATTCTCTTAAATATACATGCACATGGGATCTTTTGCTGTACTTAACCTCTTCAGTCCTCGTGTAACATATGTACTACATGGTATATATGTTTTTCGGGGGCATATTTTGCATTGGATGTCGATTCGCGAGGTTGTATTGTGCACTACCCTCTGCTCGCTTACTTGTATGCGTGTTTTATTTCAGTATTTTTGTTTGTGTGATATGCATTACATTGGTACTCTAAAATGTACCTTTTAATCAGTAAAATTAAAATTTCTGGAGACAGGTAATGGCAGGACTGAAGACCTTAATGCTTCAGGTTAAGCAGGCTTCGTTCTGGAAGACGCCGGTGGCGTCACTTCGTAATAAATGGTAAAATTGGACATTGCTTTATCTTTAGCGTTTGCATCAGTGCTGGATCATTCAGTCTAGAAACCTGCGTTTCACCGGTGACAACCTCTCGCGAAGCGTTTCTCCTTTGCATTTTTACCTTCAGGCATACGCCGCGAAAACCATTCCGTGACCTCTTTTTTACGTCACAGTGCACTCTCGATACTGGCAAGACCTTCATTTTTAGGACACACTCCTGCCTGGCCGTCCACGTCCAGATTATGTCCTGCTGCCCCTCCCCATCTGCCGTCATCTACTCCCAAGGAGGATCTTCTCCGCTGTGGAGGATCCTCCGAAGGACGTGCGCAAATATAAATAGGTACACTAATCCACCCCCGAAGGACGATCGTTGGTGCACGCCGAATAATCCCTCCTGCCTCAAAACTGCATGCACCGTGGGACGCAAGGGGACATTTCCCATCCTTCTGCGCCCGGAAAAACATCCCCTCCCTCTCCTCCGTGGCTAATGCCTTTCCCCGCTTTCCATCCCAACATCGTGCGTTAAGCCATTCTCGAGACGTTCCTTCGTCCGTCGGATTTCGCCAACTCCTCCTCTCTATGTAGGCCGCTGAGGAGATCGGTGCGGTCCGGCAGGAGAGGGAAAAAAACGACAAGGATTATGGAACCATGGTACTTTCTTTCTTGTGCTTCCCTCGAGGACGAGCACATTTAATCCACGGATTCGATCACGTACATCAGCGTTGCGGTTGAGGCTCCGTTAAGAAAATGGCAAATACTTTACTTTCAAACCATCTGGAGTAACCTGTCTTTTCGGCAAAAATAAATTTTCCCGCAGTTCTTTCTTGCGTTTAATTACGCAGTGGAAAATTCCATCACGCAAGGGTGTGTGTTCAAACCGTTCGACACAGTGATGTTCCCTTAACTAAAGAGACACGTGGTGCAACTACCTAGTGTTTGAGAATTTGCTGTAATGGAACCATTGGTAAAAATCTCACATAGCCTTTCCGTCCTGTTTTGAATACATCGAAATACTGTTGATAGGGTTGAGCACCTCGATTTGAGTCATATAAATGAATTTATCTGAGGTTTAAGCTATGCATTCGATTGGATTGAATTTTTTGGGAGGCGTCCGACAGCTAAGGTCATTTGCGCCATAGGAAACAGGTGAGGGAGGAAGGGTGGATGGAAACTCGGCGATGGAATTAGCCTGCTCTTAACAAAAGCCACCAAGGGGACCACGGTTTAACGTCTCATCCAAAAGACGGTGTATGGTACTTGAAGTGTCCTCCACAAGACACTCAAGTGGGGATCGGGTTTCCTCTGAGAAACACCCTCCTCTGCAGGTACATATTTGAGTCTTATACTATACTATATTGAGCCCTGGCCGTCCGTATGGTTAGCCAGTACTCTAGCCATCAAACCAATCCTATACCCCTATTCATCCGAGGAGTTACAACATACCAATCTCTTGAACCGTTTATTACTCTGTCACGTGACTCGTGACCGATTTTGCGCAGAGTCATTTGGCCAGTTAAGCCACCGATGCTAATTGACTAAAGCATTCTGCGCAAAATCCTGGTTTTAATCCCGCTTAAGGCGAATTACTTTTTTCCTCTGAGGTATTTTACACACATGTGCTCTTACGGGGGACTCCTTATAAAGTAATACCGTGGTTGGTCCCGACATTTTTTGCACTTGCAATACTTTGAACACAATGAGGTGATGGCACCGGGAATAGCCATGATATTACCATGACGGTGCGAATTATAGTAACTCAGCTGTAATTTCCACGCTCATTTTTAATACAAACCGACAATGGTTTCTGCACATAGTGTCATTATCAAGGTTGAACTCAAATTAAGTTAATTTATTTGCACCATCATTGATATAGAATATTTCCACAAAGTAATGCCTACAAAATTTATCACGCAGAATACCTTCACGAAATGCAGCACTCTTGTTTGAACTGGATTACCTATCTGGTAATTCATTTTCAAAATGGATATAAAGTTATGTATCTCCGAACCAAATCAATTATATAAAAATTGCTTAGTGTTGTGCGAATCAGGGATTTTCATTTCGAACCAAACCGAATCGAATGTCCCAAATAAAATCGAAATCGAATCGAAACGAATTTTTTTAAAAATATTCGTTAGCGAATCAAATCACCCTAAAAAAATTCGCTTGTGAATCGATTTCGAATTTCAGATAAAATGCAAAACCTTATGCATAGTGAAAGTAATAAGAATTTTTACAAATTTCGGGGCCTTAAATTAGCTTATACATCTGTATAAAGGCACAAAAAATAGCACAGAATTACGTGTGGTCGTTTAAATTTTCGTTTCGCGTGTGGAAAACATCCTCCAAACGGACGGCGCGCAATCCGGGAACGAGTGCCATGTTTGAATGTATGTAGCGATTTGTAGACGAATCTATCTGAGTCGAATACTACGAATCATTTGCTTTGGAATGATCCCGATTTTCAGGTGAATCCAATCGAATTAAACCTGATTTGAGTAACTCGATTCAAATTCGAAGCATTCGCACGTCTCTAACATTGGCGCATTTGCACGAACACAATTGTGGTGACGAGAGTTTTTCCAGTATTTGCATATTTTATTTATCAACGTCGAACTGCAGTTATCTCTTCGATCGTTGGGCATATTTCGTCATTTCACTTTTCATAAGTACTAGGGTCTTATAATAAAGAAAGGAAACAGAGAATGTAAAATGCAGTCAATCCCTGCTTCTCTCTTGGCTTGAATTATCTGCTTATAAGTGGATACTTTCACTCATATCAGTACCATATTGTCGTATTTTCTCTTAAGCCACAGCCATTCCTGAAATTTCCTCATCTATTTGCAGCGTCGCCTTATTCCATTTCTCCGCAGTAAAGATGTCTCTGTTCGGGTTATTTAAATATTCTAGGATCATCTCCTTTCATTTATGACAGACTTCTCCATTATTCCGCGGACCGACTCGACCCGTGCTCCACTTGCCGGAAAGGATTTAGAATAAAATGGTTATGCCTCTTGCTCGCTTCTCTTGCCTTAAAAACCCTTGAAATCTGAATACTCCTGCCGTCTGGAAACATTCGAATCCTTATAGATCTCCAGACGTGGATTTTTTCCCGCATAATCCTGCCATCTCACGGATATAGGCAGAGACTTCTTTTTCGGCTTGCAGCAATATTTTCGCCGTCTTTAATACGTAACGCATTTCTCCTTGGTAGTCGAAACTCTATGTGGGGGCCCAACAATTTCGGCCTTGAAACAAGAGGAAGGATACAAAAATTTCCTCAAACGGTTCCGAGAGGAATATTTTTGGAAAATAGAGTCTGCTTTTTTCTATCTTGAGAAATCGCGCAGAATAGGCTGTTAGTCCGAGGAGTCTGACTATTTTGATGACAGTCATCTTGATTTAACCGAGTTTTTACATTTTGGACTAATAAATATTCTATTCACTTCTTCTCCTATTCCCGAGAGGTATCAAAATGTTTTGATTAAATATAAAACTTATTAAAGGAGGATACGGATGTGATGAGGAATTCCTGGACGAAAAAGGAAAAGCTTCAAACTAGCGTGTCTTAAATCCTTACTTTTTTACCTCTATCTTGAGAGTTTAAAACTTTTATTTCTACCTTTATGATTGTTTTATTTTTTAAGCACTAACGTCCATCTAAGGGCATTTATGTACGCTAAAGTTAATTTTCAAACCAATTCCGTTTTGCTTTATTCGGAATGTGTGATGTGAAAATTATGGCAATGAAAGACCCAGAACCATAAAAAAAAACATTGGGGCAACCTTTTAAATGAATGTTGTATCTTGTACTTACAGGAAAAACCTACGGATGATGCTAACTCCCTATGGAATCGGGCCAATAATGGCTCTCACTTTCAGCCCACCTGATCGCATTCCATTGGCAGAGGCAAACTCACCGCAGCAGCGTTGCAAAGCTTAGAAGTTGAGACATTAGTTTTTACGACGCTCCGCTCCAAGACTGCTGACATTCCGGTAAGCCAACGGAATCCTGGTGCGCTCGCCGATCTGCAGAAGGGATATTAAACCATAGTTATGACCCCGTGTTTATCGGCCCCCGGGAATTACGGGACATGAATAGTCAAGTGGGTGGGTAGGCTTTCTCGTGGTTTCGTCTAACGAGCGAATTCGAATACGCGAAGCTAAAGCCGGTACGGAGAATTTCTCCAATTGGATTCGAGCGGGGAATGAGGGTTTTATTGCGACGGGTTCCTGAAATTTCAGCGAAAATTATGATGGTAAATCCGTTCTATTTACGAATTTTACTTTTATAGCATTGCGCGAGTAATCAAAACGAAACAATTGGCAATAGACTAGGTCCCTTTATGGATTCAGAAAACATTGATGGAGAATTCAGAATAGCTTCTGGAGAATACTACAGCAGAGTTTTACATTTGATTAGTAAATGTTCATGAATTTTAAACTTACGCGTAAAAATACAACCAATTAAAGGGGCACTTATGGTTCTAAAAGTTAAAGTACAGGTGTTTTTGGAGGAAACTCAATTAAAGTTCATTTGAGATCACCCTGATCCTGTCTCGGTATTGCGAAATGCAATCAGTTCCACGAGGGTAATAATTCCTCAGCATGTATTGCTTTTGCAAAATTTCATGCAATACAACACCTAGTGTAGAACGTAAAAATATCTACACATACATTGAAACTTTTGAACTGCCTTAGAGGCGTGAGGCAGTGGGTGTTAGGAAACCAGACTTAGAAGGGGAAGAAATGGGGAGAATGACTGGAGAGGAAAGGGGTGAATTATTCGTTAGAGATATGTATTATGTTAATGATGCGCTGTTTTTGTCACAATCACCTACGGTGAGTGGATAGCAGGATATTTTGAACCTATCAGTTCGGCATGGTAGTTCACTTCTTCTGTCACTCTTATCAGTTCATCGATATTAGTAATTTTCCGTGATGTCAAGATAAATTCTCCCTATGATTGTGAAACTCACCTGATATGGATTATTCTAATATGGACTATTCTAGTAATCTAAGCGATGCTTGCAGCCTCCAAATCAGGATCTCTAAAAGCTCTTATCCTACTCCGTCCATCAGCCATGTGATACTTGTGACAATTTTTTAACGAAGCGTGCGGTTTTCCTTTGTAAGCTATTTACTTCAAACTGCTTTTTTCTGCGGAGAGTTCCTGATGCTTGCAGAGTATTCTTGATGTGGCCAAACCTGATCCTGTGGGCAAAGCGATTTAGCTTGTAAGGCAATATTTCTCTGACTAACTAAAAAAAAGTCACTAACGGTGTTTTTCATCCAATTAATTTGCTAACTTAATTGCCTATAACAAGTTTCCCTGGAAAATTTTGCAGGCGTGAATGTAAAATTCTGACTAATGCCTTGTTTATGATACATAATTAAAACTGAGGACATTTTTGTGAGACCAAAAATAAAATTGTTTACTATCTTGTTGGTCCAAGCGTTGAAGGATTTCAGGAAGATGTCTGCTTTCATAAATGGGAAGTTTAACCCCTTCTTTTCGGACCTCATCATTTGAGTGCCCCTATTTATACAGGGAATGGAATGTATGCAACGCTTACATCTAGTAGGGGTAAGTCATTCGAATTCTCCCTTCTTTAGAACTCGGGAGGGAGCAGAAAGATAGCTGCGATGACTTGAATGACCCTCGTGCCTTATATGATTGGATATTTTATGAAGTTCCAACGATTAAAATAAGAGACCATGCAACTTTCAAGGTCAGTATGTGTCTGCCGCTTTCGGAGTTAGCTAGATTTCCTCCGCTCCGTCGCGGATTTCTTAAGGCCGCTTTACACGGTTCTTTTTATTGTAGAAACGAATGTGTCATATAATGTACAAAAAACTGAATAAAATTACAGCAGGTTCTATTTTCCATTAAGTCATTCAGACAATCATACAATTTGCCGCTGTACAAGGTATAATTTCCTTCATCAAGATATTTGTACATTCGTTTGTACAATAAAATGTACCGTGTAAAAGCGGCCTTTAGGCTTCTGTGATCAGATGATTGTGTGCTAATGACAATTTAATTGGAGTGTTAGGGAGTCTTATTGTTAACAATCAAAACTTCGGAGCAAATCATAAACAAAAAACTGTGCTTCAGGGCCGTTTTACTCGGCAAACGCTACTGAGAATTATCAGGTACATGACGTTAATTCACCGTGTATTACGGATAATTGAATAAATATATAATCATGAGCATAATAATTCGAGTAAGCTGAGTTCATTCCCGTTTTTGATCGCATAATCCCGTGAATATTCAAGTGATACGAGCGCCATTAGTTCATATTCGGTTGAATATTTTACTCGACCCATCGATATCTTTTAGTAGTACAACTGTTTTTTAGTATGATCTGAAGACTTGGCTTCATTTTCATTACACAATCTTTGGATTTGATTCCTGTAACTCACTCGTTATTTTTCAATTCATTCAAATGGAATACCAACAGATTTTCAAGTGTAATTTTTACTGAAAATGTTTTGAATAGTATATAAAATAGTATTTCGCGTGATCATTAAAACGAGAGTCCTTTTGTGCTTTCATTTGTAAAAAACTGCATCACAAGTACTAATCTCCTCTTACTAAAATATCACTGGCAATTTTACTTCCCTGTTCTTTTGATATGGTAACTACTATCTTATTTGAAACATTATAAAATTTTACATGCAATTAAAGAATCCGCTTTCATATTTTGATGGATACTTCTATACAGTTTGGGAATATTATAGGCTTATATTGCTCTAGAGATAAATTTTTTGTCGTGTCTGATCTATAAATTAATTTCTGGCAAATTTAAGATAATACTTACGATCGTATAAAAAATTTAACTAGTCCTCCGTCACACTGAAAAAAAAACGTAAGGCCTCATGGCCCTCGAGCAGAAGGTGATGTTGTATGAGGCTTCATATCCATCGACCTCATTCCTCCTCTTCATCCAAGGTCTTTTTCAGATAGTCCGTCCCCTAGTTTCCTTCTACGTGATTATAGCTGCCTGGAATCTGATTTTTTCTGTAATAGTAGCTCTCAATGACAAATAAATGAATTGCTTTGAATGAATCTCCCATGGAACCTGTTATATTTATAAACATAAAATAACATTTAGTACAAATTTCTGCAACCCAGATAAGATCAGACATAACTACGCATATTGTTGAAGCTCCTTAAAAAGACTACAAGGAGTGATTTCAAAGGGAAAAAATTTTGAATCATTTTATAATTGCTTCGACAGTGCAGTAAAGTTGGGAATATCAAAAGTTATGAGAATGCTAATTCATGGCCCGTTTAGATTTATAGCATAAGATCCCAGGGATATTTTTTTCAAGATATTCATCGTGAGAAATGGATCGGTTATGGTAATATAACTGAATTCATGCGTTTCAGAAAACGATGATTCTATATTGATAGCTTATGAGGATGATTTACCAGCAGCATTCGAATAAAAATGACTAGATCTTCGATAAATCACGTATCTTAAATCTTAATCACTTCAGTTAGTACGCTCAAGAGAATGACCGTTGTGTAAAACCTATAAATGTTAATCGAAAGTCCGGGCTGTAAATTAACATTGACATCTGCCTGCGTGACGGTGGAAATTCATTGCGACCGACCGAACGACATGATTTTAGAGCCAATAAAATTCGTCTTTTTGAAAAAGTAACGACATAGGTTAAAATGCTCTTGATTTTATGGATATCCCCTGGAGGCGTTTAAGTCAAATAACCAGCCATAAATTTTATCTATAAATGGTCTCTAACGGAATTGTTTGAAACCGATTGGTGTGATTGCGGCGCTGACTGTAAATGCAATGCTCTGGGCAACACTCAGTTGTTCATCAAAGTTGTCGCGGGAAATAGAATATTCATATGGGGAATCGGACACTTCAATTTAGTTGCTAATAGCGCCGTAAAAACAGATGTAGTGTTTTACTTCAATTTATTTTCGTAAGCTGACCATCTGTAGTAGTTTTCCTAAAGACTTGGTTATGAATATGCAGAATATTTAGTCTTTGCCTAGTGGCTCATAAATTTTGGATTGCTTAAAATGAACCTAGTGTCTCTATACCCTACACTTTTTTGTGTGGGTAAAGGTACTGATCTAAGTAATTTAAATGCATAGCCACAACCAACGAAGTAAACGGAGGCACGATACGTAAGAATATCAAAGCACTCACTCTGTAATATTGCAATTACTGTCTTTCGTCCGGAAAGAGTGACGCATGAAATAATACGACAGATTATGGAAGTCGAGCACTATACAACGGAGGACATCATGACCAAGCAGCTAATCTGGTACTGGCATGTAAAGAGAATGAACGAGGATAGACTGCCAAGTAAGATTTTGGAGCTTACAATTCAAGGGAAAAGAGGAAGAGGAAGACCTAAGAAGAGCTGGAAAGAGGGAGTGGACAAAGAAATTAGAGCGAGAGGATTGGAAGAAGATCTATGGAAGGACAAAGAGACTTGGAGGCTAGAAATCGGAAGATGTCAGATGACGTTATGAACCAATCCTAATTACATACTCTGTCTTCCGTTCCGATTGTAGATATTATATATATATATATATATTTGAATACGATACTTATTTGAATAACTAAATATTCCCCTCAAATGAAAACCGAATTCTTATTAACAAATGATGCAGGGAATCAGTTTTAGAGTTACACTTCGTACAAAAAATATCCTTGTTGCTAATAGTTTAATAATTGTGGTGCCACACCTATAATTTATCGATGTTATAATTCAAGGTAGTCCGAGCGAGATAATTCCCTAATTATAATAGAGAGCATATTCGAATTATACTTTTTAATTTTACCCGCTGTAAGACATATCAATTAAATATTGCATTATTAATTGTGCAATAAAATAGTTTTATTTGAGAAAAATTGTAAGAAATGAAATGAAAATATATAAATGAGTCTTTAGCTGGACTCATTTTTTCGCGCGGGACGTTTGAAACTCCTTCAAAACGGCAGGCTTTTTGTGATGCCCAAGAACCTGTTCACAAGAACACTATATTCAAAGTCATCCCTTCGCCTGGACACACCCTCCATCGAGAAGCACGCCGCGAGATTTCTCCACTTCATTTCGACGGATAGGAATGCATTTTTAATTTAGGTAGTATGAGCGAGATAGTTCCCTAATCATAATAGAGATATTCAATATACACGTTTTAATTTCACCAGCTGTGAGACACACGAATTAAACATTGCATTATTAATGGTGCAAAAATATAGTTTTTTCATGACAGAAATTGTGAGTAGTCAAATGAAAATATCTAAATAACTCATTAACTTGGCTCATTTTTTTCACGCGGTACGTTTGAAACTCCATCAAAATGGAAGGTTTATTGTAATTCCGAAGAATTTACTGCGGTGACAATATGATTAATTTTAAAAAGTAATTGAGAAAACACACAAACCACTCGATTTTTTGACGAAATCCAAGTGTAGGGAATGCCTCGTTTTGGAAATAAGGTCTCTCTGGAGTGTATACACATACTATTTCCCGTGTAAAAGGCCTGGTATATTTTTGGCAAATATCTCGGAAAGTAATGCGATAAGGGGTTGAATTTTTTATGTCAATGGAAGGGTGATATATTTTTATTTAAAATGAGACCAAATACATTGATTTCTAGGTAAAATGATATTTCGCTCAAACTACCTTAAGCACCAATGATGAATTTTATCTAATGAGATGTTAATTATTGGTTATTTTATACACTTAAATTGTTGGGCATTTCCATTTTTCATTTCAACACTTGCCATTAGCAAGAAAACCCCTATACTCAGCTGCTGAAATCATTGTTTGTGTTTGAAATAAAAAAATTATATTCTTAACACGTCCTTTGCCATGTAATGAACATCAAATCATAAAGTTTCTTTAAGTGAATGCCGAAACGTTTTTATGCATTCATGAAGCCTGTAGTCTGGTATCAGTTGCTAGGAAAACTAATATTTTACTTGAAATTTGTGTAACAAGTGTTGCCACCAAATTTTGGCTAGGATAACTCAAAAGAGCAATTATAAAAGTAATCGTATAAATAGGATTTTGGCGTATCGATCGATTTGACGATCGAAAAAAATTCTCCATAATTATCAACTACAAACTATTTTACTTCGACTTTAGTGTATAATACTTCCCATTGCTGAAACGGAGTCAAGTTGTTGTCGAACACAAATGCGCATTCAACCGCAACAGTCTCACAGGATTGCGTCTAATTTGAGGCACATTTCCTCCCAATATTTTCGATTTCTCTTTTCTATTACATCTTCTAAATACTGTCAAACTTAAGGGTCTGCCAAAACCAACCAATTAGTTGGACGACTCCCTAGATCTATTTGAATTTGATCCTTTGAACCATTGAGCATCTTCATTCAAAATTCTCCTTCAAATTAAGGCTTTATTTATTTAAGGCAGTGGACTCGTGGAATCGCTAATTGTCGTCGCAACGCACCGCTATCTAATCCACATTAGCCGCCTTCTTTCCCCCGTCGAACCCGTCTGCCCCCTGCCGGCGCAAACGATGAGATGGGAAACAGGGTCCATCGCAGCAGGTGGGCGGGCTCAATGGGCGGCGCCGGCCGCTGCGCCGCTGTTTACACTTCCCCGATGTGAATTTCCATTTGCTTGTCGTTGTGCGCTTTTGAAAGTGGATTAAAGGTGAAACCCGCCTCAGGGCACTGCCCAACCGTCGCAATATGGCGTTTGTTCGTTTCACTGCAATATTCAAAGGAGTGGACGTTATCGATATATATACATACAGAAGCGATGGAGAGGCAATTTCAACGGGAAAGTAAACAGTGGTATGCTGCGAATCGTTCTTACGAAAAAAAATGCTCACATCAGAGTGGCGAAACGGAAAATATTTTTATCTAACATTCGAACGCTTCTCATTTTGATGTTTCCCCTCGTTGCAGGGTCCGGGAAAAAGCGTTTCCTTTTTTTTGAGCGTAGCCCCTTTGATTTTTGAAAAGAGACGCAGTTGTGAAATATTTTAAAATCGCTCCTCCAATGCTTTATTTAATTCTGAATCGCCGGTTTTGGACAAATCATCTAAGTAATCATTCAAACGGCGTATTTCATTGATTCGTATGCATTTTTTCCCGAGTGAGATGCTATTCATAGCCTTTCCCAGTTTTCTCCGATAATCATGTTTAAAAAAATCATACTCCTGTATCTTTGATCGAGTACCTATTTCTTTTTTCTCCAGTATCGTTATCTAATGAAGTAACGACTTTTCCTAAAAACGCAGAGCTCGTCGAAAGAAATTAAACAAATTTTGCTGAGCTGAAAGCGAATGAGTTTTTAGCGAAGATTGGCAATAAATATAGAATGTTTTAGCCTGCTATAATTTTATTAGTGCTACCAAAAGCATGCTACAACAACCGTAATGGGAAAATATAGGAAAATCAGCTAATATTTAGGCTGAATCTGAGGGGTAAGTTTAATCCAAATCCATTGATCTAATAACATTTAAAACTTTGATAACCCTGACATTTTACGGTCCTTTAGGTCATGGCATATAGTTAAGGAAACAGACTGCAGAGCGGACAGGTTTGATTAGTATTTATGAATTTAAGTGTTCTACCATGTAACACTTTTTACTAGCATGCTGTCTAGATTTTACAATGCGTTTTATGTTGCAATATGAATTCTTTATCTATGTATATAAAGATAATCTAAAATCTCATTGGCAGTAAATAGAACCTTTGAGGCATAAAGTGTATTGCGTGTTTAATGAGGATTCAGTCCTAGCTTTACGCCCCGATAATTTCTTGGGTATTATGACTGTGTAGAATCTTGTTCAGTCAACGTATCTCTTTTCACTCTCAAAGAGGGATGTATTCCTATAAATGTGACGGCCAAAACGCTTCTTCTTCATGTACGAAATACCGTACAAGCCAGACACTCAAGGCGCAGGCCAAAAGCAGTCAGGATGCCAATACGCAGTCAAGCCATAAACTAGAACAGTGCTACGTAAATGAACATGCTACCATGCAGTGTACTATTTTCTGCTACAGTAAGTCCTCGAAATGCGTCGTTTCGATTTACGTCTGATTTGATGTTACGTTCATCTACATCTACATCTGCACAATACCCTGCAAGCCGCCGCATGGGCGAGTGGCAGGAGTTGTTAGGTCACCAGCCGTGTAAAGGTGTAAGTTTTTGGAGATGAAATGGTGATATGAATTATGGGAGTGTATTTAGTGGAGCTTAATTTTTATTGTGGTCGCTTATTGTTCACGGAACGAACGGGTTTTTTTTACCTATCTGTTTGGCAGTGTATCTCTCTTATTTTATCGTATCTGTCAGACCTAGAGATGAGGTGAGGAGTCATGATAGGATTCTTTATTCCACTCTGAAAAATATCAGTTCTGAATTTCTCAAGCAACCTAAGCCTAGCGTACAGCCTCCGAGTCTCTAGGGGCTCCCACCTTAACCCCTCTAACAGTTGTGTAACACTATATGTTGGTTCGTAGCAGTTTTTAATTGAGCACGCTGCTTTCCTTTGTATTTTATTAATATTTGTGGTTAAATCTACTTAACCAGGGTTCCAAATGCTCGCAGCGTATTCGAAATGTGGTCTAACCATGCTGAAAAGTATCGTCGGAAAACTTTTTCCTGTTCAATGCTAACAAAATAGACCCTTTGTGCATATGTTGGCGTATTTTGATGGTTAAGACATAATCATCCCAT
This sequence comes from Ceriagrion tenellum, assembly GCA_963169105.1. Lineage (NCBI taxonomy): Eukaryota > Metazoa > Arthropoda > Insecta > Odonata > Coenagrionidae > Ceriagrion > Ceriagrion tenellum. The sequence goes on along the minus strand of OY720632.1, from coordinate 185,907,909 downwards.
CTGAAATAGCCATTTTACCCTGGATGAAGGCAAAAAACTGGTCAAACACAACTACTGGCTAGTATTATTAATGCGACTGATGAATAGTAACACAAGGTATTAAATCATGCAGGAGATATATCTTGCGTAGTTAGTAGCTAATAATGATGTATAGGCATTTGGAACAAGGGCAAAGCCCACTTTACCCAGTGAGGGTCAAGCTTTCCCTGAACTGTCCCATCAAAAAGACGCTTCCACCGACGTCTACGCGCTTTTTTTATCACTCAGCTTTTCTGCATGACAAAAATTTATCTGCGCTGTCCTCTGAGTAAGGGTCAATGCATAGCATACTTTTGAATCTTTTTACTTGTTGCCTTCAACCGCAACTTTATTTTATAATTATTGTGACCGCAGAAGAAGCGTCGAAAACCAAGTGATCGCTACGACGCGCATGATGTTATTGCTTAAAAATCTTTGCGCCCAATGTAAATAGAAATCCTTCGCCGCCCTTTCCGACCGTCTTTTGGTTGCGCACTGCGTATTGAAACGTCACAGTGGACATCCTTGTGAACCCATACAACACAGCTTCAAAGTGCTGTTCTGTTGTCCGGGCCGGGTATGTAAGGGAAGGCGAAGATCTCTTGTAGGCTGCGGCTGAGGCCAGGACTAAAAGAGCCTTCGGGCGAGAGATATATAGCCCCCTTAAGGCAGTCTGAGCGAAAAATCATTTTACCTAGAAATCAATGTATTTGGTCTAATTTTAAAGAAAAATATATCACCCTTCCATTGACACAAAAAATTCAACCACTTATCGCATTACTTTCCGAGATATTTGCCAAAAATATACCAGGCCTTTTACATGGGAAATAGTATGTGTATACACTCCAGAGAGACCTTATTTCCAAAACGAGGCATTCCCTACACTTGGATTTCGTCAAAAAATCGAGTGGTTTGTGTGTTTTCTCAATTACTTTTTAAAATTAATCATATTGTCACCGCAGTAAATTCTTCGGAATCACAATAAACCTTCCATATTGATGGAGTTTCAAACGTACCGCGTGAAAAAAATGAGTCAAGTTAAAGAGTTATTTAGATATTTTCATTTGACTACTCACAATTTCTGTCATGTAAAACTATATTTTTGCACCATTAATAATGCAATGTTTAATTAGTGTGTCTCACAGCTGATGAATTTAAAACGTATATATCGAATATCTCTATTATGATTAGGGAACTATCTCGCTCATACTACCTAAATTAAAAATGCATTCCTATCCGTCGAAATGAAGTGGAGAAATCTCGCGTGCTTCTCGATGGAGGGTGTGTCCAGACAAAGGGATGACTGTGAATGGATTGTCCCCTCTTCGTCCTCCCACTTGCTTAATTTCGCCAGGTTTCCGAGTGAATGCACTTATTTTCGCCCTCACCGCGGTGTTCTTCCGCTGCAAAAGGGGATCGGCCCGCAAAAGAGACTTCCCTTTTTTCAATCTGTTGGAGAGCTTATCCGTGTGGACCGCAGCGTCCGACTGCGCGCCTTCACAACTCTCCACTCTCCTCCATCTTGTTCAGCCCTCCACCGCATCGGACTAATCATCTACATCTGCACAGTGCGCTGCCAAGCACCTCGAGCGGGTATGAGGGAGGGGTGACTTATCACCATCATGTACTACGCTGTACCAAAGTAAAGGTATTGAGACTACCACTACTCATCTATTAGCTCGTAGGCTTCCGCGGATGCAGTTTTGAATGTTCCTTTTTCCGGGATTCATTCCGCGATGTAAGTTTTAAAACAACAATATTTCGCTGGTCCTCCTGCCAGCTTCATCAGGTTAACTGAACTGATTTCTTTGTCTCGCTCGTCTTTATATATATGAGTCTGGACCCCCATTGTTGCCGGAATTTAAATTGGAAAAAATTCGTTTTAGACTGCTACTTCACTTGTAACCGTCTTCTTGGTTGACGTTCTCCGGTCTCTTCGCAATTTCTATAGCCTCCCTGATTAATCTTGGGTAATAGCGTATTTCCCTAGCTATTAATCTTGTCTCCTCAAAGTTGAAATTATGAGTGGGGCCGCTGAGATGGTGTTCGGCTATTGCAGAAATGCGGTAATTATTATTTTTAATTGCCCGTTGGTGCTCTTGAAGGCGTATTTTTAGGGCTCTGCATGTCTGGCCTACATATGGTTGTCCACAGCTGCACAAAACTTCATATATTCCTCCGTAGAGGTTCCGTGGAAGCGGGTCTTTGGCTTTCAGAAGTACGTCCCCTGTCTTCGTCGTGCATGTGAATCTGCTAGCTACGTTGTACCTCGATAGAACTCTGGAGATTTTTTCCGTAGTTCCAGACACATAAGGGAGAGTGGCATATGCCTTTGGTTTCTCTCTGTTTTCTGTCGGGTCAGTGGGATTTTTATTTCGGACCCCGAGAGAATTTCTTTCTTCTTTCCGTGCGGTTTTTAAGATTTAGTCACGTCGGAAACCATTTTTCTCAAATGCCCTTAATAAGTGCTGCTTTTCGCCGACGATGGAATCGGCGTCAGAGATCATAAAAGCTCGATGATGCAGCGTTCTCAGTTTCTGTCCTATTTAGGTAAATATGATTACTGGTCCTATAATATAAACATATTTAACTTATAAGGGGGTGAAATTACCCAAATATTCGATACAAAATAAGCCTGTCACCGGTGTGAGACTGCTTGCATTTATGTTTTTCCTCACGAATGCAAAGAGACACAACAGTTGAACCGCAAAAATGCAACACGTGCTGTCAATTAATTTAATCTATCCATTGCAATAATAATGGTACCTTATTGTGAGTGAAAGAACTAAATATTAAATTTATTTGTACAACAGCCTTTTTTCCTCATTTTAAGCCTGTAACCGTTTACGCCGTAATGGGTGGGGTCTATTGTTGCATTAAAAATACATCATGGTAATACCTGAGAGGACGTGACTATTCACTAAAGTTAATAAAACTGTTTGTAATTGGTTAATATTTGTAATTTTCAACAGCACTTCGTAGGAGCTATTTCATGTGACTACCAGTTACTTTTAAGCTAACTGCAGTCATTTGCCCTAGGTCATGTTTGACTCGTCCTAACAGAAATTATGCAGCAGTGGAAGATTATTTGAAACTGTTCCAGGAAAATTGGAAGGTTTGAGTAAAATACACAGAGCACTGCCAAAATAAATCATTGGAATTCCGCTTGAATAAGTATTACATAAAAAATACCAGTAATCTGAAGGAATTACATGTTCCTTTCCAGCTCTGTTCGCCTGGGACATTATGAGAACAGGTATTGTGGATAAAGTGCTCGTTCCATATCCCAAAGAGCCCGCGTTGAAATTTCGAATTTGAAAGGTTTTTTTTCCAGTGAAATATCAATAGCCATATTTATAAACTCCATATTTATATCAAAACTAGGTGGCAGTCGCCTGCACGAATCGTGAAATCAAAGAGAAGGGAGAATACGGAATATGCTAGGGAAGGAGAAGAGGAAAAAGGTGATCATATGTTAATCAACGATGCCAATATAATTATACTTAACCACAGAAAATTTGAGGATTCCAGCAGAACCCAGTACAACAAGTTTAGAAAAAAATCTGCATTAAAGTAAATCAATAGTCTCAAAGACTTTTGGAGAAGACAATCTACACAGCTGTATTAAGACCAACAGAGGGCAGATAAGGTAGAGAGATTGAAATATAAACTTGGAAAACAATTTTCACGGCTTATGAAATCCTTGTGGATAATGGCAAAGGTTATCTAACCCTTCCTTTGCTCAGTTAGTGTGAAAGCCATGGAACTTTGCCCTGAAAAAGATTTTCTGAGCCACTGCCACTGTGGTTAGCTAACCGTTTCCTTAGGCCCCTGGAGATAAATGTAAATCATACAGTGACGATGTAAGAAGATAATCAGTCGCATATGGAAATAATAATTAGCCAATTTTTAGATCCAGAAAATCCGATCAAAATATTAGGAATTATTATCAAAATCTTTATACAAACAAGTGAGCCGCTGGGGAGGCGTGTGACAGGGAGTGTTGGGACACAAGCCATGAAAGAGAAGGTAACAGGGGAAAAGAGCGGGAAGAGGACAGAGTTCAATTTTTATTGAAGATATGTCTAATCCTATTTTTGTTACAATCACTTAAGGTGAGGGGAAAAAAGGGATTTCTAAGCCTATCAGTGCGGTGTGGATACTCTCTTCTTTTTTCACTTCTATCAGTTGTAGAGATATAGCACGGTCTCATTAACCATACTCCGGGTCGTTCTGAAACTCGCCTGATTTGCATTTTACAAGTAAAAAAAGCCTATTTTGTAGCCTCCGAATCTCCAACAGTTCCCAGCCTAATTTAGCCATCAACTGTATTATATACACTCTTCGATTTATCGGACCCCTCAGCTATCCTTTGATTTTTTTAACGCGCGCTAAATATTTCTATTTAGGGTCCCAAATTCTCGCTGTAAATCCAAAGAGTGGCTTGATTAGAGGAAAATAGCATCTCTCTTAAAGTTTTTCATCAGAGAAAATAACTAATATTCACTTTGTAAATTCTCGTCTCTACCCATTTGTCTTTCATGCAGAGCCACAAACGTTTCCCGTTCACAAAGTAAGGTGTTTCCCACGTACATTAATTCATTTGACTTTTATTTTTATCCCTTCAACTTCATGAAAATAGGGTTTGTGTTATATGTTTCGTAAGAAATGCCCTGCTATAAATAACTTCGACCACCCACGCAAGACAGAAGAAACTTACATTGTAAAGTAACTGAATTGAGAAAGAAGAGAGAATGCATTGAGAACTTCTCATTCAGAATTTTTGGCAATTTTTCGATAGATTGGCAGTATCATTTGCAAGCAGTCTATTGTTGTTACTTATTCTTAAGTTAAAGTATTTTGTAAAATCAGACATTACTGGGAGTTGACCATGCTTCCTTGTGGGACGCCGTATGTCTCATTCACCATGTAGTAAAGACGTGGATAGTTATAAATGGCTCTCTGCCGCTTAGATAATGTGTGTAGATAAATTAATATCTATTCGGTTACCCCACATGGTTGTAATTTGAATAATAATTCTAAGGAGCATTGACAAATACTTTCTCGAATGCCGGATGTAACCCGTCACCTCGCATTTTCACTTCACCTGATTTTAGCATATCATGGAAGAAGTGTACAAGCTGGGTTTCATGCGATATACTCTTCCGGAGACCGTGCTAACTGGGGTGGAAGAAGTTTGGATCATCCAGGAAATTTATGGTGTTTTGAAAATTTATATGCTCAAAATGTTGATAGCGATTTTAATGTCATTGGCCGGCAATTTTCTGGGTTTAGTTTGTTTTCTAGTAAATATCTCAGTGAAATTGGGTATTTTCTGGTGTTTTTGCACTTGACCTTTGGATAAAAACTTGTAAAATATGAATTCTAGAAATGGCAATACCACTGGGCTATCTCCTTGAGCACGCATGCCAATATCTATTTTGGATCAGGGGACTTGTGACCCAGTAATAATTTAATTTTCACATTGCGCTGTATAATTACGCCATATATCAAACTACTAAAGGAAAGAATGTCTGCGGCATACGTGAAGTCGTCCATTGCGTGAATACTTTCAAAGGGTAGTTTAATTTGATACCTCTGCCGATACCGCTAATACTTGATTTGCCATTGCTCGTTTTATTGTTCTCCTTTCAATCATATGCCCTGAAGTTGTGTGAGATCAAAATAATTCAGGGTTTACATCTAAGATATTCCGGGCAATTCACCTACTAGATGACAGGAATGGAGCAGGTATGCGGTACTCTGTCCAGGTCAAGGTCAAACCCCGAATGATCTCTTAGTTGTTAGGCGCAGACCAAAAAGTAGAGAGGAGATTCTATATGGCAAAACCAGAAACTAGGAGTGTGCTGCTTTGGCCAAAATGCTGACATGAGGTACACTGGCTGTGATACTGTTACTGATTAGAGTTACCAGTACTTTAACTTATGGGTTCTACGAGAAACTTATCCATGCACAAAGAAATCCTGCGAAACATTTCTAGTTGAGTTGATGCGGTAGTAATAGTGTTATGCTATTCAACTTAAATGATATTGAAGTACAAAATCTAGTTTGCCGAGTAGAATTTATTCATAATAGTCTAGTCTACCAAGCATAACTCTACAGTCACTTTGGATTGCGAAATTAACGAAAAACTTGTAATTCATCTGGCCATTTTTAAGAACCAGAGAGCGTTATGCATTATTATTTATTTATTTCGAATCGTTTAGATAATAGATTATGTATCATATGGACTGGGAATATACCATATAGTGTGGGGGTTTTACGTATGTTAATTGGTCAATAATGCACTTCGTGCGTTGTTTCTAACAGTGTGCGTTCGATAACTCGATAGCGTGCGTTTATGAAAAAAATGTTCACGCATAAAAAAATGTGTCTTTCTCGCCTTCAGTTTGATGGATTTCTAGGCAACGATATATCATACTGCCGAGATCTCATCATTTGACACAAATTCGTGAGATCGATTTTTGTGCAAAAAGAAATTCCACACAGTAATAATAAAAAAGTATGCGCACTTCGTTTGTAATAGTTGCGAATAGCGCTCCTTGGTCTCTCCCTTGCTTCGCTCGTTCACCCGACGCCGCTTGCGTGCGTTATCAGCTTGTACACCGCACTCGTAACACAATGTACTATCCCAAGAGTCGTGAGTGCCAACATTATAATCACAGTATGTGGTAGTGTTTTTAGTATATTGTGAAAAGACCTCTGCCTCATGAGTACCCTTCTCAATTAGTATTTACTGTACCAGTTATATTAATTTCTTTCATTTTTGACCTTGATTGAAATGTACTCATCGATTCTTGATCGTAGAATTTGAAAGAAGTGTTGCACAGCTGCTTGAGTCTGTTAGTATTGTCCTTAGCCTTTTGCTGTAGATACAATCTTTCAATTTGAATAAGAATTTTGAAAAATCGCATTTTTCGAATGAGTGAAGTTTCACATTTTGGTTTTGCTATCGACCATACTGTTGTTTTCCAACTGACGAAAATCCACGAATAAACCCTTATTATTTCCAGGATATGGACGTTTTTCATGAATTCAGGATAACTGACTGATTAATAGTCTTATCATGTGGTTTCCATTGGTGAATGGATTGATTACTTGGGTTAATGATTGATTTTATAGCATATTTAAACTTTCTTCGCTAGTGCCTCACGTCCTTATTCATAGATTCCTTAGTGAGCTACTATCGGCTTAGTAGCACACTAACTAGTCGCCATCTGCTTGTTTCACTCCTCCATTTTAACCCCGTTTTAACCCCTTCATTTTATTTTTTTTATGACAAAGGTGTTAAACTGGATTTTTTTAGAAAACTCTGAAACTGTTTCAGCATTTGTAACATAAATTATCCCACCTTTTTACTCTGCCTCTCCCCCCAGCCTGAATATTTGACGCTGTTGTTTTTACGCTTTGGTAGTGTCCTCACCTTTGGTAGTGTCCTCACTTTGTTAACCTATCTATTCATCTACATCCACATCTACATACTAACCCGCGAGCGGCCGCTTGGGCGTGTGGCAGGGGGTGGTAGGTCACCAGCCGTGTAAAAATGTAAAAGTTTTGGAGGTGAAATGGTGACATGTCCTATGAGAGTGTGTTTGGAGGAGCTCAGTTTCTATTGTGGTCGCTTATTGTGCGCGGAAAGAACGAGTTTTTATACCTATCTGTTCGGCAGAGTATCTCTCTTATTTTATCGCATCTGTCAGACCTAGAAATGTAGTGAGGCGTCATGATCATATTCTCTTTGTCGCTCTGAAAAATATCACTTCTGAATTCATCAATTAAACTAAGTCTAGCGTGCAGTCTCCGAGTCTCTAGGGGCTCCCACCTTAATCCCTCTAACAGTTGTGTAACACTATATGTTCGTTTGTAGCAGTTTTTAACGAAGTGTGCTGCTTTTCTTTGTACTTTGTCAATTTTTTTGGTTAAATCAACTATTCTACCCTCCTCCCAATCATCCGTCTCCCTCCCAAACCCCTTCACCATATCCTCCCAGTATTTATATCAAGCCATCGCTCCTATTCTTAACACATGACCTCTGAAGATGATGTTGTGACATCGAAACCGGTTTGGTATTTTTTTTTAAATGTGGAGAATACGAAGTCGTTTTTTTACCATGTCTAAATTCCACAAAGTACAATCGTTTTTGATCACGTTAACCTATTTTTTACAATTCTTGTCCAAGTCCTGTATTATCTTTATCATTGGCAATGATATATCCTTCTCCGACAGAATGCCAATTACATCTTTCAGCAATACCCTATCAAACGCTTTCGTCAGGCCGATAAAGCATGCATAAACTAGTTTATTAAATTCTAATGCTTTTTCTTTTATCTGTCTCACAGTGAATATTGCATCAGTTGTATATCTATTCTTCCTAAATCCCTGTTGCTCTTCCTTGTTTGTTATTTGCTGTTTGAGTTTTCTCTTGAAGATTCCAGTAAATAGTTTAAACACAGTGCTGAGTAAGGAAATACCTCTAAACTTTTCGGTATTATTTCTATGTCCTTTCTTAAATAAAGATATGGTTATGCTTGTACTCCAGTCTTCATGAGTTTTATTAGTTTCAAGGATTTTGGTGAAAAGTTTCAGAATTGCTGAAATTAAATTATCTCTTGCATACTTCATCATTTTATTTGAAACGTTGTCTAGCCCAGGTGTTTTGCAGTTTTTTATGTTCTTGAGTACTGTAATGATTTTTGCAATGTAATATATTCAGATGTAGTCGTTTCAATAGCTCTGTGCCTTGGTTATGGATTGGGTTTTCTGTAACATTTTCGTTGATTCTTATTTTGCAAATGTATTGCGTACTTTCATTACTGAGGAATTCTATATTATATTTTACTTATATTATATTATATTTATTATATTTTATTATACATAAACATTAGAAGATGGTCTATTCTAATATTTACAGAAATCAATGCCCTCACATCCAATATCCCGATTGGATGGATTTCTCTGTTTGTCAAAAAGAAGTCGACTATCGACTTTTCTTCTCTTGTGTTAATGGACGTGTATTTGTGTCATTTTTAGTGATTAAAATATGTGCTACTTATACGCGATCCATTTCTTGCTCAGGAGTCTATTAATGTTTCAACATTCAAGTGTAAAGTTTTTTTATTCCATTCATTTTATTCCATTCATTTTATCACGGCCTATTCTTGCATTGAAATCTTCCAGTACAATTTATCATGCGGATGTGGTATACTGTCAACCGTTATTTGTAATCTATCGTAGAAGTCATCTGTTTTTCTTTGAGTTTTGTAATATCTGAAGTATTTTTTGCTATGTTAAAATGTCTCTTAGCCTCCTTTATTCCAGAATGTGACATTCCATCACATACCTCATATCTTTCCACATTTTCCTTAATTGTTGAATTCTTGTGCGCACTTTAACCATTCTCTTAGGGTTCCGTCCTGGTTTCGATGCTGTAATTTCTGTACTATGAGCATTTATTATATTTTATGTCGAGCGGACTAAACTAACCTACCAACCATAATCCTTCATTCAGGTTTGGGACCAGCAGTGGCTTTTGATGAGCTATTCAGTACACCAATCAAGGTCACCGGCGCAGTTCGAATTACTACGCTAAAAATGGTTTTCAAGCAGTAAATATTATTAAATTCATGTTCTGAAGTTTAGGGTATTGAAAAGCACTGCAGTGCAAGGAAGCTAGGCTGTAAAATTTGGGCGTACTTTATCTTAGTCGTGTCCTTCTGCCTTAATGCTGTTTTAAACGGAATGCCTTGAGGCTTCACTGTGTAATCATTAACGCTAAGTGAGGGTAATGAGTATGGAAGCTATTGATTATGCAAGCATTTGCGTCAGCTTTTGATTATTTGAATATCATTGGATTTTGAGGTTCATTTTTCACTGAAGAAAATTTAAATGCTGTCTCATGTTTCTTCTTTTCTGAGAACGTAGCAGCGAACGATCTTTATCATGAAATAATCTTTGATGCAACGAGCGTTTCAACTTGCTGATATTACTTACGTTTGATATTAGAAATGATGATGGATATATGATCCTGCCATAATTTAACGAAGGCTTTTGGCTTCCCTCGTATTCTAATACCATCGTGTTGCATCCATACATTTCATTCTTTTTCTGTAGTCTCTGAGACGTCTTTAGTCGTTTATTTTCTTCCTTAATATCCTTCTTCAAAATAAGAAGCTTCTGAAATAAACTATGTGAAAATGTAATTTCAAAGAGAGAGTGATACATTAAGAGAGAAAAACATAGTCTTACTGGAAATATACATCGTTTCATCTTTCATTTTGAATCCCTCTTTAATCTCATTTCAGAAGCAGTCTCTCTCTTCATATGTTTATTTTAATACGTCCATTGTTTAAACTTTATAATGCAAATGTTTGTATGAAATTTTCTCGCAGTTTCCTTTATAAAAAATAGTCTCCCGAATTTGGTTCGTATTGCCAATTCTTAACAAATCGCTTCCGCCTATAAAATCGTTTCTGTACATTATTATATCAAATTAGATTTTCTCTGCATCCTTTCGATACTTGTATACTATCCTAACGTTATTGCAACCATTGCTCCTCTGTTAGGCCGATTGAAAATTGCCGAAAGTTCCTTGTGTGCTACTTTTGATCTGTCACAGGTGTTTAAAATTACTTCCAAATGAGCTAACGTAATAGCCATCCTTTCGAGTCGCAAATTTAGGTCTGTTTTGCTATCTCTATGGCCTTGGGCATTAAATGTGGACGGTTATCTTCTGTCTTGCCTAGAACTCGTATGTTGTCGAAAATTATCTCATGTCCTGAGCTCGGAATAGAAAGTTCGGCGACGGCAGGAATTCAACTAATCTCATTCCCTTGACGACTTATACAGTGAAATGAGCAAAATGTCGAGTCAAAATGAATAATATGCAGAAGTTAAAAAAAATTTTAGTCATAACGTAAATTTCCTATCTATGCCGACTTTCTGTATGCTTCTTTCTAGGGCCTCAGCCATGAGTCCTTGGCTCTCCGCTAATACACCTCTTCATTGCCCGTGAACTTCTGCTTATGTGTGGCTGCTTGTCTCTGTTCGGCATTATAAAGTGCTCATAGTAAAACGTACAAGTATTCATCAATATTTATTTTTATTTTCAACTTTGCCTCCATATATTGTAATAAATTTGTCACATTACTTTTTCCAATCCTAAAAGCACTTCTGGTATGCAATTTTTGCTTTGGCAGTCATCCTTGTCAGTATCAATGTTAGCGAAAGGTCGCGTCGTCCTTTCATGTTTTTTTTAACCTTAGGGGATTAAAAGAAGTCCTGGAGACCAAGATTGTTGAATGCGGAGAATGAGGCATCATGGTGTTATTTTTTTTGTAAAATATTGCCGAACAAGCGTTGAAGTGTGAGCAGTTGCATTGTAGTAATTTAATAATTTTGAGATAATTGTTGCTGCCATAAGTCTGATGCCCAAACTCCCGAAAAAGATTGCTTTGCCTGAGCCAAATATTTTCCAGCATCATAATCATCTCCTGTGTTAATAATTCTGTACTTTTTCATTAACATAATCTTCACTTATCGACGTATTCATTTGCTCTTGGTTTTTTGGGGCGCCCTGAGCGCTCGTATCCAACGTCTTTATGGTCCTATGAGTTATACGTTTTTATCTCTTCAAAATTCACGTTTTAAGTACAAATGACTTGCTAAAAGTTACACAGTTAAAATTACCAGTTTTACCCAGTGATACACTTTATTCCGTTTTTACTGAAAAAATTTAATGCAAATCCTTTATTCCGTTTATTCTTTAACTGAAATTTCTCCAGGCACACCAAATCACGTGTTAACGTTATCAAACTAGTAAATAAAAATCAGCATGGCAATCATTGTCAAAATGCGTCAAGAGCATCAGTATCAATACAAGTTGTGACAATTTGACTTGCAAATTGTGCGAAGTATAAATAATTCGGTGCATTTTTTTATCACACCTCGTTTACCGCTCCCACTGCGACTTTACTGGGAATTAGCACACATGAAATTTTCTGGAAGGTCTTGTGGATCAGGGTTAAAGGCATGAAAATAAAAGATAAAGGAAGGAGAAAGGAACAAAGAATGAGATTCCTTTTCATAAGATTAGTGTCTCACATCGTTTCTCTTTCCGACGTGAATGGATCGAGAGGAGAAAAGAGGAAGGCCACGCGCGCATTCAAACAAAAGCGATCTTCGCCCCGTCTTCCAAATCGCTGCAATAGTTCTGGAAGGCAAGGGTTGGGGAGCACGTGGCGCCTTTAAGTGTCTTTCCTCCGGGATTTGCGGGCGGGCGGTGAGGATACACGAAAGTAAGAATTGGGGAAGAGGGAGAATGTATAGGAGCGATGTCGGAATGGTTGGATGGGTGGGGTGCAAAGATGGATGGGTGGGAGGAGACCAGAGGGGACAGTCGTCGCGAATTCCAAAGAGATTTAAAGCGCTGAGTGGGTGGGAGGGAGAATGAAATTAAGCGCGAGCGGGGGCTGCTCTCTCCGGGGTTAATGGTGGGACGATTCGGAAGAGACGGGCTGACTAATGGGGTAATGAGAGGTGGGAGGGGGTGGGGAGGGGTGGCCGCTGCTCTGAGGAGGTTGAACGGTTGGGAAGTCCCTACCTCTACAACTCACGGGAGAAGAAAAAACCCCTGAGTTGCGAATTTAATTCTAACTGCCCTACTTCATCTACATCTATCTGCATCTACGTAATTCCCTGCAAGCCACCTCTAGAGTGTGTGGCAAGGAGTAGGTTATCACTAACATCTACTACAGTGCATCCTAAAAAAGTTCACATGACTTCGACCGTTAAAGCATTTGCAAAACCTACTAGCATTTATGAGGTTGGTGATCACCAACGATCACTATACTTTTGGTTCGCTAACGGTGCTACAGTAACTATTTGCATACGTGTAATTTTCTACTTCATAAGTTAACACTAGAACGCCCAGGCGGGTCATTTTGACCCAAACGTGATTTTAAATTCATTTTTTTATTTCATTTTCAATGAGAGCAGGATTTCCTCTCGTGACTTTTATTCATTTTAAGATGGCTTTATGTCCAAAAATTTTAACCTTCCTGGAGTAATTCGTACATTAGTTTTTTTAGAATTTACCTAGAACGCCCATACGGGTCATTTTGACCCAGATATGTATTTGCACTTTGTATCACCGCCAAAACTTCTTTTTTATTAGTGTTTATTAGTTATTCTGCTGCATATGTTGTCCATCCCACTTTGTCCTATATTCCTCATTCGGTTACCTTCCATGCCTGGATCACCTTTCAAAAATATTCTCATATTCCTTCCTTCCACTTCGTATCTCCACCCTTCTCATTTGTCGTCCGGTCGATTCATGGCATATTTAGTAATTAATTCGTTGGCAGTGCACAGTGTACCTTATTACTATTCTAGAGTGCAGAGAATATAATATTGCTTCTTACTGACACATGGACTATTATCAGATTATCAGATTTATACATGTGCATCACTGAAATAATAAGAATCCCAAAGTTAGTTACTAGGTAGATTTTCGGGAAAATTCCTGCTTCGACCGAAAAATAATATTTTGAACTTAGTTATTGCAACCAAACTTTGAAAAATAATAGATTTGTATTAAATAATGTGAAAATTCTTCGTAGTATATTGAGCTATGACACAATAAGCAAGAAAAATGAAATAAAATGGAAAAAACGATAAATTGACAAAATGTCGTAAGTTTATATATCAATAAATCATCGATATTGTCAAAGTTATGAAAGTTATAAAGTGAAATAATCGATGAATGTGAAGAGAAAGAGTGACAGTTTGTAGTAGAAACTGTGAAAATGTAAACTTAATAGCACAAAGTGAGGATTAATTTCATTAATTACAGTGGGTCAAAATGACCCTCTTTGGGCGTTGAATGATGTTGAAAAGTCCGGGCGTCCTAGTGTTAACAGGTATACGAGAGTAGCACCGCAAACCTAATAGCCTGTTATTAGATCTAGGTTAGAGAATGAAGTCAAAATCAAAAAGCTCATTAGGGAGTAAGGAAACTTCTGCACTACCAATCTAAAATCTGCACTACAAATCGAAAATCCCATATAAAAGTCTCATTGGTGGCTGTTAAGGTATATTAATGTTCATGGGAGATATGACATTTTAAATCTGTACGTTCGACACAGTACGGTAGGGAAGTCCCTACCTCTACAACTCACGGGAGAAGAGGAAGCCCGAGTGCAGCGAATTTAATTCTAGCTGCCCTACTTCATCTGCATCTACGTAATTTTCTGCAAACCACCAGTATAGTGTGTGGCAAGGGGTATGTTATCACTAACAGCCACTATAGTGCACCCTAAAAATGCTAACAAGACTTCGACCGTTAATGCATTTGCAAAACCTGCTAATGATTGTTATGAGGTGGATGGTCACCAACGAACACTACACTTTTGGTTCGCTAACAGTGCTACAGAAACTGTTTGTACACGTGTAATTTTCTACTCCATAAGTTAAAAGGTATACGAGAGTAGCACTGCAAACCTAATGGCCTATTGTTAGTTCTAGGTAGAGAACGAAGTCAAAATCAAAAAGCTCAATTATCTCTATCATCTCAGGCTTAACTTTGCTCATTTCAAAATCAAAAAGGGAGTAAGGAAAATTAATAGCTGCACTACCAATCGAAAATCCCAGTGAAAATTCTCATTGGCGGCTGATCCTAATTTTCACGGGAGAAATGACATTTTAAACCTATCCGTTCGGTAGTCTATTTCCCTAGTTTTATTCACAAGATATATTTTATCAAAGTACATACGTCGGGTTTTGTAAATTATTATTTAGATCTTAAAAAATAGGTTGTTTTGGAACTTAAATAGTGTTAAACGACGGTCCTGAAGGGATTCCCAATCCAGTTGTCGCAAAAAGAAAGTAGCACAGTCGAGATTATCATAGTGAACTGTAAAGTATCTTACCAATCTTCACTGCAAGCTTACTGACTCGATTTCGAAGCCTGTTTTGCTGTAATTAGGACCCATATCAAGTATCCTGCGAGCGTTTGGGAATATATAATTCGTGCAATTAACAAAAAAATTAAGTTGGTGGTGGTTTAAGGCTTCATTTTGTGAAAATCCATTCCAATGAATTTAAAAAAGATATGGTACTTTTTTCACAGTTTTTTATTCCAAGTTGACCGGTTTCGTCACATAGGTGAATTCATCAGGTACATGAGTTCAGTAGGTTGCATAATAAATATAATATCTTTGGAAGGGGGGGAAGAGGAAGGGGAAAGGCGTGAGGGGAGAGAAGGTATTGTACCCCTTACCCCTTCCCTTTCCCCAATTTCAAATAAATTGTATATATTCTGCAACCTACTGAACTCATGTACCTGATGACGTCACCTATGCGAAGAAACCGATCGACTTAGAATAAAAAACTGTGAAAAAAGTACCATATCTTTTTTGAATTCATTAAAAAAATTAAGCGAAAATCTTAAGCCAATACTTGTCGTGATATCTTGACATTTTTTAGTTACAAATGTATTGATATGAAACGTCTTCTTTTGCGTTTAGAGGAAAACCTGTTCACATGTAATAGAATTTTTTTAAAATACACGTCAAGAGTCAGAAGGCTACGTGTTAAATTATCGTTAGATTTCCAAGAAATCTAACCGGTAACATGCAATTTTCATTTCACTTGTACTTATACACATTTACATTATTAAAGTTCACGATGCAAAGTTTCACTTTAATTTGCACGCAATATAAAATTCCTCCAAAAAAAGTAAGAACACCTGTAGTGTAGACGAGGTGGAAGGGACGCCGGAGGAACTGAAAGAGAATGGATGTGAAGCGGTCGTGAGATTTCGGTGAACTAGGAATCCCCTTGTGGACCGCCGCCGGGCGAGCAGTCGAAAGCACAGAGCCAGAATAAAATAAAAATCGAGTTTTTATTGGGGAAGTTGACGACGGGTCCTAACTTTGGAAAAGACGGTTGCCTTGAGTGAGCGCGATTTAGTGCCCGTCTTCAATATCGCTTCAGGCTATCCATTCACAATTAACAAGAGGGAGGACACGGTTGGCTAAAAACTAACTTGGCCGAAATTTGGTAGTTACATTACCCACTAAACTACTTGATCACGGAATTCATTACTTTTAGGTTTATAAAACAGGAGCTCAACGAGGTAGCTGCACTTTTTTCCCTACAAAAATGCTGTTACTAGGTATATCCTGCTTTATTTTTTTGATGTCATGTGAATGCCAGTTAAATATTATATTCAAATACGCTTGTACTGACTGAGGGAAGTTGTTAAAAAAAAGGCAATTCATAATTCCCGCTCGATTACCTCCAGAATTTTTTCCGGTTATTATCGAGCATGGGCTATTTCGGCAATATGCTTTAATTAAATTCCCGGAGAGCGTCTATCAATCATGAATTAAGTCATAAATTGGTTGCGTAGTGAGCGGCCAAGGACGTCTCCACTTCATCCGTTTTCCTGCATCCCGTCACTTGAGATCACATCCCACCTTCCGCTGTCTCTCAATTCTCACTTGACTCTGGGATCACAAGATAGAGACTGGTATCTAGACGAAGATCTTGACGTGGCGTACAATAGACCCCAATTCCATCGCCAGAGTGATAGAACCGGAATGGAACGACAACTGGCAGTAGGGGAAGCTATGCTCTTCGTTGTTTTGAGGTGCGCAGCCCAGGATTCCATCAAACAAAGGAGCGATGAAAATGGCATACCACCAGCTAATGTAGTGGAAAGGACATGATTAAATTCTCATGATATTTTCAGGTTTTAAGAAAAAATATCCTAGGCCATGGATGTTTAAGGCCATAAATGGGAGTTATATTCCCCTTAACACGGACTGCTTCCATATTAGATTTTGTTAAAACTATGCTTTTCATTTATAAGTTCTCACTTTTATCGAGAGTTTCTTGCAATTAAGAACACTATGATAGCATGAAATACGGATTTAAGTGTGATGCGGTGGATACGCTCCTTAAGAACACAATGAAAATACTTTTTTCAGTTTACCACTAAGTAATTAAAGATTTAATTTGACGAGTTTATTATTTATAATTAAGTAATTCTCAGCTGAAGACCTGAATATGATGTAGTAATATCAAAATTAGTCAAATAAAATCTATAGTTAGTGTAAAACTGCTGGTGCTTTATTTCTTATTACTATTTTGGTGCTCCATCTGGCATAACTAGATTAGACAATATTTGTTAATTAGCTAGACAAGCAACTGTTATGGGTGTACTTCATCATCTACATAATTCCCCGTATAAATACCAGCGAGCCTCCGCATTGGCGTGTGGCAGATGGTGGTAGATCACCAGCCGTGAAAAGATGTGAAATTTTTGGAGGTGAAATGGTGACATGTACTATGGGAGTGTATTTAGAGGAGATCAGTTTATATTGTGGTCGCTTATTGTGCGCAGAATGAACGAGTTTTTGTACCCATCTGTTCGACAGAGTATCTCTCTTATTTTATCGCATTTGTCAGACCTAGAAATGTAGTGAGGCGTCATGATAATATTCTCTGTGTCGCTCTGGAAAACACCAGTCCTGAATATCTCAAGCAGCCTAAGCCTAGCGTCCCTCTACCAGTTGTGTAACACTATATGTTCGTTCGCAGCAGTTTTTAACGAAGCGTACTGCTTTTCTTTGCATTTTATTAATTTTTTGGTTTTATTTATTTTTTATTAATTTATTTTATTTATTTTTATTAATTCTTTATGACCAAGGTCCCAAATGCTCGCTGCGTATTCGAGGTGTAGCCTAACCAGAGCGAATAAGCATATCTCTTTTTACTTTTTCATCCAAGGACCTTCCTATTATACGCTTAACAAAGCTGGATTGGTGGTACCGCACCAAAACAATTTATTATCGCAGCAAATCCTCGGCGAGGCACTTCTAAAATTGAGAATCCTAATTCGCGTAGATACCTTGCCATTCCTTTCACAACCTGTTCACTCTCGGCCGCAATTACGTAATTAATGGATGGTGTCACAAACCCTTGCTACGGGTCCTCATGACAGTTCCGTGCGAGTGACGAAGATATACGCAACACGTCCGTCTGCCTTGCTTCTCAAACACATTTCCCTCTTCTAGATAAAGGTCTCTTGAGTGCATGCAGTTGCATCAAGGAGAGAATAATGTACCGTTATTTTTATTGCCACACTTGAGTGGAATGTTCGTTTTTCTGCCTTGTTTTGATGGGAAGAAATGACTCTTTTTCTCCCTGTTGTATCCACGTCGCATTTTGTTTGGTTTGCCTTGCTCCGACATATTTACGCTGATAGAAGTCTCACCGGATTGGGATGGATTAAAGACGAATAAATAAAAGTCTAAGATAAAAAAGGATAGAAATCTTACCAGATATATGAATAATAAAGTCAAATATAATCACAAATTGCGTTAAACAGAACAAATCATTAGTTATTCGCTAGAGTTGGCGATTAAGAATGGAGAATACAGAGATTTTGGTTTGGAAGCTCGGAATATTTCAGATTTTTTGTCAAATTAAATAATCATGAGATCGACACAATTACTATTATAATATTATTACAAATTCATAATTGATAATAATAAATGAAACAGCTAATGAATATGTAATTGCAAATAGTATGCGGCGAACCATAGCCAATTTTTATTTCATTTGGAATAAATGTACAATATATTTTTCGAAATTAATATATAACGCCCTTGTAAAATCCTTCTCCCTACACCATACGTAGGACACGGGTTTCCTTGCCTAAGCCAAGCATGACATCATTCAAACGATGTTTCTTGCACATAGGACCTAAAGTGTATAATTTATTAACTGTTTATTGTTTTAATTAACAAATTGTAAGCACAACAATGAAGAACATACGTCTTGGTTACTCACAAAAGAAAGTTTAGAGAATTTTTTCATGCAACTGCAATACTATCTGATACATATACTGTAATTTCAAAATGATGTCATTCGTTTATATATGTATGCATGACCTATTTTGTTAACGATGGTAGCCATCATTCAGTTTACCTTCACGGCTACCTAAAGTTACTCCCCGATTTAACTATATGTATTAATTTTAACGCATTCTCTATCGGAGTAATGAACAAACATTTATTATTATTTATATTAATTATTACATTGATTTAAAAACGGAATTCCGTGTCTGTCAATAACTCAACCGTATGTTTCTCCATCTCGCGGGAAGCATGTCCTGCTTCCCTCCATTGTTGCGCAGGTGTACGATTTTTTGGGCTTTAAATTAATATAAATGAGGGAGGAGAATAAACCGACCTCCCGAAAAGTTTGGCCTTCCCTCGCAGTATTTGTAAATGGGACTGCACCCAGAATAAGGCGGGGGGGAGGGGAGCTATCTCCAGGGGATGCTCCATCAATTTTTGAAAGGAGAGAGAAGAGAGTGGTAGACCTTGGGGAGAAGGAATTAACGAGAGGCAGAGGAGTGGGAATATGTCGGTGAAGGGAAGAGAGGTGTGAGGAGGTGGAGATAAACCGACTCCTCGGGCGTGGAGTTGAGGGGGAAAGGGTCGGAGGCCCCTTTAAGACCCTAGGCGTTCCGTTGGGGTTGGGATGGAGAGGGTTAGGGAAGGGGAGGAAGGGAGTTGTGAGGGGTGTTAGGTGATGCTCTACCATGGAGGCCGGAGGTTAGCTCATCAAAGGGGATGGTTGGAGGAAGTTGAGCGGAAGGATTTTTGGGAGATTGGTGGCAACTGCGATCTGGATTGCGGGTCCCGCCTTTAAGACGGGGATTGTGGAGAGAGGGGAAGAGAGGCCGAGATCTCAAGGTGAGTGGGTTTACGTGGATTATCATTCGTTTCTTGGCCCGGAGTTGACCGTTCCTGTCGTAATCATTGAGAGAAAAGGGCTGATGGTACGAGGATGCCGGGCTTGGGTGGCTGTCTGCGCAAGTCAAGTAGATTATATTAACTTCCCGGCTCTCCTCCATGGTGTAAGTGAAGGGCACTGGTACTCAGACGGTACGCTACAGTGGTAGTTAATGCTGGAGGAAACACCGAGAGTGAGTCGTGTCTCGATTTTCAGCTGACCAACGGAATATCATATCATTGCATGTACTAATTATATGGTACGAAATTACTCGAACGGGTATATTAACCCCGCGCGATGAAGTTCACCGTGAAAAAATCATTCGATCTGACCAAGATTCGAACCTGGATCTCCCAATTGCCGGTCAGGACGGTTAACCAGTTATATCTCCACGCCATATACCATCGAGGCGATTTTCGGCTGTACCAAAATGTGGGCTTGAGACGCCAACTCCTAGTTCGCATAAACCCAGTTCGAATCCCGGTCAAGACAAATGATTTTTGATGATGAATTTCATGCCTTAGGTGAACAGAATTTTAGCACTGCCAGCGAAGATTGTTTTAATCAGAGAAACAATATTTGATAGCCATATATATTAGTGATCTCGATGCAAAAAAAGGAGAAATCTAAGAAACTGATCAAATTTATTGATTCTATCATATTTTATATCTAATTTATTCGTCTTACGTTGCAGACACACTTAAATATTTTATGAATACCGAGAGTAGGCATTTTACAATTATCTAGAAGTCTATAGCTAAACATTTTTTAACTCCTTATCGAGTTTGTAATTCAATATATCACTTTTTTTTAGGTTTTATAGTAGCGTTGTAAATGTATCGAGAGATATGGTGATTAGTTATTTCAAGCATTTTGAGAGTAGAGGTAGGAAGATTCAAAATTAGCGAAAGTTACTTTTATGACCCAACAGTTATTGGTGAAACTAGGATGTAGTATTGAAAATAATGCATCGAAGAATATTCTGTTAAACCGGTAATTTCGTCGTACATAAGGATAAGATATTCCTTTTCTGTTGAGAAGAAACTTGGCGATTTATTCGTTTGGATGTGTAATAAGGATTCATATTTGAAATGCTTGTGTACCGTTGCGGTCCCTCTTCGTTTTGGTTTTACAAAAGGCAGATATTTGCGAAAAGAATGTATCTCTTGGATAATTTTTTAGGGACGTTAAAGACTTTTATTTTTTGCATTTTTCCGTTTTCCTCCGAGAGCGAGTGTTGGAGAACGCAATAGTGCTCCTCATCCGATTGTGGAGACTGATTCTCTTTTTATCCGCAGTAATGATCCTCCGTAAAGTTAAAGAAGATATGAAAGGGAGAAATCTTTCCAAGAATCATTTAATGGGGGATTTGGATGAGTTGTATTCAGGAGGTTCTCTAAGATCATCACATCTCCAATTTCCAAGGTGCCTGCCACGGAATCCATTATTGCTCTGGCAAATGTGTACTCCTATTGCTCGGCGACGAGTGAAGGTCGTTAAGCACCTCGTTCCATATCCCTTTATGACCGACAATCAACGTCGATCCAAGCAAGGACTTTCTAATTAATTCTATATCCCTCCAAACTCCAGTAAATCACGGGATTAATTTTACATAGCAGAAGAGAACTAAGACTATTGGACATAATTGAAACTGTTTCCCATTATTCACTGTAATAATTTCCATGGTAAATATTTACGACCATCAAATCTCAATTTGGCCACGTTTACTTAGTGCAGTGCCTTTTTCATTCTGACACATGTTATTGTAGGGCTAGCATAAGGGAAATGACGCTCTAAAGTAAATGGGGAAAATTTAAATTAGTTAGTATTGAATTGCTTGTTCAATTTTCCTTAATATATAGGAATAAATATGCAAGTATGAGGCAGTACGGTAACATTGCCTGCACGTTGGTGAACTGAATGATAGGTAACAGAGCTAAATATGGATTGATACTCGAGGCATACGTGGCCTAATCTGTTACTCTTTCAGTACTTGGGCCTGAGAGTTGAATGCTTTTTCGAAAGACTACCGTTCACCTAAACGCATTTGGAGTTGTCTCTGTAGAGAAATATTTTCGTCGTACATTCAATTTCCTTGCATTTATATATGTACTTTTTCCATACATTTCTTAGATTCTGACGATAGTTCAGTAAAGAACGGTCGTCATTGGGCTCAATTCTTTGTTAACATGCTCTCTTTAAGATGGTCGTTGTTCCTTGAAATCAAGGTCGAAATTTGTCAAGTCATAAGGTAAGAACGAGTCCTTTTTTCATAGTGAATGTTTTAGTTGGCCTGCGGAAGGTAAGAGCGCATTTTAGTTGGAGCAATAAGCAAGTTGTGCAAAATTTCAGCCTTTAACTGGAATAATGGCATATGCTCTCCTTATTTGCTACTCAGTCAATGGCAAATACTGATGATGTGGTAAGCATTGACTGTCATCCTCATTATTTTTAAGAAATAAGACGCAAATTGTTATTCTATAGTCTGTTTTTAATGAGTGAGAAATATTTTTTTAGCATCATAAACTGTAAACTAGCAGGAATTGCAGATTCAAGCCTCCACTTATGGTAGTTTGGGCGAAATATCATTTTACCTATAAATCAATGAATTTGGTCTCATTTTTAAGAAAAATATCTCACCCTTCTAATGATATCAAGAACTCAACCCAACACATCATTACTTTTGGAGATTTTTGACGAAAAATACCATCCTCTTTACAAGGAAAATGGTACGTGCATGCACCCCAGAGGAATCTCATTTACAAATTGAGGAATTTCTAACACTTAGAAATCGTAAAAAACAAACAGCGTGTAGTTTATACGTTTTTTCAACTATTTTTAAAAATTGATCATACTGTCACCGCAACAGGTTCTTGGGTATCAGAAAAACCCTTTCGTTTTGAAGGAGTTTCAGACATACCGCGCGAGAAAAAGGAGTCAAGTTAAAGACTTATTTAGATATTTTCATTTAATTTTTTTACTGTTCCTGTCATATAAAACTATATTATTGGCTGTTAATTATGCACTATGTGTCCTACAGCTGGTGAAATTAAAACGTATGATTCGAATATGATCTCTATCATGTCTAGGGAACTCTTAAAGAGTTATTTGTATGTTTTTTTAATTTATATGTTTACTTGATCACATAGCAAACTATCATTTGTTATTTTAATGTAAAGATGTTTTTTTAAATGTGCTTCAATGAATTTTTGTAAATACGTAAATAGTTTATCTATAGCCTGAGGTACTATTTAAGTTATTAATAAGTGAGAAATATTTTTTTAGCATCATTTACTGTGTAAATATTTCTTTTCTGTTAACATGTATGATTTTAGTACACAGATTAAGCTGTATAACCCCCCCCCCCCCCCCGCCGCACACCCATAAAATGGCTTGCATTGAAACTTGTAGATGAATGAGCCATGTACACTCGTAATAATGTATGTGTATGTAACATCAAGGTTACTGAAGAAACCCTTAATTGAATTACCCTTGAATTCAAATGCAATCGTTTACAAACGCGCGCTGGTAATCTATCCACAATGAATTGCAAAATGATAATATTTGTCTACTACTAGTCCAATATTTACCCCCTGCTCTAATATACCTCCTCATCTTTCACCCAAGAATTATGGACGCTTTCATGTAAATTGCTGGCAATTTCCAAAATGAGCATAAATTCAGGAAAAAAAGAGGCACTCCGGGAGTGCCGACAGAAGTGAAAACTTGAAATAACGTGAGCATTTTTGAATGTAGGGAATAATTTCTAATGAAGTGTTTTATTAATCAGTAGAAAGTAGTTTCATGTATATAATAAATTAAATATTCATTTATTGCGCTATTGTACACAATTATTTTACATAAAAATTGTACACTTCAGAATAATCAACTTTCATCCATTATTTCAACAACTCTTTCATCATCACCGCCATCATCATCGGCAATATCTAAAACTGATACAACAGGCTTATGGTAACTAAAGTAAGAAACGAATAATTTTGATTCGAATTTGCTTAAATGCCTTGTAAATACTGCATCAATAGTAGTTTTATATTTCGTTGTGCCAAGATTGCGATCATTAGACATCGTTAAACCAAACTCACTATTTAAAAATTCAATCAATGGTAGATTTTTATCGTCTGCAAAGTTTATGTTGAAATATCCACTCAAAATCATTGGCAAATCATCAAATCTTTTCCCAATTTTTTGTTCAAGCAATGCAGATGCATCATGAGAATAAATTAATAAATTTTCATACAAGAAGTCTCGTATCGCCCTCAATGACTTATCCGGAGAAATATAAATGGCAACCATAATAATAAACTGATTATTCTCAGAGTAGCAACGAAATAAACGTATTAAAATAAATTGAGTTATATTGTACTAATCTTCACTATTCTTGTATCGAGTACACTCTCCTGCACGTGTATGGACTATTATATTATCCGGCACAATATTTGTAGCAACCCAAATTGAATGAACTAAACCGTATATTAGATATATATAATGTAATATGAATAAAATTATAATATTATTTGACGGTGACGGTGACGCGAGTCCAATGGTTTTTACCCATCCACAAGTACTGTGTATTAGCGAGTATACTGTATATATGTGTATATACTGTATATATATGTATATACAGAATATACAATTATACATATATTTAGCAGCAGTGACGGTGACGGTGACGCGAGTTCAATGGCTTTTACCCATCCACAAAAGTGTATATACAGAATGTACAATTACACATATATTTAGTAGCGGTGATGGTGACGGTGATGCGAGTCCAATGGTTTGTACCCATCCACAAGTACTGTGTATATAGCGAGTATACTGTGTATATACAGAATATACATAATTATACATATATGTAGTAACGGTGACGGTGACGGTGACGCGAGTCCAATGTCTTTTACCCATCTACAAAAGTGCTCAACGTGGCATAAGAAGTTTTCACTTCAATATACATAATTATACATATATGTAGTAGCGGTGACGGTGACGGTGACGGTGATGCGAGTCCAATGTCTTTTACCCATCTACAAAAGTGCTCAACGCGACATAAGAAGTTTTCACTTCAAAAACATCTTTGGCTTTGCTCATCGGACTAAAATTTTTGAAGAGTTTCTTGAACGTCTCTTTGAAAATCTTGAACGCATCAAAGAATGACAATCGCCCGTATTAATTTATGAGCATGATTTTTGGTTTGGTAAACACTATGTTGATACACAATCATCACAGATATCTTTTTGAAGTTACCATCATCCGTTCAAAAATGACTTCAAAATGTAAACTTGAATGACGTATTTACTTCGACTTTTGGCAAAAAACTAATAGTTATTATTGGTAAAGGGGGAGATGAGAGCTATAAATTTGGATTAAAGCAAAAATATTTCCTTTAATTTAATTTTTTACAAGAAAATCACTAGGATAATTTCCTTTTGGGAGCCATCTCTAAGAGTCAAATTTAAAGAGCAAATTGATAGCAAAGTCTCTAAAATATATAATATGCTAAAGCGGGTAAAACGGCTTTAAATTTCTTTTTCTCCTTGAAATTAACGATTAAGAGTAGAAAATGGAAGCCATTCAATGGCGTTCTCTTGTAATAACATGTCTTACACGGAGGTCATCTCTTGCCAACATCCCATAGTCCGATTATTTTATTGCCCATAGTGTGTCTCACTTCTTTGGCCCTAGTTCTCCAAGGTTATAGTTTATGATCAGGAGCAGGGATGCTAAAGATGCTCGAAATTTCCACTTTTGGTATTCCAGTTAAATTCCAGTGCCACGAAGTACGATATAAAATGAGTGCATTTAAGGTCAACAATGACGATTTTTCGTACATTTTAGCGCTGAGAAACTTGTGTGTGAGAGAAAGCTTTTGGAGAGCTCCCAAAGAAATTGTCATAGCGTTTTGGCAACTTTTGTTACAACTATTTATTATTCCATACGGTTGGATCTCCAGGCGAGACACGACCCGAGCGCTCAGAACGTATGTATGTGCGAGCGAAATTCTTGAAAGCCTCCCGACGATGTGATGTTAGGGAGTTGGAACAAGTTGTTGGACGGAGTTCGGTCGGTTGTAACTTGGACCGTAATCGTGAGAAGGGAAAGAGACGGTTATGGGAATTGAGTTGGGGAAGGGGAGGGAAGGAAAGGGAAGGGAGGGAGAGGATGGCTGGCGAGGGGGTGGGACAGGGAACTTAGTGTGAGGAGCGTAAGTAGTAGGTAAGGCGGTACCAAAGTGAGCTCGGAGGAGACGACTGAAGCGGGTCTTTAAAAACTTCTGCGAGACGCGTGTTTCTGCGAGTGCAGTGCTGAGATGAGGGCGGGAGGAAGGGTCGTAACTGAAAGGAGCGAAGAAGGGGGTGAGGAGGGGAGAGGGGGCAGTCAACTGAAACTTCTACCACGACTTAACCCATTCGGGTCGCTAAGATACCGTCAACTTTACTTTGGCCGGAATTCTCGTGTTTGCTGTGTTTCCTCACCTCAATGTATGTCTTCAAAGCGCCTGGAAACGAGAATGAAGTAATCCTCCCAAAAAACTTAATTCTCGCGTATAAAAAGTAATTGCGTGTTACCGCCCTGCATCCGACACGAGCATAAATTTGCCACAACTGGTGTGTATTTATTTTTTATCCTGAGAAAAGTATTGGAAACATCAAGACGGAGATGAGCAGGCGCTTACTTCACGTTATGCGTGAGCTTTACGTTAGAGAAACGTTTCATTGTTCGTACCATCACTTAAGAGTCATAAACTCCAAAAATGTTATGACCAGATGTAAAACATTTCGGTAAATACTATTTTTTTGCACAATTAACTTTGACATCAATAAAATTATTTACAGCATGAGTCTTGAATTGTGGGCAATAAATATATTTCTCAATGCTAACGTTTCGCCAAACTTATAAGCAGCTTCAAGGCATTCAAATCACTACTATTGAACTATTAACAAGCAAATTCAAACATGGCGGGTGAATATTTTTGAAGAAATTGCCATGAGAAAAATTTTAAGGGTGAAGGATACTGACTCTTGTTGTGGCTTCTTTGAAGTCCTCTTCTCCCTTGCGTTGACATCTTTGATGGACCGCAAGGGACTAACATCTAGTTGCCTTGTATCCTCCAAAATTGCCATGGGAATTAGGAAGCCTGGATAGCGTAGTGGTCTGCGCATTGGTCCGGCAAACCAAAGGTCCGTGGTACGATTCCCGGTCCAGGCCAAATTTTTCTCATGGCAATTTCTTCAAAAATATTAACAAGCAAATATCAACTGCAAACCGTAAGCATATAACTCATTGGTTTACGTATTTCTTTACTGCTTAGATTTGACATTCACTCGGTTGATTGCTCAATGTTACTGATTTAATTACTCTGAAGCTGCCAACACTATGGTAAACCATCGGAATCGAGAAAAATATCTGTTAATCCCAAATCAAGAATGTTGCTGTAAATGATTTTCATAAAAATGATCAATAAAATCTTAACTTATTTCTATAAAATGGGCTAAATAGTTCTCACTTTTCATGAATTCTGCTTCCAGCTGTTGAGTCAATATTTCTTTTAATTTCCCCGTCAAACCGTAATATTGATGACGATCACGTGACCAGAAGTCTATCAATGTTTAAAAACCATAGAACTGCTTTTTGAAAACAGTTACTCTTTATTATTATTCATCATTCTTGGTCACTGAATCTCATGTGGGTTTCCAGCTATCAATCATACCTGTTCTTTCCTTGGCATTTTGTTTAGCATATTTATTGCATATATCTGGCATAAAATTGATTCATGCGACGTTTGTGGAAGCTCATAATAGAAATATTGGTTCTTAGAAGCCGTTTTACTCTTGAATAAGACATAATACTCCTCACATTAGAATTCAGCGAGTGGGTACATTTTACGTCATTGTACTCTCTCGGGATTTTCTCCCAAATTCCTTCCTTCCGCCATTTAAACTGCTCATCTCTTATTATTTTATTCCTATGCTGTGTAGCTCCAAATAAAACATTCAAAAAATTTTCTATTAAAAAATATGGAAGTCTATATTTTTTTGTGAGAATTATCTTGACTGGTCTCAATCAAAATCATTCTCTAATTTATATTTTTCTTCTGTAGCTGTAAAGACTATAACATCGATTGAGATCTGAGCCCTCAATAGATTCACAACACTCAGAGTCAAACATAAAACCAGGCAAATGTGCTCAATTGAATAGATTGAATTTTTTTTCATTCATTCGCACTTGAGATTTTACCCAATCAAAATAGGAAAATTACCCATAATACTTCTTAGGTTCCCCTCCAACTCTATGTGGTGGCCGTTGCCAACAATTCCATAGCTGTCTCTGCCATTACCATCTGAGATTGGTGTCATCAGCATTTGAATGGATCCTAACCTTAGGTGGGAAAAAAATGAAAGTTTTTATATTCCCTTAAAATACTGATGACCAAGTGGACAACATTACTTTTATAGCAATGCATATATTCCTAGGTGTGTCCGATCATTATAAATGCACTGATAGACTTATTTACTCATCATAGTCCCTTGCGTTTGATTTCTACGAACTGTAGTTTAAATTAACTTGAATAAAGTTGGTATATGAGGTACATTTGTTCCTCTATGCTGAAATTTAGAGTCCATCCAAGGTAAGAACACAGTTGGAATTCACTCAGCTTGATTAGAAAAAGATGAAAAGTATACATATTTTTAACAATCAGATGATTTAAACAAAGGCCGAGAGTGCGAATAAGTTGATAGTGGATTTGATATACACTGTTCGCAATATGGTATTAGAAAAAAGTCGATTTGTATTTACTTCTGCATTTGCGGAAATATTTATATTTAAATATTGCTTAAATTATTTATTCTGCTAGATAAATCTGTCTAACGCAGAAAAATGATTTTAAAATTTAAAACAGCAAAAAAAACTTAAATTTTTTTGGCTGGGTTGAAACTTAGACTTTAAGTATCAAAATCTCGCCTCATAAAATTAAGACATCTATTTCTCCTTTTAATTTATTTATTCACACACTAAAGAAGAATGAAAGTAGCCTTCGCAAGAAGTCCTTGATACACAATGTGGTTGTTTCAGTTTACGGCGCTGTTTAGATTTCTCCTGATAATTGGATTAATTTATCAAGTTTTTTTCTAGCTCTAAAACATTCCTCATTTACATATAAATAAACAATTTCCCGGCGATACAAATAAGGACTAAAGATCCTCTTTATTACAAATTAATAAGTTGAACAGGTGCTTGAATATTTGCGGTAAAACTTGCGAAGTTAAAAATGCCTTCTGTACTCACTCAAATACAATATGAGTTCATTGTTAACGGAACTGCATCCACAGTATGGTAGGTGATTACTTCATCTAATAACCACGTTAGGACAAAAGAAAAATATATTTCAATACTAAACTCTAAAACACTTGATTTTACCAGTGGGATTGGAACGATGATAATAACAAGTATCTCGCTCCTAAATATAAATCGTCGAATGAGCGTTACTGTTCGTCAGAAGGCAAGTGATATTCGATTGCATTTCCATCAGCCGTCTCGAGAATCCAATTATCGTGCCCAAACGTCGATGCGTATTAATTGATTCCTTTTTGTATTTTTAGGGCTTTCTGCTCCAGCGGGTACTTCAAGCGACACACATATTTTGCTTAGAAAATCGATTGAACTGATGAGTTTTGTGCAGCATGTCATTGTATTCATCAACTTGAAAAAAATTTCAAAATTTGGGACTCCACCGCTAGAAAAAAAAACGATTTTTCTCTTCACCACCAGAAAAGTGTATCAATATTTGAGTAATTGCAACCAGGTTTATTTATGTTTAACTATCACTGTAACGCGTAATACCAGGAACTTTATATAATGATGATATGGTGTGAGTGCCTCGTGGAACTATTTGAAAAACCAACGTTGTCTGGCGGGATCCCTCTACTGGAAAGAAACGTTGGTCGGGGCTTGAATATACACCAAGCGTGAATTTTAAGAACCCGGAGGATTTTTCAGAAGCTATTGCTTACGGATACAAATAATTATGATGGGGTGACACACGTGAATCTCTTTCCGCGCGAAATATTTGATTTAATGACCTCGTGAAAATCCTTGCATTAAAAATTTCAGGGTATATCGATTGAAGATGATTTCATGATTAAAGCTTGTATTTTATTACTAATACCACCCAAAAATGGAATGATAGAAATGAAATTTATTGAGGAAGTCTTCTCGGGTCTTCCACCGGGATAAACTTTCAACTGCTGATGTTTTGGAGTCCGACTCCAACTCCATTCTCCATATGCTGATAGAGACGAAAGTGCGTCAGTTTCATGGCGTCGCTAGATTTTCATGCTTAAATATTTTCTTTACGATCCGAGCTATTATGACTCCTTTCTTTTGCATGAAGAACAACTTGAAAATATTAACACACCTTATGATTTTTTGAAGAAATTGCCATGAGAAAATTTCGGGCTGGACCGGGAATCGAAGTATGGACCTTTGGCTTGCCGGACCAATGCGCAGACCACTACGCTATCCAGGCTTCCTAATTCTCATGGAATTTCTTTGGTAGATACAAGGAAAAGTTTCCTTATTTATTTTCTTATTTATCAAAAATCTAATACTGAATTGAATATGAAGTAATTTAACTACCTGAAACCAAGTAATTTACTGAATTCTCATATTTGTCTTTTCCCTGATGTCACCAAGTTTTGAAGAGCATCGTTGATGAGATGTATGAAAAGGACTTTTTATTAATCTTCAAAACGGGGTTTTATGCATAAAATAATAGTTTATTTAACTGATGTGACATTTTTTACAAAACGATTTCTTTGACAACTTTTTAGTCATATTTTATAGCAGTTAACGCAGTTATGTTATGCATTTAAAGTATCGATACGAAATTGAATTTCAATCACATATAGAGCTCGGTTTCTCTCATAGGGTGTACTTTAGATTATGCACAAACAATTTCCTCTAACTCCACTTAATTTAACTGATATATAGTTATATAGTAGGTATATAATAATAAGGCGCCTTTATTGGGGCGAGGTTGAGACTTCGGCAGTCCTTTCTTCCATCTAACCCTTCGTCAGATAAATACATGAAACAAGTTAGAAGAGAGATATATGATTTATGAGAAAAACTTAAGTAGGAAGTAAGGATGAGATATCCTTGACGATAAAACCCACTGCAGGAAAACGCCCACGCATGAAGGGGAGTGTGAAGAACCTACGAAAGCTGGCACGGAGGCTTCCACGGTTATTTAATGACCGTATTCTATTCGGGTATTCATTCACCCAAATTAAAAAGGCGCTAACGGAAAAAGGTCTCCCAAAAGAAATTCCGAAAATGGTGGAATTTTGTCTCAAGAACTGCTACTTTTCGTGGAATGGGAAATTATATGAGCAGTGTGAAGGAGCAGCAATGGGTTCCCCCATGTCCCCAGTCATTGCAGACCTTAACATGGAGGAATTTGAAAGGAAAGCTCTAGATACTTACGACAAAAAGCCAAAACTATTCGTTCGATACGTAGATGACACTTTCGTTATATGGCTTCATGGGATGGAGGAACTGCGAAACTTCCTTCTGCCAGACAGCATGACAAACCTAAACAGCCAGAATGCATCCATTCAATTTACAATGGAAATGGAAGGAAACAACAAACTTCCTTTCTTGGATGTTCTTGTATCCAAGAAGGCGGATGGCAGTTTAAGGCATTCAGTTAATCGGAAGAAAACTCATATCAACCGATATTTAAATGCCAAATCCCACCATCATCCTGGCAAAAAAGCATCAGTCATTCGCACTCTTTTCCACAGAGCACATGCCATCTCTGACGCAGATTCACTCACGAGAGAAAAACAACACCTCCTGACAACGCTGCAAATGAATGGCTACAGCCGAAAAATTATTCAAAACATATCACGCGATGAATACGGTAAACGTAACGCTGCCATGCATACTTCTATGGATGAAAAACAGAAGGTTAAGGCCTACGCAATTTTATCTTACGCAGCCGGGACTTCGCAAAAAATAGCAAGAGTTCTCGCCAAGCACGACGTCTTGACCAGATTCCGAAGCCACAAGAAGACCTCTGACCTCCTTCAAAATGAATAAGATTGTCTCCCATCGGATATTTACGAAGGAGTGTACAAAGTTACATGCAGCTGTGGAAAATCTTACATCTAGATCCCTGAAATGCAGGTTGAAAGAATATTGAAGAGCAAGCGAAAAGAAAAATTTTCGCCTTACCGCAGTCGCAGAGCACGCATTTTCTGAACCTGGCCACGTAATTAATTTTAATGGGTGTAAGATCATCGCCAGTGAAAATAAGTATTTCCCTCGGCTAATAAGGGAAGCTATCGAAATAGCGAAGAACACAGAGAACT
Source organism: Ceriagrion tenellum (assembly GCA_963169105.1). Classification (NCBI taxonomy): domain Eukaryota; kingdom Metazoa; phylum Arthropoda; class Insecta; order Odonata; family Coenagrionidae; genus Ceriagrion; species Ceriagrion tenellum. The sequence continues at coordinate 185,875,672 of OY720632.1, read as the reverse complement.
TAAATAGAGAAGACGGCTATCCGCTAGCTTCAACGTTTAAAGGGTTCTTCCAACAATCGATTTCGAATTCCCATCCGGCCAATGAGCGCGCACCTGACTAATACCGTTAAGAAAATGATCTACATTTCATTTAGGACCGGACGAAGCCAGCTGGAAGGCAAGCGAAACTGTTGTCTCCCAAAAAATGGATCGACGCGGCAAAAACCCGAGGAGAATACGGTCAACCTGCGAAAACCTACAAAAAGATTACGCTAATATGAATGACCAACAAAGAAAAAACATTGCATAAATTACAGATGAAATGATAATAATAATAAAATGGGTAACTGACTCAGAACTGCAAATTTAAAAATAGTTAAATAAGCAATAATTGAATTTAAAAAAATAAATAATAAGAAAGTAAAACTAAATAAAAATATATAAATGAAGAAATAAAATAAAGATCAATAAGTAAATAAAAAAAAATTAAAAAATAGAATAAATATGAATGAATAATAATAAATGAATCATTAACAGTAAATCGACAATTAAAAAGTGAGTCTCCATACACGAAATAACAAAAATAAAGTTACATTCAACAAAAAAAGGTTAATCAGCATAAAAAGTATATTAAAAATAAATAAATAAAATAAATTTAGTTAATGAAAATACATATTCTTTAAAGGAAATGAAGCAGGCAAACAAACACGTCAATAATATATCACCAAAAACAATATTAGATTCGTCCCATTGCGAAAGAAGTGAGAAAGAAATTTTATGAAGAAAATCAAGGAGTAATTGTGGAGAAGAGTGTGGTGCCGTATCATTCCGGAGAGTGAAGTATAGTTTAACATATGAGTTTTCAGTGTTTTTAATGCTACGGCTTCATTAAACTACTCAACCTCAGACTTAAATGATACGTTTAAAATTTCGGTATTCTTTGCTCGGTCGGTACACGAAAGTGTTAAGGGTTGACCTTGATGGAGGCGTTTGGAGTATTTTAGTAATGCGAAATTGCTATCTGGTATGCTTCAATGAGTTAATTAATTCAACCAGGATGCGGTTACTTACCCAAAGCTTATTTGAGCGCATAATTAGGGATATGGTAGAAATAATAATGAACTTTGATGATTTTTTAGCGTAGTTTTCAAAATCCTTTTTTCCTGGAATTTTCCTTACATCCACATTTAATTTGTGCACATAATTTACACGACACTAGGCATCTCGTTTCCACAGCATCTGGAACATTATGCCTACACTGTACAGCAGGTTTACTTGAACGGTAGTTAAGGCAATTAAGTCTGCCTAATAAAGCATATCAAGTAATTAAGCCTCATTTTAGAGACCCGTGTTTAAATGGAAATTGCGAAACTCAGTTTCCTTCGCGGTTTGAAGGTGACAAAAGACACCGTGAATCCCCAACACACACATACGATTGAGCTGCCAGGAATGCATCGCCGCCTGTTTTCGCACACGGGATGACACAAGCGCGTTTCGATAGCGCGTCCGACTCAGTAAGCCGGACATTCTCCTATTCCCCGAGAGTTTAAGCGCAGCAGTTTGAGGAAGTGTTAGAGGATCGCTACTCCTGCGCCGCAATTCGATTCTCTCTCTCTCTCTCTCTCCCGACAAGAGAGTAATGCTCCCCGTTAACCCGTCAGCGCGGGGTGCACCAAAAGACTCCAATTACTGCGACTCCACTCACTCGCACACATTTGCATAAGCAGCCGCAGTGCGATGGCAACAGAGGGTCCTACCCCCACCCCACAACTCACCCCCTCTTCCAATTCCTCCCTTTAAATAATGGCTTCTCTACTCTCATCAACCCCCCACCCCCCTGGCCTCCTCCCGGGATCCCCGTCCTTTTGGCTGCAACCGGGCGGGACCCATTGTCGATGTTCCTAGCCTCCCGCTTCGTCGAGTTACTCCCGTTTTTTTGCACTTCTATCGTCTCCAAATCCATCTCCCTTCTCATTTCCTTTCTTTTTCCACTTTACTCCCCCCTCTCGATGCTTCTTTGCAACTCCTCCTGCCACAATGGCTCGGGAAAGTCCTGGATAGATCTGTCAGCTCCCATTAGGTAACAAAGCATGCAATATTTATAAAAGATGAATTATCTCATGCCTTAAAACAAACGCTTTAACTTAAGAAGCTGCGCAATTATTTCATTACCGGTTCTGCAATAGTTTGCCGAATATTTTATCAGCATGAAAACCGTAGTAATTACGCTTTCCCATCGTTGGCGTTATCGTCAACCTGAAAAAATATTTCTGTCATTTACACCCGACTATTTCTCCTGCTGCCGCTAACCTTTTTACCAAACTCTTTGCATCTCTTCCTGCCCTGAAGACTCGGAGAATGTTTGTGATGCATCGGTAAGCTGCCGTTTAGTTTCAAGATTATGCGCTTTTCTTCACGAAAACTGTAATACCCATTGTCTTAAACCATTCAGCTTCAGCACCTGGAGCATTAATTTATGAATGGTTCTGCGATAGTTGGCTGAATAATTCCCAGGATGAAAACTGAAGCTAATACGCTTACCCATCTTTGATGTTATCGTGAACTAACTAAAGGCTTTATGTTACATAAATCCACTCATCTCTCCCGCTGCCGCTAATCTCTCCGTGCCATGTACTTCTTTGAATCTCTTCCTGTCTTTAGGACTTGGAGATATACTTGGGTGATTTTGGAAGCTGGCTGCCGTTTGTTGATAAAAAATAAGCGCTGGTCTTTACGAAAACTGGGTTGCCTCTTGTCTTTCAATTAACAAACACAAGCATCTGCTTTAATATTTTTTGATCAGTTCTGCAATATTTGACTGTACATTTTGTCAGTATGGTACTCAAAGCTAATACGCTCTCACTATCTTAACGTAAGCGTCAACTAACCAAAGTTGTTAGGTTGTACACAAATGCTACCCATTATCTCAGTAAATATAAAAACGAATAAAACCACGTCACCTTGCACCTGAAAATGCTCGCGCATCGTAGAACTGGGCTCAATTGTATTTTTGGCGTCATTTAAAATATTCCAAGTTATTGGCTATCACACTAACATTTTTGCTCTACTATTTATTCGTCAGAAAAACACTAAAATTATAACTTATTTTTGATAACAGACGATACACGGATTTTTCCAGCTGTAAAAGCATTCTCTGTAGAACCACAGAAAAAAATTACATCGACATCGTGGCGATAAATACTAAAAAAGCCGACAGCCAGGAATAAATGATGCTCATTTCTGCCAAACTATGCTATTGAATCTATTTATTATCCTTTACTTATTCAGATAGTTGAATTTTTTCCGCACTGCAGAGCCAAGAAAAAGAAAGTGACAACAAATTCACCGAATACTTATGCCGATACCTCAGTATGTACATTTTAATGTGTAGAATATGTCTTTGGCGTAAAATACATGTTATCAACTAGAACTTTGGTTGAGATTTTGTCAGGCTTTGTGTTTTCATGGAGGAGACTTAATCAAATAAATCGTCAAGAACAAAATGTTTTGCTAGGGATCACGCTCGCGGCTTACTTCAGAGTTAGAAGGAATAAAAGCTTTCTAAATAATTGGTTTTGACATCAGTGTGGTTTGGAGTAAATTGTACATATCTTTAATTTATTTCAGCAAGACTTCAATCCAGTTAGCGCGACCAATACCTCCAAAAAGGACAATGCCATTTTAGAGTTAGGCTTTTTCATATTTGTCAAAACATCTACAACTACATACTATCCTGAGAGCCGCCGCATGGGTGTATGGCAGGAGGTGGAAAGTCACCAGCCGTTTAAAGATGTAAAATTTTTGCAGGTGAAATGGTGACATGTACTATGAGAATGTATTTAGAGGAGCTCAGTTTTTATTGAGGTCGCTTATTGTGCGCGGAAAGAATGAGTTTTTGTACCTGTTTTGCAGAGTATCTCTCTTATTTTATCGCTTCTGTCAGACCTCGAAATGTAGTGGGGAGATAATATTCTCTGTGTCGCTCTGAAACTCCAGTTCTGAATATCTCAAGCAGTCTAAGCCTATCGTGCAGTCTCCGAGTATCTAGGGGCTCCCATCTCAATCCCTCTAACAGTTGTGTGACACTATATGTTTGTTAGCAGCTGTTTTTAACGTTTACCCTATGTGGTACCAAAACATCTTGTAAATAGCAGTAAAACAAATATAAAGTACGCATCGAACTCAGATTAAAGTGTATGGGGGAATTAAACGTTCATTGACACATTTTTTGTTGCGCATGAAATTCAACATTGCTGCCTTAAGACTCGACACTTAAAATTATGAGGCAACTTGTATCTCTAAACGCCAACTTATTTTCATCTCACACTTTGTCAGGTTTCAAATGGTGCTGAAATGCTGATAAACCAGAAATTTTCTCCATTTAATGCGATAAGTCAACTTCAGCACTGAATTCACCGTATTTTGGCTTCGGATCAAAGATTGCACAGGAAGTGGAAGTATAGTTGCTCTACTCAGGGCCAGCAATATTTTCTTATAATTATCGGAAATCAAAATATTCTAATACTGGTCCACTAAATAGATTTATTCTTCACGGCCCGGGTTTCGTCACATAATGGCATCTTCATATATGGGGCATCTTATCTTGAAGAAACCCGGGTCGTGAAGAATCTACGTCTACATTTACACAATACCCCGCGAGCCGCCGATTGGACGTGTGGCAGGGGGTGTTAGGTCAATAGTCGCGTAATGGTGTAGGATTTTTAGAGATGAAATGGTGACATGTACCATGGGAGTGTATTCAGAGATCAGTTTTTATTGCGGCCGCTTATTGTTTGCGGAAGGAACGAGTTTTTGTACCTATCTGTTCGGCAGAGCATCGCTCTTATTTTATCTCATTTGTTAGACCTAGAGATGTAGTGAGAAATCATGATAATATTCTCTGTGTCGCTCTGAAAAATATCAGTTCTGAATTTATCAAGCAAACTAAGCCTAGAGTGTAGCCTCCGAGTCAGCTTCCACCTTAATCCCTCTAAAAGTTGTGAGACACCACGTGTACGCTCGTAGCAGTTGTTAACAAAGCGCACTGCTTTCCTTTGTATTTTATTCATTTTTTTTGGTTAAACCTATATGCTCGCGGCGTATTCGAGGTGTGGCCTAGCCAGAGCGAAGTAGCATCTCTCTTTGGCTTTTTCATCTGACCTTCCTATTGTACGCTTAACAAAATCTAGTTTCTTTAATGCTGTGCCGCATGTGTTTTGTATGTGCAAACCTCACGATATGTCATAAGTTAAGGTAATTCCGAGACATTTCACCCTATCTAAATATTTTATATTCACTTCACTCACGATGTAGTTATGGCATTTGTGTGATGAACCAAGTCTTGTTCATTCTTTAAAAATTTCCCAACCTTTTTTCTGCTGCAGTTGAATTTTTTGAGCTGGACTTAAGGTAGTCCGAGCGAGATCGTTTCCCAGTCATAATAGAGACCATATTCAAATTATACATTTTAATTTCACCAGCTGTAGGACACATCAATTAAATATTTTATAATTAATGGTGTTATAATATAGTTTTATATGACAGAAATGGTAAGAAAGTAATGATGAAATAATGAAAGTTTCTTAATGAGTATCTAACTTGACTCATGTTTATCACGCGGTGCGTTGGAATATCCTTCAAAACGGAAGGTTTTTTTCGATATCCAAGAACCTACTGTGGTGAAAATATGATTATTTTCAACTATATTTGAGAAAACGTACAAACTACAGACTGTTAGTTTTTTACGACATATAAGTGTTAGAAATACCTCATTTTGTAAATAATGTCTCTCTGGAGTGCATACACGTACCATTTTCCTGGTATTTTTTGGAAAATATCTCCAGAAGTAATGTGGTAAGGTGTAGAATTTTTGGTGTCATTAGAAGGGTGAGATGTTTTTCTTTAAAACGACTCTAAATTCATTGATTTCTAAGTAAAATGATATTTTGCTTGGACTACCTTAAGTGTGTCTTCTTATACTACGTCGTTACTTTTTCCTTTAATGCTTTTTGGGAGGAAAGATGGCTAGGGATTTCATCTATGTGTTCCATACCCTCATCCTACACATCCACCCACTGGAAGCCGAACACCCTCCCCGGCCGACCTAGTTACACCGCCTGCACCACACACATTCCGCCGGTGCTTGTACCCGCGCACCAGCCCCCGACAATGCCTCCCAAGGTGTTGCCACGGAAAAGCACTCACCGACTCCAAGGACGTCGTATCGCTTCCTTCCCCCCTCCTCCCTTCCCCCTTTGCCCCCCCTCATCTTTCCTGACGGGATCTGCACGGAGGAGGGGGTCGGGGGAAAGTGTCCTCGTTTCGGGCGACGAATATTTCAGCATCGCAACTCTCCTCTCCCTGAGCAGCATTGGGGATCATTATTTTACTAATAGTCCGTGTAGTGTATATTACTATGAATCACTTTTACTGTTTTCATATTTTGTATTGTGCCTCTTCTATCATCATGCATCCATATTTTTCTCCTTATACTTTCCAACTTTCTTTCCGAGCCCCATCTGAAAAGAATTGATACGCTGCAAGTTCAAAACATTCCTAAATTTGAACCATGCATATTTTGTCAAAATAATATGCCTTTGCATTGATAAAACTTGTAAAATTTATAAATATTTCATTTTATCTTGTAAATGCACAGCTTTACAGAAAGACAGGAAATTTTTCCTCACTCCATGTGCCAAAGTTTGCTAAGACAGTCAATAAGAAATGTAATCGGGGGCAATGGGTTTTTTGTCGTTTCAACTGATTGATGAGCTGATTGAGGAGGAGATACCACATGATATATTTAAACTCTGAAAAAAGTACCTCTTGGGTTAATAACGGCGAAATCTTATCTACTTGGGTGGTCTTTTTTTGGACTTGTAGGAGACAACATTACAGCTCCATGCATGATGAAAAAATTCCATGCATACTCTTGGTTTTATACATCTTGAGACTAATGTCAACAAAATAATGTCTTTGCCTGAAGTTATAGAATTGAATCATTGGTTCTCATGCGTGCTAACATCTCCACAGTCAAACGTTCGAGATGATAGTGGCCGAGTAGTACATAAAGTGCTGTGAGTTCCTTTTTCCTGAGGAAGTCATCTAACCTAGGCATGAATAGGCCTAAATTAAGAGAAGAAATCGCTTTAGAACTGGTGAATCAACATTTGAAAAAAAGTTCACCATGGATGTGTTGTATTGAGATGTAGTTAGAACAGTTTTTGCGGAGACAAAACTTGTCAGCTGCGAATAATTCGACTTTTGTTCACAAAAGTGGAAAGAGGTCGCTGCATCTTATGCCCCCAGACCAAAGACTCTTCAATAACTGAAATTGATCTCAAATTCTCAAATATTTGAAACAAAATGCACTCCACGGGCAGGAAAATATGTAAATTATCCAGAAAATATAATAATTGGCTCGTAAAGATTAAAACATATCTATCAGTATATAAAATATATTTTTGTTTCCACTGATAAACTCTGCCGAACAAATTGGCACAAAAACTCGTTCTTTCCGTGCACAATAAGCGACAATTATAAAACCTGAGCTCCACTAAATACACTCCTATAATACAGATCACCATTCCACCTCCCAAAAACATGCATCTTAACGCGGCTGGTGACTTAACACCCCCTGCCTCACGCCCATGTGGCGGCTCGCAGGGTATTATGTAGATGTATATGTAGTTATGCCTCTAGAGTGTCTCATCAAAATTTGTGGTCATATTTTCAATTTAATATATTTGTCAAAACTTTTGTTATGTTAATATTTGAAGCTGTGTTGCCATATTTCAAATGGATTATTACACCCTAAAGGTTTTTAGGAATGTTCCTCATTCATCATTTTTCCAACATTAAAGTTGCCCTTTGAATGAAAGGCAATAAAAAAGCACTGTTGTGCATTACAGTTGCTATGTTTTAAAAATATATTGATAGGAATGAGCAAATATGCATAGCCTTCCATATCAACGTTTGATTCTGAAGTAGGTTATAAAAGACGAAGTGTTGAATGAGCTAACGTAAAAAATTCAAAATATATAATGAATTCCTATGTTAGTCCACCTATATGGTTTTATTATAAATTTCCATCTCTATTCTTAATGGTTTAGTGATGATTTTTGTATTAGTTAATACTTCGAGAGTGGTAGAACGTCCAGCCTTTTTCTCGCAGTACGTTTCACATACGGCGGTATTTATGAAGTTTATAACATATCCTATTTGGAAAAATTCTTAAATTTATATTTAACTAATTTTTTCTTTAAAATTATTGCATAGATATAATTGGAGAAAATTGTGGTAATCCACGCTTTTATCATTTGCTATATATTTGTTGTCATGATTATGTATTATACCGCTGGTATAATATCCTCTGGTCCATCGCACGTGCCTCTAGTGAACGCGCAGAATTAATCCTCCCATCTTGCCTGTGTAAACTGTTTATCTTCTCCTGTTTTGTTTGCCCTCTGCTGGTAAAGGTCCAGGCAGTACCAGTTCGCTACAGTCTCTTGGTCACATTCAGTGATCGAACGGTGGGCAATATAAACCCCCGTCCATTCCACGCTGCACCGCACCGCGACTGAATGTTGGCCCAGATAGCCGGAGACCCGTGATTCAAGTTCTCATCCATTCAAACGTCCTCCATTTGGAATCGACATCCTTCGACCTTTCTCGTGAGCCTTGTACCATGCCTTATCCCCGCGAAACTATTTGCTGCAATAGCTCTATCCTCTGTTATCTCTAAATATTTCGGCTATCACGTACAAATGCACATTGTGATGAGGTATTATGAAGCGGAAGAGCAACAATCGTGCTTTTCCACTTATTTCAATTCTCGTTACTCTGTACTTAACAATTAAAACGGATGATTACTCCGTGAGTCGAAGCACGTATAATAAAAATCCGTGGATGATTGCAGTTTTTTTTAGTACGTCAAACTTTTTCCATTCAACTCCTGGATCTGTTGAACTTATTGGATTATGTAGCGGTCTATTTTGAAATTCTGAAATCTGTTATTGAAAATCTATTTTATCAATTTGTGATATTTTTACGACCTCTTATTCCACTTGGTGCAGTAGTTTTGGCATAAAACCTTTGCTGACGGCAGAAAATATATACTCAGTGAAGTTTAGAGTAAAAGTGACTATTGTGTAAGCGGATGGCTTCACCACCGTGCATTGAAAGGGTCGTCCATCTTTCCACACCGTTTTAAATAGTTGAATTTAATATTTGTTGAAGATAAAATGTTTTAGTTCTCCGATCATCGCATGAAAAGGTTAGAATAGGAGCAGCAGGAGACTTGAAACTCACGTGATAAACTAATGCCACTTTGAGAATTTGAATTATTTCAGGGAGATGGCAGGGTATCATTGCTACTGCTCGATACCTTAGTAGGATGATCGAAGCGACAGAATGATTGAAATCCTCTGTCAAGTGAGTATTCGCTTCTAAGTCTACAGAGCGATTGAGTAACGGAGTCACAAACACCGTAACTATCAGATTTTTATATATTATTAAGACATGATATCTCAGGAGACCAGAACTCCTTGTTTGTATAAATCTACCGAAATTCGCCTTGAATGAATATCTCGTGTTAAGCGTTTAATAGGAAGGCCCTCGGATGGAAACGTAAAAGAGAAATGCTACTTCGCTCTGGTTAGACCACACCTCGAATACGCCGCGAGCATTTGGGACCCTGGTCATAAAGATTTAACCAAAAGAATTAACTAAATACAAAGAAAATCAGCACGCTTCGTTAAAAACTGCTGCCAGCGAAAATATACTTAGTGTCTCGCATCTTTTAGAGGGATGAAGGTGGGAGCCCCTAGACACTCGGAGGCTACACGCTAAGCTTAAGATGCTTGAGAAATTCAGAACTGATGTTTTTCAGAGTGAAAAAGAATATTATCATCAGGACTCACAACATCTTTAGGTCTTACAGAAGCGATAAAATTGGAGAGATACATTGCCGAACAGATAGGTAGAAAAACTCGTTCTTTCCGCGCACAATAAGCGGCCACAATAAAAACTGAACTCAACTAAATACACTCCCATAATTGACGTCACCTTTCCACCTCCCAAAACCTTACATCTTTTAACGGCTGGTGACCCAACGCCCTATGCCCATGTGGCGGCTCACAGGGTAGCATGTAGATGGCGTGGCGGTGTAACTGGCCTAGACACGCGGACAGGCCAAAAAAGATTATTCATAGTGAATTTTTTTGTCTTTGTGCGCAGTAAAATCTGAATGTAGTGAGATTGTCGTAATAGTTTTCGAGTCTTCGGTTGCATTTTATTGGAACAACTGTTTAACTTCACAAAGTGAAGGCAGATTAAAGAAGAGATGTGAGAGAAACCATTAAATATTCCAGTCCGCCATGATTTCCACAGGCTTTAAAAATTTTTTTCTTAGAGATTGCTCTCGCCGATTCCTATGATATTCCAATTACCTTAATTGAGAACCTAAAAATCAATCATCCGCTCATTCATTTTATTTGACTGATGCACAGTAAGTTGTTGAGAGCAGTCAGTATAAATATCTCGATATGCCTAGAATATCCCAATAAAAGTTAATAAAAGTAAGATTCATGCATAGCAAAGAAGAAAATTTGGATTTATTGAGGAAATAACAACTTGCAAAATATTAAAATACAGTCAGCAAGTTTCCTATGTTTAAAACCGGTGAAGATCAAAGCAAAATCATTAAAATTTATGCAGAATCGATACCATCAGAAGCAGCTAGTGGGAATGTACCGGTATCTGTGTGCTTGCATATTGCCTTAGATATGGTTAATGTGGTCAGAGGGGGAAAGTGCTAATGATTATTTACTGTGATGAATAAATTGCATTTATCAATGCAGATTGTTCATTTAGCCAACCTTGGAGATTCTCTTGCCTACCATTCTCTGATCATTCTCCGATCAATTTCGAAATATCTCCATGCATTATACGGCGCTTCATGTAAACCGCGCTAGGCTTCCCGCCGCTTGAACCTTTTCCCATCCTGAGCAAAGTCCCTTAGCTCCCACTGTTTTCAGCCATCCTTGACTCCAAACGATCCATTTGGGACGAGACGGCGGTAATTCTAAACGTTACTGCTTCGCCCTTGACAATTTATGGGTCACTTCAGTTGAATGCTCGGGGTGCATCCAGATGCATGCTCGTGGGGGAGAGGGAGATATGAAACTCCTGACTCCCTGGACCTTTTCTATGAACTGAACTAGCATAAATGCTCAGATGTTTCTGACCTGAGAAAAATGTAAGCCACTTTGAGTAAAGAAGCATATGCCTATGAGCAGCCCTTTTTTATTTCTTTGGGTTCATGCAAGAGTTAGTAAAATTGGTAAACTTTCCCTTGCCTAAGAAACAATTCGTGGCGTAGGGGGTAAATCTTGTCTCAAAAGTCTATGTGAAATAACAGTCGTTAAACCTTGTGTAATATTTTTGGTGAAGGTAATCTGGGTCTTGGCTTTGATGCTGATAAAATAGTAATGCTTTCGGAAAGGATTCCGATTCTTGATTCGTCACTTAGTTATTTAAAGATTCAAATTTTGCTCTTAGGATGCCAAATATGTATATTCATTCATTTACAAGCTACTACAGAGCATTTTAAAATTGCAATATAGCTTTGAAAAATGAAGATGAAAGTTAACTAACAATAAAAAATATTGCTCTGAAGTCGTCAGGGAATTTTTTATCATCTATATGATAGATTATGAATGGATATATTATCCATTTTAACACTTAAGTCCTTTCAAAAAAATATAATCTTACTCTTCCTTGGTTAATATAGTGGTGGGCACGAGCGTAATATGTATATACCTTAATTTATGTAGCAAATGTTTTGGAAAATGAATCGTTTTATATCCGAACCATCGTTTGATATTTTGAGACAAAATTGTGAAATTACACGATGTTGTCCTGCGAGGGAATTTCTGTGATTAAAAGTCACTCGTCTATGATTCTGATGACATTGCACGGTGTCATCCTGACCTGCCGCGGGTGTTTTGAGGCATTGCGTTGTAATTAGCCAAAACGCACCCATCTCTCATGGCAGGGGTGAATAAGCGCATTTGAAAACTGATTTATGAAAGACGGAGTGAGTCATAGAGGTGTAGTTGTTATAGCCTTCGTCCAATCCGTTACCATGGTCAAAAAATCCCGGCTAGCATAAATCCCGGGAGTGATAAACCTCGCATCCCCTTTCAAGCCCTCTACCCCACTCCTCCAACTCTCTAACCCTCCCTTCGCGGTTTTAGGGACTCTGCGGAGACAACGCTTTCATTTTTAATCACCCCATCCCGACCCTTCTCCCGCCCCACAGTGGTTCGGAATCCCAAACACATGGCCAAAATTTAGATATATTATTGTTTTAGCCTAAAAATTGGTACACATAGGTTTTAAAGGTTGCTGAATGCGAATTAGCTGTCAAATTTTGGGAAAACATAATATCTGATGCGGCAGGGCGAAGCCGATGTTTCGAGAGTTAATTGCAATTGTTTCCATGGTCCTGGAATGTTTACCAGGTTTACGTCCGTGCCTAATACAGCTTCTCGATCCGTCTTTTCAGCAGCGAATTTTGCGAATATGTGCGTGTTATTTTCCCAGTCAAATGTTTTCTCTGGTTGCTCAAATATTAGCCTATTTAAAAAAATTATTAATTTGAACATGCATTGCACCAGCAACTACACGGGCCCGGATATAAATGTCGAGTGTATTCCCTGCTGTCTTAGCTACAGCAATTCGATTTTTACTCACTTTTTGCAGATCTTCTGCAGTCGATTTTTTTTAAATAGCTAGATAATGTTTTATTTTATAATAAACTTTAAATATCGCGACACGAACTCGTTTGGAAATATATCTTTTCAGTGTGTATCTACACATTAACTTTTAAAACATTTACCAAATTCTTATGATCATTAATTTATTATTATTATGCTCTATATGTAAAAATAAAAATTGTCAAAAACATATTCAAATAATAATTACTTTCATGGTTTGGTTCCATGTTTTAAAATTGAAAACGGTTAAATCAGAGAGATGTGGTATCCGTTTGATATACGCGGTGAAATTCGGGCTCGGCGTCCGTAGCGCGAGTGCTTCGCTCACTTGTCACTTCCACACTGATTTTTGCGCGCAGGTGCATATTTACCTACCTGTCTAATGAATAATATTGCAGCTCAAGGCTCAGGCTACCCAACCTACTCTTTCAAGTACTGAAATTCGAAATTTTATTTTTGGACTTTTGTCCGCCAAGAGGGGAGGGGAGGGGAGCGCCCCCGTGGTGTTCCTGCCCCGTACTAATCCCTGGGTTTCCCAACAGAGAGTGGATTGCAACGAATTTCCATTTCGGGAACCAAATGGAAAACTTTCCGTCCGGTGTTGGCTGATCTGCTGTCGGCGGGTGATTTGCCCTGATACACTCTGAAAGGCATAGTAAACCGACTGATTGACATCCCCCTGCATTCATCAAACTCCTGATTCACGGATTTACACACGATCTCGCGCAGGATAAATCAAAAGGGCGCATCTTGCACCCGGGCGAGTGCGCGGGATGTGTTGGGTCACTCAGGGACAATAGCATGAACCTGGCTGCGTGTGCGATTCGATTGATCTCCGAAATCTGTATCCGGGGCAGGGAATGAACGGAGAGCGTTTGAAAATCCCTGAAAGATATCCGATGTTTGCGTTTGCGCTGAATACTGCACTAGCCGCATTATAATGCAGGTGAATGAATGTATACGCGAGAGGGTTTGGCAAAAGGAAAACGCAATCCACGTGTCGTGAGCATTGAGTTTTGGCATTGGAGTCGGTGCAAGATAACTTCGCAGTTGAAGTATACTGAATTCGCTTTGATACAAGTGAAAAGTAAATATTTTACATGGCTGCATGGCTTCAACAAAGGCCACGATAATAGACACCTCCGGTCACTTGACTCCCTTTCCCGAATGGCATGGGACATCTACATCTACAAAATACCCCGCGAGCCGCCGCATGGGCGTGTGGCAGGGGGTGTTAGGTCACCAGCCGTGTAAAGGTGTAAGTTTTTTTGGAGATGAAATGGTGAAATGAATAATAATAAGAGTGTATTAAGTTAGCTAAATTTTTATTATGATCGCTTATTTTTTGCGGAAAGAACGAGCTCTTGAACCTATCTGTTTGGCAGTGTACCTCTCTTATTTTATTTCGTCTGTCAGACCTAGAGATCTAGTTGGGAGTCACGATAATATTCTCTATGTTGCTCTGAAAAAAATCAGTTCTGAATTCATCAAGCAACCTAAGCCTAGCGTGAAGCCTCCGATTCTCTAGAGGCTCCCACATTCATGTCTCTAGAAGTTGTGAGGCACTCTATGTACGCTCGTAGCAGTTTTTAACGAAGCGCGCTACTTTCCTTTGTATTTTATTAATTTTTTGGTTGAATCTATTTTACCTGGGTTCCGAATGCTCGCGGCGTATTCGAGGTGTGGCCTAACCATAGCAAAGTAGTATCCTTCTTTGACTTTTTCATCTGAGGACCTTCCTATTATACGTTAAACAAAACCTAGTTTCTTTAATGTTGCACCACATATGTTTTGTATGTGAAATCCCCACGATATAACATAAATTAACATAATTCCGAGACATTTCACTCTATCCGAATATTTTATGTTTACTCCGAAGACGGTTTCTCACTGTGAGATTGCTGCAATTCAGGTGCAATATCCTCTTCGTTGCAGCCGCCCCACCAGCACTAAGAGGATTTTTAGTAACGTGTTGACAAATGTTGACAAAATTTCTTCGAGACGTGCACCGTGGTCTCCCGCTTCTAGGTCTTGATTCCATCGTTTCATCGCCTTCCCTGTATCGTTTGAGCCAATAATTAATCGTACTTCTGTTCATGCCCATTTCCATTGATATTTCGGTGACGGCTGAGCCTATCTTTACCATTCCCACAATTCTTCCTCTCTTGCCTGGACTCAAAGGCATTTTGGGAATATCTGTCACTCTTCGAGGATGAAAGTAGACTGAATAAAAACTCGAAAGCGCTCACCCAAAAACAAATGCACTTAAAAACCTTATCCCATGTTACCCAATGGTCAACCACCGTCCGTGTGAAGATCATAGGCAGTGATAAGCTGTCAGCGGCCTTCACTCCAGAGTTTTAAGTGGGGATAGGGATTGATTTTTACCAGTTTTTGTCGACGCAAATGAGAGAGCTTTAGGTGATATTTCAAATGCATACAAGGTCATCTAATGTGCTCACGTCCTCATGTATAGCGGTAAAATGCTCAAGGCACGCGAATGGCCGACCTCGATTGGAACAATGAGCCTACTGCCTGTGTTTGTATTTCCCTCGTCGCGGCGAGACCTAAGAATAATATGCCACGAGAGAAGAAGCTAAATTTCCACCTAGAGTGATTGCGGCGCCACTCCATTTGTTGGGACACTTTATTATCCCATAGTACATCTGGATTATATTATATTTTTTGCTTAGTGAAGAAAAATGTTATGATTAGGGTTTTAGGCTTAATATTCGAAATTTAGAAAACAATCGTATTAAAATGTATTTTTTTCCGTACAGTAGACTCCACAAGGCACCGTGATATTTGTTGACAACTTTATGAGAAATGTAATTTTTCGTGTGCATAAAATTATCAGTATTTATTTCATCAATATATTTCGTAATATGTCATGTTAAAATATGTGTTAAAATTGCACGGAATTTTCATAAAATCTAATCCGTAGATGAAATTTTTTCACTCTTATTTATATCACTAGTGATGACACAAAAGCAAAATTTACAACAAATCCGTGTTTTAACGAGTCCGTGATTCCGACCAAAGAGTAGTTAATTTTAGACAAGTATTTATCGAAGGCATGCTGAAACGACAAAAGAATTTCAAGGACAAGATTAGAGTGATACCTACTTGTATTTGCAAAGGTCAATTATTAAACTTTTGTGGCCGAAAATCATACAAGAACGTTCAGGTGCTTATTATAATTATTTTAAGAATTGTATTTTTTTGCTATAGGTAACAGAAAAAGCGAAATGATGTTGCAATGGGTGCCTATTACCAAATATTAGAACCTTGACCATTTTTGACAAAGCATTTCCTCAATGCGAAAATAGTTAAGAGATAATTATGAATGGAAAAAAATAAGGTGGTAAATTATGATTTTTATGATGGCGAAATATTATTGATTTTTTAAAAAATAGCTTCTAAAAGTTTTTAAGTATTCTTGAAGATTAAAGAGGTGACTTAGGCGCATTTTGCAACACCAGCATGATTATCTAGAGCTTTTACACGAATAGTTTAAATAAATCTATTTCTTCGCTAATTTAGGCTCTCGGGTATAGAAAATTGGATATCGGAGGATCATTCCAATGAAATGAGTTTCAGAAGACAAGGCTAGCTAACTGAATTTCGATAAAATTATCGGAATTGATATCGATCCATATTATCGGAAGAACCGCACGTCCCGAAGGATTCGGTCCTACTTTAGTCTCCTCGTCGCTTCGCACCCCCCGCCACTTGCCTTCTCCCTCTAATTGATTTCTAATCTAGGCCACCTACTCAAACAGAAGGCCCTTCTGGCCACTGAAGGAGCCGGGGGTCAAAGGTTGCGCTTTGCGGAGCAAGCGTTTGTTCGGGGGGAGACAAAAGGTCTCTCTTCAAAGGATTCGGAACGGAGTCATAGCAGTTTACCTTCAGCACCTGAGCAATTTGAGTGATTCTGAACTCCTTAAAGACTCAACCACTAGAGCGTTTTATCAAGAAATAATGTTCCTTTGGTTTTTTTTAATGCCCATTATCAGAAGGATTGTTACCTCTTTGCCATGCATCAAAAGTTCTATTATTTGCAGGCACAAAACTATCGACCTCAACAAGGATTGCTCAAATATGGATCGTGCATTCGACATTTATATTGGCAGCCCAGTGCAAAACGCAACAAATTTTGGTCGATTAAGCTATGAAACCACGCTCAGATCCAGATAGATAGACAGAAATGAGAATTATAAAAAATTACTTCTGATGACAAATCATGTGAATTTGCAAAAAAAAATACTAGAGAAATACCTTATTTAACTCATGATACAGATATAAAAAAGAGCAATTTTCCACAATGATAAAATTTATATCGACCCGGGTTTTAAAGTTTATACAACGTGATCAGATGATTTAAATTATATATTTGTGGAAAATTGCTCATTTTTACTTATGCATCATGCAAAAATTCCACTCAATTTCGTCGGAACCTTTGGATCTTATTTAGCCAAGTATACTGGCCACGATTTAAGGAATAAATTTTTTTTATGTGGAAAGTTTTGTGGCTGCTCTTAGACCAAAACCTTAGAAGGGCTCATTACCTGCTCCTACAATTCTTCTGGTCACTAATTAACCCTGGAGAATGCTCGCCATACTTCAGGGCTTTTTACATAGGTATATAGATTTCTTAGACCCCTAAAATACCCAGATTTTGCAGTCAAATAATAAATTCGGGAGTGGGACGCTTTTGTGCACTGATGTTTCATCTTTCCTTGACAAAAAGTTATTCCTAGGTATAATCCACGTGTTACCGGCAATGTTCCTTCTGACATTCTTATAATCTTGCCTTATAATCTCTTTTTCTATCCACCTGTCTTCGGGAAACATCCGGCCAAGATACATAGTATCGCTCACAATTATAAAACCATTCTCACTGCCCTCCATGTCAAAAATTCTACTTCGGTCATTTACGCGTTTATCTCCTTATGCATTTTCCTCGCTGCTTCACTGAAGCTTTCTTGGAGCCCCTATAGTTCTTGTAACCTATCAGACAGTTCAGTAGGCCAGGCAGCAGTGACAGACATAGAGAGTTAGCGGCTCTCATTCAAGTCAATGAGTGCGTCAGGGGTAACGTATTTAGTTTATGGTGCTGGTTGAAAGGCCCAGATAGATTGTGTTTGAAAAGTTGGAGATAATTTCGATCACATAACTAAGGACTTGCGTACTATAAATACGAACTAATTGAGGTCTTAGTGTATTCAAAACACTCATAAAATCTCATAAAACCCTCCCAATTGAGTATGTATCATGTTAACATAGTTGATGGACATAAATATCACGATTAGAGACGCTGTGAGGAATATAACGGAGATTTAAGTGATCCATCCATTTGGGTAAAAACCAAAATCGGGGACCGTTCGTTGTTGTACTACTCGACGCTTCAGTTACGTGGTCTTGATTATCTCACGCGGTGCAAATGCAATCACCCCAGGCCCTAGGTCACTGATAGCCTTGAGTCTTTGCTCCCCGAGAATGGTGACACATATTGTCAACGAGATGCTTCACCCCGGATTGCGAAACACCAAGGTAATTAGTCAAGATGAATGGTTTATGTGGTCGAGCTTTTGGAAGACAGGTTTGAACTAAGTAGTGCAGAAATCCGATCAAAATAGGCAGCAAGGATTGGAGTTACCCAGATAAGAACTAGCAATGAGTCCCGATGAAGTTTCTAAACATCTATTTATTCATATTACTCTGCAAGCAACCTCAAGGATATGAGTCAGGGGAAGAGTTATCACCAATATGAGAAATAAGATGTCAGTAACTTTCACCATCATGCACACTAGAGGTATGCTAGCAATGCCATATAAAGTATTCATTTTAGTGCAATTTGCAACTGCGTAAAGGAGATGCAGGAATCACGTGAAATGTGATGCTAGTTCTACGTTACTGATTAAGGAACAAACAATAGGGAGCAAATCAAGTATACTAACCCCTACCAAACACCCCTGTGGTGGCTAGCACGGTAATAAGCAGAAGTAGAAGTATTATATCGTATAACCCACTTAAAAGTCTTATTGGCTGCCGTTATGGTCTCTTATCGATCGCGGGAAAAACAGCAATTTTAATCCGTTTGTTTTGCAGTGTATTTCCCTAATTTTATTCCAATGATTTGATCTACCGTGGTATGCTGGTTTCGTAACATATTGATAACTTTGTTAAAGAATAAATTGGTTTTGAATTTACATAAACTTTTAAGTATAATTTTCAATCGAGGATGAAAAAGCGAATAATATCACGGTTTTTACAAGAGGTCAGCAACACTAACTAGATTATCACAACGTCCTTTTAATTATCTTTCCGATATTCTATCCACGCGTTCTGATTCGGTTTTTAAGTCTACTTCATGAGGAACACAAATAATGGTAGCGTATTCCAAGCTCGGAACGGAGGCACAAGCGTTTATGGAAATTGAAGAACTAAACAGTAGATGAGATTAGTTGGGTTCAAATGAGATGCAAGTCACTTTCAATAGGGCTCTGATTAGATGTGTCTCGAAATGACGCGTTTTCTGTTTTGCTCAATTCTTCTGAGAATTGTATTCCATTGGAGTTCTAATCTATTGCTCAATTGAAGACCGTTATTTTCGTTGAGATTTCTTCTCTCCACCCTAATTTCCATATCTTATTTGAGGACACAATACAGGCTATCATTTCCGGAGCCAAAGGCCCACGGTTGGGTCCCAAGTGCAGGTAGACTTAAAAATATGAAGGTTTTCAAGTGCTTCATCTGCTTCAACGATTTGGTGAAAATCACGATGTATGAAGCATTTCCCTCTAAATGTTATCATGGGAGTCAACACGTTTCCACATTTCCCGGCGTTTTGTATTTTTTCGGAGCTGAGTTCAGTGGGATGAAAATATTTCCCGCCACTTTCTTGGCAGGTTTGCTAGTTTTGGCGATGTATCGCAGATTTGGTGAAAGTTTCTATAAAATGTGACCGAATTTCAACAATCTGTGTCAGTAACAGTTGAATTCTATTTCAAGAATGTATTGTGCGTTTATTATGCGATGCTAATTTGGCGATTGAAAACATAAGGGCAAGAATTATGAGGTGATCTTTAGGACAGTGATTGGTACATGTGATCGGTTGACTCAATGAGCTTGTGTTAACGCATTTCTAACAGTGCTAATAGCTTAAAGGAAGACTGAACATATTTTCTGTGAACTATTTAAATAAATTTCATTAGTTTACCTCCGATGGGGTGACAGCCGCATGGAGTTTATCATTCTTTCCACTAGGTTTAAGAGTAAAGTCAAATCTTACCATAAATATCCTGCGGAGATTGATCGAAAAGTTGCAATTTTAATCTTTGAAGATATTAGAAAGTAAAAGAAAGTAATTCGAGTGCATTTTCTTACAAAATATTTCCATTTAAGGTCTGATGAAATGCGCAAACGAAGTCTCGCCCTAAAATTTGAGTTATGTAAGCTTCTGTAACTTTAGGCATGTAGAAAGAGAGACTTTATAGGAAAACACTCTAGAGAGATGACTAGAAAGAGAGAACTCTTAGATTTTTCCACACTTAAAAATTTAATTTCCGACCCAGGTTTCGACTGCCTTGCAATCATTTTCAAAGGTCCTTTGAAAATGATTGCAAGGCAGTCGAAACCTGCGTCGGGAATTAAAGTTTTAAGTGTGGAAAATACTAAGAGTTCTCTCTTTTTAGTCATGTCAGTACATCTACATCTACGTCATACCCTGCAAGCCACCCAAAGGGTGTGTTACAGGGGGTGTTTTCGCACCAAGCATGCATGAATGATATGGTAGAACACCGACATTACATTAAAACCCGCGTACCACACATGCAAAGCGCCAATTAAAAATCTAATACCCAAGAAACATTCTATCTTCAATCGTTCCAACATGCAAGGGATACAAAGACTACTACTACAGATTCAAAATATCATGCATAAATAAGAATATCAATATTTACATCATGCATAAATAAGAGAGTAGAGAATATAATGAGAAAGATTTACTGCCTGCCTATTGTCAATACTCGAACTATTCATGACGACGATCACAGCTGGTCCCGAATGGTACGCGGAAAAAATGACATTTTATACCTATCGGTTCTACAATCTAGCTCTCTAATTTTATTGGCGCGATCTAATCTGCCGTAGTACGAAGGGGTTAATAGTATGTTTTTTACGTCGTCAGTAAAATGATTTTCCTGAAATTTATTTAGGAGGTTAAGCCTATTATTTAATCTACGCTGTGATAGCGATTTCCATCCTAATTCTTCTACAGGTCCAGACACACTAGCCAACTTATCGTAGCATCGTTTCACAAACCTAGCTCCTCTTCGCTGGACGCGATCTAACTCTGATATCAACCCCGTTTCTTATGGATCCCATACACTAACAGCATATTCCAGATGAGGCCTAACGATTGAAAAATAACAACGTTCTTTCACTTTATCATCACATTTTCCGAGTACTCTCTTGATAAAGCCTAGCTTCCTATATGATTGACCGCATATTTCCCTAATATGTTTTTACCCAAGATAGGTCGTGAGTAATTGTGACCCCTAAGTACTTTACAGACTCGGCGTGAATTATTTCCGTATTTTTAATTCTGTAAGCCCTACCTTGCCTATTTTTCTTTTTCCAAAAGCTGACTGCTACGCACTTTTTTATGTTTAGTCCCATCTGCCACTTTTCGCACCAAGCATGAATAGCAAGTAGGTCGATTGGTAACGAGTCGCTATCTTCGGAATTGTTAATATCCCTATACATAACCGCGTCGTCTGCGAAGAGTCTAAGCTTACTTTAAACGACGTTGCTAATATCATTTATGTACAAGAGAAATAAAAGTGGACCAATTACACTTCCCTGAGGAACACCCGATGTAACGCTGTGTTTGACATGATACCGTCTATGACAACCCTTTGTTCCCGCCCATGTAAGAATTGATTAATCCAGCTAATAATGTTTTTATCTATTCCATATGCTTCTAGTTTTGAGAGCAACTTAACTTGAGGTACCTTATCGAAAGCTTTCTTAAAATCGAGGAATATCGCGTCAACTTGAACATTATTTTCACCCGAGAGCAAGATGTCATGAACAAAGAGGGCCAATTGGGTTTCACAAGATCTACCCTTTCGAAATCCGTGTTGGTTATTTATTAATAATTCCTCCCTATCTAAATGACTCATAATGGAGTTTACGATTATGTATTTAAATAACTTACAGGAAATGGATGTGACAGAAATAGGCCTATAGTTACTAGGGTCTTCCCTGTTGCCGCTTTTGAATATAGGCGTGACATTTGCTACTCTCCGATCCTTAGGCACTACGTGATCTATTAAAGATTTGGTAAATATTAATTCTAAGTAAGGCGCAATGTCTGATGCCAATGTTTAATATACGCGAGCAGGTATTTGATCTGGACCGGGGGATTTGTTGGGGTTGATATTTTTTAGCTGATATTCTATGCCGCGACAATTTATAATAATTTCAGGCATACATGTTTGGGAACGAACTGGCTGCGGATCGAAAATATGTGGTGTATAAGTACTGAAAATGCTTTTGAAGAATGAGTTTAACGAATTGGCTTTTTGTAGACTGTTGGTTAGCTTTTCCCCTTTGATATTCTTAAGCGTGTGTACTGTTGATTTATTTCCTTGAGTGTCCCTAACATACGACCAAAATGCCTTTGTATTATCGTTCAATTGTTCTCCCAGTAATTTACTTTTGAAATCAGCTAACGCCCTTCGGCACGCTTTTTTTGCTAAGAGTTTAGATATTTTGTAATTTTCGGTGACTGTGTATAGTTCTTCGGAGGATTTTGTATTTTTGTTAAATTGTTTTTTAATTTTTGTTATTTTTTAATTTATTAATTTTTTTATACTTATTATTTTTTACTTTTTTATTAATTATTTATATACTTAAATTATTAATAATAATTTAAGATTAGTTAATTTTTGCCCTTTTTAACCTAGCATGACATGTTCTCTGGTGCTTTAATATTTTTCTAACCTCCGCGTTATACCACCTAGGCTCTGCATTGGCTCTTTTCCATTTACTTGGTATGTATTTGCTAACTACTGATCGTGTAACGTTGAGGAAAGTATTCCACAAAACCTCAGTATTACTGTTGATACTTATTTTTTGAAAAGTAGTAAATGAATTTTACAACTCTCGTTTCATACCTTCGTAGTCAGCCTTATTAAACAAGTAGATTTTTCTTTGTGGATTATGTTTCTTGATCATGCTCACGGAAAAATTAGCTTTTACTATCTTGTGGTCGCTTATTCCCTTATATATACCTATGTTTACAACCATGTGTGGAATATTTGTCGCTAAAAGATCAAGTGTATTTTTCCCTCTAGTTGGAGCAGTGACTAATTGATGTAGTGAGTGAGATGTGAACGTATACAGGAGTGACTCACAAAGGTCTTTGTCTTTCCCCCCAGTGATAAAACTGTAAGTGTCCCAGTCTATGGACGGAAGATTGAAAATTGATTGACAGTAGTGTCATTCCACAAAGTTACGCCTTCAACCATTAAGTTTACTCTAGAGAGACTTTATAGGAAAAATGAGAGACTTATAGCGCATAGATCTCGTCAGAAAATTAACAGCGATAGGTTTTCTTAATTCATAGCTGCAATAAAAAATAAATGAATCGCTTTCCGCAGTTACTTTTACAGAATAGCAAAAAAACCTCTTATGAAGAAGGTTTCAGCGTACGGTGTGAAGTAAATGAGTCAATCAAGTTAAAATCATGTGTACAAAACTAGCTTAATACTGATAATTCAATTATACAAAGCGATATTTGTAACCTATTACTTTTACTTTATTTACTTCATGCATCTTACAGTCACTGAAATAAAAAAATTACAAATCGAATATACTTTTAATTATGGCTTGGGAATAATCTCACTCAATCCACCTTAAAAAGTGAAAAAAGTTTATACAGCAGTTAGTATCGTTAGGTATATCACATGTGCCCTATTTTGTGTTAGAGGTAAATATGAAAAAAATGGGGTAAAGGCTCCAGGCAACGCGGTGCACTGGGAACAAGCTCTGATTCAGCTTTGAATAGGATTTGACTCGGAACTACCGAGACCAGGTTTATGTGGGCTCTGCATCGGATAGAAAGTCGTCCTCGAGAGCATCCCTCTCTCATCCCTTCAGCCGTCGTCTCTTGGCTGATTGGACGAAGGGGTTCGCTGCTCGAGGG
This sequence comes from Ceriagrion tenellum, assembly GCA_963169105.1. NCBI lineage: Eukaryota > Metazoa > Arthropoda > Insecta > Odonata > Coenagrionidae > Ceriagrion > Ceriagrion tenellum. The sequence continues at coordinate 185,851,699 of OY720632.1, read as the reverse complement.
CTTGAAGGCGCTGTCTTCCCATTCCACTGCCTTCGTCTTGAATCTCCCGCCCATCCGATGTTGAGTGCTCCCAGGGAACATATCTAGGTATCTCGCACGCATCCACTTCGACTTGAGAAGCATCCTTGCCTGTTCCTCAGAGCATCTGCTTCCATCTCCTTGATGAATTTTTGGCTGGTTTACCTAACCCATGAATTATTCTGATGGCGAAATCAGAATGATCATTACCTTTGACTGAGGTGTGAATCCCCAAGTCCAATCATCGTGCTTGTGATTGTTGATCTAAGCGTTGACGTTAGTTGCTTTACCAGTGATAAGCTGCGTTCTCTAATATTTTTTTCACTTCTCAGAGAGTTATTTCCTCGAGTCGTCTTTTTTTCTGCATATTTTGCAGAAATTGAAACTTCTTATGGAATCTAATTTCCTATGACACGTCACATCTGCCTGTGCAGCAATAAAAAATGAAACTCTGTAATACCACAAGCACTTAAATGGAACGACTTGGTGCATGAATCAGCCACCAAGCCAGTCATTATGGCAAACATCTGCGAAACTGCAAAGTTTTATTTTCCAATTGCGAAGCATTCCATGGAGTTCCATGGAGTATAGCCAGATACTGTCTTACATATCAATTTTTATGTGTACAAAGTAAAATAGACCGAACTGGAAGTTGATTTAGGCCAGGGATCTTGCTTTAAAGGACAGAGGTGCAGGAAGAGAGTTTCATTGTTTTGTAGAAAACCTTGGAAATTTAATCAAAGATAACACTTTGTATTTTCCACACTTTTATTGCACCTCGACCGGTTTCAACACTTTCACGTCATTTTCGAGAGGAGACAGAGTGAGCAGTTTCTCTGACTAATATAGGTTTGAGAAGTAGGTGGGGTAAGCATAACAAAGGAGGCAGGAGGTGGGGACTTAAGTTTAAGGAGCAAGGTCAGGGTATTCGAAAAAGATTTTAGGGAGGTAAGGAACCCGCATAGTAAACAAAGGGGAATGCGTCATCGGCACAACCTCGTTATCAATTCTATCCCCATACATATTTTGGAATGCCCCAATTACAAAATTTTCCAAAAAATCCAGTTTAGCACCTTTGTCAATGACATGTAAAATATGAATATTAAAATCAGATGAATGGTCACAATCCGATAAATGCTCATGAGCAAATTGTTTCCGAAGGAAAATGTCAAATTATGTTTTTACAATCCAGTGACTTCCATAAAATTGTTTTATAATTCTAAAGATTGCATGAATGAAAAAGAAAAAAGTGGAGTTTACATGTTAAAATGCAATACAAATGATTGCAACAGGTTTTATATTGGGCAGACTGGAAGAAGGTTTAGTGTAAGAATAAATGAACATAAAAAATCATTTTTGTAATTTGACAACAAATCTATGCTTGCTAAGAATTTTTGCTAAGCATTTGTTGACCATTCGTCTGATTTTAATTTTCATATTTTACATGTCATTGACATAGGTGCTGAACTGGATTTATCGGAAAAGTTTGAAATTGGGGCATTCCAAAATATGTATGGGGATAGAATTATTAACGATGTTGTGCCGATGACGCATTCACCTTTGTTTACTATGCGGATTCCTAACCCCCCTAAAATCATTTTTGAAAACCCTGACCTTGCTCCTTAAACTTAAGTCCCCACTTCCTGGCTTCTTTGTTATGCTTACCCCACCTACTTCTAAAAACATATATATATATAAGTCAGAGAAACTGCTCACTCTGTCTCCTGTTACAAATGACGTTGTAAGCGTTGAAACCGGTCGAGGTGCAATAAAAAGTGTGGAAAATACAAAGTGTTATCTTTGATTAATATAAATTTCCACAAATTAAACCCGTCAACGATTGATCTAATTGGGAATTTAAGTCTACAGCCCTTCGCTACACACGGGTTTTAATCATGATTGGTTAATTTCTATGCAGTGATTGTGAAAAGAAGATCTTTATGATCTCGAACCTTTTTCCCATGAATCATTGCAGTCCATGCACAACTAATTAAATTACGTATCTCTCTCATTTCTCCATAATCACAAGAGAGACTCTTCCACTGATGTTAACTCTGCATAACAATACGGTGTACTTTGAATAAGGTGCTGGACGACGGTCCATGTGCATTTCATCCTCTTCTGATTCTGCGTTCTTCTCTCATATTGTCCTGCTATTCTTTCCCTAACATTCCACAGCAATGCATATCAATTTATTCACTCTATCTGAAAGAAGCCTCTCTAAAGAAACCAAATCTATATTCCGTTAATAGAAATGACGCCGTTGAATATCGCCATAAAAGCTTCGTCACCTCGAACCTATTTTTCAAAGGATTCCCTTTTGTCGTGAATTCCTCGTCACTGCAGAGTCTGTGAGTTGAGTTCCCTAGAAATCTCTCTCTTACTCCTGGACTCTTTGAGACCACCCAACCGAAAGTTCCCATCGTCGGGAATTTCAATTATATCAAGACGATACTGCCGATGGATTCATACGCTTCCATTCGCCATCGTCCGCCTTATTCGTTCACTTGGGAACTTTGCTCTATTTCCAGAATTCTCTTGCACCTTACCTCGGCTTCGTTAATTAAAATTCACTCTTCTGGCCTCAATTTTAAAATCTTAAAATTAAGAACTTTCCTTATTCCATGGCTAAGAATTTCAATATGTTGTAGATAGAATTTTCTCCTTCGCAATCTGCTTTACAAACAATTTTGGTCTTACGTAACTAATCCATCGGCGTCATTCTTAATGTTTTAGCTTAAATTTTTGGAAAACTAGTTTGTTTCAATCTGCAATCGAGTCGAATTTTAAACCATGTGCCTTGGAATTGGATTGCTTTTAAATGCCATACCTACGTACAAATTTGTCGCATTCGCTAAGAAAGCTTGAAATTATGAATGGATATTTATGGCGAAAATTATATCTCTTTTTCCTCATATTCTTAAATTTAGATGTGAATGATTGAAATCTTTGGAGCTGTTATTATCGTCAAGAGACGGAAAATTTAAGGAATTACTTTCCCGATCAACTCTAACATTTCTGTAGTCTTGTAATCAAAACTTAACTCTTATCCAATATTTTATCTGGAAGCAAATCAAATAAGCTCGCTGCTGACATTTATTTAAATATTTCTGCATTTTTAATCACTTTTTTTCTACCTAGTTCTTTGTTACTCTACTTATTTCTAAGGTTTTATCCAACATTTGCTCCTAGATATCTCATCTCAAATCTCTTGCCAATCGCTTGAAAGACCAGAATGTAGAGTTCAAGTAACCAGGGATTATTTTATCTGTAATAATTTAGTTAGAATGGTTGTGGTATGGTTATATACAGGATACGCTGGTGATAATTTGTTATGTATATGTATTTGCATCTGGTAAGTGCAAAAAACTAGGTAGAGATCTAAGAATCAAACTTTTTCATGTATTTGATAATTATTTTTGCATGGATTGGATTTGTTCCCATAAATGCTATTGCATTTTAATCGGCAAGGATTCATTTACATCGTGATTATGGTGAAAAATTATCGCACTTTCTCATTGCACTATCGCACTATCGCAAATTTCAACTTTTTCACTTGATTTTTTTTGTCAGTAATTATAATCAGATCATCTGCTGAGAGTAGGTTCAGAGTTTTATGACACTTCTTTTGAAGCTAATTTTGGTCATCGCTTCCAATGGCGCTAATGATTGGTATACTATGCATTAATGATCACGAAAGAAATCAGAATTTATAGTAAAACAACTTTGTTTGAGATTATCCCCGACTTGAAATTTTTTTGTTAACCAATGCTAACGCACGTACAGATTTCACAATTAGTTTTTGGAAGTCTATATCAAGAATTTTTATTCAGTTTATGTCTATAAGCTGCAAGTTTTCTTTCGTATCTTCTTATTAAAGTATCCTTATTACCTAGAGTGATACATCAAATAAAGAGTCAAAAACATTAATTTGCAGTTGATCTTATTCCGCCCGTTTCTCCTTCACCAGTTGCGGTAAAGCTCTGATATCCGCCGTTGTTTTTTTGTGAGGCTGTCATCGTTCAACATAGAAATTTTATTTTTCAAATGCTTTACACTTCAGAATAATTTAAACTTTAAAGTTGTATCAAAATATACATATAATATTCAAATATTCTGCAGAAATATGTTCAAATATTGGTGAAATTAATTATTAAAGGAAAAAATTAAAGAGAAATTAATGTGTTCGTTATTAATAATGGAAACAATATAAAATATCTAACTGTCAAGTATTTTTTAGTGTACAACATTTATGGTGTTGCGGGCGGAGCTCTTTTTAAACAATTTCCCTTTTAACACGCGTATTTTGACAAATGAATACTCCCACTCATGTCCTAAGTAGAGAAGAACTTAAATGGGAGCTCGCTTGGCATCTATAGTCCCATATCCGATTACTACCTATAGCAAATGATCACACATACTTACGCCTAGTCGTAGTATCCTTTTGTCCTTTTTTGGGGATTGGGTTGGTGTGATGGTTTAGAGTACTGGTTAACCACACGGGCGGACAGGGTTCAAATCCCTGCAGAGGAGGATGTTTTTCAGAGGAAACCCGGTCCCTACTTGAGCGCCTTATGGAGGGCACTTCAAGTACAGTACTCCATCTGTTGGATGAGACGTTAAGCCGTGGTCCCCTTGGTGCCTTTCGCTAATGCCGACGCCGGGTTTCTATTCACCCTTCCTCCCTTACCTATCCCCTATGGCGCAAATGACCTTAGCTGTCGGTCGTCTCCCCAAAAATACAACCCAGTGTCTTATATTGCGATTGAATGGGCAGCAACAGTGTTTTTGATCAGTTTGGTAAATAAATTATATTTTTTTGAAATTGTTCAAACTTTAAATGTTTAAATTTCAGCAACAAAAATACAGCCATTTTTCAATTGGAATATTTTTCTAGTTTGATACCTTAGTCTTTTGTCCTACCTTAAAAAACAAGTTTGGTCGAGGGCAGTGCATAAACACCGAGATATTTATCTTCAAAGATTGGACAACGCCCTCGTTTGCCACGACCGAAGGACCGACTGACGGCGTCAACAGGATGTGTCGCTTTACTTTGAGAACTTGTATCTTGGTCCGTGTAAATGTTAGTACAACACTTTATACACCAATCTAAAGATAATTTTATTTTAATTTCAGCAATATTTTCTATTACATGGTACCAATAATAATGGAGACACGTTAATGCAATTATTATCACCGCACACCCTAAATTTAGCAGTTTTGTCAACTTCATGAACTTTGTAACTCAGCCTAGGAAAAACTACGTAATATACAGCATTGACTTTCCATCAAAAGTTTCTAGAGCTGAGTAACTTGGTGGTATGAGCATTGGACGTGAATTTCAAAGGCCCTAGTTCGATTCCCGGTCCAGTCAAATTTTTTCCACTTGGAGTCGGCCATCTTTACGCCTTCACACCACCATTGTGTTTGACATTTTTATGTTTTCCTATCCATTAATAATAATTTTTTCTGTAGATGGCTATAGATGGCTAACATTGTAAATTAGAGCCGCGTTAACAGTTATATAGAAATATCAGTATTAAAAATGCAGTCTTTATGGACCGTTTCAGATTGGTAGAGACTCCTTCCTCGAAGGACATATGCGTCTACGTGGCTGCTTCCTCTCTTTCGAGAGCGTCTGGCCGCCATTCTCAAGCAAGAAGTTCTTTCATTCCCTGTTTTATTTCTTTCACCATCTCATGCCATTTACTCTCGTCTGCATCTTCCCTCGACTCGCATTCTCATTTCCAGAAGTAGCCGGGGTATACACCTCATTCCCAAAAAAACCTCTTCTTTCTCACTCTTGGAAGATTTTACTTCTGGAAAAGGATATAAGTGATCATCTTAAACGGGGCCATTAGTTGAGCATGGAGAAGCTTCCCTACAAAACGAAGTTTAAATTCTATGGACACATTACCCAACATACACCCACGTATGATTTTGACCCGAAGTAGTTACGAAATTGATTAATTCATTGTTTCTGCGGTTTCTATTGCAACTAACTATTGGTATCCCCTTTCCGCCGCTCCGTCAAAATGATTGGATCATACGACTTTTGGCTTCTTCCAAAAGAAGGTCCTCGAACTTAAAAATTAAGTAGCACAAGTATGGTACCCAAACAAAATTACTAATCTATACCAATAAGCAAATGAATAAACGACAGTAACGATTACCAATGTACACACAAAGACAAAATACCAGTGCAGATTTGTCAAAATCAAACCAAATGTGAGGTTTTCAAAGAATTCATTGATTAAACTGATCGTAAAATGCATTAAAGTACGCAAGCAAGGATTGCGTATTTGTCAATTCATAGGGTCACGACTTTGAACCGAGCATTGTATTTATTAGCGACGATAAAAACTACGAGAAGTTATACGTTTGAGGTATGGGTTACATTTACGTCAAAATGTCTAAACCACGGATACAGAGAGAGTAGGCGAGGGATCGTTTAGTATGGGAAGGGTGGAAGCTATTAAAATGGAGATATTGTTGCTTGTTAGTAGGCTTGAGATGGACGGAAGTGTGAAATTTAAGTTTGCTTAGGGAGGTGTCAACATCCAGAAAAGTGATGTTAGAAGCAGAGATGTTAGAAGTGAAAGAGACAGAGGTACGTGAAGGTCAAAATTCTCTTTTCAAAATTAGTAATAGGAAAGAGAAATAGTTAAAACGTTAAGCGCTGTTAAGAAAAATGTAGAGTAAAAAATAAATTTAAACTTAAGGTAAAATATAACGTATAACTTATTTATGAGATAAATCATGTAATTAACCGTTGATCTCTTTCTCACTATAAATAGTTTAACTCTCTATGTACGCTTTAAAAAAATTGTAAACTAATTTTCCCTAAATTTGCAGATTTGACCTTCATTTTTAAGGTGTGTGCCGACGAGCTGTCGTAGGGTGTCGCAAAATGAGTATCAGGAGTTCGTGGACACTCTTCCCTTCCAATCTCCACACCCCGCCCCCTCTCGTCCATTTGCTCGCAATAAACGTACCGGCCGTCATCTAGTGCCCAGAATGATTGAATGTAAGGAGAAGAACATTGCGTCGAGTTCCCCATTTCCTGCCCATTCCTCATAAATATGGCCCATTATATGCCACCACATCATTTTTCTCAGCCGATTTTGCTGTGAGTGGTAACCATTCATCACCTCCTTTTAATATTGAGGCGCCATTCTCTGTTATTAAGGGATCATAGGAAAAAGGTGAAGATTATTTGATGCCACTCATCAGCTCTCTCCAATGATTCTTTAGTATTTCAGTTCAAACTCGAAGCTATATATACCATTGGAGGCATGTAACAATGCAAAAAAAATTGGAAGTTTTTTTTATTGTTTATTGCCTAATTTGGCATTGCTAATGATGAGTAAAAAAGGAAGATTTTCTCCAAAGTCAATTTTTTTAATATGATTTTTTATATGATAATAAATTAATACTTTCCAGTATTCGTTAAGGCTTTTTGCTTGATTCAACTAGGGTAATTAAGAACACCTAAAATTTATTACATCAAAACTTTACAAACTTTTAAATAAATGACGTGATCAAAACGTTACAAAACTTTTAAGTAAATGAAGAAATAATGACGCAGTCTAAATTTTTATACAGGGATTTTGTCATCTAAAAATGTATCAAAAGCAGCTTTTCTTATTTAGTCTTTGAATCCTACTGCCGGTACCATATCCCACACATAATCTTCCATCATAGCACAGTACAGAGTTCAGTTCAGTCCTCTCCATAGTTGTCAGCTCCATGTTGAATGTCCCGGTAAAAGCGTTCCCCGAGTGCATTAGTTAAAGCATATAAATTTCGTTTAAAAGAAAACAATGTGTCAAATGATCGAAAATTGTTCACTTTTGGAAAAAATAATGGCATATTCGTGTTCAGCTCATTGCTTTTTTGCAATTAACAGCAATAAATAAATACAAATAAGTTTTTTGGTTGTGTATTAGCACTTGCCACAAGTAAAATTACAAGTGGTGATTTATGTGACGTGGCAAGCAGAACGCTCCCTCTAAAGCCATCTAATGGAGAATTTAGCCGTGATACTGTGTCCGATAGTTTTCACTGACGGGTGCGGCATGAGATCAGGTGATCCACTCCGCCACGAAGGGCGACTGCAGTCGAAATGAAAGTGCTCTGCTTTGAATCGGATTGTACGCCACAATGGATCCACTGAACTTCTGCTACCCAAATACGAAAAGGTTTTCGAGCAACTTACGACATTCGATTGAAAATCAGTCGTGCATAATGTATTTTACGGTGGTTACATTATACTCGTCTTCAGAGTAGATAAAAAATATTTTTCTCCCACAACAAAGCTTTTATAATGACAATATGTTTGCTTTGGTTGATAATGTTTTTTTTAAGCAATGTGACACGTCAATTATAAATGGTCATGTTGTCCAAATTACTTTTTATTTTCTTTCTTCAACAAACGGAATTGGTTTCTATTTCCTAAAATTTATTCTTGAGATGCATATTTTGAAATAATCGTTTCTGGAGCTAAAGGTGTGCATAATGATCAACTATTGATTAACTTTATCTAATGGAATCGATAACTTATTGCCTATTTTCTTACGATTATAACTTGTCTACCACCAATCTCCCGAGCAAGGGTAACTTATAAACATAACGATGTAAGTGGCTGATGAATTGATGATAGTTCCAGATATTTTCTATTTTCAGTCTTTTATGTTGAAAATAGAAAGCGTAAAAGCATCCCACACTTGTAAAGACTGAATCGTCTGATTTTGAATGTATATAGATTTTCCTGATATTTGTGGCTCAAGTCCTATGGGAAGGTTAATTATGAAATTTTGTAGGATGAAATTTAATCCGATTAACAGCCTCTCAACCGGTCATCGATTGTTCACTATGGAGGCTAGGAGGATAATGCTTTGCGTTTTTCAATCCGCCCCATCGGAGACTTTGCCGAGATGCTGAGTACATGTATGGATTTCTGATCAGCCTAGGGAATGTTCCCACCACTGCTCTCCTTGCCCTCTCGCTGCCCCCTTTTCCCCTGGGGCCAGCAAGCGGTGGAGCGTCGAGGCGGCGGTGGGGCGTGGCAGGCACAGATCAAGTCGAGGGGGCGGAGGTTGGATCTGCGTGGGGCGGTTTTGAAGACGCGACGAGTTGGGGGTTGAGAATACCTCAGAGGGGGTGCCTCCAACCATCTGTTCCGAGTCTCCTCGCACGGGTTAAAAGTCCACCCCCCGGTCTAGAAGCTACCAGCTTATTGCCAGGGTAGGTTAACAGTAGGAAAGGAATAATGGGAGTGGGAAAGGACTAGCAAAACACACAAACCCTGCGAGGCCGACACCATGAGGCGGATTGACGTCAAGAGGACAACAATGGGCCTCCGCCTCCCCGCAGTCCTCGTATCTGTTGGGTTCCCCCAACAACGTCAGACGAGTTCCCGTCAGTTTTGCTTTCGCGAAAACTTATCGCTCATCTTATGAGAACCGGAGGAGCCCGTTACCCAAAAATTTTGGGATTGGGTAACCCCCGATTCCCTTTACGGGTAGACGTCGTGCGGTCTGCCGGAGTACGTCATCAAATCAGCCTCCGACCAGTGTGTCCAACCAGTGCCTCCGACCAGTGCGCCACCCTTCACGGGGATGGAAGAGGGCCTTTAAGGGGTGGGTGTAACCTAGTGGGTGGGTGGCGAAGGCTGTCGTCTCTCTCGCCTAGGGATGAGAGGCTTTCGCGAATGGAGGCTAGGTGAGACGGGGGCGGGGAGGTTAACGGTGGGGGTTGGCTGCAGGTGGCAATGTGGGTGTTGGAGGGGTGGCATATGGTGATGGGAAAGTGAGGGTGCTTCCGATCGACTGAGATACCACAGCCCCCGGGAGGGCAGGAGAGGGATACGGGAGGTAAACTGAAAACACAGCTCAGCAAGCAAGTGGGGCGAAAAGGCTAACTGCTTAGCGGTTTTTGGTGGAAGGGAGAGTTCTGGGGTTACATTCTCTGGTTGCGCACTGAATCGGAGAGAGGGGTCGGGTGTGGAAGTTCATTTCGCTTTCGGGAGGGAGGAAAAACACTAAGGGAAACACAGAAAGTACGCTCGGCCGGCCCTCCGGGGCAATTTTTGGCTCAACCATTGAAAGGCTCCACCTCTCTGCTCTAAAACCTTCTAAATTGCTCGCACCGCTCGTCTCCCACTCATTTGCATATGAGTTTCCGTTCTCGTCATCATCATCAGCTGGCAATCAGGAGATTGGTTCTGTCCATCTCATCCTCTCAGCTGGCTGCGCATTACTTTCTAGATGGCTCCTTCGTATTTCGTTGAATCTTGCAATTGCACATCGCGTGACCCTTGAAAAAAAAACAGATTTTCTCCCTGCTCCCTAGGGTCTTGCGATGGAATCAGAAAAATAAGGATCATGTGCAATGGCCTCGTAGCCTCTTGTTCCAGCGGTGTAATTTTATGTTTTTCCTCCTAGTTGATAGACGTGCAAGGTGCATAGGCGATATCTTCCTGCCATTCTCTACATCGTTCATTTCCTCGTTTGCAAGTGATTGTCCTACAAACGCTTGGCACTTGTTTGAATGATGAGAGTTTATTCTATCATTCGAACTTTGTCCATTTTATGGATATTTGTATTGGCTAAAGAAATTATGTAGATGCCTAATCAACTGTGTGTTTTGTCAAAGCTCAGTAGCAACTATTTTTTTTTATTCATTGACATGTGGCTTCAGTAGATATTATAACGAGCGATATCCATACTAACGAAAATTTACTCCAAAGTTTAGGCCTAATTTAGTCTAAATTGTTTGGCACACAAGGATTCATGACGACAAAATCAATATATTGTTTAGTAATAATGGCTTAATAATCTAATTGAAATATTTTTAGACTTTTTAAATTTAATGGATGCCGAGTTCACTCACGATATTCAAGCAATTAGTTGCCATTTCAGATTTTAAAAAAGCCGGTGTGGGTTTGGATTTTGCTTGCATTTCAAATTTAAAGTTCAAGTAAGCAAGTAATCCAGCAAGTGCAAATAAGCAAGCATGTGCGGGAAGGGGTTTTAGAGGTGGCTTACATCGCCCCAACTCTTCTATAAAATTTAACAAAAACCCGTGTCTCTTGGGTATTGTAAATAATTTTCTCTGGATAAATAATGAAGTTACCTACTAATTAGAACTCATTGTATGTACACCTACTGTTTCTTCGTTGACCAATTTAGACAAACAACTTATCGACTCTCTTAAACTAGAAGATTTTTAAAGCACAGAGGGTCATGTTTCTCACCAGAGACAAGCCGTAGAATATGCGTTTTCATTATTATTAGTACAAATACTGTGTTTATATAATTCTATTACACAATTTAGGATTTCTCCGAGTACTTTTTACATCACCGTATTCAGATTATTTTTATTTCCAATCCGCTGCAGAACTAGGAGGAAATATCGTGTTTTCGCGGAAAAACCTTGAATTTACAGCATTCCGCGAATTCCATTTAGAGCTCTCCGGCCATTGGTCTCTCGGCATCTTCCAATTCCATCCATCGTCATTGAGAGCCCATCTACTAAAATGGTCTCTTTGCCTGGATTCTTCCCGAAATTGTACAGAGTGTAGGAAGAATAAAGAGAGAGATAAATTCCTTGTACCAGAGCAATTCAATAGTTTCCGTCCTTGGAAGAGAAAATGGGGGTCCCATAGATGAACCTAGAAATTTGTGGAAAGAAATATTACACAGGGGAGAAAATGAAATCTTTGTGCGTAAATATTTCCTTAGGAAGTATTTTCCGATACCCTACACTTGAGAAATTGCGTCCCTAGATTTGAATTTATGTAGCTCAGTGTTATGAAGGTGATCCTGGTTAGTGCTTTCTTTGGCGTCACATAATTGTTTTTCGACTCTTTGGAGAATTTTTTCTTCTTTAGACAGACACTCCTCAGCTTTGAAATATTATAAAGTTAAAGTTTTAGGGTGTTGCAATCTATAGGCTCTCATGAGGAAAATTAATTAATATCAAATTAATTAAAAAAATATCAAATTAATTCAATGATAAACAAATTGAGTCATTATGAAAAGATAGTTTTGATTATTAGCCGAAATCTCTTTCTGACCTACAAAACATTTTTACTACTGAAAGTTCTCTTACTTTAAACTTGTTTAAAAACGTATTTTACTCGTTCGTCATTTTTCAACTTCCGATGACTTATGTTCACGCTTTATTGTAAAATTTGATATCCCAAGTAATCACTTAAACTCTGCTTTCTTAGTACTTGGGGAAAATACCTTGAAGTAAAGTGTTTATCGACATGATGAATGAGCGCCTAAACTACGCCTGTATGTATTTTTATTTTAAGTAATGGTAGCGGGCGTGACTTCTTGGAAATCCTTCATAGTAGGAGCGTCTGAAGAAATTACAACTTGGCTCTTTTCACATGAGGTTTTAATTTTACCGACCATAGTTTCGTTACAGAGTAACATTATCAAGGTGTCTACCTCATGTGGAAACAGCCAAGTTGTGATTTCTTCAGACGCTTCTATTTTTATTTTATTTTTGTGGTCACAAAGCAAACATTTTTTGCCGGTCACTTTTTTGTGGAGCTGCATTTTATAAGATCATAATTTTACTTCCTAAAACTTTTATTCTTTTTAAGGGATAATAGCATATGATCGTCCAAAAGTAGCATGAAAGGAGGATATTTCATTTTACTAACCGAGAGAAATATCCACCTTTCAGGATCTACTTTAATTCCAAGAAGAGAAGACAATAGCGAGAGAATTGCCTACTTAAAATGTTATAGGTTATAGCTTTAATGTGATCGAAGATGGAGTAGAGCCACGTACGTGATGTAAAAATCAAAGCCCACTATTCTTCCGTGATCTAGCCTCTCATAATCTGCAAAATATAAGCGTCATATACCGTGAAGTTTGGACATGAGTCCTGGCCATTGGGAGTTCTTTCATGTCACCGTCCTCTGCGGCGAGCGTCAAAGCTTGATGAGAATAATATGAATTAAATGTAATTCAAGATCAGAGGAATATAAATTCGGCGTTTCAATCGATATTAATATAGAAATATTGAAAATTATAAAAAATGCATGGGTAAACGTTAATTGAGGCCTCCTTGACTTATCTGCATTAGTGCTTGAGTAGTCAATATTTGTGTCTCTCTTGCCTGTATACCTTGACGTCACATATACAGATTGAGGCCTAACTTCACTGAGGAGAACTAGGGTGGAATGTCTCTTGATAACAGAGATGAAGAAAATCTGGCAGGTTTCATGTTTAAGCTCTGATTTTAGGAGAGTAATTTGTGATATACTTCGACTGCACAGCGAAAGAAACTTAAAAGGCAGGAATAAAATATGCATGAATCACTATTGTTGATTGATCTTACGTGAGAAGGATTTTTGTTGATGATCTATGGCGTCTCACTTCACCAGCTTGGAAATTTTGCTGATGTAATTTTGGTTGAAGCGTTGTAATTTTAGTAAGTTCAAATACATAAAGCCTTGACTTTCTACATTTATTTATATGGCTTGTACATGAACAGATGGACAAATTTTTGGACAAGTTTACCAACGGTAATTCTTCATTTCCAGTGCTTTGAAAAATAAAGAAAATGAAAATGTTTGGGCTATTCTTTTTTTTTATTCAAGAGTGGATTTGCCATCCTATCACGTGTATAAATTAACAGTCAGTTATTAATGAAATTCACCGCCAGTAATGCGTCCATTTGCAGGTTTTTCTACGCGCTACAGAACTTAATTAAAGTGGTTTCAAGCGGCACAGGTGCCGAAAAGCAAGCAACATGCCCAGTAATGATTGCATTATAGCGTCATATGCTCGCCGCAGTCGTTTTAATATGCGTGTATTTGCCAACAATGGTGATGAATTCCATAAATTCCTATCATAAACTGGAAAATATTTGGATGCATTGTGAAAAATCAAGTTTTGCTTAGTTTTTTTAACTGTCACTTTTTATGAAGCTGACGTGCGCCTACAAACGCACCTTGAATAATTTAAAATCTATCAGTAGATACTTATAATACTATTACGAGATGATTGTAACAGTTTCATGAAAACTGATATTCACGAACCCGTTTTTTCTATCCATAGTAAAACGTCATTTAATGGTTACTTCAGTTTTAGAAACGACTTGGAGAATGCAAAAATGTTTTCAGATCCTTTTATTTTTGCTTCAAAGTTAAGAGCTCGCCGAACTATGATATTTGTTTATCCAATCCTTCCACTCATTATTACTCGTCCATTTCGCTAAACTTCATTTTCAATAAAGATGTTGCTGTTTAGCTAACTTAGCAAAATGAGTGCATATTTTTACTAAGTTTTCAGTAAATTAGACCATAATACGTCGCAACCTAAAATCCAGCGATATGGATTGCGCTGAAGTTTACTTTGTATTAAACTTAAAATATAAAGCTAATTACTGCTGTACCATTACTGTTACAATTATAAGCAGTCAGCATCAAGTATTTTTAACTTAATTTATTCTCGTCATAGCCCTAGACATTAACATGGACTCAGGTTTCTCCGAAACTTATATTTTTGACTTTCAATTTCTCCATTGGTTCATGACTTGCCACAGTGATAACTCATCGGATTGCTACTTTTGTACAAACCCAGATAAATTTAGGGAATACTTACTCTAATTTACTGATCAGCACCAAATTTTCTCATTGAGTATCAAGACTACTCCTTGACTCCTATTTTTCACTCCTTTCCACATGAAAGGCTTCGTCATCATTTGTTACGACATACTGTCCCTTTCTCTTGGCTTCAAAAGGACCGCAAAAATCCGCTCGTCACGTTTTTATTTCATTTATCAAGTCGTTATCTTTTTGTATGCCCACCTAACACATTACAAATATTTATTTTTCATTTTGTATAACACGTCTATTTCTTGATAGGCCAATCTCATACAGTTTTCGTCACCCATTGCAGCTTCTCTTGTCTGAGGCCGTTCTTTTACAGTAAGTAGCATTTTCAGATGAATATGCGAGGTTAGCCAGCCTTTGCAGTATCCGCGCCAGTTTTAGTATTCCCTGTTAATGGTCACGGCGCTCTAACAGTCGCGTAAGCACGTGCTCCCCGTATGATTCCAGAGGAAGCAAAGTGTAATATGACCATAGGCCTTGCTTCAGTCTTAAACTCGACCTAGGTTCTCTTCCCTATGACTACCTTGAGAGCCAGAATATTGTAACCTACGATTTCCTCACCTATTTGCGATGACATGGCACGCCGGAACATGCGTACAATTTCATCAAATTTTTGCTCAAGTTCACCTTAGCCCCGATATCAGCTGAAAGACCCCTTGTAAGGAGCGAGCCCGTTATTCGAAATATTTGGAAATATTGAAGGAAACATATTTATCCTCCAGCAGATTGTGAGTTATTTTTATATTTGTGATGGATGCCACACTAATGAAGATGCTGTGCTCATTATTAGCAGTAAAATTTTTCCATATCTATAGCGAATAAATTAAAAGAGCCAACACGACTACACTCTGAGCATAGAAGGGATAGCATTTAAGAACCATCTCCTCGTTACCAAGTAGTGACGCAAACTGTAAAAAAAACATTCAAAGTTCCCTTCTGATCTTGATAAAATCTTCTGATGCCGACGTTCTTATTTGAGTTAACGTTTACCAGGGCCCATCTATATGTACTGCATAATCATAATGGATAATAGTGCTTTCCTATACATTAGTTTTTATTTAGGACCCGGAATGCAAACAATGTTAATAAAAATGATATCAATTTAAATGAAGGGAAAGCGTTTTTCACATATTTATGGTCCTCATAATTAAAAACTAAACTTTGGCAAAATTTGATATTTAAATTCTTCGTTGTGCTTGATTAGCGGTTATGCGATAATTAAATATGAGGAGTTGAAAAAAATGCTAAGTAAAAAGCGTTACCTTTTTCATCGGTGACATTCCTGGAATTCTTCAGATTTTTTCCATTATTAACTCTGATTAATATCTCACATTTTTGTTTCATTCATGCACCTTGGATAATTTTTATTGATATACCGCAATTAGCTTTTGTATTTTACTAGCTGTACTCGGCATGCGTTGCAATGCCTTTTTATGGGTTCAAAATCGGAGCCCTAAAAGAATTTGAGACCTAGTCCAATGAATTCCTCGTACCTACACAGGAATTCGTAGCATACAAATGATGGCATGAGTTTCCATTCCATGCCTACGTTGCGGTTTCCAAGTAAATAAAATGTTCTATTGTTGAAGTGCGTAATGCAAAGGTTCAAGATTGAAAAGCTTAAAAATCCAATTATAAACGGGTATGAGCAATGCGTACTCTATCGGCTCCCAATCTTGATTCTCTTTGCTCTTCTGTTTCGTTCGAGTGGAATTGAGCAGTGCGTAAATGATTGGCTCCTAATCATAATTCTCGATGCTCTTATGTTTCATTTGAGCAGGCTTGAGCAGTGCGTAATCGATTGGCTCCCAATATTAATTCTCGTTGCTCTTCTGTTTCATTTGAGCGGGCTTGAGCAGTGCGTAATCGATCGGTTTCCAATCTTGATTCTCGTTGCTCGTCTGTTTCTGAAACTCGTATTACCTTTTTCTTTCGTGCTTCAGTTGTAGATCGACCAATCGATTTCCGTTTGGGGGGTTTAACTCTCACATGTGACAACTGTATTATATATTTATTTTTAACCTGTAAATAATAATAAAATAATATAGTAATAATAAATATCCAAACAGGGCCGGCCCAAGAAAAAGTGGGTCCTTGTGCAGAAGGGAGGCGAGCAGGGGAAAAATTAGGTTAGGTTTATTAGCTCACCCGTCGGGCGTTGTTGCGCGAAAAGTATTCAAAAGATTAAGAGGGCCTTGTGGGGGGGGGGGATTTAAAAAATTTTTATACCTAAACCTTCGCAAGAGTGTACTCAACAACTTCTTAAAGTTTCTTGGCGATCGGATGAACAGTGTAGTAATGCATACAGGACACACAGACATACATTCGTTTTTATATATATAGATAGCTCTTCAATTCGCTATTACACTCAATACTAAAAGTTTATGCACGTGAGTTTCAAAGATCTGTGTTTTTCAATGTAATTTCTTGGAATCGGAATCGTTGCATAAATTCTGATGCCTTTGGTCTATATGTTTATAATCCACATGGTAGAAAGAAAAATGTATTTTTTACTTGTTTGTAAGCATCCTTGAAATTTATTGTTGATTTGTGGGTTCGGGCTTACATGTAATTAACTTTTTTTCACCGTTGTTAAGGTCTTGTTATTTATTTTTTAGCTCTTGGTATGATATATATTCTTGCAGACGGCGTCAGAAAGTCGGGTAAACCACCTAGTTATTGGCACTTTAAGGACCTTTTTGTAGAAAATTACCTCCAGTGACTCCTGTATATCCATTTCAACCAAGAAAATATTTTTTTTTACATGAAAATCATGATTCTTTATTTCACTATTGTTACAGAGCTTTGCTTTATACCCATCTATTTACTAAAAATGTTTAAGAAAAAAGCAGAAAAATCCCAGCTATTGGCACATTTTACCCATTTATTGGCACACAACTTTCCTATTATTGGCGTGCCAGATATTTATAAACGACGCGATGGAAATCATTTTACTTTAACAAATGTTATGGAAACACGAAATTTTTGAGATTTTTTACTCTTCCCTTTCCACTCTCCTTAGTTCTTTTTATTTTATAACTTCTTCTTTTATTTGTTGTTTTTTGTAATGGCATTCTTTCTACCTCTCTGAGGTCAATACAAATGCTACCCTTTCAATATTTCTTTTTCCCTTTCTTTTTGGCATTTCTGGCCAAACAAGGATTTTATTTATTGGGCTGACACTACGTGGTTCTTCACTATGGCATAGATCTTCTACTTGCTCTGAATCACTTAAACTCATTGAAACGGTAATGTTAGATGGGACTGTTGCATTTACCATAAAATGATTATCAATAATATCTTTTTGAAGTTGATTACGTACATGTTCCCGCGCACCATTTCTTTCTAGCTCATTCACCTCTGGGTTTTTTGATAGCGCTCCCTCAACCTAAAGAGAGCCCTAAAATCATCCGAGTAGCTTTCTTCATCTGATGATTGTCGAATTTTTTTTGTATATTTCGATTCGTTCCATCCCAAAAATCATAGCAAAGTCATCATATGGGAGTGCACTCATCCTTAGTCCTGAAATATTTGCCTTGACCTTGGGTAAACGTTTCTCTTAACACTTTGAATAATCTATTGCGTTTTCATTCCACGGGTATAGGCTTGTGGCCCTGAAACCACTCTTTAAGTGATACAGACAAGTCAATGTTATCCAACATGGCTGAAAGAATGGGAGAAAAATCCTCTTTAGTGACAGCTTTGGTTGGATGTTCAGTCCTCGATGCGAGAACAGAATTTACTTTTCACCGGCCTGAAGGCAGCTACATCAGCGGGCCGCAACATCCTTGTGGAATTTGGGTATTGGCCAATGAGAATAATTTAAAGTTCTTTGCAGAGCAAACTTAGATGGAATGTGAGGTGGGTTTTGTGGTCATCTACAAACAGCACTACTGGCAATGGAATTTTATTTTCCTCAAGATAAGGGTGAATAATGTTCCCAATAAATTTGAAAAACACTACTGACTTCATCCATACATTGTCGCTGTGCCCAACCACCCACTTTTTTGGAACTTTTGGACCATTACATTTGGAATCCTCTGGAGAGGATTTCAGAGACATAGATTATCATTGGCGGACATGTTCTTCCAGAGGCCTAAAAGGTACATATAACAGTAAGAGTTTCCTTTCCCTGACTGTGTTCTACTTCATACACATTTATTAAACCAGTGGGGGCAAGCACCAAATTCTTTTTAGGGCGTAACATGAAGTTCGTTTCATCACCATTGAAAACCCTATCAGGATCAGAGAGGATATAAAAATTATTTTCTCCTATAAGGAAATCCTCCATAGATTTAAAACAACCTCTAATATCTTCCTCGCTTACGCATACACTTGCAGCAGTAACTCTTTCGGGAGTCCGACAAGAAAATACTGGGTGTCGACACAAAAAGGAATGATATCACTTATTTCCAGGCATATTGT
The DNA here is from genome assembly GCA_963169105.1 of Ceriagrion tenellum. Lineage (NCBI taxonomy): Eukaryota > Metazoa > Arthropoda > Insecta > Odonata > Coenagrionidae > Ceriagrion > Ceriagrion tenellum. Next base: position 185,832,615 of record OY720632.1, on the reverse strand, counting down.
CTTTAAAAGGAGTTCTGCGATTATTTTTCTCTAGGAATTCCTTGACACTGATTTGGATGTCTTCCTTTCTGCGTCGAAATCCTTTTCGGGCACATTAAATATCCAACTAGAAAAGATGTTTATATTTAGGTACGAGGAGTTTTTCATCTTATGCCGAGTGATTTATTTAAAAAGAATAGGCAACATATATTCTAAAACTATTTCTGAAAGTCATTGTCCCCAACAAATTAGGCTCCCGGACCAGTGCACCTTTATGAAACATTCCTCCATATTTCCACAGCCTAAGAAATCTATGCCATATTGCATTTTTATTCGTGGAAAATGAATGAAAAAAATGCAGATTAACGGTCAAATAATCATATATTTGTCTCATCCCTTGAAAGTATTTTGCCGTGGTCTTGAAATCAATGCCTTTATTTACTGCCTCAACGTCAGCAAAAGGACTTTCTTCCTTATATCTATTACTTTTCCGTGGAACCACCCTTGCACTAACAGCCTATAAATCAGAAATACATAATCAAAAGTCGAAGGTAACTACTTGAAATTTTCATTGTGGCTATAGCCAGTTCTTGGCACTAACTTTCTTAGTAATTGACACCCGTGCCAGTTACTGGTTGCACTCATTTTTATGATTTAAAATTTAAAATATGACTGTAGATAGGCATTATGATCCATTTGGAGTACAATATAAATAAAATAGTATACATGTTGAAATTTCCAATAATTGGCACCCCATGCCAATAACTGGAATATAGTCGCATTTCAATACCAGTAATTGGCATGTGATAAAAATTAATTTAATTTAAGTTAACACGCACTAGGTAAAAACATTGTCATGAGGATACTGTAAATATTATGTAAATCCAAAATTCACTAAAGTTAATCAAGTAGTATGGTTGCAAAACTCTTGCAAAAGAAGTGATGGTCTTAACTTTCCGCTAAGAATACCTTCAATTTTCCAGAAGCAAATTCATCACGCAGTGGTATGGTCGGCAGTCACTTCTCAAGTGGTGAAAGGTGGACGAAACCTCCAATACATGATCAGCCGAACTTCACTGCGTCTGAATTCGAACGCAACAGTGTTGCAACTCCTTTCATATACTTAATATCACATTGTAAATTACAAAGTGCTAAAAACTGGGGGGGGAGGGGGTACCAACCATAGGAAATTCTACCCTCTATGAAAATTTTTCTCTGAAGTCTGACTTGTTTTTAGTAGACCTTTAGACATCTTTTTTTAGCCTTAGCTGCTAAAGAAGTATGGGTCGGGAACTGTCATAGACATTTCCCGATATAACTAAAATGTATGCTCTTAACTCATGTCTTCCTCATTGCCATTGCCCGTTTTCAATTTTACGACGATTTCTATTTAGACCATCTAGCTGCAAACCCACTACAAACGCATCAATGAAAACGTAACTGTATCAACATTCGTTTAATCAATACGTGTTAAAAAAAACAAATTGATAGCAACTGCGCAAAAAACTGAAAATACATTCCGGAAACAGCTAAAGGGTTTTTTTTTGTGGTTACAAGAACAATTTTTGTGGTTAGAAGAAAAATTCCGTTTTGTCGATGATATTGAACGAGTTTGAACTTATTAAACTATATTTTTTGGCACTTTCTGTTCAACTGATTTTTGGGAAATCGCAGTATAAATCATTCAATAATTCTATGAAACTTTGAAAAAGGCCTTTAAGTATATTCAAGAATTCTAGGAGAACTGTCGATAAAAGGCCATCTCAAATAGTCTCAAATGAATCTTACGCATTCAAGACGTCTAGTTCAACGTTTTTGTTCTCAAATAGGGTAAAATGAACTTAAAAAATTTCGTGCTATGATGACGCAGTCCAACATTTTTGACCAGAGTTGGGGAAACTCAGTTTTAAAATGAGCTTAGCTCAACTCAAACTCATGCATTAAAATATGAGCTCAGCTCAACTCAAATTCACTTTTCAAAAAGTGAGCTGCGCTCAAATAAATGCTCAAAACTAGCTCAATTCCCAAAAAATTTGAATAATTAGAGAGAAGAAATAATATTGTTTTGTAATTGAAGTTTTCATTTTGTTCAATAACACACTAAGATCTTCGGTTAACTTTAAATGTCACTGCCTCTAAAATTAAAGAAATTATGTTAGCAACAAATTCATATTTCAAACAATTTTATTTACTTTCCAAAGTAATTTCTTTTCAAATTAGCATTTATCATTTTAGTTCTTTTTATAGTTGATGCATTCTTCGTTACACTAAACAATCTCTCTACAGCACCACTCGAAGGTAGCGAGTTGTTAAATGCTATTAAGCCACCCAAAGGGTGTGTGGCAGGGGGTGATTCCACATCAGACATGCATAAATTATACGGCAGAACATCAAAGCTAAATTAAAACTAGCGTACCACACATGCAACGCGCCAATTAAATATCTACTAAACCACATACATTCTACCGTCAATCGCGCCAACATGCAAAGGTTACAAGGCTGCTACTACAGATTTATAATATTATGCATAAATTAGAACATAAAGGAGAAATAAAAGGAGAAAGATCTATAATCCACTATTCGCACTATTCATGAAGACGATCACAACTATTATGGTCCCAAATGGAAAAAAATGACATTTTATACCTATCCGCCCTAAAATCTACTTTTTTAATTTTATTGGCATGTTTTTAACGTCATCAAAGAAATGTTTTTCCTGAAACTAAGTCAAGAGGTTAGGCCTTAAAGCCTTTATCTGCCTTTCCCGCGATCACCGCCCTAACTCTACAGTCATTTAATTATTACAGCGTGAAAAAATACGAATAATAAGTCAAACTTAACTCTATATGTCGCAACATGTTCGTTGAGGATGACTTCAAAACGCATAATTTCTTCAAAATGCACAATTTACATGAAACAACAAAGCTTCCTGATGCGTTCACATGTTCAAATTTAAAATAAGAATCATACACCGGCCAGGGTAACTCCCTCACAATGGTCGATGATTCCTCCTTCAGCTCCGCCGTGATCACGACTGATCGACTGACTGAGAGCGTGTGTCTCAGCACCGGAGTATTAGAAGTATGGACGCTTGATTTTTAATATGAAGCACTGGATATCCATGTTCCTAAAACTGGGATTCGTGGAAATGTAGGGAGCCACGAACACTCGAAATCAATAGTATTGGTCTCTCTAAAAGGACTCTCGCTAAAAGGACTCACAGGAGGGGGCAAATGGGCTGTTCTCAGACCACTATTCGGGTCCTTTAACGGATTATCCCTGGCGTGGTTGGGATTTTTCAAGTGCTGGGGGGTCGAAGCAAAGGAAAAACCGAAACTGGGAATCAGAATTTTTACCTGCGTGAACCGCACAAAATTTGTAATCTAAATATGTACCAGAATTCTGAACAATTTTGGAAATTTTTGAAATGAGCGAAAAAATGAGCGCTCTTTTAAACTCAAACTAAAAAAAAATTGGAGCGCGCTCACGCAAAAACTCAATTTCTTAAAAGTTAGCGCGCTCAAGTGCAAAACTCATAAGAATTGAGCGTGCTCATGAGCGTACGCTCAAATGAACGCGCTCGGCCCCAACTCTGTTTTTGACACTTCACATCTCAGGATATGTGAGGCGTGATTTGAATTATAATCTTCACGTAAAATTTCTACATTAAATCGTGGTTTAACTTTTTTTACTGCCCATCTAGAAATGTTGGTGTTGCGATTTTATATGAAATAAAGAACCTGGATTATTCATCATCACCGGTAGTAATGAATTAATAAACTTCTCTTTGTTTGCTCATCTAACCAAGACCATGCCACCGAGAGACGCAATAATGATCGTAATTTTTTTGAGATGTGATAAACGCTTTCCTTTGCAAAATATAATGAGCGGAGAGTGATGTTGAGGTAATCATTATGTGCAAAAATTCTGTGGGAGTCCGAGCATGAAACTAATGCGATGAATTTGAAGTGAATGAATGTCTACGAATTTCCCACGAATATTTACCCCATATAGTGGGGTGAAGTTAGCACTAAGTTAACTCTATTTTTACCCGCTTAAAATGGTTGGATTCCCAACATTAAAATGTTATTTGGTTATCTAATTAATTAAGCGTCCTTATCAAAAGTATTATTGAAGTTTCGTGAATTGAGAAACTTTGCTTGACTGGCTAATTCTCTGCCGAAAATAGTTGACATAAAAAAAACCATCAAAACATTTTTATTTAAAATTTAACTTTCTATTCGTGCTCTTAGTGGGTGATTCAAATTTTATTCTTGCACTCATCGATTGACTGCTTGCTTTCTTTTCAGCAATCGATCGAAGGAAAGTGGTATTGAGACATTCAACCATTGAAAATATATTAAAATTACCTATTAGACAGAAACGCGATTTTTTCGCAGTCGCGTATCATCAACTGATGAAATTCGAAAACCTCTCACACAGAGCTTCAGATATCGTCTCTTGTCATCCCTGCCTCTCATATCCTCATTGACTCTCGTCAGATCTTCATTGGACAGCCAGCACTCAAAATGCCCACGCAATGTAAACCCCTCCAAATTTGAAACAGGAATCGCCTCCCCCGCGCCATCTGCCCACCTAATTACTTATTTGCCCACGTATTCGCCACCCACACGCTTAGTTTGCTTCAGTCTCCCTTCTTTGGTTCCCTTTCATCATTTGCTGTTGATGCTAGCTTGGATCAATATTTTCACCAACATATTCTCACATTCCACACGTTCCATATTGTGGTTTACAAGTTTAACTATGAATGATATAGGTTGTCTATATACGTCTTATCCGTGAATCATCATCACCATGATAAGGTTTTCTGCCGAATAACAGGTTACATCAACCGTCGTTATCTCCATTCGTTTCTGTCCTTAGCTTGCTCCTTCGTTTTCTGTTTCTCCTTCTTTAAAACTTACGTATTTATTTCAATTTTCCTCTTCTTATTCTCTTCTATCCTTCCCTTCTTCTACCCTTCTAACAACCTAGCGAGAGCTGCAGTTATCATACCCTTTCTTCTTAATACATGAACGATCAAATTTACTTTCCTATCCAGGTTAGTTCACCATCCTCTCCAGCCCTCTTCTGCCCTTCTTAATTTCTTATCCTGTCTGTACATCCAATCTCCACCATGTTTACATCTAAAACGCCTCAATTCTCTTCTCTCTCTCTCTCTCTTCCGCAAGGTCCAAGTTTCGCAGCCATTAACGCTAAGACTACATACTTAGCATCATGCTATTTCTCAAATCTTGTGCTAAGCTGCTGCATAATATACTTTTCTTCTCCCGAGAAGCTTCTTTTGCCATGGCTATTCTTGTAATCACTTCTTTACTTTCCTAACTATAATTTACTTATACGTCGGCATTCACTCGTATTCATCACTGCGATTCTGGGCGGAAAATCACGCATTTTTCTTTCGTCACAAACTTAAGTCACATTCAAAGTTTCATTATAGCTTAGAATGAAGACCGCTTTGTATAGATAAATCTGTAGCAGAGGTATTGATCTGAATTTCCATGTAAAAATTGAATGTTAACGTTTTTCTTTTGTTATTTTACTATGCATATTTACCTCATTATCCCATATTATCGCGTAGTGAAAGATATTTTAATCTGCTGCATGCGTCGTTTTTCATAAAAGTGTTACATTTACACGGAATTCCGAGGCAATGTGAGCCGCATGCGAGATTTTTTTTCATAACTATATGATAAGGAAGAGGAGTCTAAGCGAAGTTGTATCCGAATGATTTTACTCCGGGTAAAAGAATAACTTATTGGTTTTGTTCATAATGCTGCTCAAGACTTTTATAATTGTAATCTACAGTGCGGTCTTCAGTGACTGTGGTCAGAAAATTATGCAAGTAAACATCTTCGAAATGCTAAAAGAGGTTATCTAACCCTCCAGATTTCCCAGCTTTTTTCCAGTTATTCCTAACTTAATATTTGTAAATTTTATCAGTCCCCAACAATAGGGTAGCACAGCCCTTTGGTGACAATGTCTCTGGCTGATTTTGGAAGCGTGATAATGTCAAACTGTGAGTATTATAGAAATCTAAGGTTGAAAATATTGGAACATATATTGCAGATCAAAAACCCGGTTCAAGAAAAATTTCGAATATCAATTTCATAGTGAAAACTCGGAAAAATAAAACCTATGCCTTTGAGATTTACAAAGGCATGTTTTGATACATGGATAGTTTTGAAAAAAATAGAACCAATGAAAAACTGTGTTGCATGAAATTAATTGAGCCTTTCAAAATATCGCAATGCCCTAGAAACTCAAGCTCGTGACCTTTGATCATTTTGGACACCAATTTCAGTTTTTAAATTGAATTATATTACAGCAATCTGCAAAAATATCATCGTATATTATAAATTTCGATCTCTGTAATATTTCATGGCCTTTAATTTTTAGGCCACTTTGACTAACGGACATGTCACTAAAATTATCTCACAAATTAAATACCGCACCGTGTATCCATCATTTTTCGTTTCGTACTCAATGTTTGATATTAATCCTAAATGAATCGTAGCGTAAGTAAATAGCACATGATGTTAAGGTCTGGGAATATGCTCAACTGTTAATGTAGATAGTTTATTGAAAACATTATCGAAAGGCAATTACAGTGAACTAAAAATAAAAGGTTATAATTTTGAGTTTGATATTCTAAATCTATCCGATATTTTTATTTTACAGGACGTTATGTAAAGGCAAAGTCTTATTACTATACCGAGAGACTGCTTTTTTCTGTCATTCACTTTATTTATTGTTTTGGGTCCAGCCTTTTCTGAACCCCAGCTGAGTTCTTGGAGCCAACGGTGGCCTAATAGTAAGCAGTCTGTCTTCTGATCCAAGGGTCTTAAAAAAAAATTTCTGCCCTTAGGAAAATTATTTAAGCATCAAAATTTTTCGGAAATTAGCAACGTAGAGATCCCTATCCCATTGGACTAGTTATGTTTCGTCATTGATGAAAGGCAATAATTTTATCCGAGGACAATGGTTGTTCTCACCAATAAGAATAATTCCGTATCAACTGCTATACCTGTGGGTTTGAGTGAAGATCACGGCAACAATCGGGGCACAGCAATGTGGAAGGTAAACCTCTGAAATATTCTCTTCATAAGATGATGTATTGTATCTAACGACGTGAGTGCATTTCTCCTTGTAAGTTATTTTCCAAACAAATGCCAAACTTTGAACATCTACGTGAGGATAAATCGTTATATGTAGATATTTAGATGGAGGATGAAAAGTTTTTGAATTCTTTTCTTCCCATTCACAGAGATGGTAACTAAAAAAGATGTAGATTAAGTAGAAGAACATAAATTGCATAATGATACTTAGTGTACAATTTTTTGTCATGGAAGCGCAAATGTAAGTAATTTATCAGATATTTAGCAAAAGTTGTGATTAATAAGTACTCATTTTACATTCTAGTTTTATAAGAATATTCTCGTGCTGAACGGTTGCATGAATCTTAGGAAATCGTGTCTTATATCTTAGACTATCTCAAGACAAAAGACTCTGTCTAAACATATGAATTGAAGAATTTTGTCTTCATTTTCTGTTTTAAAATTATATTTATGTTTTAAAATTCAATTTTCTTTTCGCTGTTTCCAAAGTACTCAAATGCACCTGTCTTGATACCAGCTATTCATAATGATTGAACTCTTTAATTTGATCGTTTAAGTCTCTGAATTACAATAAATGTGATAAAATTGAATTTTTGTGTTCCTAACTCCAAGTCATATATTCTCTACTTAGATTCATCGACAGATAAGTCAGAGGTGCATTTGGAGTCTACAATTAGGGTAGTAGTGACATGAGAAAACAGCCCAAAAATTACGAATGGTACTCAAACACATAAATTAGTAAGTAGGGATAAAATTGAAGGTTTCAGGAATAATATCATCATATTGAATGGCTAACGATATTTTAATCCAACGTACTATATTGCGGGCTGTCGTCGAGGTGTGTCGCAGGGGGTGTGAGGATAAAAGCTAAGGAAGGGGAGGTTATGAAGAAAAGGAGGCGGAAATGACAAATAGAATTGCATAAAAACGATTTATATTTTGTTAGCTAAACGCCGGTATGTTAAAATCACTTTGCAAACACAACCTGCGCGTGAGGAGATTAAATTTATGTACCTTTCAGTTCGTGACAACAAAAAAGTGCCTCCTTCTTTGTCGCTCCTATTAGTTTTACGGATATGGCAAGGAGGCAAAAATAGGTCATTTGTGTCGCTATAGAGCTCCTCTGATGCGAATTTTATTCAAGTTATCTAAGCTTAACATGAATCCTCCGTGTCTCTAAAAGCTCTCAACCTGGTCAAGCTATCAGCTATGTTGTACTCATTTTTTGCAAGAAGCAGTTTACAGCAAAGTGTGCGACTTTTCTTTGTATTTTAATACTTCCTTACTTGAATATGTCAGCGGATCCCAAACGCTCGCGGAGTATTCAAGATGGACTTGAACCGAAGGTCATCTCTCTTTTATTCATCATGGAGCCTTCTTTTTGGTCACATGTTAAACAATAACTGATTAAATGAGCACCAAAATTGCTTAGTATGCCTTTACCTCGCTCAATGTCCTAATTTAAGGTTATTCTCAGATTATTGCCTTCTCATAACTCATTTTTACTGAGCCGTTGTCTGCTCATATCTTCTTGTTTTTGTCACACGAAGCCACAACACAATGGTCATAAATGGACGCTCATTCCATCGTAGTATATCGGCTTCCCCCGATTGTAAGCACTTATGAATAAATGTATAACAGTGAGTGCAATTCCTTACATACTTACGATGTGCAAAAGCTGAAACGGTATGCTCACGTGACATTCTACTTTTAAGTGGTTTCAACGGACTCCTGGATTTAATTTGGTTAAAATAAGAATGCTCAAACATGTGTGTATCCATAATATATGCATCACATAAATAAAAATGTTTGATGCGAAACTAACGAAGCACATTCGTATTTTAATGTGAATATTCACACGAAAGAATATCCTTATCCACCAACGCCTACCGGCAGTAAATACTTGATATAACTCAATACGACACATTCCATGGAAAATAATAGAGCTAAAAGTCCTTTTCATTCAATATGTTCCCCTTTCTATAAGAATATTGAGTAAAAATAACAATCAAGCGGAATATTCCGAAATTCAATTAAGAATAATTAATTATGAATTAGATACCTGTCAATTTGGCAGATACACTGCCAAATTGACAGGTAAAAAAATCCTTTATGCACATCATTAGTGATTACAACAAAATTGACATGGTACATAACTGACTGACTGATATACCTTAACATAAAATAGGCTAATATGGATTCCATTGACCCGTATGTCCCTGGAATGCCAATAGGCTAAGCCTGTCATCAGATTTTCACGGGACCGGGCCAACAGAGCTTGACATACATCCATGCCCTGGCTGGTGAAAACCCATCCAGGAGGGACTTGAACCCGTGACCCCAGGAATACTAGTCGAGGACTGTACCCCTCCGCCGACAGAGGCCGACATGGTGGTTTAACATCCCCTGCCTTATTCCTGTCACAGGGATCGCTGGGTAGAGTGTAATGAATATTTGCCAAGCAAGATGACTTTATTGATAGATCAATTGCACTACTGTAGATCTCTCCATGTTTCCGGGATTTCTTCCGCGTTGGTTGTTTGTGGGACAACAGTTTCGCTGGCAGTCCTGCCAGCGAAACTGTTGCCCACACACAACCAACGCGGAAGAAATCCCGGAAACATGGAGAGGTCTACATTCCAGCTCCGCGGAAACCTGAGAACCAACAATTGCACTACTGCTAATTAGTAAAAGGTAGAATAAAAAAGTTTGCCCCCGTTTAGACGACAAGTCGTTCGAGTACATGAATATTAATTTTTTCTACATAACTAGGTTTATAAATTTTTAAATTTTCATAATTATTAATATCTTAATTAGGTTTTAATCTCAAAAAGTACATACTAGATAATTGTATCCTCTTTTGGTGAGTAAAACACATTGAACACCGCTTTATTTGTTGTGAAACTTCCGCGGAGTTCATCATGATAGCTTACGGGATAATTTGCGAGTTGTATCATTTTTTGACGACAGTTTTGCGAGCGTCCCAGCTCGATTCGTCTTGTCGAAGTTCTTACAATGCATTTTTTTCCACATTATATGGCCCGGGGGAGGGTCAAGCGCGATTTTTTACCGCCTTATTATTTTGTCTTTTCCAGCGTTTTTTTTGAAAGATACGCTCCCAACTGGTGAATAGCGTGTAACCATCTTCTCTATTGTCATTATCGGATGCTTCGGAAATTTCAAGTCTCCCTAATTAACTGATTAAATTTTTGACTGTCAAAAAAAATAACACACCGCGGAAGCAGTCCCGTAAGCCATCATGACTGTTGTTTTTGTCGCATGCTTTTTCTAATCTCTGTAAGAATTATTTGCGGATCTCATTTCCTTTAGTAATGTATCTTATTCTAGATTAATCAGTTTTAAAAGTAAAACTCCATGTTTTCATGTTACGCTCAAGTGCTAGTATCTTGAGTTGGGTTAAAAATTTAATTAACCCGTTTAACAATCAATGAAACAGCTTTTTATTTCCAATTATTTTTATATACATTTGGCAGCTTCCAAACATTCTAACTTTACTCCAGGCAAGTGACTTTGAAATAGATTTTGGACTTATCTACCTCCAATTAATTTTGAGAGTTATATGCAATGTTGATGCCCATTTTTCACCCTAGGACAAATGAGATTTTCAATGTGTTATTACTACATGCAATAACAATTTACTTCGAGGCTATAGTATTTTACTTTCCGTTAATGCGTATAGTTTTATTTTATCGAGTCTTTAGATTCTGAATTCATTACAAAAAACGAGTACTTGCATTTGCGTATAACATAACATTTTCAATTAGAAGACTTTAACTTGATTTGATAATATTGTAAAAAAATCAATCAATTCGACTTTCCTGCGGTCACATTTATTGGACTCCTTTGGGCGGGCGCGCCGGAATTTTGCTCCCAATCGATTTTTTCTTCTTTTAAATCCTATAATGGCGCGTTTAACACGTCGGTTACCGTCATCAAAGCTCTTATATCTTCAGGGGGCAAAAATGAAAATCTTTAATTCGTATTACATTTTTTTGCAATTCATTTAGCTTCATCAGTTTAAATATTTTTTCTGTATATATAAATATTATTGTGATATCACCGGTGCTACTCATAGCATTATGTGACCAAAATGTATCCTAGCAGCTATCACCGGTGGCATTTAATCTTCTGGTTCACCGGAAGATTAAATGCCACCGGCCAACCAGTTCCCTGTTCTATGTCAGGCTGCTCCTATTTTATAAAATATTACAATTATGACACAATCACAATTTTACTTTCAAATATTAAATCCTTGTCAAACAGAAGTAAGTAATTTTGATTTGATGTTTCATGATTATATTGATGTATTTACCATGAATATTCTTACCATTTGATCGTTTTAGACGGCTTCACTCAATGCTCACGTTCATATCAAATCTCAGAGAGGACTAGGAGAGAACACTCGTAAAATGAATGATAAAAAGGTATAGAACGAGGAGAGCGACAGAAAAATAGTTTTTAGATACATAAATTAATAAAAATCTAAATAATTGAAGTGAAAGTATAATCAAATAAAATAATGGTGTATTTGTGAAAGAATAATCAACTAATACACTCTTATATTTTCCAATTGGATCCTAAGCAAATGTATTTTATTTGGCAGGCGCACAGCGGAAATATAACCACCCTAACGTGTTTTATAGAACTTGTCAGCATTTATATCGAACAACGTTCACCACGTTAGACTCCGCTTCATGATTAATAAGCTATCTCATGCCAATTATGGCTGTAAGAGAATACCTAGAGTACCTAGAACACGATCAGGGTGAGAGCACCTACACGGTATGGCACAGGTTTTTGTTCCAAAGGCGGACTAGTTTCCACCTAAGCGCTAGGTGATCGATATTTTATGACTGGTTTCCCATTTTTATTTTCTTCCTTTGGGCCTGCTCTCAATTTTCATCCATTCCTTTCCGCCGCCAGTCATTGGGCGAATCGGAATGGGTAAAAATTGACGGCGAGTCATGCCGGAGTAAAAAGTTTACTCTACCACGCAGGATAAATCGTGAAGCGTAACGCTTATTATCAAGGATAGTTAATCGTAGGAATTCTCGTGGTCCCATATGTCAATTATTCTTTTGGATTTATAACAAATATGGAAGAATTTTTTCATACTTATTATTTTATAATGATTAACTCTCCATATATGAAAATGAATGATGGGACTACAAATCATATATACCTTTTTCAGTGGATCTTCGGTTATCCCATTAAATGTGGTAGTTTATTGATGCTGAGTCGAATTTCTAACCTTTTCTGCGATTACACGACGAGAATTCTACAGTAAACTTTGCTGTGATGCATTTGTTGACAGCTCACCAAGTAAAAACTGAAGATTATCAATGAGCCATAATTAATGCCCAGAATATGATGGGATGCAGCGCCGAAAGTTATTATTAAGACGGCGTTGAGAATTTAGGAAAGAATGAAACAATTCAGCCAAGGAAATAGGAATTAAACGCAAAATTGCTAAATTTAAAAGAGCACTGTCATAATACAAACAGCAATCAAAACTGTAGATAATAAAAAATGGGGAAAACTATCCAAATTTCTTGCTGCCCTTTTCAATCATGTACACTCAATTTGAAGATTGTTTATAAAACGGTTTTCTTGTGAACCTAGTCGGCTAGCGTACGCAGCATGTGCAGGATAGCAGTTTTGCCGAGGTTGACCATTAGTAACATGGTCATTTTATTGAGCGCCATTGTTTTTGACAATGATTTAGCTTAGCCTTGCTGCCAAGATGAAATTTAAAATGAAGGATACGACATGGTACTTGATGTTGTTTGATGTTGCGGTGTTTTTTAAAAATTCGAAAGAGGTTTGTTTATAACTGTTAAATATAAAAAAAGAAACTCACATCTCTCCAATTTAATACATCGTAACACTCGATTTATTTTTTTTAGTAATGTTACACTCGTTTTGCTCTCTCCTTTTTTATATCTATTTGGTAAACACACTTCCTTTTTTAACAACTCACTCAACACTGTATTACACTTCCTTTTCCTTCCACACAGGTTCACTACTCCACACCTTTTACCTCCTGGCCCGACACTGTCCCGCACACTCACTCCTCTTTCAACAAACTCTCCGTTCCCATGGCATTGTTTATGTTGCAAGGGCTGCCAATCCGAGAGTGATGGATTATATACCTATTACAACATTGTTAGCTAAGATAATAATATGATGCTTGAAATGCTAAATATTTAATGAACTCTTCCTGGCCTCATGAAACTTCAATGTCCTTATTTTAAATATTTACGGAGTGTCTTAAGTTAGACATAGGCATATAAAAGGATAGATAAGATATTTCTACATAGTAAATGTTCAGGGTGGCACGTTCTTAGGAAAATTATCTGTCCGTTTGTAAAACTTTATGCACGGTAAACTACTTCAAAGAGTCATCTTAAATCAAACAATAATAAAAAAATAAATTCATAAAGTCATATTCAATCATCGCGTGATTAAGAATTGAAGTGATGTAAACTACTTTTAGATCGTCAAATATTTAATTTACCTAAGCTAAGCATCATTTATATTCATCTCACAGAAGAGCACCGTTAGTTGGTCTCTACAAAGGTTTTATGAAATTTGTTTGTGTTAATGTTGAAATATCAACCATAGCAATAAAAATTGGTTAAATCATTACATTTCTTTGTGCAATATTACTTTTTATTGTCTCTATCATTGAATTAAAAGAATATACATATTCGGACTTGTGAGCTCAAATTGTGTCGACCTTTGAGGATTAATGGAAAGGCTTTGGGTCTATGTTTCATACACAATATTTTCTCATACTCAGAAAGGGCGATTTAATGAAAATCGAAATAAAAAATAACTTTACGAAAATGTTGGCAGGTAAAAACGGTGAGAGTACAGCCAAAAGAATCTTTTATTTAGTTTTTAATTGGTGTTGTGCAGGCACTCAAGGCCAGTATCTCAAATGGAGTAGGGATGATATCTGAGCTGGTTTCTCCATATTACTTCGCTGTTTGGTTTCTTTGGACGTTCCATTTCATGAATCGAATATTGAATCAATAAGTCAGATGGTTGACTTGACGGAAAGACGGGATCCTTGATTACCTTTATGATTTTTACAATCCCTAATGTGTGGTTTAAAATTTCCATCGTATTTTTGTAGATGATTAATTTTTATAGGCATGCTTTCTAGGTCGAGTAGACATAATACAAATTTTTTATGCTAAAAAGAGTGAAATAAATCACTCCCAAACTGAAAAAATCACAATGGTTATGGTAATTTCAGAAATGAGAATTGTTTTTGTGGATTGCACTTTGGTTCATACTTAATAACTTATGGAAATCGTATAGGAGTAGTGCATATTTTTGTACCTATTGGTTGGAAAAGGTAGAAATCTGAGTGACTTGTTACAGCAACTAGCTGACTGCATGCTTGCTAAAGTCAATATAAAATGCTCTAAATTGCTAAAAATTCCTATTTGGTTCTTATTGCTCGTGATCTTGCATCGTTACAACAAGTTATAAGTGATTTGTCCACTGGTAATAGCGGATTAAGTTATGAGTAAAAATTACAAAAAAGCTCAAAAATTAAGATACATATGCTTTTTTGAATTAATTTTCCAATGCTACGATGGGTTTTTTAGAGGAATATCTGTAGTTTTCTTCGCAAACCATATCTCCAGAAGCCATTGTAATACATCTAGGCCCACTAGTATCTAAGCTTTTGCTTTCTGATGTTGCTCTGAAGGATCAAAAACGGAGGTCAGTTTTACCATTGATCATTTCCTGGTATAAGGCAGATATAGTCAGAACCGATTGTTCAAATTAACCTTTGAGTGTTCTCTGCGTTACCTCAGCCCACGCACCATGAATTTCCTCTCATAAAAGTAAAGAGGAGGATAAGCTTTATGTCAAATTGATATGAATCAGCCCGTTATCTGGACAGAAATAATATCTTTTTTGTCATGGGCGGCATTTGTTGTTTAGCTTTCCTGTCGCTCTAGTAATAAAATAAAACTTTGTCCACGGGCATGATTTTGCAGTAACGTAAGCAATTTTTGCTACGTCATGTGGTCCAAAGATAATTTTTTTATCGAGCAAAACATTTTGATGACAAATAAATAATATGTGGCAGTATAAAAGATAAATAAATTTTAATTAGCTCAGGAAAAGTCTGTAGGAAGGTTGAAAACAAAGACGTGGAAAACTTTTTTGAAGACATACTGCCCGTGATGAATATAAGCAGAGTAACATTTGAATAAAAATTGAACTAGAGGAAGTTTTAAATGTGCATTTTGACTAACAATAAGTAACAGAAACAATTTATAATATGTTTTCGATAATAAATTGAGAATTTAAGACACATTTGGCTTCAAAATACTTTGTTTTTTGTAAACCATATTATAAATTAAAGTCACATGTTTAAGCTCTTCCTTTTTGTTATCTGAGAGATAAAAGAAAGTCAGCTCCAGGATTTATTTAAATATTTTAGGTTAGTAAAAATCTATTCAATCATTGGGTTTATGACAACGCACTTAAAATAGGTATTTTGCTAAAACCATATGCGATTTACCATATATTCTTATATAGTAATGGGTTTGCGATAAATATACATTGTTAGCTTTGTGGTAACTAAAGGAGATATTTTTCAGAAATATTCGAGGATTTTTTTTAACTCTCAATGAAAAAACTCGGCACTATATAAAGTATTGTGATCATGAGAGCGGAATACGCATTTAACTCTTTGTTGCCACATTTCAAAGTGTCTCGTTTAACAATAGCAATAGAATAATCATGATATCTTTTGAAAAATATATTGCTATTGAATCTATGACAGAATTCAGCCTGGACATAAACTTATTCACATTGACCAAAATCCATGTAGTTGGAATAATTTAGTATCCTATGAGCTTTTGCTCCAATGGAGTTAGATTGTATATTTAACCGTCAATTGTCCACAATAAAAACTCTGTGTGATAATTATTTATGTCAATGCGAATTAACAATTTTGTAATGAATTAAATTTTATAAACCAGTTTTAATTTTTAAAATTACATTTTTTACCGTTTTATAATTGTTACAATTCCTTGATATAGTCACCATTTATTTGTGTTTTTTAATAATAGGTTTCTGAATGCATTGAAAGATAGTATAATTTTTTTATGTTATCTGTTAGGTTATTCCTCAGATTTATGACTTTACTAGAAACAATTCGTTAAATATTACTCTAAAGGGTGTCGCTGTGTGTAAATATTTGATGATACGTGTTGTCCTCACTTAAAGTTTCTTAATTTTACTTTCCTTTTTCATCTATCCTTAGAATAAAGGGTTTAGAGATTATGTGGTTTATTTATTTTCATATGTCTGAATATGATAAGTCCCAAATGGTAAACTCAACGAGTTTCAACTTTTAGACCGAGGAAACATCCAACATTGCTTCTGCTGCTGTATGTCATTTAGTAGACCATTTGGTCCTAAAGGGCTATAAAAGTTTGCCCACAGCTTATCATTCCCTCAAAATTCATTTAAAAGAAATTGGTTTGCTTAAGTCTCCATTGAAATGTTTTGGAACCCTTTGAAAATTTGGTTTTCAGCGTTTTTTAAACATGTGTATGAACGAATGTAACATGTGTGTTAACGAGGGAAAACGCTCTTGCCTTTAGGGACACCAAATTGTCATTACTTACAACGGAATAAAAAAGTATGACTTCAGTTTCCTTTGATTATAAAAGTAGAATGAATAATACATGTAAGATTTTCATGGAAAAGCCTTTAATAAGGAAGGACTTTTCGTCTCAATGTGCATAAACTAAGAAGAATAAGTACTATATTATTGAATTTACGAGTATCTTACTGCGGGAAAAACGGTGCATTCTGACAGATGATAATCTTAAATTGTTTCTACGAATACGTTAGTTTCCTACTTCGTGAAAGAGAAGTTTTTTTAAAATGTTCTTGCGATGGAAAATCGATTCCGAAGCATTGATTCGCTTCAAAACTCCCGTTCTTTTTCCGAAAAAATCAAAGTTCGGCCGCAGCAAAGGGCTGACAGCAAGAGAGAAAGGGGAAGACGGGAAATGCTAGTCACTGCCTTTTCTTGCTTCCTGTGCATGAGTCGGCACCTTCCGCCATTTATCACTCTTGCCCTCCTCCGTCTATCTCGTCATAAGTATTCGTACATGAGTGTGCATTTGTCTCGTGGACTCTCTTTCTGGGTTCCACATCTCCTCCTCCACACCTTCTGCTCCCTTTCTAAACCCTTCCAATAAGCCCTTCCCCATGGCATTGTATCAAGAAGCAGTGTTTTACCCCCAGCCGGGCCTACGCAGAAGCCACTCGCAGAAAATACCGCAGTGAATTCTCATGTATCTTTCTACGTCAAGTCGTTTCCTTTATCAATCATGTTATATCTTTGCCCAGCACCTACAAGGCTGGAGAAAAATTTGTTGGACTCCGTTCTTTCGAGCCTTTAACGTTCAAAATAGATACCGATATAGATCATGTTACCAAAGGGATTGTTTGAAGAACAAAATTAACAACTCAATCATTGTTCTGGGATTCATATCTCGTGATTGCCCTATTACAGTTTGGTAATGCTCCATTTGACGTAGTATAATTTTATTTCCTTTCAAGAAAAAACTTTTCTTAACACTTTGTGTGGTGCTCACAGGTGCTTTGGTAGGTGTATCGGCAAATTCTTTCAAATTTTCCCCAGAGTGAATGTTTGCAGCTCTTTAATCATAACGAGCTCTGAGTTAGATGATGATTTCATGGAAAAATAGTAGAGCTCTGGATCACAGGATACCAAAATTTATAAAAGGTGTTTGAATGGAAGGAGCAGAGTTTTGTTTTTAGGATCAGCAATACCGTCTATGGCTTTTGAAAAATATTTACTTGTCCCTTTGTTTTTCAGCCATAATTGACTCTTTGGGCTGATATATGACTGATGTTATTAATTTAATTTCATCGAAATTACCAGGGATGGGAGTTTTTTATCAAGAAAGAAAATAATTATATAATGGGCTACGAAAATTGGAAAATTATAATGACGGTGGCAGAAATTCAATACTTAGGAAAATAGTTGATTGATTTGAAGGCTAATATGAAATTTAAAATTTACGCAGGGAGCGCTACACGTATATTTACACTTTTCGGACTAAGTCTTGACTCAGGAAGTTATCGTAAAGTAATCGATAATAACTTTATATATGTCAAAACTGTTCTAGAATGGTGAAGAAATTGTAAAGTGGACTATGCAATGCTCCCTCCTCCATACATAAGTAGTGGAGACAAAGATACGCCTGCAAAATTGTCTATGAAATGTTTTCAAGAATTGAGGCGAGGGAGTTCAACCTGATAATTCCTAGGTAGATATTGAAAATTCTTAAAATATTGTTTAACTAAGGATAATGTTGACGGACGTCAATAGGAATCTTAAGTCATTTACTAATTAGTTTGTAGTAAAAGGAGAAGATAGACTTGCTAATATTTGACATTTCGTTGGAAATGAATCGAGAAGAGGAATTGTTCTCTACCTTCGACAGGAAATAAAGCTATTATCCTATTTGCAACGTGTATGCGATAGAAAATTTTCGAAAACACAAAATATTTAAGCATACACATGTATATGCGATGTATTATAGTATTACCACTTTATTTCTGGAGCTAAAATCTGCGCTAAAAATGACAAAAATATTGATTAGAATCATTTTCATAAAACCCGAGTTTGCCGAACAAATTAATACGACACATGTTTGAGGACATCAACTATACATAAAAATAGCTTGAAAAAGGAAGGTGGAATTTCCTTTGGCTTGTGAGATTTGGGTTTCGGTAAAACTAAACATATGCCGCCAGCTCCATCATTTTTATTGCACAGTTTGGAGAATAATTGGTGAGTTTAATTCTGCATGACAAAGAGGTACGATGTGAAGATGATATGATTAAAACCTCTATCTAATCTAAAGCATATTGCGGTGATTATCCACTAATATTAGACGGAATTTTAGTAAGGAAAAGCATATCAATAACAATTGGGACTGTGTAGTTATATTGTCCATTGTTTTAAACTTTTCTTTTGTGGAAATGTGCGATATGAAAAGGGTGATTTATTATTTGAATTCTTTGATGTGGAAAATTCATGGCATATTTAGCTTGAGATACCTTTATTTGAGGTACATTTATGAGTTATTATATCTGAGTGGAAATATAATGTTATGATTCACGAGTGGGCGAAGTGGGATTAAACTAGCTACAAACTATAGATTTAAGTTGTCTCACAGCTGTCTACATCATGAATTTATGACGCAGTAAAAATAGCAAGCATTGATTAACACTATTTGTGTTTTAAGACAGCGGAGGGCGTAGCCAGTCAGATGCCGGCCTAAATTAAGACTATAAGGGAGAGGTAATGGCTTCGTAGGCAGAGTGGTCCGAAGAGTAATACGATCCTGATGGAGAAGGTTTTGGAAAGACTTGGCTTGAATTAGCAGCGAGGAGGGAAATGTACCGAAAACAAGATCAGATGATCCCAGATATCCGTTAGTTGGATAAGGTCTGCTCGTTAGGTTCCCGGTGGCGACGGAAAAGCATTACGCTCATTGGGCGCAAATGGGCGCGTCCCATCCCTAGAGTTACGACCTCGACAGCGTCTGTGTCTCCTGTCCTGGCCGTTTGATGTGATGGGGTCACGAGATCCGTTGGTAAACAACTCGTAAATGATGTTGGTGGTGAGACTTCTTCCCAAAATACAATTGAATCCAGTGTGATTGCTTAACGTTCATTTAATAATTAGATGGGCATTCAAACTCGTCCTCCAATGACTTTCTGACTCGTCGATTTTACGCTGAAGGCTGAGCTTTGTTCTTCCGAATACATAAACAAACGCATAATGGTCCATATAGGTTTTTGGGGATGCAATGGTGATGTAAGGTGGTCATTTAGAGGCTTTAACTGTTTCAGCTGAATTCAGAGAGAACGGGGAGCCAATTCTCTTTGAAGTTAGCCAGCAAAGGCCTGGTTAACATGTAGCCGGAGTTCCATATGTCATTATACAGGGGTAATGTAAGAGAAAAACCTACTGTGGGTCATATTGAGGGCTTTATATACTCCTGATGTATTCACATCTGGTCCCAATAAAAGCTCCAACACCCAATCCATTTGCAGAGCCATATTTCCACTCCATCCCTTTCACCTTTCTGTTGTCTCCC
Organism: Ceriagrion tenellum; assembly: GCA_963169105.1. NCBI lineage: Eukaryota > Metazoa > Arthropoda > Insecta > Odonata > Coenagrionidae > Ceriagrion > Ceriagrion tenellum. The sequence goes on along the minus strand of OY720632.1, from coordinate 185,812,289 downwards.
GTTTCCTGTCCACGACTCCAAAAGCACCTTCTTACTGCTCCGTGGTGGGAGTTTCACGTATTTTAACAATGAGTACCCTTTAGTGATTCTCTTCCTATTGAAATGGAGTAGTATGTTGCATGTGACCAAAAACATTTATACGGTGAATAATGCTTACGTTCCTTCCGCGTTTTTCCTTTACGGTGGGCTCTTATGGGCTTAGCTTTCCCGTGAATTAGCATAGGCTGTTTAAGGGAAAAAAACGATATTTTTTACGATGACCTCATGTTTGAGAATTTTCCATCACATAGTTAAACCTTATCTCCATTTATTACGTGAATTTAAAAAATAGTGTACATTTTCAGTGTTAATATTTATTTTTATGACTTTTCTTGGGACTGCAGTGCTCCCGAACATTTTCGTTCAAACTGTCATAAGTCACTCAATTACCACTTGAGTGGATTTTTAAAAAGGCTTGTTTGTATTCCATTTTCTCCACTTTTCAATAAAACAATGTAAAAAATGTCCTTTTGATCGTTGTTACCTGAGAAATTCACACCTGCGTAATAAAATGAGGGCTTCGTTAACGTGTGCGCTAGGGAAAAGTCAGGTAGCGAGAATATTTTTTTTCTGATGGAGATACCTTGAATTATGCAACAATTACAATCTTTGGGAAGCATTGAATTTATTTGAAGTGAAAACGCTGTTGCATTTAGATGAGATTTAGATGAGAATTGAGAAAGCTTTTACATTCCGAGCTCACTTGAAAGTGGAAACTACGTCGTCAGAGTGGTTGCTCATAGTATTTTCTTCGGATATAGCGTTCAGTTTTATTTCAGGGACAAGGCTATCTTATCGCTAACTAGGTACGCTACTACTAGATCCGCTACTAGGGTTAAGCTAGATAGTTGGATGATGCGGAAAGAATTCGGCATTTTTCTCTAAAGCGAGGGACCAAGTTTCATAAATGTGTGTCAATTTGATTAAAATTCATTCCGTGATGTCAGTAAAACTCTTCCAATATTTTTAACGTATTTCTGTTTATGCTAGCTCAGAAATATAATTTTTGCGTACATTTTTTTTCTGACTTGGTCAACATAATACTTTTATTTGCTGGCACAGAAGTCAATTCCCTCTCACTGACCTGAGCTTATTTCCCCAATCTCCTTCGGGAGATGTAGTTTTCCCCCATTCATTTCTGCCTTCGCCTCTAAGAGGTCAGATATGGTTTTTCTGACACCCCTTTTTTAAAATCTTTTTCCACGAGTTTCCTAATTCACGACCCTCAATGCCTATTTGATGAGTCGTCTTATGGCTCGGGGGTATGGACGTCTGTATGAGCCCCTATATCACCGTAAATAATGAGACGCAAGCCTTTTCAATTAAAACGCGGATATGTTAAAAATATATGGAACGTAATCTAAGCCTTGAACTCTTCACGACTCGACAGCCGAAATTCCATAAGTAACAAAGTTGGCATAACCGCATGGTCACGCCGGGAACCTGACGCCGTTATTTTGTGCATCTGCGCGGACATGATAGGCGCTTGAAATCCTCTGTACTTTATTTAAAAAACGGCATGATTCATCTCTACGATAAAAATATCGTGGATAAATAATATCTAACGTTTCAACATAGACATTGAGTCCATCTCCGGGTGAGGCTTCCGACGCACAGTGGAGTGTTCGACCTCAAATGCTGGACAAAAGCCAAAAAATTAAAATGTCTGAAAAGTTTTTTCAGTAAACTCTGAAGATTATAAATTCCATGAATACTATTACAACCGCCTCGGTTACTTACAAGACACCCGGAAGTCAGTCGAAACTCTTCTCTACGTAATGATAGACTCGCAAACTTTTTTCAATTGCTGGTTGTTTCATTTTTTGTTTTAAACAATAAAAAACACTGAATAGTTGCCATATTAGATATTTTGACTTAAATGTTTGTTTTTTAATAGCACATTCGTTAAAATGAAATCATGCCGTATGATACAGCCTTATTTGAGCATGAAGATTTGAAAATAAATAAAAAACTCTAAAATAATTATATAGCACTGTTTTGAAAAGGGTTCGGGCCTTGTCGGGCAAAGCAAAATCTTGATTCATATTAAGCAACTGTTACCTTACACGTTGAGACAAAAAAAAAACTTTCCCATTTTTGCCCTTTTTCGTGAAAACCAGTTTTGCACTAGAGACGACCGCCTTAACTAAACTGTCGAACAGGACTCGTTTTGAACTACCATGTTCGACCCTTCCGCATTCATTACGCTCATAATTAAATAATTTAATATAACTATATTTTTCCGAGGATGCTCCTTTGGTGCCGATATCAATTAACAATGAAACATTTACAGCAAAAATGTTTTATATTACAAGTTCTTTTTTTAAGTTTTACTCGTAGAACTAGCTTTTTTAGACTTATCTTGATGCAATAATCTTAAAAACCTATTTCACTTCTACACGCAATGTCTTAACTATTAGTAGTAACGGTTTTATTGTCAATTTTGCATAAATAATGAGCATAGAATGTGGCCAGTACGCATAAGTTTCAAGCAAGACATTTTAAAATGTTTAATTACAGAATAGTAAACTTGAAGGAATTCTTGCAAGCAATAAAAAGTGCTAAGGATCAGCCTATTGAACGAATAGCAGAGAAATGGCCTGAATTCCGTTTTTAACTTTTTCGTGACTTTTGTTAATGTTATGAATAAACATAATGGATTTTTAAGGTTTGGCATTGTTGGAACGATAATAGACTTCGATTGAAAATGGATTTTCTTTGGTTATTCTGGCACTGAAGCTTAATGCTTGCGTTCTATATTTTAGTAAATGATTATTTTACTCTATAGTAATGGTCAATGGCAGAAAATGGTGATATTTATGTTCAATTCACTTTGTTTGCATTTGAACCACCGCATTACCTCACTTGTTCTAGAGTGGCGTCGTGACAATCGTTTTGTTTACGCGCGGATTTCTAGGCAACACTTTTTGGCGAGGTATTAACAATCCATGTTTTATATATATATATTTTCATCATATGGACCCACGGCGAGGATACCCTAGCGAACTTCCTCAAATCTCTAAATCAGTTCTCATCCATTCGCTTCACATCGGCCACTTCTCCTTCTCAAATCACCTTTCTCGCCGTAGACATTTCCATCACAAATAATAACACCTTTGAGACTTCGGTCCATATCAAGCCCTCCAACAAACAACTGTATTTGCATTACAACAGCTGCCATCCCAAACACACTAAGCACTCAATTCCTTATTCGCTGTCGATCCGTGGCCACCGGATTTGCAACTCCAAAGAAAAACTTCACGAATACCTTGATAAGCTTCACAATTCTTTATCCAATAGAAATTATCCCGAGCCACTTCTAAAAAAACGTATTTTACCCTCCTCTGCTAATTTCACCCCACGTAAAAAAGACACCCCCCTGGACGCCCTAAATCTTCACATCACATATTTTCCTGGCGTCCAAAAACTCAAGACCATCCTCAAAGACTTATTCCCAATTTTAGATACTAACAGATCGACAGCCAATCTCCTACCCAAATGCCCCACAGTATGTTTCAGACGTCCACCTAACTTAGCCAATCTTCTTCGCTCCAATTCTTCGCGAGAGGGTACATCGAATGACACTCCCCGTCCCACCACACAGAGATGCAACAAACCACGGTGCAAAACGTGCAACATGTTTCGCCCCCTATCCTCATTTCAGAGTCCTAACACAGAGACGCCGTTCGACATCAAAGCCTCCGGCTCTTGCGACTCCCACAACTTAGTTTATGTGTTACAATGTAAACTATGTCCCGGTTTTTATGTGGGCGAATGTATTACACCCCTTAATATTAGAATGAATAACCATCGGTGCACCTGTAAAGACCCATCTTCCACTTTCCCCGTCCCTACTCATGTGCGGAAGCATGGCTTGTCCTTTGACAAGTGCTTTGAGGTGGCGATATTGATCTCCCTTCCCCCGGACGCCCCGTTAATTGAAGTTAGCCAGAAGGAGCTGGCCATAATCTGGTTGCTAAAATCGTACGCCGCGCCGGGATTAAATAAAATACATTAATCGCACGCTCCCCGTTGTTTTCCATTTACCTTCTTCCCTTCCCTCTCCCCCCTCCACCCTCACTGCGACCCCTTCCGCTCTCTCCGGCCAAGACACGAGCTGGTAAAAATTTCCCCTTTTCAAGAACCGTTCGTCAACCGCTGGGAAAAACCCCTTCCCCTTCCCCCATCCCCACTCCCCTAACCTACCGCCCCTCCTACCCCTATCCTCACCAGCGCACACGACATTTGTTCCGTGATACGCCTTGAAGACGGACTAGTTCCGAAAGCTAGCTATGTAAGTGTGATCGTCTCTTTTTTTGTGTGTCTATCTCCTCCATCCTATCCACATCGTGTGTTCATCGCCGCATGGCTGACTCCAATCCATCAACGTATATATATATATACATCCCGCTATCATTTTGCCTTCCTTACACTCTGCAACATTTTGGCATCCACCAGAAATATTTATGTATATTGCTATTTTATCGCGTATGTCGAACAACCGAGTGATTTCCGCCCGTGTGTACTATTTTGTTTTACGACAACTATTTTTTTACAGGAGGTATACGTGCACCTTGAATCCGTACAGACAGGTAACATTTTAGCATCCTTTCATAACCAATCATTATGGCGTCCAGAGTATATTTTTTACATTTGATCATCAATTTGGACTCCATTTTGTATATTTACTACCACTGCGATATCATTTTGCCTTCCTGCGCTGTTGCCAAATTTATCTATCATGGACACTTCGCTCTCGCTTGTCATTTTTGCAGTTTATAGCTGCTACTGCATAAAATGGGTGAACGTGTTGCACTTAACTATTAACTACTATTGACTAAATGTACTACAACTGCCAAACAACGATTATAATCAGCATAGGGGTAAACATTTTATCACTAGGAGCATACTTAGCCAAGTTTTATTGAAATCAATATCTTTTTTGCTCCTCATTCATGTATTTCAGTTTTGTATCGGTAAGCGATAAACACGCCTAGAGGAAAGCGAGAGAGGAATTTGACTGGCGCAGTCAACTAGGTAAGTCCGCGGTGGCCTATCACGCAGCACTGTGTCACGAAATCGATTTGCAGGGAAAAGATCGAAGATTTTCCCAATACTACACGAAGATTCTTCCAATAAACTAGCCGACACGGTTTAAGCAACATGCATACAAAATATTTCTCTCACTATGCACTTGGTATTCTAATAAGGATTTGTAAATCAATAAGTTTCCATCATGTCACATTCCACCAAATTCGCCGTTTTATTTCATTATGTGTGGACACGCGATATCCGTGAATGACTCTAAAACTGTTTTTATCATTATCCTAGTAGTTTCGCGTTTCAAGTTTAGAATAGTTGTTCAATTTAATTAAAATATAATAATTTACGTGAAAAATTATAAAAAAATAAAACACAAGCGGCTGAAAAAGGGGTCAATTAATCTTCGTAAGTTAGAAAGGGATTTTATATTTGCTGGCATTACTTCTATCACTAAAACACATTAAAATGTTACCATGAAATACATGAGTCAATATAATGCTAAATTATATTCTTTTTCCTTATAAAATGCAATAAAAGAGTAAGTTAAACTTCATTAAAGGAGAAGAATGCCAAAACCCTTGCTTTTTATAAAGCCAAGGACACAACGTGTTTATCGTGATGACGACACGATGACGTGGGCCGCGAATCAGAACTTGTATAATTACGGTGGGGGCTCAAAATTTAACTTCACTTTTCACAACTTCCATGACTGCACACAGAATATAACTATTCTAATGTTTATGGGACAGCAAAGGCAGGAAATATCTCTTCCTTGAAAAGCAGTGGCTTAAAGAAGAATTTATTACCTAGGAAATTACAATTTACTCTACTATCCTTTAGTTGGTCCAAAGGAAATGCTTCTCCCTCCTTTGCTTGTCAAGTAATGACTGATTAAGAATTTTGATAAAACGCTGAGAAAATATGAAAGAGGTTTCCAGTACTAATTGTAAGTGGAAATATTTTCACAGCATATAGTGAAGAGCTACGTCTAAAGGAATGCGTTTTTACTGGACCTGAAAAAAGGAAGATAACCCTAGGCCCTGAACTTCAAAATATAATAAATAATGGGATGCTGAATGCAGAAAAGCTTAAGAGAGGTGAGTAATAACTTTGATTTGTTGCCCTACAGCCACTTAAAATACAATTAAAAATCCACTTCTTGCATTAGCTTACAAACGCATTTCCTCGAAATCGTGGGGCGGGAGGAGGTAATCCGGGGGAAATATTTTATGAAGGCATAAGTGTTAGTCAATATAGATACTAAGGCTCTGGTAAACTTTAACAATACGAAACTACTGCCGAGGCTTTAATAAAGAAGATTCAATTCCGCACAAAAGGAAAAAAATGATAAAAGATAATTATTTTCGTGGTAAAGGCGGTTTTTAGTTGGTCTCTTTGAGTACATTTCACAGATTTCCGTTAAAAGTTTAAAAAAAACTTACTTTACCCCCATTATTTGGTTCATTACCAACATTCTTTTCCTTAAAATCACAATTGCTGGTGTATCTTTAGCTGGAAAACTGTTCGCGGATTCAGTAGCTATCGATGCCTGAATTTATGGATAGTGAAGAGTAACGCAGTTTTCGAACCTTATTGGCTGAAGTAAAATTATAATAAATTGTACATATAATTGAGCCAAAGATTTTAATACCATCAATTAAAGTCAGCATTCTATGAGAATAAACATTGGAAAGCAGTATCAATTAATTCGGGTGTCACTTCAGCAGAGATGAAAATTTTTGTCAATATTCAAAATAAATACATTGGCATTGAAGGGTTTATGCAGTTTTTTTTCATCACTACTGCAATATTATATTGGATTATCAACTAAATATGCAACTTTGAGGAAAAAGCAAACAACCTTTGATTAAGAATTAAAGACACAATAAAATTCTCAAGATCAATAAATGTACAAATTAAATAACTGGTCTTTGTGGATCAAAATCAGTGGTACAATTTCTTATCAGGTAGCTATAAAACCGCAAAATTTTATTTTAAAAAATGTACTGAGTTATTAAAAAAATTGAGTAATACAAAAACTCTCTTTGGGTTAAACAAGTATGTATTACGAAACTCTGCTTAGTCTATTTTGCCTTTGAAATTTACTTTTTTAATATCACTTTATATAACTAATCCAGTTTTTTTAAATGTTTTGTATAAAAACTTTAATTTTTCACCACGTTTTGTTGTCAGGGACCTCTTGATACTTTTCCATAAGGTTATCACACTCTCTTTTTCGGGGGTATTTTGTTTTGTATGTGTTTCTTAAAATATGATGCCACAATATGTTTTTGCTCCTCTGTCCATGGGACGAGTATCCTTTTAGTTTTTTTCGAAGTACAAGTGGAAACATAGGGTGATCTGGTTTCATTCCCTTTTTCTAGCTCGAAACTTGAGAAATAATCGCTGATTACATCGCTCATATTCCTATCATCATCATAATCATCTTTTTCACCTCCATCATCTTCAATAGGGATCTCATCATTTAAATTAATGTCTATTTCGTCGAGGGCCAAGCCTTTAATTGGACGTGTCTCCATATCAGGACGTGTCTACATATCGGGTTACCGCTGCTATCGCATTACTCATGGAGTCAGTGAATGAAATGAAATCTCACTCCACTTATAGAGACGCGGATTATCTTACCATGAGAGCGAACGGTCAGTTTACCCTTCAATGCCTCATTTTCTAAAGTAGCCTTAGCTAGGGAAAAGTTCAAATTTCGCATTCCCACGTGTATCGCATTACTTTTTCGTGCCTGTTTTCGATACAAATGACTCGAGATTCACACCAAGAGGACTACCTACGGGAGGCCCCAGTTCGTCCCTTAGAAGCTTGATTTATATTGCTAGGGATGTGTCTCCATATCGGGTTTCATGGCTATCGCATTACTCATGGAGGCAGTTCTCGTATTAAATGACGTGAGATCTCACTCCACTTATAGAGACGCGAATTATTTTACCATGAGAGCGAGCGGTCAGTTTACCCTTCATCGCTTCATGATTATTTTTTTTAGCGGCGTAGGCCAGGGAAACGTTTAAATTTCGTATCCAACGTCTATTGCATTACTTTTTCGTGCCTGTTTTCGATACAAATGACTCGAGATTCACACCAAGAGGACTACGTACGGGAGTCCCCAATTCGTCCCGTGGAAGCTTGATTTATGTTGCCAATTTGGGCATATTTTAATTATTTTTTTTATTTCTGCAGTGGGGCGATGAGTGCTAAGCGATCCATTTATTTTCAAATTGAAAAACAGGGTATTTGGACTCGCAAGGAAGAGCTTTGAAAATTTATGCATTCGATAGATTATATCATCATGAATGTAAATTTTGGTTAACAGCCCTTTTCAATGTACATTGGGTGACAGCAGATCTAGCGGCCGACTGGAGGATATTTAAATATTCATCATTCACCCCCTCATTACACCCCGTGAGATACCATGCGGAATTGATGTTGACGAGAACAGAAAAAAATTTTCTGGCAAATGTTTCTAAAAAAAAGTATCCAACAATTTCCCTGGCGAAAATGAAGGAGGCTGATAACGCTGCTGGAGTGCGTTTACAGGTGTTCTTTTAACGTTCCTGTGCGTTCTTTGGCGTTTTCATAGCGTTTGTCGGTGTTCATCCACGTTAATCTGTCTTTCCCTCACTGTTCTCATGCGTTCGTAAACGCTGTTCCCACGACCTAGGTCTGAAACGCTCGGGGAACGCCTTCTGAGAGTGTTTGTCTTTCTGTTCTGGAACACTCAAGAACGCTATCTGACTGGGCTGTTTTGGAACGCAGATGAACGCCCGAGAAAACGCCTGCTGAGAGTGTTTGCATTTCTGTTCTGGAACACAGATGAACGCTGCCGAGAATGCTTTGAAACATGTTGGAACGCTCCAAAAGCCATGACGCAGTATTACCATTTTGATTGCAAATCCATTGTGAGAATAACTACAACTCCACTAACAAATCCATTGTGAGAATAAGCTTCTGAGAAATAACAAAGCGCACCCTCAAACATCAATATTTAATAGACATCTAATGGATATCTTTTAGCGGTTCATCTTCATCTGTGCATTTATTGAAAACACAGCCGTTTTCTTTCCGGTAGTCTTCAAGGGAATAAATGCATCCCTTCTATTTCTTTGTGCCAACCCACGCAGCACAAAAATCCAAATCCGTCGCTTGTGAGCCGTGTATACCGGGTGTCTAGTTTCCCAAATGCATATTCAATATCAATAATAAATTAATAATAGCATCCATAGTGTGGCCTAACGCGGCATGAAAATTGGTGCAATCTTATTCTTTCTCAATTCTACTTCGAAATAATGTATATTAGAACGCCAATAATAATGTGTTATAAAGAAAAGCCGTATAAGCATCCCTGACGTCAGATATGAGTTTAAAAATCATCAGCCTTACGTAATTAACGTCAGCTATGTTGAAATCGCGTACTAAGAGCAGAGCCATATCTAACGAAGCGACTACACTCTTTATAAAGCATAAAATACACTTTGTCATTCCAGATATGAAATAGTGTAGTGGTAGAGTGTAGTTTTACTGCGTGAAAGGTCGTAAGTTCGAATCCCCTAGCCAATAAGGATTTATACGATGTATATGTTCACTGTTACAAGTTATAAAATAATAACTTCAAAGGTCATTATGGGCACAAAGTTTTTCTTTTTAAATTTTTATTAAGACAAATTCCTAGATGAGTGTCTAACGTTCTTATTAAATTATGTTGATGAACGCTCTCAACACCCTAGACAGGATTTTCTGAAATGCACGTAGACGCTTTGAAACGCTGAAGATTGTGAGTCGCAGGGTGTTCACGAACACTCGAGAACGCTGCTAAACGCTCTGTAGAGTGTTTGAAAACACTCCAAGGCGTTCACGTTTACGCTCGAGAATACACTGGGATGGTGTTCTTAGCGCGTTCTTTGCCATTTATGAACACCACCGTGGTTCGTTCCTAAACGCTCAGAATACGCTCTCATTTTCGCCAGGGTTTTGTCGACATGCAATTACTTTCAAATTCGGTTTTTCAAAGTGTTTGTCTCTTCCATAATAGAAAAATAGAATTATATACGGAAAAATCATATTTAAACGAGCAGCAAATGTTGAAATAATAATCCATTCGCTGATAAAAAGTTTCCGCACCCATTCTTTCCATATCGCTTGAAATACTGATGAAAACTAAATATTTGTTTCATCTTAGAAAGACTACCATCGTTCATTACATTAATTGTTCACTCAAAGCGAAGCATTCGCATTAGACTAGTTGAGAAAATCTGCGAGTGGTTACAAGTACAAGTTTGAGAACAAAGGTACTGTTTTATGCTTTTTGTCGAAGGTAGAGGTAGTTTAAAGAAAGAATTAGTCGTATTCTAGCATTATTCTTGAATTTCCGCACAAAGTATTAACATAAAAAAGGTGGCTTTCCAGATACACAATCCATTATTTTTCTACTTAATCACCTGAAAGAGTTGTTCTTGCGCCAACCTGTTGCGGTCCCATGATAACAATAATTTTGTTATTGAAATTACCGTTGCGCTAGTCCACTTAATTGGCTTTGGACCAAGTAAAAACTGGAGCGGTAGCGCCGGATGACGAGCACTCCGCTACCACGCACTAACCGAGGCATCAAAACTCGAAACAGTCTTGGGTGAGAGAATTGCAGACAGCCGCGAGGCAGAGCGATGTTGCCAAACCGAGGACGCCACTTGCTGCGCAGACTGAACGGAGATAACCGCGACCGAGTTATACGCCGCAGTCAGCGCCACTCGGCCCGGAATTATGCTGAACTAACAATATACGAAATTTGTACATATTGCCAACAAATTGGCGTCCATACTAATTTTCGGAAATGGGGTCTACATGATGTAAATAGTCGATTCCAGTGATTTTTACACGTTTGTAATCCGGCGTCCGGTATACGGCAGCCAAATTACACTCGGACGCCAGATCAAATGCAACTTGCTCATTAACGGGTGCCAAAATGATAGCGGGATTTATATATATATATATATATATATATATATATATATATAATATATATATATATATATATATATATATATATATATATATATATATATATATATATATATATATATATATATATTCATTGTTAATGCAATAGTGCAAATAGAAGCTTCAAGATGTTGCCACTATATATCTGGAAATAGTTGTGTATGCATTGTTGTGGTTATATTTATATAGCTGTAGAATGTTAGACTCATAATGCGTCCATTTACTGCTTGTATTAAGTGTTGATATCCATTGTTTTCCATGGTGATAAGTTGTAAAATTAATAATTCTTCTACAGCACGTAATGGAGTGAGTTTATTTTTCACATCTCAGCCCACAATAAGTTTTAGGAGCGAATTGGCGAGAGTGACTCCTTAACTTGCATCTCTGCTGACAGGTTATGGGCCCAGGCCCAGAGGCGTCGTTAAATATAATATCTATAAATATTGAAACGTGCATAGTTAAGTACGTATTAGTTGGCGAGAAACGTGCACTAGCAAAAACTGCGCAGACGAAAACAAAAGATGGAAAACGAAGCATCGTCGCTAAATACCTTCCCACGGTTAAATCGAAGAAACTGGAATGTATGGAAGGCAAGGGTGAAGGCGGAACTTTTGGCGAAGGAGGCATGGGAGGCGATTACTGGATATGGAGATGAAGACAGCTATGAGACTTCACAGCTAATGGCAAGCGAGACGCGGAAAAGAACCAAGGCAAATCTTACCGCATTAGCCATTTTAATGCGAACTGTCGGAGACGAACTGATAAATGGCATCGCCGATTACGAATTAGCGAGGGAGGTCTGGCACCATCTTGAAAGAGTTTGTTGCCAAAATACCGAATATGGAGCCGCGGTGAGAGTTAGAGAGCTTGCAAGCTTCTGGAAAATACCAGGTATGTCCATTCAAGATTATTGCAACGCTATGATGGACATGAACCGATGTTTATTACGAAATGAATTGGGCCTCACGGATAGACAATTGGCCGCAGTTTGTCTCACAGGATTGCCAAAAGAGTACTGACGAAATAACGATAAAAACATTAATTGCCCAGAAAGAAAACCTATTTATGTCCATAGTTAACAAGGCATAGAGGAGGAGGAACAAATGAAACTAGATGGAAGAAAAAGTTCCACAAACCCAGAAACAGCGGCAGCTGTGAAAGTGGGAGTAAAAGCGAACATCAGGGGATAAGAAAACAGGAAATGAGAAAAGAGGGTTAAGCTAGAGTTTGCTGGTGTTATGCTTGTGGTCAAAAGAATGACCATATTGCTAGGTACTGTTCGAAGAAGAAGGATAACGAGAGGGAGGAGAAAAGGAGTGGGGTGTAAGTGGTAAAGAGCGAGCACATTGACCTATGCATGAAGAAGGTAACTGAGGAGGATGGTGGTGTTTAGATTTTGGACTGTGCAGCCAGTGACCATATGACTAGCAGGAGAGATCTATTCACAGAATTTAAGAAGATGGTTGAATCTGTTTCAGAGGGAGATAGAGCGCCATTGAAAATAGTAGGGCAAGGGAAGGTATGTTTACATTTATCAGATGAGTGTGGAGGAGTAGATGTGACATTCTCTGATGTACTATATGTGCCTGAATTGGAAGATAATTTAATTTCTGTTAGCCAATTGGAGGAAAGAGGAATGAAGCCAATAGCGTAAAGAGGTAAACAGAAGTTTTTTAATGGAGAAAATAAATTATTTGTTGCTCACAGAGTGACTAGGTTATATTTTTTAACAACAGAAAACAGTTTCACTATTGGAGAAACAGAAGGAGTCAAAGGTAAAGGGTTGAATTTTTGGTGTCAATGAAAGGGTGATATGTTTTTCTTTTTTAAATGAGACCAAATTCATTGATTTCTAGGTCAAATGATATTTCGCTCAAACTACCTTAAGGCTAGATTTTATACTCTAGCGTCGAATCAGCTCGTGTTCTACCGATGGATTACAAAATCCTCACGATTCAAGGCGGAGCATGAAATAGTCCATTTTTTTACTTTAAAACTCTCCCTTAGCTTATCTACCGTGGAAATCACTTGTTAGAAATGAATTTTGTGGTGCACATGGTAATTGCAGATTATATATTATTAATAACGGTAGCGGGTGAATCATAATCATATGAAAACACTTAACATTGCAATAAAATAACTAAAAATTACTCGTTAATTTATATAAAACCTTGTGTGTCCAACAAAAACGCTAGAGAAGTATAAATTTATTCATAAAAGTTCTGTGGCTCCATTCCTTGAATATTTGCTCATGGTCTGGCATCCAGAATTATTGAAATTCTTAACGTTACCACTTTTTGTCGTTGTTTTAACTCGCGGCTCTCTTAAATTTTACGCAAAAATTTATCTTGCTAGTGCTAATAGCCGCTAATTGGTATCATTACTTCAATCAATGAAAGTTAGTTATTGAATCTTATGGTAATTTAAATGTTTTGCTCCTCTAAACAACACGTGGTTTAAGTTCTCCTTGCATTCTCTAGTATTAAGGCAGAAGTTAGTATCAATTCTTTTTAAAATATTTTTGCCGAGGCTAAGAGCATTAATCTTTCAGTGGATGATGTTCAGTCATCTCCACGGACGTCAATGCATCCATTGTCCCGAGGAGGCATTCGTCATCGGACGATGGATTGAGGAGATACTAAAGGATGAAGCGGGGCTTCGGAGAACGCCGAACGGATAAGGATTTGATTAATTATACTCACTCTGGGCCGGGATACCCTTTCCTTAAAGGGTTTCTGTCCCGCTTAGGGAAGCGGGTTCCCGAGAAAGTGGGCGCTTTGAAAAAAGGACGGGCTTGGCAGTCGGGTTTCCTCATTTTCTTCGGCGTTTTGATGGCAGGGTATTCGGCGAACGTATCCTTTTTACAAGGGACTCTCAGGATTGAACAAATAAGAAGAGAAGATGGAAGAAATACGTCATATAAACTGCCTTTCAATGGATTAACAAGCCATTGAGTCATTATGATGCGGAGCGAAAAAAATCGCCTTTTGCCATTGTGAAAGAGAAGGAGATTGCTTGTTAAATAACGTCTAATATTGATTCGGGCGATGTGATCTCGCAAAAGATTCCGCGCGAATTAATCACTCGGAGTAAGGGTGGGGTCCTCATTCACGGATCGATGGGGAAAGGCGATGTCTGGAGGAGGGTGAACAATAAATTCTAGAAGGAAGAGAAAAATTTGAGACGTTTTTGGAGAAAAAGAGTAATTATCTCCCGCCCACCGGAGCGTGATTATTCCGAAAAAAATAAATGTCGCAGTGAAAAGATCGACGTTTAAGGCATTAAACCATTTAAGGCCTAAAGATTATTAACGATAAAGCAATTGCTACCCAATCTCTCGGAACAATAGTTTTAGCTATCATCGCCAATTCTTAATCGGAGGCATGTATCTCGCACATCGATTTACCCAGAATATTCTCGCCGTATACTTCATTTTATCGGTCCATGGACCTCAGAAAATGTGATGGAAAGCATTTCCATCCATTTCAGAAGAAAAATTAAAATTTTCATACAAACCTTTGATTATAGCTTGAATGTAATAAAAGATGCACCCGTTCGGAAATGATTTTTGCCAGAATCTTCAGCGTTTTAGATTCCAAATAGAAATTCGTTTTCGTAACTCTGTATTTAGTCCATTTCCTCCCGAAGAAAATATATCAGAAATTTTAAAGATATACGAGCCGTAATTTTTGCTATTTGATTGTAGCTAACAAGAAGAAAAAAGATCTAGCTTGGAAAAGGTAGTAGATTATTGGTGCTTTCTTGAGTAAGTTTTTAGGTTAATTTTGATATTCAATCAAACGGTAAGCTTGTTCTGCAGATTGTCTAAGTAAGTATTTACATGCATGGTAAATACAGATTTTGGTGAGACGCTATTGTTGGAGTTAGCTTTGTTGTATGATTACTTCCTGCTTATAAAAATAACTATCTCTAGAGATAAATTGGAGAGTTTTATCTCTTGAGAATGACTCGAGTATTTATTTCAATAGTCAATTACTCAGCGGGCTTTTATTATAGCGGTCGAAATATTTCATCAAAGCATTCAACGCATTTAAAATTATCAGATAACAGCAGGCATAAAATTTTTGCAAATCTTAAAATCTTTGTACTCCCCCTTACATATTTTTTTTAGTATCACGAAGACTTTTTTCCATTCAACTTTTCGTTATATCTGCTTTACTGGAAATGATTTTATGAAAAAAATAATTTCATATTATTCATCTTATGAAACCATTTTTTCTAATATCCTTACGCTACATACGTTGTGCATTTCTTCCTTAAAATTCCATCTGGAAAAATTCTGCCTTTTAAAAGAAGTTAGAGGTGAGTCTATCCCAGTGTGGATGCACTGTTTCTGGTCTGACAGCAGCGTATTGGTTGATATTTTATGTAATAATAGTCTAATTACATTGCACTTTATTGATATAATTATTCATCACAGCATTTTAGGGTACATAATACACGTACTGATTAAATAATTGGTTTCGACTTGGGTAAAAGTGACGGACATCACTGTAACTTTGAACATGATTCATATCGCATTCTCGTTCTGGGGTGAAATCAATCGCTGAAAGAGAGGAACAGTCACCCATTCAGGATTTGTACTTCGTCAACTGGACATCCGTATAGGAAAAGATATAATAACATCAATAATTTTTAATCATTATCTCCACCTAAGATTAGGGAAAATGTTTCACATCTAAGACAAGTAAAGGGAAAATGGGATTTTTTGACATGGACGCATCTTTAAAATCAGATGGACTATGGAAATATCAGAGTGAAAATGCCAATTGAACGTCTTTTGGAAGACCTGTATCACCTCTACGACCTCGTAGAAATAACTAAATTGCAATATTTTTCGGTTAAAAATAACTTTGTGGGATTTTCCTCGTGTCTTTTGTTTTTAAAGAGACATTCACTCCCGTTTGTTGGATACATCTCTCTTCTACCGTTTGTAAGTAAGTAGATTTGCTCTCTTTACCAACTGGCATAGAAAGAAGCCTTATGATAACAGTAAACCTATCAAAATATTAATATGATCATTTAATTGATACATTAAGGTACATTGCTGCACTCTAAAATGATGCAGTAAAATTTTTATTCATCACATAATAACGTTTTTATATAATGCTAGCAATGTCTCTAATGGTGTTTACTGTTGGTTGCGAGCAAGTTAGATCCTAGGTGAACCTATTCTTTCACATTGAACATGCAACAGATATTATTATGTGATCATAGTTTTTACCTTCTGTTATATTTATTATATTTTTACATAGCGTCAGCTTTCGAAAACCCTTCTGCCGTCTTTGTCAGAAAATAAATACAACATCGTAATACATTTTATATCTAAATTCGAAGCTCATACAACACATTTATTTACATGGTCAATATGCATCGCTTGTAATTCATTCTCATGGCTGTGTGTTGCCAAAGCAAACGGTATTCTTGGTTTCCATGCGTGGAAATCGAACGGAAAGTACGTTGAGAAACTCCAAGGGACCAATACGGAAGGCGCACTAAAGAGGGAATTTGAAATTAGGATTAAGTAGCATAGAAAATCTTTTTAACAGGTGACGTTTCTTCTTATGTTTGCCAAACACTTATTCCATTGTAATCATTCAAGTGACTTTAAACCTAAAATTTTACATATACAGGATAAGGGCAAAAAATTATATTTCCTCGAACAATATGAAATTGTAAATGCCATTTAAAAAAATTCAAATTTGGTAAATGACCTCACATTTGACGTGCATTTGCCACTGAGATCAATCAGCTTTTAATGTTTGTTTGCCTCATACAAGCGGTTCGGCTCACGCCGCAGGATTACAACTTCCACTCCCGGTCTGAAGCTCTCGCTTATTACCGAGTATATGGAAGAGGTGGAAGGAAAGGATGGGTAGGGAAGGTTAGCGAAACCACTGCCCCTTCGAGACCGACACCAATGAGGCGGATTGAGGTCAAAAGGACCTCAAGGGCCTCCGCCTCCCCGAAGTGCTCGTTTTAGTTTGGTTCCCCCAAACAACTGAGACGAGTAACCGTCGGCTCCGCTTTCGCTTGAGCCTACCGCACATCTCTGCGTACCGAGAGAGCCTGTTGCCCAAATATTTGGGATTAGGTATCCCTCTGATTCGCTTTACGGGTTGCCGTCGTGCGGTCTGCCGACTTACGTCATTGGAGTGAGGATCACCGGACCCAGTGGAGGGTCAAAACGGACCAATTTTGGTCAAATGTGTGAGTACAACCCACTCCTCAATAGGTCCCGGCAACCCCTTATCCAACACCAATCCGCCTCATTGGTGTCGGTCTCGAAGGGGCAGTGGTTTCGCTAACCTTCCCTACCCATCCTTTCCTTCCACCTCTTCCATATACTCGGTAATAAGCGAGAGCTTCAGACCGGGAGTGGAAGTTGTAATCCTGCGGCGTGAGCCGAACCGCTTGCCTCATACACTCAGCCTTGCCACTGTGCGTTGTTTATCCCCTACACATCCCCATTGACGTCAATCTCCTCACAACCAACCATTTCTTTCCCTCCCCCGGCCCCTTCTTTTCTCCACCCTCCCTCCCTCGACTCCCCCACCCGCCATCTATATGGTAATTATGGACGGCGAAAAAGTTAATTTGTACCTTGATAATGACAAAAATTTGTCGATACCATGGTCGGAGAGAATAAAACAGTGTGGAAAGTACAAAGCGAGTTCTCTTTTAATTAATGTGTCGCTTTTCCACAAAGTGAAGCCTGAAACTTTCACCTGTGCACTAAAGAGGGATTTATTACAGGAAGATCCATACGAGAGAATGAAAGGTTTAATATGAAATTGGATAGAAATAAGTGCTCCAGTCTCCCAATCTAGGTTTGAAACAGTGATGACGGTTGAAAATATAGAAAACAAATAAAGGAAAATAAAAAATGCGAAGGCTCTTGGTGGCGGAGCAGGAGGCCAGTGAGTCGATTGGAAATGCCCCGAGGATTCTGTGCCTTTGTTGTTGCGCCGTCTTTTCCGCCCCAGTTGCCGTCCCCATTGTTCGACACTTGCTGTGCAGCCGAGGAGGGATAGGGTGGGGAATAATTGGGGAGGGTGGCGGAAAACGGAGAGGAAAGGGGCGGGGGGGGAACCAAGATGGAACTCGAGGGGAACCCTTATGAGTGCTCCGTGCGCGAGGCGGCAGTCACTTCCACGCTCGGAGTGCAACAGGCTGCACCCTCTTGGGGCTGGGAAGGTGGGGAGGGCGACAAGTGGACCGCGGAAAGAACCGGCGAGAAAAGGCTTGTCTGCCGCATTGGTTTTCAGCGCCCCTTTTATGAGCAGACCCTATGCTCCCCTAAGAAAGCCAGGAACATCCTGAAATCAGATGGAACGGAAGCCATGAGGTTGGACTCGAGGAAAAACAAATGCTCGTAAAAATAAAGGCAGTACTTAAAGTCTAAAGGATAATTACAAATACGTTGGATTTATGATAGAAGAAACTACCAAAAAACCCTGCCCAGGGCTAAACTGGCTAAACACGTAGGAATTATATTGTAAACAAAATATTCTAACCAATATATGGTAACCATCATTGGTCATTCTATCCTAATATTGGTTGACTACAGCCCTTATTCTTCCATGTCTAATACTACTTTATTTCCCTTACTTCGTCGTAGTTTTTCCTGTGTTCTTTCCTCATTATTCTATATATTAATCCCTTCCTAAATGACCCGAGAAATTTTCCCACTTTTAACTCCTTAAATAACATTCCTGTCTAATCTATTGTGCCATAGGGTATGCCCAATCCATCTTTTCTGTATAGGGTTCTCAATGGTTCTTTTTTCTTTTACTCATCAGCAAAATTCTTTCTGCACGCTTATTTCATATTTTCTACATCTATGTAATGTTCAGCATCCTCCTATGCATTAAGTCCATCTCATATTTTCTTGTCTTCTTTGCCAATAGTCCATGTTTCCGGTCTATAGAGTACCATGCACCACACGAAGGCTTTTGTATTCTGTTTTCTTGCTATAAATGATATTTTTGAGATTATACATTCGGTCAATATGCTTTAAAAGAGATTTAAATCTCATTTAATTTCACTGTAATTAGAGAACTTTTGTAAATATTTGATCTCACTAGATATATTTCCAAGTGCGTTATAATTTAAAGACCATTTGAAGACAAGTAAATGAAATAATGACAAGGAAATGAATAAATTTATGTTTTTATGAGAACGCCATTCATCCAGATATATCTGCGAGGAGATTTGACTTCAGTCGTGATTATCAACTTCAGTTTCACCGTGGACCTTAAAATATCTGCCGATTAGGAGAAGGAGCCAATCCCCTGTAAATGTATACGTTGAACAGTGAAGACGACAGCAAACACTCCTGTCCTACTCATTTACTAATAATAATTATGACGATGAAAGCTTCAAATACTTCGGCGTTCCCCGACGCCGAAAGCAGGAGGTTGTAGCAGTGAAGGAAAATGTCACCGCCAAGCATAAACAAACTCTTCGAAAAATCTTGAGTTCTGTTGAGTCCGGCAAGTACTAGGTTCTGGCCGCGAGCACGTTCGCGGTTCCTGCACTACTGTGTAACTTCGGATGCATGAAAGGGAACGTCAATGAGTTGCAGCCCCTCGACGGAAGAACGAGAAAAATGATTAACATGAATAGAAGTCTATTGAGCCGGGGGATAGGGTTGGTGTGGTGGCTAGATTACTCACCTACCACTCGGGCGGCCAGGGTTCAAATCCCTGCAGAGGCGGATGTTTTTCAGAGAAAACCCGATCTCTACTTGAGTGTCTTGTAGAGGGCACTTCAAGTAGAGTAGAGAAACTTCAAGCCGTAGTCCCCTTGGCGCCTTTCGTTAAGAGCAGGCTAACGCCGACGCCGGGTTTCTATCCACCCTTCCTCCCTTACCTATCCCCTATGGCGCAAATGACCTTGGCCGTCAGTCGCCTCCCCAAATATTCAATCCAATTCAATCTATTGAGCCTGTAGTGTCTCCACAACTTAATTGTAATATGTGCAGCATGCCAAGTGCTCAAAAGCAGAGACTCGTAAGAGAGCACGAGAGTGCAAGAGTAAGGAGAGTGCAAAAGTTTCTCTTCCAAAAGCGGCAAAAAGGGAAGCGGACGAAACTGATATGGACTCATGGATCTATCACCCGACGGTGGCAACGACGCATCCATCTTGTCATTGAACGCAGACGTCCTTAAACTCGGAATGGAAAAAGCCGGGCAGAAATCATTGTTCAAGGTGCGTACTGATTTGCCCAAGCATGGACGTTTCTATCGAAGGAGTTGACGTTGGCCTCCATCCACTCCGCCGGTCTAACGCACGAGACCGAGAGGAGAGGATGTCATAAGCACACTCGTGTACCGCCTCATTTATACTCAAGGCGTAGGTTGCGGACACCAAATTCAGGCCTTGTTGAGCCCAGCCGGAGAAACCACCTTCTGTTAGGTTGTAGTTATTACGCCAATTCAGCATATAAATCTCGGCAAAATGCGGTCCAGTGGGTTTTATACTTTAACATCCGACACCATTTTATCATCGGAGAAACACCTGTGCTGCCCTTTACCGCTGTAGGTATTGAGTCCGTTGTGGAGAACGATAAATGCACCATCTGAGGAATTACCCTTTTTTCGTCACCGTTGTTGGCATCCAAGTCTAATATTGTTCTTCTCGACCACCTCTCACGCTCCAGATTCGCAACTGAGTTTTCGGCTTCGGCTGAAGCAAACATGGAAATAAAGGAGATGGAAAAACGAATTAAACTTCAAAACCTGCTTTTTAAACTTTGGCTAGTGTGCCCCGGACACTAAGTTAAATTATTTGTCCTCAATTTCCTCGCATTTTTCCTGGTAAAATTTTACTTTCGCCAGTATTTCTTTTCCCTAAATCTCATCTCTGACTTTCCTATACTCACTTCCGCCTTGTTTAGTTCAAATATTATTTTTATCCGTTATTTTTTCGTCCTCCTTTGCTCAATCGTACACGTCAGTTCTTATATCATTTATTCTTTCCTTGCTTTGGGCCTAATCTTCCCAAGAACTTCGTCGACAGTCAGTTCTACTCCTTCCTTTATTGTCTTCCGACACCTATCTATATCTCCGTTTTGCCGGGTGGTAATTTTTTTCACTCGTCTTTTTCCTCAAGCAAACTTACAATCTCTATATGTAGTCCTATGACTATCTAGCTCCCAATAACATCTACCGCTATTTCTACTTAGATTTTTCTCAGTTTACCACTTAGCTAAAACCTATACCCCGATGCAATATCCTTGAGATTTCTGAACAAACCAAACAAACACGAAAAGAAGATGAACAGTTGCCATAGTTGACTGAGATATTAAAGCCGGCAAAATCTCCTCCACCTCACTCATCTCCAAAATAACTTCTTTTTGGATTTTCGCCCAACCACCTACTGCCACGTTTATCCTTTTATAGGGCCTCTCATCCAACCCTCTCCGTATATTCTCAATATTCTCTCCAAGTCGTATTCGATTTCCCTACACCAAATTCCTCTCAACATTTACCGATGTCTTTTCATTGAACTCCTTTCCCTTTCAGATTACGTTTCCCGTCTTCCTCTGAATCCATATTCCAATATCTCTCTGTCAAACGACCTCATGAGTGAGTTTACGAATCAGGCAACACCGTCTTCTAAAAAAATATCAAACAGCCTTTTCACACGCATTTGCTCAGAATCTCGATTATGATTTCCATTTTCTCTGAAGGAAAATCTTTTTATAGACCGACGCGTATCTGTGAGTATCGTATTAGAAGATAAATGGCTTTCATAGCAAATGTAAAACCTGTGGGTTTCATCAATTTAAAAAATAATAGATAGCCTTATCTCATTCAGAAAACATGCCTTCTAACTTCTTTTACCTGTTTTAAATACATTGCCTTACGAGTGAAAATTTATGTTTATAATAAGTTTGAACAAAATGATCTAATAATTAATGTTAATTTTCGTAAAATATCCCTCCAATTATGATATTCAAATTTGGAAACACCGATCAGTTTAGGCTTGGGCAGTTTAGGTTTAGGCAAAAGGCTTGATGCAGGCTTTACACGGTAATTTTTACACCATCCAATTTAATGATTCCCACCACTCTACATAAATTTTGCTCTCCGCGTATTTTTAGCCCTTCTAGTACTTATCATCGATTAAAGCGGATAATACCGGGGCACTCACCATATAAGGCAAGGCTTCACCACGCTCTGCAATTTGCCAAAATTTGCAAAATTTGCCCTTTTGCAAAATTTCGGAATATCTATTTCTGTTACTCATCCAACATTCTTGTCAAATTCCTTCAGTCTGGCTGTATACTGTGATTTCATTCTTTCTTCCAATACCTTCCAACCGTGATCATGCAAAGACAACTAAGGGTACTTTATCATCTCTTTATTTTCTTCTTGTTTATTTTTACCATTTTATGTTAATCATTAAACACTTAATTTATTATCTTCCAATATTGCCATCTCTTTCTCACCAAACATTTACTAATACTGATCTCACCGTAGAGGCAAGTAGTATCATTTTCTCAGGTCAGTTTATTCGGGTTTTTCCCGCGTTGATTCATGTTAACGGAGAACGGTTTTGCTAACGTTACACCTGGCGTCGTCAGGTCCTGAATCACGAAATACACTTTCTAGGCAGAAATTCAAGTTGAAACAAGTCCTTCTAAACATTCCGCCCACCTTCACTCCTCTTTACAATTGACAATGAATTATAATAAATAAATATATGAACAAAGTTGATTACATTCAACAGATTAAATAGATTAAATTAACAAGAGTTCTGGTAAAATTATTCACTTCGTTTTTGGTATTTTAAGCACTGAATTGGAATATTGAATTGTAATCACCAAAGTAATTTCAGAACCTGACGACGCTATCTGTAACGTTGGCGAAACTGTTGTGCGTTAATATGGATCAACACGGGAAAAACCCGAATAAAATGATCTCAATAAATTACCGCGGAAGCCTCCATACCAGTATCATTTTCTCTTTAAGTCACATCTTCAACGTACGGTAATAGAGATGGAGAATAGAGAAACGAAATGTATGGTAATGGAGATGAACAGAGACTATTTAATTTATTTAGACACTTGTCATATCCGTCAGTGATAATGTAAAAAATAAAATATAAAAGCTCACGGTATGGTTTTGCCCTCGCATATTTGTATTTTTGAACTGAGAAGGTTCTGAGAAGGTACAAATATTTTTGCCATCCGACTACGTTAGATTCTCATTGCAGTTTTTCATAATTTAGGTACATTCGTGGTGTTTTCAGTTAATAATGGCGGTCAGTCTCTCTGCCTCAAAATGATAAATGATTACATTTTCGCATGCTCGTCGCTTGGCCAAGTCTCTGCTGAAACCCAGTAGTGAAATTGGTTATGGCGATTTTATTTTTATTTCCATGGGGTGGGGTATGTGCAGCCATACTCATAAATACACTCCTATAATATATGTCACCACTTCACCTCCCAAAACCTTACATCTTAACACGGCTGATCTCAAATATTAGCCGAGTATGAACGCCAGAACAGTTGTATTTACTTTATTACGTCTTTGCTTTCATGATATACATTCCGCCCCCCAGTCTGTGTTTGCTGAGAATTTTCCTTCTCCTACACCCCCATCCGCCTCCTCCATGGGCCCTCCCCATCCCTCCCCCTTCCCTCTTGCTCCTGGATCCGAATCCTCCCTTCCATTCTCTCTCAACTACGAGGTAACATCGGGCCAGTTACGAACGGTGCGGAGAAAAACTGCGTTGTGACGTAAAAAGGGGCGATGTCATTGAGGTACATGGAGATATTCATTTGTCATCAAACTGAAACCTGATCACTGAAAAAATCCACCAGGTTGCTTCCCCCTGTTTTTTCATTACTTGTCTTTATATTTCCTTGCAAGAATATACACCTATTATAGAAATGTTAAGTAAGTGATTCTTGAAAAGTATTTTAGTTGCTTGGAGCTATAGACTCCAATCGTTTTATCATGGTTGCTTTCTGAGATGAAGAATAATTGTTATCATTAAATTATTAAAACTATTTATAATAATAATAAAAGAAATAGACAAAAATTAAAGAAATTAACTTACATTCTCATAAAGAATGGATATGGAAGAAGAAAAATAGGGAAGACTATCTACCATAAATTAAGATTGTTACCAAGGCCACGTGAAGAAGAAAAAGCTGACAAACGGAAAACAACCCACTTGCCATACACCAAAGGAGTCACCGATTAAATATCAAGGATATTACGAAGGCATAAATTAGTGCAATATTCAAACCACGGAGGCAAATAGGGGACACAATCGTGAAAGAAAAAGATAGGATGGAGACGGAAATATTATACCAATTAGCCTGCAAGACATGCGACATGGTATATGTGAGCGAAACAGGGAGAACAAGGATTAAGGAACATTGCGCCGCGATTAGACCGTGCAATTTTGACTAATCAGGGGTTGCGGCACATGTCGCCAAAGGCCACGAAATTGATGTCACCATCCCTTAAATCCTCGCCAGAGAAAAACATTTCAAGACAAGAATCTTTAGGGAGGCCTTATAAATAAGAAAAAATAAAAACAATTTCAACAGGGACATTGGTCAAAGAATAAGTGAGTCGTGGCCACCTGTAATTGCTAGAAGTAAGAAGAATATTTTAGAGCGACACAGAGAATATTATCATGACAACTCACTACATTTCTAGGTCTGACAGAAGCGATAAAATGAGAGAGATACACTTCCGAACGGATATGAACAAAAACTTGTTCTTTCCGTGCACAATAAGCAGCCAAAATAAAAACTGAGCTCCACTAAATACACTCCTATAATATATGTCACCACTTCACCTCCCAAAACCTTACATATTAACACGGCTGGTGACCTAACACCTCCTGCCACACGCCCATGCAGTGGTTTGCAGGATAGTATGTAGATGTAGATATCCAGATGACTCTAGGCCCACCCACAGCCCCCTCCTCATTTCATCTCCTTGAGGATATATAATTGATGCATAATAAAGGCATAAATGTCATTCACCCCTGACGAGGTCTACGGCAAGGAGAAGAAAATTATGCTTGGAAAGTTCCTGACGCGGGTTATTCAAAAAACAACGGTGCTTGGTTTATTATTAATTGAAATAAATATTTTTTTTATAATTTCAACAGATTCACGCGAGATATCGTGGAAGTTCGTCATATTAAAACCGAAACAACAATTGCACTATTCCACATTTTATCGCGTACGAAGCGTTTCAACTCACAACTAGGTCTTGTACTTGATGATGGCTCTGTGAGTTGAAAAGCGTCGTACGCATTAAATACCTCGTGGAATACTGCAAATGTTCTTTCTGTTTTTATAATTATTTTCTTATGAAATGTGCATTTACAAGAGGTAAGTGCACGCCGATTTCAAGCAAGTTAGGTTGCAAATATCATTATATTACATAAAATGTGCGTGAGATGTAAGTACTAAGGTCAATTGGGGGGAACAAATATGTTGGATGGACCATGCCCACGTTACAGCTTCAAGCATAGGCCATCATGTAAAAAGTACCCCCTCTCCATTTATCCCCTTAATAGGCTATACCTATTGGTTAAGAGCCTGCTGTGCTCAATAAACATTGTGTTGCTTATGGCAATTTTTCTCGCTTCCTTATCAATGATCAAAGAAAAATTCAAATAGCTGCACAGTGAGTGTTGGACTCCCGCGGATGTTATTTGTGACGTAATAATGAGCAACCAAATTATGGTCCAAAATAAATGTAAAGGATTGCCCTTTAGAATAAGTGCCTAGAATTTTGAGAAAAATCGTCATACGCGTCATGGCGATCACCGAAGAAACCTAGGCTTTTGAGAAATTTAAGTTCCTTATATTACTTAATATTCCTTTCCTTAATATTTTTTGCTCTAAAAAATCCACGAACGCCTGTGTTTTGAAATAGGCCATTAGGACATTAATTGGGAAACTTAAAATTTTAATTTTGGGTGTATTTTCAATTTTTTTACAATTCCATTGAAAAAATTGTGTAGTCGGCACGGCTAGGGGATTCTCCTTAGTGAGTAGAAATGACCATACCATTTTCCTCTAGGATTTCCAGATGTCTTAAGCCCTTAATCGTATAGAAGGCAGGCTTAAGAATCGTGCAGAAACTTGAATTCCCGCCCATAACTTAGAGCAACTCAAATTTCACGAGATGGCTTCATGTGAGCATTTCATCAGGCTTTGAGTGGAAAAGCGTGGTGCGAATATCTACCAGTGCTATCATTTAGTATTATTTTCACTGTTGGAATCGCAACTTTACGACCAATCGTCATTGATTTCCTTTGGTAACATTTTACGTTATTCTTTATCCTTCCAGAGATTGCTAAAAAAAATCTCTTCGTAAAAGTTCGCGAAAACATATCTGTGACTATCCTAGGAGCTTTTAGTATTGCTAATACCAAGTTAGCACGAGCTCATCAGGTCAAATGTTTATTCTTATCTCTGCTCCAAAAATCGCCACATGACTTCACCCCCAATATTTTCAATCTCCAAATGATTATTGACCAAAACAGGCATAATTTGGCGAAAGTATTTGAAATTAGGTCGCAATTTTAGTGCTCAAGTCGCACTATCTACGATAAATCGCCCAATTTGGAAAGCCTGGTCACTCTTACTGTTAGTATCCGTCGAGGAAACCGATTACGCGTATTACATTTATTACCGATCTCCGTCAGTAACTCTCATATCAGTGGAGTGATACTGCTTCAGGTTCATCTATTTCTGATAAGTATTCTAACTCAGGCATCCGTGACGAACGATGTCGAATGTCGAGATTGCACGCAAACTCAACATGAAAGTGGCGCGCAAATGTTTTGTGGTGGGAATTGAGCCTCGAAGCCAACGGGAACATCAACCAAACACAACGCGCATCCCAAAGGGGATCTTCTTGCCTGCCTCCAATCAACCCTCTTCAGCTGCCTGGGCGAGTAATGGCACCGAGAACTCTACACTCCCTCGACAATTATGTCAACCTAGGAACCTCACTTCCTCTCCCTAAGCCTTGCAGCAATCATCCTCAATCAGGACTCCTGGCGATAGGACCACACACCCCGACGCAAATATGCATAGCCTACTTGAATTCCAGCCAATGTTCTCCACACCTCCTTTTGAAATGTCTGACGACACTTGTTTGAATAATCACTTTTGCGACCGAATCATGACTGAAACACCTTGTTTGCCCTGGGTATTCCAAAACATCCAGAGATATGATGCCTCACAAATTTGCGTGCCTCGTTTAGTCATTTGCGAGCCTCAATTTATAAAGGCTTATCTTAAAAAAGAACTTTTTGTGTGTACATGTAGAGCCTGTTCAGGGAATATTGCAGTTGAAACATGCTGATTTGGCTTGGAAAGAGATCATAAGTAAATTATGGTTTTCCCCAAACGATGTTGAACAAGTTTCCAATTGGCTGTATTTCTGACCTCCAACGTCCTATGTATTACATATTAGATGCTCTCCATATTTAACTCTAATCTATATTTGCCAGCTTACACAAATAGGGTTATTTTCAAAAATTACTTCACTCATTAGGATGGAATTTTCAGATTTAGGAGGTTATCATATGCGTTGATTCCCTTGCATTAATAAATATCCTCAGAAATAAATTAATTAAAAATATGATTTGATTAAAAAATTTAAAGTTCAGTTAATAGCTGTTCATAAAATGAGTAACACCTAATCGATGATTTTGAAGTTATCTTCTGAAAAGAAAAAATAAAAAAAAAATCTTTACTCTCAAATTGGATCCGTATTAACTTTACCATGGCTTTTTAATCCTCCAAACTATCCATGGTAATTAATGGTAATTTTCGCAGTGGTAGCCAAAATAAATTACATGCTAAATTAACTGCTTCTAATAAAATACGCGTTGTCTGGATTCGACGTTTTATGCATTGCGTTTTAACGACGTGTTTTATAAATTTGGCACCATTTACCCAAGTCCAAATTTTAACAGACAGTTATCATAGGTGCTTCCTGTTGTATTCCGCAATCATTTGGCCCTGGCTACATTATGTCCTGCATAAGATCTAATCCCTTATTTCGACGCGTATTAAATCCCTGCTCCAAGAAATGGTAAATTAATGAAATAGAGATTTCTATTCCCATTCAATACTTTTTAAGAAACTGACACTGTAATACCCCTTGCTTTGATAAATTTCCCATAATATACTTTCCAAAAAGTTTTAATTTTACGGAATGAGTTCATCAACGAGTGACTTCGAATGAAGAAGTTAGTCTTTCATCCGAAAAGATTGATTTGATATCCAAGGCAAAACATTAAAATCTCTAATTAATATTATATCGATGTTTGATTTTTTGAATATACTCAATACTTATTGATCATCATCGACTTAACCATGGATGTAGAATTTCTTCGAATGTAAAGAAACCGGAAAACCAAAAATGGCAGGAAGACCATTGATTTCCATCTCCAATATCTATGGATGCACGGGTTTCTCCTGATTTTCGAATTTAGTGGATGATGACTCTTTTTTACCATTCTACCAAAGAGCCAGTGTCATTGGTGCTGCGGTAATGCTATTGACGTTACGAACTGAAGCGCAAGAGAGCTTCGCTTTGATAAGTTAAACAGATAGAAATCTTGAGGATGCCAAATAAATAAGATTTGCTGGGATCGGAATAACAAGTTAAACATTTCACCGAGAGGATACGAATAAGAGCAGGAGAAAGAAATTACTCCCTTTGAGCTTGCAGGAGGGGAAAGCGAAAGTCAATGGAGAAGATGCACGCCAGGGAAAGCAGTATTTGCCAAGAAGAGTGGAAAGATGTTCTTGGTTCTTAAAAGGGAGGCAGAGAAAAAGATGGAGAGGATAGAGTACTAGGCTGCTCAAAAACCCTGTCTTTTAAGGGATTGGGATGAGTGCCGACCGTGAGGCTTTAGAGAAGTGGGTTCAGAGAGTTACGAAAACCTGAACAAACTGAATGGAAACTCAAACGAAAGAGAATGTTTGCTAGAAAACAGCAGGAAGAAAGGAAGTTGGAATAGGAAACGTCAAAGCCAGTGCAAGAGTTTTATGGAAAGTTGAATTAATTTTTTGAATGTATGGCTCTGAATGGTGTTGAAAGGGGAATAATTGGCGTTAAAACATTATCCTATAGTGGTAACTTTCTTGAGAAAATATATTCTTCATGTTGCCTTCTACTTGCTTACGAGAATTTTTTCACGTAAAATATTTTCCTTCCTTTGAACATTTTCTATTTAATTAACATCAGGCCAACCTAGGATGCACGTTCCTACGTTGACCTAGGATGTAGTTTTGATGTCAAGTAAATTTAGTTCCATTTTTATTGCGTAGCATTAGTAAACATATTACGTCTATGCAATTAAAAATCATTAAGTATTTACAATGCATGACAGTCGTGAAGCAAATTCAAGAACGTGATAAAATTGTACTAATACGCACCTGATTTTCTACATGTTCCAATGTTGGTCCTGACTTTTATATTAGGTATTGGACATTATCCACACACATCAATTGTGAGTATGTTTCCTATACGATTTTTTATAAGCTCTTGCGGCCTTTAGTTTTTTTTCTCGAATGACATACTCATTTTTCTCTGTTGTTTTCCCAAAGAAGGCGTGCCACTCCGCAGTGAATACGGTAGAAAAAGAGTGGAGTATAAAACTGAAAAAATGGTGGATGGGATGAGCACTTTGAAGCATCGGTTTCGGGGAAATCGTTGACCTCGCAAGTGAAAACGTTGACCTCGCAAGTGAAAAGTCGAAGTTCAAAGAACAGTTTACTGGGTCGGAAGTGACTGCATTCCTCTTAAAAGGGAGAGAGGTCAACTACTCCACCCATTTGTACCCCAAGATGGAATGCTAAGGGAGGAGAGGCAAGGGGTCGGGGATTCCGAGGTAAGGGCGGGAGCGGGGGTGCCACCTTACCGCATGACACCTGATTAATTGCCAATGGCTTCGCAACCTTTCCCTCTTCGACCCTCTCAAATGGCCATGTCTTTTTCCCTCTTCTTCTTTCCTTACGCCAACTGGCTCGCTTATCCAATCCCCGCCCACTCCATCCCATCTTCCCAACTTTCCCCATTCATCTTCGAGAACCGAAGATCAAGCACCACACACTCTAGCGCCTCGGCCCTCTCCGAGGATGTTTTCCAAGTCTGGCGTGGCCTCGTACCACGCGCACGTACGTGCGAGATAAAGACGCTCCCAAATCCCTGCAGACGGACAACTGAATGATCAAAACGCACGAATATGAGTCCTAATTCCTGACAATGCGGATTGTAATTCGATTTAAAAAAATTATAGATCAATAAACAATGCACCTTCCTCCGTAAATTGGTGATGTTTCATTATGAAAAGTATTTGATGAAGTATCATAAATGCCTGAGTTGTGTGTTTTTTCTTTAATTTGATGTATTTCAAAAGTTATCGAATTAAATACTTGTTAGTTGCTCTCATCTTGAATTACCTCTGGCTGTCACACACTCTCTGAATGACTTTTGGCTGTCCCGAGACAACTGGCTGTTCATTTTAAGAGTAATATTTTTGTTGATTTTTCTCAGCCATTTGATGAAATGACTCTCAATCCATTAGTTTTACCGTCTCAATGCAAAATTCTTCACGTAAAGGTATCTTTCAAGGGCCCAAATACGCGACTCTCCCATTAGTACAAGTAAAAGCAATACGAAGATTTAAATCGCATCACATAAAACTGAATTCCTCACGTTCTGCCTCCTCCCATTATGAGTTGAAAAGATCTCTCAAAATTAATACCAAAAGTATCCATTATTGGAATACTTATACGAAGCAACAGATACGCAATTGTCCTGTTAGTACAAGTAGACGCAATGTGAAGATTAAAAACGCTGCACGTAAAACAAATTCCTCACGCTTTGCCCCTCCCCATTATGAGTTGAAAAGAACTCTCAAAATTAATACCAAAAATATCCATTATTGGAGTTCTTATACGAAGCAATAAAACATTTTGTAGTCTCAAGTCATCGCTCAGTAATATACAAGGTATGGCTGTGAAATAGCGAGACATATTGCAAAACTTTTTATTTTAAATTTATAAATACATAATTACTATTGCCTTCAATATACACTCCTTCTCTAACTGTAGACCGTTCCATGCGAATTTTGCAATGTTCAAAACAGTGCTGCAATTCGACTTCTGTGAGCTCTTTCATGATGCGTGCCGCTTTCTCTTTCAATCCTTCGATGGTCTAAAATCTTATTTCTTTGAATGCAGATTTACTCTGAGGGAACAGAAAAGAGTTTCATGCTGTTAGGTCTTGCAAACAAAGTGGAAATTTCAACACTCAATGTTATAATTGGCTAGAAAAGTCTTGACGGAAAATGCAGTGTGAGTCGGTGCGTTGTCCTAATGAAGAACCCATGACTTTTTCTTCCACAGTTCGGGTCTTTCTTTATTATTTTATCAGGTACATGAGCAAGAACCTCCAGATACACTGAAAAAAAGGAATAGTTGCTGCAGCCGGATGTATGGCTCTCCCAACAATATACTATCGAAGTATTTCAACCAGCCTAATCTATGGCTGCTGTAGCCATAGTCGATTGCTAAACGCCCTTATGTTGCTGCAGGAATACACTATGGCTGTGACAGCCATAGTTCTGGCTGAGCTCTGTTGGCGTGATGGCTCCAGATATTGCTAGGTCAGCCATAGTTAGAGGTGATCGGAGAGGATACCTCAAATATAACTATTGCTGTCACAGCCACAGTGACTAACTGCTGCAGCCGCGGTTTTTGTTTGCTCGCCCAAAGTTTTAGGGTTCCACTGGTCATGGGCTTTAGTTCTTGTGCCAATACATATATGATGCAGCAGCAAGATAGCACTGTTGTCCCTGTTATTTTATATCGATGGTGAAGTTAGATTTTTTTGTTGGTCCAACCCTTCACTGTGGCTAGAGGATCAAATGACTAATGTTTTATTTGCAATTTTCACTGGTTAAGGAATAAGAGGCTCAATCACTGATTAGCAACAATTTATTCGTTTATCTGATGCATAAAAATCCGTCATTATACAATTTAACACAATTATAGTCACAAGAATGTTCAACATTTAACCCACAAAAGGATTTAACCCACAAAAAGTAATTTTCACAGAACAAAAAAATCCTTAAATATCGCGCGCCTTCAAAGACTTGAATAATTTAAAACATAATTACACTCTCATGAAAACTTTATGTGAAAACTTCATGTTAACCTTTTAATGATGCCTCATTTCTTAACATTGATCATCAAAATCACCCTGTGGTACAGGCAAAGAATCAAAATTATCACATGCAGGCTCATTAAAATAAGATTAAACAGTATCTTCATAACAGTCAACTCTCCTGCGTTTAGAAGATGGACCAGGAACATAACTCTCACAGTCGTGAGATCTATCGTAATGTCTTTTGAAGGAATTCCAGTCTAAATACACACGGTAGCAATCACTTTCACCACATTTCAACTTGTCTAACTTATTTTTAGAATGAGCTAATTTACTGTGTAGAAATAAAGCACTGTGAGACTGAAATGTCATTACACACTCACCACACATAGGTATGATTGCATTACAAATAATGGCACTCAAACTCTCAACGACTTAATTAGTCTTTTTGCTTCCGGGAGGTTGGTAATAGGGTTGGTCCTGTCCCATTGAGTGTGAATATCAAAGAGCGTCTTTTGAAGGACAATCCACAGCCGCTGACTCTGAATGGGGTATTCACAGTGAAGAACAAAATATGATTTAAATGCTACCTCTATTGCCCGTTTGGGCGATTCCTTAAGAATGCTGGTTCGATTAATGACGACATAACTGGACCTTATGTTACTCGTATCCTCACCGACAACAAGGGATAAAGGTTGCACAGCAAATTTCGTTGTCTCCGCAGTTTTGTAAATTCTCCCGATGTTTCTGTCTATATCATTGATACCCTGAAAAGTGAAAAAATATATCAGTCAAGATGTGATATATAATGAAATTTCTCACCACTGTCTTTGAGAAGACAACATAAAACCATTATGATTGACAATGTTACTCATTCAAGGATAAGAAGCAAAGTAGATTAAATGAATTCAGTTAAAAGTTTAATACGTTTAACTTGGACTGGATTTCATTGTAATTGGTCCAAATGATGGCCAACGACGCCCACAAAGCGAATTTTACAAGTAAGAATTATTAAAAGTAAACAAATCCCTTAATGCAGGACAAAGTCTCCGGCTTCACATGGTGGAAATTAGTGATCTGACTCTTAATAAAATATGCTTGGTTCTTTTCCACACTTTTATATATATAAACTTCTTGAAAGAAAAGAGCAACAGAAGCACTGCTATAGGAAATAAGGGAATTAAGCTGTTAGCCATAATTTCATTATAGTTTACTCACCTTCCAAAACTGGCAGGATGTTCTCCAGGCAGTGTTCTTCCAGAAATATCTTCAATTCATCCATCACTATAATATTATCACCATTTCACTAATTACAATCACTATTGCACCGCGTCGGGACTGAAGAACACAGGAGTTTGTTTGCGGGGCGCGAAAGTTTGGCCAGGAGACCTGTACGCTGCGCAAACTAGCTGAGAAGTGAAGTTGGTTAAGAATAGGTGCAGCGATGTGATGAGCGCCACATTGCTACACTATCGCCTGCCTTCCTGACTGCTCTGGCGCTGCTCCGGCTGGACTCAGGTCGGTCCGTGCGGACAGCGGCGCAGGGAAGCCGGCTGGCATACAAGCAGGCGAGGCACAAGAACCCTACAACTTGCCTACAATGTTGGGTTCCTGGGCGAGACTGCCGTAGCGTGAGGGAGGGAGAGGGATGAGGTGCGGGAAAAGGAGTGATAAGGCGTAGAGTTGGTGCGGATTACGGAAAATGCGCGGACTCCAGCAAGTTTTTCGGGCACTCCAAGAGCAAAGGAACGACATGCGTAAATTATATCGTTTCGCGTCGGAGAACAACGGTTAAAAAATAACAGTACGGCGTACTTGAAAATCACTGCTTCATGGCGTACGGGTTACCGAGGTACCCCCGTGTTAAGAGATTATCAAATACCCGTGCCGTGCCCATTGAAACCGTTGTTTAACCGCGTTTTTTTCTTCTAGCAATGAATAAGAATTTTTAATTAAACGTCGCGGACTTTGGCATTGAGAATGTTCGAAGCGATTTGTTTCATTACTATCACCTCAAGTATTAAGTTTGTATCAAATTTTGTGCTGGAAATTCCAGTTGTTTACTCCGAGTTCCGCAATATCTATCGGTTTGTACTGTGTGGCGATTTGTGTGCGGAAAATAGCCTTCAATTTTGCGAAAAAATGTCTCCTAAAAGTAGCAAAATTTTGAAAAGTCTTCCATAATTCGGAGGTATTTTCGTGAGTATTTTATTAAATTTAAGTCCTTATTGGCAATCTGAGCTCAAAAATGGGGACTCATGGCTTTTCGAGTTATTAAATTGAGTTTTTGGAAGTATATAATATTTCCCATAATATTTCCAAATTTCCCATTTCCCATAAATATTCCCAAAATATGTTGTTTAGAGTAAAAAACAACACGGTTGATTATTATCACTTTTATGGAGGCAAAATATGACGCCAGTGATTTTTATTTATACTCCAGCAGTGATATAGACATTTATAGACGCATACATTTTCTAGTGATGATGTGTAGATTCTCATAGCTGGGAGGTCCATCTACGTGGCAGCTAGAGGGAATCCATACAGCAGCTGGAGGAAATTGACAGCCGAACAACAGAGCATGGCTAGGGGGGCCAGAGTGAAACGGTGAGTGATGAGGAACAACAACTATAGCTGCTGTAGCCATATTTCTCGTAGCAATTCACTATGGCCCTCACAGCCATAGTGCCTAGCTGCTGCACTACAGGATATTGTTACAGCCTCACTTGTCATTGCTACTGCACCAATACTGACACTAGTAATAGTAATATGACTCCCACAACCATACACTTTTTTCAGTGTAGTAATAGTGATTAGTAGTTTAACCTTCAGGATCCCAGTTATGGTACAAAATCCGATGAATATTAAAAAATGTGATCATCAGTGATTAGAATTATCATTTGCGCATTCGTACTTCTTTTTAGCTCTGGATCGACGCTTATTTTCTGGGTCAGAAGAAAAATAGAACATAGATTTACCACATGTTAACACGCTTTCCCAGAAGTTTTGGTAATTTTGTCAGTAAAAAATTTTAATGATCTTCTTTTTTCGATTGTGAGAATTTTCGGCACCATTTTCGCACACATTTTGCATGCTAAAATTCTTTTGTAAAATTTTACCTTACGCATTTTTTGTCAATTCTTGCAAATTGAGAAATCGCACAAATACTTAACCGACGATTATCGGATCAGATTACTGATTTTTTCCAATATTTTTATCCGTTTTTGGAAAGCCGACTCGGGCGTGAGTTATCTTCAACGCCTTCTCGGCCATCTTGAAAACGGCTAAACCACTCAAATACCCCCGCATGCAATAGAAATTCATTGCCATATACTTATTTCCATAAAGATAAGTTTCAGTGGCGATTTTTCCAAGTTGAATTAGAATTTGACGACGATTCGTTGTTCAATTAAAACACTTGTCTTTTTTTCGGCTAAGGAGGATTGCGTATGTATAAGGATGGAGGGTTATATGTATATGTAGATTTTAACGTGACAAATAAATGGTATGTGATCAATTGCATATTGTAACATTTACATAAGAGCAAATACTTGTTAAGTTGAATCAATACATTTGTTATAATCTTACATATTTGCTGGCTCACTTATGAGAATTGGTGATCTTTCACCGAGTAGTTTATGTATTTGATTTTTCCAAAGAATGATTACACCCAAATAGCGATTCTGCACTCGTTTTTAATTTGGAGTGACCATGGTTTTGAAGAATTATTGCTCAAAGTAGGCTGATATAAAAATTGAGACGCACTCGTGATGCCAAAATTATTGTCAGTCCCCATTAAATTGATTTATGCGTTTCGAAAACAGTGATTTAATTGGGCCATTATGGTCTGTTCCTAGCAATTAATCCCGTGACTCGTCACAATTTTTATCCATTTGGCCTCATAGTAGAACAAAAAAATTGATTTGTGACTTCATTCACAAGTCGTCGTCTAATTTTCTCCCACCCACGTTACTTGAGCTAAACAGTAACTTTGCTGCTCTAGAAATATCAGAATAAAGACGGATCATCTCTCTGGATTCTTGACACATGCTTTTTCCTATCGCACATTTCCGCACAAAAAGTGTTAAAACACACCGTGGCTTCCTCGCCTTCATTTTTTCCCTCCGACGCACTCCGCGAGGAAGTCATTTCCTGCTGACCTCGCATCAATCATCACAAACTCTGCTTCCTCCCAACTCTCGACCCCTTTTCCGTCTTCCCTTCCACTCATTCGCCTCCACCCCTCCATCCCCACCAACCCTTATGCACCACCCCTTCCTTCCTCCCCATCAAACGACATCTTAATGTTGCAATTGCCACTGCTCAATTTTTCCCACCTCAACTTTCTGTGGCTTGCTCTCCCGTGAATTACATCTAAATCTACATTATACCCTGCAATTCGTCGCATGGGCGTGTGGCAGAGGGTGTTAGGTCACCATCCGTGTTAAGGTGTAAGTTTTTGGAAATGAAATGGTGACATGTATTCTAGGAGTGTATTTAATGGAGCTCAATTTTTATTGTGGTCGCTTATTGTTCGGGGAAAGAACGAATTTTTGTACCAATCTGTTCGGCGGAGTATCTCTCTTATTTCATCACACCTGTCAGACCTAGATATGTAGTGAGAAGTCATGATAATATTCTCTGTGTCGCTCTGAGAAATATCAGTTCTGAATTTATCAAGCAGCCTAAGCCTAGCGTGTAGCCTCCGAGTCTCTAGGGGCTCTCACTTTAATCCCTCTAAGAGTTGCGAGACACTATATGTACGCTTGCAGCAGTTTATAACGAAGCGCGCTGCTTTCCATTGTATTTTATTAATTTTTTTGGTTAAATCTTTATGACCAGGGTCCCAAATGCTCGCGGCTTATTCGAGATGTGGCATAATCAGAGCGAAGCAGCATCTCTCTTTGACTTTTTCATCCGGGGACATTCCTATTATACGTTAAAGAAAACCTAGTTTCTTTAATGCTGCGCCACATATGATCTTTATGTGTAATCTCCATGATATATCAGAAGTTAAAGTAATTCCATGATATTCTTCTGTATCTGAAGATTTTATGTTTACTTCACCCACAGTATAAGTATGGCATTAGTTTATAAGAAGTCTGTAATGATTAAAGATCGTCATTCTCTGTCCACTTTATTAACTTTTAACAACGCATATTTCAGCTCTCACGCTGTCAAAATCAGGTGAAAAGATATATAGTTATCCTTTTTTATAAAATAAGCACGGGCAGCTAACTCAATGTACAACAAATAAAATGATCAAACCAAATAAACTAATCATCATATCAGGTTTAAAATACGTGATTATACAATACAAACATACTACCAATTTTTTTCAGTGTAAAATAAATTGCTATAAAAACTTTAACGAATTTCACAATTATATCTATTTAATAATTGCTAATAATTATTCAGTATACATAATTGGTATTATAAAAAAATTAGCTATTATCCTTCATAATGCCTGCGTATAAACTGAAAATTGTGCTACAATGTAAATGAGGTGGACTGTGCCTTACCATTATGTAGTCATTACGAGTTACTGATACAGTACATATTGCTCGACACTGTTTAATTTATTAGAGCTAGTGCCTACCATTCCAGTACAAGCTGTATAGGGAGGAATAGCATGCAATCTGGGAGTAAAAAATTCTTTCTCACTTAATATTTTCTCTAGACTTGCATATGCATTATATATTTATAATACTTATTTATAATTTATTTTTATTATATGCATATTTCTCTAGACTTGAATATATATTGTATGTCTGATTTGGTGCATGGTGCGAAGTTTTTTATATTGTGTAAATTATTTAAATTTTCGAGCCAAAAATGTTTGGCCTCGCATCGAAAACCGTAACGGACTGGGACATAAATACAATCGTAATAGCTTCAGCGCTTCTGCAACCGCAGTTTATTCCGAAAACATAAATGTGTATCGCAAATACTAAATATTTCATTTTTTATTGCAAGCAAAAGATAATTTCATACAAGGGCGACAAATGTGCATTCCACAGAGACTGAGTAATAGACGATATTTCGGTGCAGTCACATATTATAATGAAACATAATTTGGAGTATAGTTCGGCATAGCTTTTTGATGGGGAAAATATCAATAGCTTCCTTCTATATCAATGATTTATGTATTATAGTTTGATAATCAATTTTTCAGAACAAAAAAAAATTGGGTGATATATTGGAATGAATGTGCTACTGTACCAATAAATATCTTTATCCAAAACCTGTATGTCATTATCGACGTTGCATGGACAAAATACCTAATTTACTTCAAGTTTTGATAATTACTCCAATAGTCGTAAGTAATTTAACAGAGTAGTGGAAAATAAGATGAACTGAATGCTATTACGTCTGGATAGCAAATTTAGCCAACTAAACTATGAAAATTCAAGATACAATGGAATACATGAAAATCTCATTTACGTCAGCATTCTCTAGCCGTTCTGATATTACATTTTTATAAGATGATCATGTATATCTTTGTATATTTAAATATAATTTCTCATTACACCCATTTAAATGTATAAATTAAGACTTTTCCTGAATTTTCTCTCTCTCTCTCTTTTTGAGGAGATATTAAATGAATACAGAGAAAGGTGAGAGTTAATTTCACATTAATTCACTGTCACATTTTCCTCCCTCTCATTACGTTGAATGTCTCATATTTTTCATAGAAAGACAGAATGTTTGAACCAATCACTTTATCTCTCTTTTCTTTGGCTGTCTTTCTAACTTGTGAGGGTGCAGTGTCGGTTCAAGATAATATCACCCTCGTCTATATGCAAAAAGCCATGGATATTCACATTCATTCTCCACATTCTCTTTCTTTAAGGTAGTTTGAGTGAAATATCATTTAACTTAAAAGTTAATGAATTTGGTCTCATTTAAACGAAAAATATCTCACCCTTCTAATGACATCAACAATTTAGCCCCTCACCACATTACTTCTGGAGATGTTTGTCAAAATATACTTGCGCTTTTACCTGGGAAATGGTACGTGTATGCACTCCAGAGAGACATCATTTACAACATGAGGTATTTCTAAAACTTAGATGTCGCAAAAAAACTTACAGCATGAATTTTGTATTTTTTCTCAACTACATTTGAAAATTAATCATATTGTCACCGCAGTATGTTCTTTGTTATCATAAAAACTCTTCCGTTTTGAAGGAGTTTAAAACGCAACGAGCGAAAGAAATGGGTCACGTTAAAGACTTATTTAGATATTTTCATTTAATAACTTACAATTTCTGTCACATAAAACTATATTATTGCTCCATTAATGATGCAATATTTAATTGATGTGCCCTACAGCTGGTAAAATTAAAACGTATAATTCGAATATGATCTCTATTATGACTAGGGAACTATCTCGCTCTGACTACCTTAAGGAGGCTCGCAGGGTATTATTCAGATGTTGTGCGATTCAGGTGTTTGTGCGAATGCGCTACGAAAGTTTTTTTCGAATATCTGAATACGCCACATACCACCATCGTATACGTCCTAAACTTTTATATCAATGGAAAAACAAATTGGCGTCATCAGTTTGAAATTCCGACCTGAATCATCAAGGTAGAGCAGCTATTCACTGTAATGCGCGGGCGAAACAAAATTTTTGATTATTTCTTTGCCCTGAAATTTCGATTTACATAGAACTAAAACCATTTATTTCGTTTTAAAATTCCCATCAATTTACCGTAAATTGAAAGCTCATCACTGCTCGCGAGCAAGCACCAAAGCATTGCTTGCACCAGGGGACGGGCAAAAAATTGAAGCTCTCCTCCTTGAGTCAAATTTGCCATAAAACCAGAACGCTAGCCGCAACGCAAAAATAGTGATGAGAAGGAAAATAAGGGTAAACTGCAAGTTTCAATTCATCGGCAGTGACCTTGCTTTAGGAAATCGACCCCAGGAAATGATATATGGAAGTTGTTCACTGCTCGGCCACTAAGGCCTCTCAGAAGGAATGCAACCACGTGTGTAGTTGGTGTTCGTGCCGGGACAGGCCTCATTTGAATTTTGTCCTCTGTTAGTTTCTTTACCTTTGAACCTCCCTCCCTTTTATTCCCGTATTGCCTTTTGTGCCTCATTTGTTTGTTTGTGTATGGCAAAAGAGGGCACCAGTTTTTTTAGATCAGTGTGTGCTTCGCGGGAGAGGAGAAGACAGTCGAATCAGTCGAAATACACCAGACTTTTCGTGAAGCTAGTCTCGTCGGCGATGGGCCAGCTGACGGCGATCGGTGTGCCGAAAAAGTTGTGTCTGTTGGTGTGTGGCAGCGGGAGTAAGTCTTCCCCTTTTTATATTATTTTCTTTTGCCCCATTCACACCTGTTCCACCCACTTTGATTCCCTCTTCTCTTCTCTATTTATTTTATTTATTGTACCCCCACGTAAAGTATGTCCCGGCCCGCTTAATTTACAATCGTTTTTCTGAGTCAAAACGTAAGTCCCGTGCGAGTACATTTTTGTGCCTAAACC
Source organism: Ceriagrion tenellum (assembly GCA_963169105.1). NCBI lineage: Eukaryota > Metazoa > Arthropoda > Insecta > Odonata > Coenagrionidae > Ceriagrion > Ceriagrion tenellum. The sequence goes on along the minus strand of OY720632.1, from coordinate 185,771,484 downwards.
CGGGATTCGGAAATCATTAGGGATTATTCTTATTTAGTCTATTTTTGATTGTATGATACAATCACGTATACGAAAGAAATGACAACCACGATGCAAGTTTTCGAATCGCGCCTATTCTCACTGCGTTCTACTCGGGATCAGTCGAAGGCAACTCTCTCGGCCGTCCACGAGCTAGCAGTTGACATTAACAATTACCAGGGGCGCCTCGGTGAACACCCGAAATCTAGGATATTTTTGGCTAATTTCTCTCTTCTAAGGAAAGTCCATCTTAATTTTATGAATTAAAATCATGCAATCTTTGAACATTGAATGAGTAGGCACCACACGGAAGTTTATCAATTAGACTCCGAACCCAACGAAGAGTTCGAGGAGAAGTATTTTTTCATTTTGTCTATTCTTGCTGGATTGACATCGCCCTAGAGTGCAGTGGACGGCGAAGCTCGTTCTTCAGTGTCAAATTAAAACTGTAGACTTCCCGCGATATACGTTCCTAAGTTTTTAGGGACATTTTCAGAATGGCCAGCGTTTCGGGAGATTTCAAATCGGTAGTTCATGACCGGAAGGATATATCCGACATTGAAAACTTTTCTTATCTGAAAGCTTCTCTCCAAGGAAAAGCCTTGTCAATAATTAGCTTTGTTCCCTTCGGTGAGGCGCATTATTCATCCGCTTGGCAAGAGTTAAATGATTTTTATAACAATTTTCGTATTCTTGGTTTTTCCGTTTAAGATAAAATACTGTCGTTTCCGGCTATTTCTACTAATAATGTGGCATAGTTACAAGAATTCGTGACAACTTTCACGGAGATGCATGCTGCCTTGGGTACTTATATATCCCAAATTTGGGGGACTTTATTTTATTCCGCTTGGCAGCTCTGGTTTTGGATGTGGAGACTTTATCTCAATTCAAAGAGATGTTAGGTGGGAGAACGTTTCCTTCTGCGTTTAATCTTATTAATTTCGTGAAGAAACGAATTAAAATTTTGTAAACAGCGAATGGAGCTTCTCTAAATCTATTTCCTCCAGTCCTCGAAGAATTTCTAAGTTCTCGCAGCCAGTTTCTGTCCACGAAACACCTTCAATGGTTGAGAATATAACGGTAAAACGTAATATCTGCCCATTGTGTTCCTCCTCGCATCTCTTATTTAAATGCATTAAATATCTTGAAATGAATCTTGCTCAGCGTTCACGCTTTGTGCACTCGAGGAAGTTACGTATCAATTGCCCAAGGCCAGGGCATTTGGCCCCTAAATGTTAAGAGGCATGCGGTGCCAAATATGCAAAAGATACCATCATACGTCGCTATATACTCCGGCCGGCAATGAGGATTTTGTCAGCTCCAACGACAAGGGAAAGGACCTCATTCGATCAGTGGACGATGAGGAGGGCACTTCTTTGCCTAAAACGTCCAATTCTTCGTCTTCTTCCCCGGTAATCACAACGTCCTGCACTCGGAGTCAAGGGCAGCATATCACAATTCTAGGCACAGTGCTTGCCAAAATTCAAGCGGGTAATGGGGCATGGGAATACATTAGAATTCTCATTGACCCTGGCTCCCAAGTGTCTATCATTTCATGCTCTGCTGTAAGACAGCTATCCTTGAACTTTTTTGCATATGAAGGCGAGCTAGTTGGATTAGGGAATTCCCCACTTCAACCACGGAAGGGCCAGGTTTTATGTTCTCTCTTGCCTAGACATGCGTCATCCCCAATGATCACCACCGGTCGTGGTATCAGTAGTGATAAAAACACTTCCATCGGCTCCTCTCCAACACAGTATTTTCAAAACATTTTCTCATTTGCGCCTCGCAGACCTCTAACTTGACAAGCCCGCACCCGTGGAAATGTTATTGGGCATGGATTTATTTCCCAGGATCCTTCTTGGTGGGCGGAAATCGTTGTCTAACGCAAACCTGATGGCAATGAACTCAGTTTTCGATTGGATCATTATGGGAAATATTCCAACCATCGCCCACCAACTACCATCCCACGCTATGTCATTTGCTGTTTGTAGTCACGAGACGCCTATACTTAATCATTTAAAGGCGTTTAAACTCGACCAAGGCCTGAAGACTTAAAATGCGAAATGTCGTTTCAAGATACACATCGTCGTATGGAAGACGGGAGGTATCGAGTCATTGCCGTTTACGGAATTTCCCCCTCCGTTTAGAAATTCCCGCGGCTACGCGATTACACGGTGGATAAATACCGAACGCAAATTAGCCGAGAACTCTCATTTAAAGAAGGAATATTCAAATTTTACGGAGAAGTATGAGTCTCTTGGACATATGTCCAAATCTGTGGGACCCGGTTCATATTATTTGCCGCATCATGCAGTGTTTAAGGCGTCTTCTCCGAGCAATAAAATTGGCGTTGTTGTCGATGCCTTGGCGCGGAAATTGCTCGGGAAATCTTTAAATGACGTCTTACTGACCGGCTAAAAACTCCAAAAGGACATTTTTGATTTGAAAGGTCATTTTTTCGCATTTAGGATTCATAAAATTGCATTTATTGCCGATATTTCTAAAATGTACAGTCTAATTCTGGTACTACCAGACCATTTTTCTTATCAATATGTCCTTATTTGAGAGAATCAATCGTCTTTGCTGGTAGATTATCAATTAAAGACAGTGACTTATGGAATTGTTTTCTCGCCTTTTCTGGCGATTTGGACCTTGCATCAGCTCGTTCATGATTAAGCAAAACATTTTCCTTTAGCTGCACAGGTACTCCTCCACGACACTTATGTGGAAGATATAGTCACAGGAGCGAGCTCTGTACCGGATGCTCTAGATTTGCAAAATCAACTTATCTCTTTGCTGGAATTAGGATATTTTCCTCTTGGAAAATGGGCAAGCAATGCTCCAGAATTCTTAACAGATGTTTCTGATGAGCAATGCAAAACAATTTGAATTTTGATTCTATTGATGCTAGTTTTTTAAAGATGTTGGGAATGTACTGGTCGCCTAGATTTGGTACATTTTCTTACCAAGTGAATAAATTCTGAAAGACAGCTGCTATTAAACATAGCAAGAATTTTTGATCCCATTGGGGCTCTGGCTCCTGTCATATTATGGACTAAGGTCTTGATGCAGTCATTATTTTGGAACGAACGAAATTATGGAACAAAATTTATCGTGGAACAAACCCCTTTTCGAGGACATTATAATTCAGATGAAAAATTTTGTATCTCAAAGTCCTTCACTGCAACAGATAATAATTCCTTGCTATATTTCTTCACTTCTGCCTATAAACTCACAGTTGATCGGATTTTGTGATGATTTGAAGTGCGGTTATGGTGCGGTAGTATATCTGAGGACGGTTACAGAATCAGAAATTCATATTCATCTCGTTGCAGCGAAAAGCAAAGTAGCACCCTTAAAAACATTTATCCCGAAGCTTGGATTGCTGGGAGCAGATTTATTGTTCAAACCACTATCCCGTTGGCCATCCTCTGTGGACCAGAGATTAGTATCCTCAAAATGTATGCTTGAACTGATTCTTAGATCGTGTTGGCATCGTTGCACTTGTCACCTCATATGTTAAAAACATTTGTTGCCAACAGAATCACCAAAATTACGGCCATCCTGCCCAGTTCTTCATGGAAGCACATCGAATCACACAATAATACTGCGTAAATTTCTCGGGCTCGCCACCGGGTAAGATTTTTATAAAAATCTTACCCGGTGGCGAGCCCGAGAAATTTACACTAATTTAATTCGCCGGGAAAGTGTAAAATCATACAATAATACTGCGGATTGTGTTTCGATGGGGATGTTGCCGCACAAGTTAATGGGGTGTAATTTATATTGGTCTGGTCCAAAATTTCTTAAGGAGGATGAATCTCAATGGCCTTCTCTATTCTTGGGAAAGAAATGGGAGGATAATCTCCCTGAGTTGAAGGCTCAACGACAATGGGTAGGGGCAGTCCAAGATGGGGGTTGTTCGTGCAATTGGATGACAATATATGCATGCTATGTAAAATTAATTCGAGGAATTAGATTTGATCGGAGGTTTATTTCTGGTTGTAGGGGAGAGCAACGACCACCTTATCTTTCAATTTTGGAGTCTGAGTGGAATGACACTCTCAACCACATTATAAAGTTGGTACAGAATTGGTACGGCCCGCTTGATTTACAATCGTTTCTCTGACTCGAGATGTCAGCCCCGTGCAAGTACAGTTGGTATTGGTAACGCTACCACTTTACAAAGTCATACCGTAGGCCGTCAATCGACGAGTTGTGATTTGGTCATTTGTTGATGCAGTCGATTCGATTCATGGTAAAGCGTCGATTGGTGATCTGAAGAAATAAAATTAATCACATACATCTTATTTTTAATCCCATAAGTCACTGAATTGGTATAATAATGATTTAGTATTATATAAATAAGCTTGATATGATATTTATAGCTTCAAAATTCAAGGAATTATCTCAGTAAAAAACAGTATTGTGGTATGGTTTCCCATTTTTATAACACTTGTACTGGAAACCACAACATGGTTTCTTGAGATATATAAGTGACATCTTTATCGACCTCAAATGACGAGCCTCAAATATCGACCTCAAATTGGATTCTTGGCAATGCAATGCTGTTTTAACACGCAACCTTGTGGCTATTGACGTATGTTTCGATAGAATTCGATTGAAAATGTACACATTTCTCCTGAACGTAAAAAATGCATTTCATATTATTGTAATGGTGGTTAAAAATATCAAGGATTCATGCCAAATAAAAAACACGTGTTAACGTATGGTTTCTGCTTGACTTTCGAATGCCGCGTCGTAAACTTAAGTCATTAAAATTCTTTAATCGAGTCGAAAAATTTTTATCATATTATTTACATCATTACTTTTATTTCTATATGCATGGTCAATTCCACCATAAAACAGATATCTGAAAGTGAAGTGCGGTTCAAGAAGTTTATCTTGAAAAGTCATTTCAGTGTTCACAAAATGACTCACAATTACCGCTGCAACGGCCGAAAGTTTAGAGACTCCACGGTCATTACGGAATGGGAAAGGTAGTTAAACTCCTTCCATTTCACATTCTCTGAGGAATAGTGTTGGAAACAAACCGTGCAACTGCGGCCTCCTCCTAAATTAAAGGAACGCCTACACAAGAGTGAAAGTTTAGTTTTCACCTACGTCATACGAGATAAAAGAGTCATGCAGGAATCATGCAGGCAATGATATTAGTATTAGTATATTCTTGATTGTATTTTATGTATATTGTTTGGGAGTAATAAAACATCATTATTCATTCATTCGAAGTACTATGTTACAGATTAAGAAACAAGCATTAGGGGTCGAACCAACTAATCAGCTACTTGACCTGTCGACTAACCTACATCAGAGTCTCATTGGCAGCCATTATGGTCACTTATTGATCGTGGAAAAAACGACATTTTAAACTTGACTGCTCTGCAATCTATTTCCATATAATATTTATTCTCATAATTTGATCTATTAGTATCATCATTAGATCATAGTATTAAAGGGATTGTTGATGTTGATATGAGCAAATCTGATGGTTTGGAATTTGTATAAAAGATTAAGTATATTTTTCAATCGACGGGCTGAAAGCCATTCCCACCTCAATTGTTGCAAAAGGTCAGTGACAGTAAAGAGACTATAATAGCGGCTTTTTAAACATCTTGTCAATCTTCTATGCACGCGTTATAACTCGACCTTTGCCTTCATCGCATCCTCTCCGCTACTACCTGGACTCCCATTTGTGGAAGAAATGCCACCCCGAGGGTAATTGGAGCAATTTTTTTCTTAGTTTCAGGGAGATTGTTCCCTAGAGTCATATTGAGTTTTCATTGAGTGTAATTATTCCAATGTTTCTAACCATCTGCATATTCATCCTTGCCATTCAATATGTCTATTGGCAGGTCCTCATACACGATTAAAGTGCCTCACAATATACTTTCCCTTCCACGGCATGAGAGTGCTACAACAATAAAAACGTGGCTGAATTAATCATCCAATTCATTTTCAGGACGCATTGAATTTTTGTGATTATCAAGCATCTTTTTACCAATTTTTTCCTTATATTTTTTATCAAATTTTCACGGCTTTGTAAGAATAACAAGTCATTGTATCAATTAGAACGACGAGTCCATTTTCCAATCCTTAGAAGACCTTTCTCATTCTCTGAATCACAACTAGCAATGTCGATCTTCAATGGTTTGCGAGTTAACTTTGTGGAATATTGAGTTCATATTGAGATGAAATGAGAACACTTTGTAAGAGTTTTAGTTTTGTGTGGATTTTTGCAAAGTGTTCTTATTTCATCTCAATATGGTAGCATTTTCCTTTTCCGTTGCATTTTTAGCATGTACCCAATCGTTGGATATAACACTTACTCATTTTTCATGCTCAGTGAGTCTTCCTTCAATCAAGAAGGCTGAGTTTTATTTGCAGATTCTTTAAAAACAATATCTGATTTCATCGTAGCAGTGATTGCTACGCTGCGTGGTTTAATGTGCTGCGACGCCTGAAGTTATTTTGCACTTAATCGCCTGCCACTGGCAAACAGGGTCAGAATCACTCAAAGAAAGAGAAGGATCACCCTCTTCCTTACTTTATCCGGATCCAAGGGTGATAGGCATCGGAAATCGAGCAGGAATCGAGTGTTTCCATCGTAGTGACCTGTTGTCTTATCTTCAATCCTGGCCTTTGAATTGAGCCCAACACTAACCGCCACAATCTATTTCTGCTTTTAGTAAATATAAAATGTACTTTATTTGCCTGAACATTTTATTTTCTCTCATGGTCGACTACATTACTGCTGACTAGCTCTCTCCTAATTTCTGGTTTGACCGCGAATCGTTCCCCTGATTGCTTTTTGGAGTGCACCTAATGGCCGAGGGAACCTACGAGGTTCTGTTTTGAAAACGGACGAGTGCTGCAAGCCCTCTGTGGGATTACCCCGTGCCACTCACTCATGTCGTGAGTTGCAGGGTTCTTTGTAGATGTGGACTAATTTCAGATCTACTTCTATCAAAAGAAATCTTTCATATCTTTGCATCCATAAATGTCCGTACATGTGGCATGCATTTGATTTTTCCCTCAGCCGATTCATACGCTTCCCCATTCTATATCCGGATGGTTAAAACGGAAAACTGTAACCGAGGAGGAATGTTAGTTAATATTCGTGAAAGGACTATAGTTGTGATGCTATTACACTGCCGGCCGATTAGATTTTTACATTCCACCAATGTAGTTGTTACCCCTGCCATCCTCCATCCTCCATCTTTCTTGTATGCTATCATATTCCGCCGTGATGCATCGCCACTATTCATAATCATAATCAACAGCCATGAATTGGTTTGTCCGTGACTTTTTTTTAATCAATATAATTACAGTTATAGTCCTGCTAAGCCTATGGCTTGTGAGCAGGTGCTGTTATTAATATTAAAATTAAATGAATTCACAATATTGATCAGTTAAAAACATTTAAAAAATTGTTAAAAACCTAAAATGTAATAAAATCACATAAATATACAGAAAGACGCAATTAAATCATTAATTTAAATAGCATAAGTACAAAAGTTTTTTTTTAAATAAACAAATTCATACAAGTGCAAACAAAAGTACGAATGAAAAAGATTTTTTTTATCAAAAAACATTGAACCGTCAGAAAACATTGAAAATATTGACAAAAAACTAAAATGTACTGGAAAAACGTAAATATTCACAAAACACGATTAAAACTTTTCTATTAAATCATAACTATCTTTGGGTGTTTACAATTTTTCAAAATAAACAAATGCATAACATTGATTATTTAGAAGGCATTTTAAAATTGTAAATGAAACAGATTTGACAGAATACCTTATTAATTCAACTTCATTACTGTTGATACAATAACCATTGTTTCACTTCTTTCTTAAATAATGATTCAATTATGATTATTCACCCTTATGTTATTTCATAATTACGACTCCTCTTTCCTCCGTCCTTCATACATGCCTTGAATTGCATATACCATCTCATTCGTCTCTTTATCTTTATGCAGTATTGTGAATCACTGGCCTTCGGCTTCGTTTAAATTATTCCATGAATAGTGGTCATTGCTAATATTACTGTAATACTTTGATTTTTTGACGCACATATGTCTTATAAGCTATAACGAGGCTATTTTTTCTAATCAGTCAATTCGCAAGGGCGCTTGCATCTGACAATTGTAATTGTATGCTTCAATAGCAAACCAAATCTGCTGAATTAGCGAATAATAATAGTGATTTTCCTACTCCCGAAGACTGCGGTGAATTTTTGGAGGTAGGACTTGACGTAGTGTTGGTAAACATATTCAAAAAAGTAAAAAATAAACCTTACCACTGTAGCGTGCAAAAGAAAAACCGCTGACGACCACTGTCACATTTTAACCGATTATTACTCGTCACACTCTGATTTTTTTTTCTCCTTTTTACTAGCGATCTGTTTTATGTTCGTCTCATTTCCGAGGCTTTATTAGGCGACGAATTTAATCTTTATGCTCACTCAAGTTGCAGTGGAGGTGAAAAACACTCCGATCGACATATTGCCAATACTCTCTTGGATTAATGTGACTCGGAGCAATATTTTACTCGTGTGGCGAATACTGTAATCGATAAAGTCCGCTGTGTGACCAGAATGGCATTTAAAACATACATCACGCAAGATTAATGAATCGGGACCCGACCCGACCCAGTAAAACATATTTATACCTACCCTGGTATTGATTTTGGCGTTTATCATGTGCAACAGAAATGGACCATTTTTATTGAAAACTTTTGTACGAACTCCATTTTGACGTGTCATTTGCTTTAAGATGAAGATAAATGATGTAAATGCTAGCCAAAAAGTATAGGTTATTTATTCAGGTACAAGGCGCGTAAAATATAAAATGCGGCTTCATAATATGGCAAATGGATGACCGAAGTACTCTATCGCCAAGCAGAAACTTAAAATGACATTTTAATGCTTTAATGTATACAACCAGTAATCATAACAGAAGAGGTATCGCTGATGCAACCTTGGTAGATGCGTTCCGTCAATAAATTATTTGGTTTCTGATTCATTTGCATTCTCAATGAAAATCGTATCAATGTATCAATATGTAAATCAATGATAACTTTTCGATGCCAATTTTTGGTTACTTCGAAATGACCGTTGGTCTTCCGGGTCTCGTTGAGGGGTCAGGAATCAATAACCATAAATAATACTCGCGTCTTAGCCACCCGGTCATCTTTATTCTCTTAAAGTTTGCCACCAGAAAACTTCCCGAACAATAAATCCCACGCTTCTCCCAAGAGGTTGGCGTGTGTATGGGGTGGGAAGGTAAGGGGTGAAAGGTTTTCTTTTGCATCTCTCATGTTTTCTCAGCAGAAGTCCTTCCTCGGCCTCTGGTCACTGCGCAGGTCGCCTTCACGGCCGAGTAGGGCACGGGGGGAGGAAATGGAAAGAGGGATGGATGCGGGGAGTGACTATGGGAAAGGAAATGATGCGGTAGATTTGCGCATCATAGCACTGTTTTCTTACAATGGTGTTATTTGCAGACGATCGCCTCATCGCACACGCTTGTAATAAAACATATAAAATAATTTCTCACTTTCACTCTCACATGGTGCGCGACCCTGATTCTTGTTTTCTCCTTATGAACTATCCAGCAAACCTCACTTAACTAATAAATTGCTCGGACTCTCCTTCTCAGTTAGAAAAATGAATTTTATTCACAAAATAGGTATTACGAGAAATAAAATAAACATCCCCTTGCACAAATGATTACCAATCACCATTAATATGTTATACCATTAAAATGCACAACATATACTTTGCCCTTCACTGTATCACTTCTCTTCAGGGTCATAAAATTGAACAGGCCATGAACTTTTTCTCACCTGAGCCATTTCACGTTTCTTCTTGACATCACAATACAAATAAAAAAATGAAAATCATACATACAATTTCCTTATCAATATCCGCACAGATGGATACTGTGTTCCTTGCCAGCTAAATTCCCGGCTTCACCTTGCGTTGAAATACGGTTGCTCCTCTAGCAGCATGTCCCCGTTGATGCACAAAAGTAAAATAAATTCTTTTGCTCAGTTCCACGAGAGTCCTTAATTATTGTCAGACTGCCTTCATGCACTTCAGCGTGCCTCAAATACCCTTTCTCTGCCCTCTGCTATGCGTTGCTTAGCGGCCATTAACAAATTGTTAAGTGTCGCCGAGCTCCCATTAACAAATTGTAGTGTGTTGCTTAGCTGCCACTTACAAATTGTTGTGAGTAGTTTTCGGAATGCCCTGTAGTTTATGATATTTTATTCTATGGTGGAATTAAAAAGTTACACGCTAAGTCCTTTAAGTGAAGTAGCCAATGCGGTAAAACTTATCTTTTGCAAATTAAACCATTTAAAAAATTACAAAGTTATAATCGATTCGGTTTTAATGTGTACTAATCCAGTACGCCTCAAAACTATAAGTTCATCTGGAATATGGACTTCTCAATAAATATCACTCCAGTGTTTCAGCCAACAGAAGGAGTACTGCTATTGGTTTGGTCTTCACATTTTTCTCAAGTATAAATGGAGTTCTTGCTAAAAAACTTTTTCCCTCTCCGAGAAATTAACCCCGGAGTCCTAGCACGGGAAATAAGCCTACTCAGAAACACGGTCCCTGGATTGCTTTCTGAAATTACCAATATGAAAAGCAAAGCATCTCTACTCGCCTGCCTGTCAGACCGCAAATTCTATTCCCAGAAGGAAATACGCGTATGAAGCCATATCATCCGCTGGTAGTATTTTTTTCTTTTGCATCATTTAATCAGAAATATGTGACTTACACTGTCGAAATGAAGACCAAATGAAAGGAAATGTCATAATAATTTCTATTATATGTAAATATATTTTTCTTTCGATTTAGTGAAATTGTGGAAAAATATTAGCGAAATTGCCAAAATTACACGATTTTGGTGAACAATCATCCTGAGTATTATTGAAGCTTACGGATGAGCTCCGGAGGAGATAGGGTAGGTGGCTGCAGTGAGAAAAAGGAGCGATGGTATGCTCAAGACCGTAATAGAGGGAAGGATGTTGGGCAAAAAGGAAAAGAAAGAAAGAGAATAGGCATGAAGGATAGGACTAACGCAGATAAGAAAATAGAAAGAATAATGAGAGATAAGTCTCTTCACGCGTAAAAATCTGGAAGATTTCTTCTGACCTCCATTAAAACCTATCCCTAGTTGGTAGATTGCTTTAATAATATGTAATATCTTGAATTCTCACATAACCCACGATCCCATTTATTAGTAGTAGCTCTTTCTACCAAAACCCTGCCAAATATAAAATTTTGGCGAAAAACAAATGCATTCAGGTATCGAATTTCCGCTTTCTTCGTCAGATTGCAGTTTATTTTCTGAGAGTTCTATTCTTCAGAACTTGAAGGGTTTTTGTTTCTGTCACATTGATAGCCAGTTGACTGCTATAGCACTGCCTTATTTCATTTATAACTAGTTGGAAAACCAATTAAAAGCCTTTTGGTAAATACATTACGATAAAAAAATATACGCCACTATTATCGACATAGTGTTCAGTCGGCCTCGGTGGCGGCGGGGTTAAGTTCTCGCGTGCTAAACCGAAGGTCGAGGGTTCGAGTCCCGCCTGGGTAGGATATTTACACCTCCCTGGGCATGGTCGTGTGTGTTCGTCTATATATTAAGTATCTAATAATTGGATTAAGCTGAAAAAAAGAGAGAAAATCTCCAAAAGCCGTAAACAATTGGCACCCTTCGTCAACAAACACCAAATTTACTGTGTTGGTATGCTGGGAAAACCACAGCAGAGACCAACCACAGCCTCTCAACCAAGAATACCCCACTGTGTTGGTTTACGGGAATGTTACTTCCTCGCCAGGGACCAAACAGACGCACACACACAACCAAATAGGATCCATTGCAAGGGCTAATGGGACCCCACTAAGGATGTTTGGGTTATAACCCGGGATCCTTCCCAGGTCTAATGAGACCCCGCTAAGGATGCCCGGTTATTTACGCAAGCACACTCTCAAGCACACAAAATCACTCACTCGCACACACAAATGGGCCCAACTTCTGGGAGAATCAGCTCAAAAAGAGCGTGGTCAAATCTACACAACAGGACGAAGGGTGGAGGTCGAATATGTGTATTTCGGCTACAAAGTAGCCCTCTTCAGCGAACCAAAGGTAACGCGTCACTTCAACGCAGGGTTGAAGTGAGATTTTCTCTCTTTTATTTCATTGCCTAGCCGTAAGAAGCTCACCCCATCTTCGTTATGGCTTTCCATTGGATTAAGCTGTTAGATACAAAAAAAATTATAGTTATTATTATTCAAATAAGATTTATTAATGAAATACGGGGGATTACTATTGTAATAGTAATAATATTTACTGTTTCAAGATTGGATATCCTTAGTAATGGAAATAAAGGCAAGTGACGCTTCAAATAACTGGAAACAAAACACACTTCTGTAAAATGGAAAAAATAAGGCACTAAAACTTAACAGAAACATAAAAGTGTACGACAAACAAGAAAGACTTAGTTCATAAATCATTCACAGCACTCAAATTATGCATTGAGTGGTCACCATCATTGTGATGTATGAGTAACATTGATACATCCACTATTTGAACATTCGCCACAGCGCAACATCTTATTTATCTTCGTTGTCACAAGATTATTGTAGTAGCGGATTCGTGTTACTAATTAAATGCAAACAAAGACTCTGTTCTACTGTTTACCTTCTACGCTAAATGTATACTACTCACTGATCCGTGGAAGAGATTTTCGGCAAGTTTTCTGTAGGTCTTCAGCCACGAATAAGGGAAGGTATAGGGGATAGGCATTAGGCGATGGAAAAAAGGCGAGAGAGATGTGCTTTGGTGGAATTGGGCCTCGCTCTGATTTCGCAATAGACAACTTCACTCGGGGAAAAAAGTTAATCGGTACCAACCATTAGGAGCATATTTAATCATTGCAGTTCATGGTCTTCCTTAGCGAATTGATTTCCAGACTTCGTCGCCCCTCCTTCTTGAATGAGGGGTTGAAAATAATCCGTACGCCGTCACATTTAAGAGCCAACTCAGCCATCTTAAAATTTGTTCCTTTTAAGGACAAGTTTCAAATTCATACATGTAGTGCAAGAGATAGAGTAAAAGAAAACAATTAGGAATGCGATTTATCTTTGTTGCAAAAGGTATAAGAGTTTGAGGTCGGTTTGGTTGAACTAAAGGTGTTAGGCAACCGCCAACTTTGAATAAAGGTAGGTTACATCGTTTTCACCATTCAGAATAGGTAAAGTGACAATGGAAAGTTTGTTTTAAGAATAGCGGAAGAGATGAGAGAAATTCGGCGTCGGCTTTTGCCTATTCTCAACGATTGACACCGATGGGACCTCTGTTTTACGCCCACCCAATGTACAAGCGTGTACACTTCAATCGCTCTTCTTGTAGAATGGGTAGATGGGGAGTATTGAGGTGAAGGGATCCACATTTTGACCATCATTGGTCCGGCGGGGGCCCGATCCAATGACGTACTATGGCAGACCAAACGACGTCTATCCATAAAGGGAGCCGGCGGACACCCTATCCCAAGAATTCGGGCAATGGGCTTCGCCGCTTCTCAACAGATGTGTGGAAAATTTTCGCGTAAGCTAGACTGGTGGTGACTTGTCTAACGTTGTTGGGGGAACCCAACAGCTACGAGGACTAGGGGGAGGCGGGGGCCCATTGTCGTCCTTTTGACGGCAATCCGTCTCATGGTGTCGGCCTCCTAGTGGCTGTATTACGCTAACCCTTCCCCTTTCCTTTACCCTTTTTCCCACTACGTAGCCGTGATAAGTGAGAGCTTCAACACCAGGGGTGACCCGAAACGCCTGCTCTTCCTGTAGAACCTCAGAAAGTTTAAAGACTTCAATAAACGATCTCCGTAACTTCCGGGATATGAACCCGACCCCTTGGATTATAAAGCCAATGTTCCCCTAACGCTCACGTGCCAGCCCTGTAGTTTGAGGTCACCGCTCCTCCGTTTGGCCTTATTCCTCCGGTTTTAAATTATTGTTCCTGATGTTCAAAATTTATAATTTAACCATGTATGGAGATCCTCAACGGTTTACTTGAATTGGTGTCCTTTTTAATTTATTGAATTACAAATGGACTGCAAGAACAGACGCAGCAATGCCTAGAGATAATTAGTTCACTAATCAGAAATTATCATACCATTCATTCCACTTTGAATTAGAAGCAACACACTATACACTTTTTGTCAACGGGACACAGCTGAGACTTCAGTCGCAGTCATTGGCTGTTCACACGCCTTGGCGACCGATTTTTAGCCGTAATGCTCGAGAGACTGATGATGAAGAGATGTCGAGATGAGATTCCAGCAAATACCATTGCAGCAATAGCCCTCCAAAGCCATTTTAAATGTAAGTATTTTCAAAACGTTCTTTTTTATTCCCCTACTTTAGTAGCATCGTATAATTTCTCGGAGCATACACATTTTTTATTCAACATTTTTTGTGTAATTCGAGATAAGCAATCGCTTGAGATAAGCAGAGAATCCGATAAGGTTTCGGTTTTTCCCGTGAGACTCAATGCTGCAGGAAAACATGGTGATCATTTGAGCCCTGTTAAGGATCAGACATCTGTGAGCGCGCTTATAAAAAACGGAAGAATTTTATTTTTCTCCTATCCGTGTTGTTAGCTTTTCCGACTTCATACATCACCGAGTGTTGTTCGTGTCCTATCTCAGTTACGTTATCACTTTTGTTCAGTTGAGTTTGCACTAGATGCCGCGGGTTACACGTGCGTAGGATTTACGGGTCGTGTCATCTCACTCAATAATTTAGCTTTTATTGATCATGAATTCCCACCCGATGTGACAGGGAAGGGAGAAATTAGTAGGCAAAAGACTGAGAGTTAGGCTTTTTGGGGAGCTTTATTTAGGTTTTTGTTTTGCAGCGTTACTCAAATATTCAGAAAGTCTTCATTTCACTTTCACTTGCCCCTCATTCTCGAAAATGTCAAGGGTGTTTTCTTCAAAACATCTCTACGTGTCATCTATAATATAGCCTGGCGCCCCTATAATATTAATGTCATCAAATCTGCATCTGATGAATCTTGATATCGGACTCGCTTGAAGGATAAACAGAAGAGACAGTTACGACGGTGATGCATAAAATAGAGAATTAATCCCTTAGGAGATAAAAGCCGATAGTTTGTAATGTTTAATGACCCCACTGACACGGACCGCCGGGGGAAACATTGCAAGAGATATCCCGTGAAAGATATTTTACCCTCCCTTTCGCCAATTACCCAGTAGGTGTGCTCAGCATAATTTATGTATTTATGGATGCATAGATATCGCTAGTGTCCTCTCATTATCGTGTCATTAATCGATAGCAGTTTGTGGATGGCGTTCCATCATGAAACTGTGCATACCAGTGCATCCACAAATGTAACCATGCCCTCCTCTACTAAATAATTATGGGTTAACAATTATTATATCAGTTTATTTTTCAAAGTCAAAAGTTGAGCTATTAGTCAATTAGTTTAAGATTAGATCTATTAGTTTAAATTTGTATCTATTTGTCATTTTTTTGTTTTTTAAAGTGAATATCCTATGAAAAAAGATTCTGCTCAAATGCTAGTAAAAGCGCTTCCAATTGTAAGGATTAATTATTTAATAGTTTATCTGAGACACTTTTTAACCCACCATTATACTCATCAAATTGTGTTGAATTTCCATGAGTTGTGGAGTTTAATCGAGGAGTGACTTTGTTATCTCGTTGATGTGTCTCTTTAAGAGCGTATTTATTTTTAAACTTGGGCAAGAAAACGAGTTTATTTGCGAATGAAACCAACCAATTCTCGAGCGTCCACTAAAAGAAGTATGCAAAGGAAATGGTTCCAGGCTTGACTTTGTGGAAGTAATTCATAGTACCTTAAATGAAACTGTATTCTCCACTATAGGTTTAATAACACGACCCGGGTTTCGACACTTCGTGTCATCTTCAGGTCTAAGATGACACGAAGTGTCGAAACCCGGGTCGTGTTATTAAACCTATAGTGGAGTACACAAAGTTTTATTAAAGTTACTAAAAGCAGTAAGCATATTTCATTAAACCAACCAAATTATAATTTAACAACTCAAGGTCCACCGAGCACAAAGTTGGTCGAGTCGTGCCCCTGAAATTTAATTTCTAGCTGAGGAACGAAAATTATAATTTACCGTAGCAGTTTTTGAAATTTGACTGAATTTATCGTCAAAATATAAGCACGACTGGCATGATAATTCTATTATTTTTTTTACAAATTGTGAGTTATTTGGTATTTTACGAACCGTGAATGAATAAACACACTATATTTCAGAGGCAGGGATTTCTCTAAATTAATGCTTGCTTAAAATTAAATGAGATAACTAGGGTTACCGAATGAAACAATAAATTATATATCTCTTCGGAATCATTCAGAAACGGCTCTTGCGTATAACAGGGAAGGGATTTTGTTCAGTATGATTGGCTATCAAAGGAACAAGATTCAGAGTTCGTCACCTCTTGAAGTGCTTAATAATATCTTGATGCAACAATTATATGAGGAAGTAGGGCAGCAAAAAACGTCCCTCGTAACGTAAGTAATCAATGTCTTCATATTAGTTTTACAATTTCAATCCTTAAAGGCGAACCAGAGAATAGCTAGAAATAAACAGCAAGTTATTAAAATGGAGAGATAGACCAATTATATCTCATTTTAGCTGAAACCACTAAGTTTTATTAAAATTGAAATAATGGGAAGGTGCATGATATGGTTCTTTCTCGGCGTATAACATCAATGAAGTTTTTCCGATTTTTCCACTAGATTAGGTAAATGGTGGCCAACATTTCAATTTCTACCTCTGACATCGTCCTATTGGCACGCTGAAGTTTTCGGTTAACAAATACCTAATCTAATAAATAAATAAATTATAAATTGAAGTTCACATTCTGTCTAACCAATCCGACTCTACCAAGAATGTATTGCCTACATTAAGTCCATAAAATCGGCTGCTCAATGATACCCATTGTATCTGGAATTGATTCCCCCACATACTTACTATCAAAATGGTTAGTTTCCCAGTTCACAAGCCTCGATTTTTAAAGCCCTCATTCTATTAAAAATAATATTGATTTCATTGAAAATACTAAAAATTACATTTTCCTCGAGGGTGAAATAATGGTCTCATTTGATGGAACTAATCTTTTTCCTAGTGTGCCTGTAGATATTGCTATCCAAGCATTAGAAGATTGGTTGAAGTCACTCTCTTTGGAATGAAAAACAATCGAGGAGTATATTAGACTTGCCAATTTGGTCATGAACCAAAATTTTTTTACTTTCCAAGGTAAATTTTTCAAACAGAATTTCGGAACTGCCATGGGCTACTCGCTTTCACCCTTTCTAGTCAATGTTTTTGTCTCACTTTGAGAGCCTTTTTAAAGAAAAATTTACTTAATTCCCCTCTGTATACTTACGCTGCGTTGACTACATCTTTGCAATTTTTGATACCATGAAATATAACCTGAATAATTTTGTCAGTGATCTAAACTTTCTATTCATCAAATTTACAGTAAAATAGTAAAAGAAAACCGCCTTCCCTTCCTTGATCTCTGCCTCACTAGATCTGGAGACAAGATATCTTTTGATATTTATCGAAAACCAACACACACCACCAACTGCATCCACAATCTTTCGTTTGACCATGCCAGCCATAAACTGGGCGTCTTCCGCTCTCTCGTTCATAGACTTTTTAACGTTCCTCTCGAAGGGTCGGCTTTTGATGAAGAATTAAATTTTATTAAAGAAATAGCTAAACGGAATGGTTTTCCAGACTCAACAGTTGAAAACATAATGAAAAAGTATAAATTTAAAAATTTGATTTATAATTCCACCACACACAAGAAAGATGAAGCCGAAAGGTACATTAAATTGCCTCATTATCCCCGTTTAACGAAAGGGATCGATAAAATCGTCAAATCAGTTAAAACTAAAATCTCCTATTCTAACCAAAACAAGCTTAAAAACCTATTAGGAAACGCTGAAGATAAGATTCTGGCATTAGAAAAATCAGGCATTTATCAAATTAACTGTAACACTTGCCATTTAGCCTACATAGGACAGACACGACGTACGTTATAAACCAGATTCAAAGAACACTACTCTCACTTGAGAAATCACAATCCCAAAAAGTCTACTGTAGCGCAGAATCTAATCATGACCGGGCACGACGTAACAAAAGATAATTTGAAACTCGTAAAGCTTACAAGTAATAACTTATTAGACGCTTACAAGAGTATCTTTATTTTTAAAAATAAAGCCAATCTCCTAAACAGCGACCCAGGACCCACCCCTCATTCCTCCCTCTACTCAGTTTTGAACTTGAAATAATTCGTTACTTCTCTTAACGGACGCCGTTAAGCGCTCACTTCCTCTCCTTTCCCCCCCTTTCCCTCCAACTTTCAACTTTACGTCCGTTACAACCCCCACTCCCTTTTACACCTCCCCGCCCCCTCCCCCTTCCCCAATCATTTTCATTGGTTGTTTCCATTCGCGTATTGTTTATCACCCTTCCCCCTCTCTCTTTCCCTGTTGGATGACGTCTCTTCCCCCCTCCTCCTCAGTTTACCATTATTTACAACTTGGAAGTCTTGGTCCTTCCTCATTTCAACCTTGCGTTGACGTGACGTGTTACCTTCGGTTCGCTGAAGAGGGCTACTTTGTAGCCGAAATACGCGTATTCGACCCCCACCCTCGTCCGTTCCTGTTGTGTACATTTGACCTCACTCTTTTGGAGGTGATTCTCCCAGAAGTTGGGCCAATTTGTGTGTGTGTGAGTGATTTTGTGTGCTTGCGTAAATAACCGGGCATCCTTAGTGGGGTCTCATTATCCCTGTGAAGGATCTCTGGTTATAACCCAAGCATCCTTAGCGGGGTGCCATTAGCCCTTGCAAATAATCCTATTTGGGTTGTGTGTGTGTGCGTCTGTGTTGGTCCCTGGCGAGGAAGTAACATTCCCGTAAACCATCACAGGGGGTTATTCTTGGTAGAGAGTCTGTGGTTGGTCGCTGTTGTGGTATTCCCAGCATACCAACACAGTAAGTTTGGTGTTTTCTGACGAAGAGTGCCAATTTTTTGCGGCTTTTGGAGACTTTCTTTGTTTTATTTTAATTGCAATCTCACGTATTTGGACATCAGACCTACATGATAAAGTTAGTCAGGATAGATAAGTTGGCTTTCTTATTAGCGTGAAACGCATCTTTCAGCGATCACCTGAATACGTCTATCCCAGATTTTTAAGAAAAAGTATTCCTAGAAATGAATTTATTAGTTTTTCATTCATATTTCACGAAAATAAATTGAGTTTATGACCAAACATTTTTATATATTTTATTAAAAAATAATTTCACTTAATGTCATTGTATTATTATTCTGTTAAGCATTCTGAAAATTTAGCCCAGGAGGACTGATTCTATGATTTACCTTTGAAAGGGACACTATTTTTATTTATAGGAAGTAGTTCTGCTATCGATTCATCATTCTTACTTGAATAATAACCGTTATCTTGGTCAAAATTTGCCTCTTATTCCTCGCTAATCGATAATTTACTTTCCAAAAGAAAGTGTACTGTGCGTTTGTCGATTTAGGGAAGGCATACGACAGAGTAAATAGAAAGAAGTTGTGGAAGGTTTTGAGAGACTATGGAGTGAATTGGGAGTATTAGAATGTTATGATGGCGATGTATGACAATAGTAAGGCAAGTGTAAGAGTTAGCGGGACTCTGAGTGATTGGTTTGTAATAAATCGGGGTGTAAAGCAAGGATGCGTAATGTCTCCATGGCTGTTTAATGTATTCATGGATAAATGTGTTAAAGACGCATGTAGGGAAAACGACGGTGTTTTGATTGGAAATGTAAACTTGCGAGTTGTTCTATATGCGGATGATGCTGTGTTTTGATCTCAGACAGTCAACAGGGATTACAGAAGCTCCTAGATAAGTTTTGTGAATCAACGGAGAGAATGGAATTGAAGGTAAATGCGTGCAAGGCTAAAGTAGTAGTTTTTGATCAGGAGAATGGGGAGAATAACTGTAGGGTGATGGCGAATGGTGAAGTGATTGAACAGGTGGATGATTTTGTGGACTTAGGTAAGATGTATTCGAAAGATGGAAGAATAGATGAGGAGATAAAGAGACAGTGGTAGGTAGCATATGGAGCATATCAAGGAATGAGTGCTTGTCTAAGGAAGCGAAAAGTGCCGTGTACAAAAGTGTACTTCTTCCCACTTTGCTATATGGTAGTGAAACATGGGTATGTCAGAATAGACATAAGAGTAGACTAAACGTCGTGGGTATGAGTTATCTGAGGAGTAATTACGGCAAAAGTAGAATGGATAAGGTAAGGAATGAGTTGGTGATGAATGAATGTGAGAAATGCTCCATTAATGGACGTGTATGAAAAGAGTGTGCTTCGTTGGTTTGGCCATGTTGAGAGAATGGATGAGAGTCGAATAACGAAAGAGATATATGAGAGTAGAATGAATAGTGTGAGAGGTAGAGGTAGGCTGAGAAAGTTTTTGGTTGAATGTGGTTGAGGAAATTCTTAGGAGGAGGAATATTAGGAGTTTTAAAAACAGGAGGGCGTGTATGAAACAGTGTATGGGGTTAAATGAGGCAAAAGAGGTTTGCAAGGATAGGTCAGTATGGAGGAAATTATTGAAGCAGAGTTAGGTGTACAATTATGAATTAATGAGTGAAACATTTTGACTGTGCCTACCCCAAAAGGAAACGGCGTGATGGGTATGTATGTATGTATGTTATCCACATCCCTCCTTTCTGGTAGGTCTAAAATTGCATCAGCTGACAAATCTAAAACAAGTCACTATGGATAGGTAAACCTAATGTCACATATGAGTGCACTGAATCATTAAATACTAAATAATAAGTTACGGATAACTAGCAAAATATGGTAGACGGTGAATAAAGTTGTTGTTTTCCATAGTTCACTGTGAAACTTTCACCTTCATTAAGTGATAAATTCTCAAAATATCAATGTCTCAACTTACACAACTTTTTCTTGCCACCATGTTGAATTTAGAAAAAAATTGATGTAATAAGCGTTGCCTAGAGTAGGATTGTCATCGCGGAAACTTGAAAAAAAAAAGGTTTGTGCAAATCCTAGTACATCAGGACAATATTAGACTACAATTAGCTAGGCTCTGACGAACCTATAAAGCGGATGTCCAAATATGAATACCAGATGCCCGAAGAGGATAAGATTGACACCTACTATATGTTATTGAGTATGATATTACTTCCTCAATCTCTGACCTCCTTTTTGAACCGAAAAAAACGTGTCTGTTAGGTTTTGTGGAAATGCAATGTTTTTATGTGTAGGAATGATGACCACTTTTGGAAAAATGGGCGATCTTTTTTAACCAAAATTTAATGGACTTAGACCCAGAATTTTCATTTTGTTCATTTTATGTGTATAAAACATGGTTGTAAGGTCTTTATTCATCTATTATTATTTTACTCATATTTTAATATTATTTAAAAGGATACGGTACATTATTCACGCGACAGTTGGGACGGGTCGTCCTTCGTTTCCACTTAATTTTCCCTCCCGTGTGACGTGGCATTTCGCCGCGTCCTTGTCACGGCGGGACCTATGCCGTCAACAATTTGGCGCTCCGAAGAGCGGAGCGCGAGTCTCGTTTTGTGAGTTGAAGAGAGAGAAGGTCTGAGAATTCAGAGAGAGAGAGAGAGGAGTCGGTTCGACATGTGGGCAGGAGTGGCCACTCATGCCTTCAGGATGGGAGCGAAGTGTGCTACATTCAAGGCAGGCACGTGAAAGATTTGTCACAACGCTCCCTATTATTAATTTTCAGCAATTCTGTTTATTTTAATTTTTCTTGTGTTCCTGATTAAAATCCCTCCCCCTTTTATTACGTTAATTTTTTCTGTTCCATCTATTTATATATCGCAAAACGCGAATGGGGAATAAGGCCATCGGGGCACGAACATAATGTCGTCTTTATTGAGCGATATTAGGACTGTTTAGTCCACTCTTACATATAACTCATTATACATCACACAAACAACCATGTTCTGGATGGAGACAAATCCACCCAGGCGGGACTCGAACCCGTGGTCCTGAGCTAGCAGGCAAGGACTTAAGCTTGCCGCCACCGGGATCGGCATACATAATTGGAACAGAACCGCTGCCGGTAAATGAAATTATACTTATATAAAAGCAGTGAAAAAAAATTAATCCCTTTCGGATGATAAAATCGTTATAGTATAAAAAATATGTGAATCTATGAGAAATTCATGGACAAATTTAGGTTGCAAACACAAAAGTCCATCGGAAAAAAATGAAGTCCAAATGCAACGTGGGAGTGAGTCAAGTGAGTTGATTTTGACGCAGGATGAGATTCGACGATTCGTTCCGCGCTTGTCCTTTGTTTTTGTGCGATCCGTTTTGCCTGGAGCCACTCTTCTCTTCCCAACCTCTTCCACTCCTCCACACTACTCCTTCTATCCCTACCATCCCAGGCTCTCTACCCGTCCATTCTTTCTGTTTCCTCGAGATGACTTGGAAAGGGTTTCGTGATTTGTGTGGAGACACGCTGGATCCGGGATTTCTTGAGTCCCCGTGACTGGAAAACGAAGGATGCGGAGGGTGTGTCTGAGGAGGTTGGGGGGGGGGGGGAGGAGGGCGGTCGGGAAAATCCTCCTTAGTGGAAACGTGTGCTGACTGCGATAGAGCGGGGTAGGAAGGGTAAGGGTGAGATTTCAGCCAAAGGGGGTGATATATATATATATATATATATATATATATATGTTTTAAGGGAGAAGAGGGGTGGAAAGGGGGAGTGTTCGGGAGCGGAGAGCTGAGGGTGATGGGATGCGTTCGGGTACACGCCTGCGGACAGACCGCACCACGTGCGGTAATCTCCGAGGAGAGATGAGACGAATGGGTGTCTCTACTGAGGAGAAGGAATGGGACACGTCGCACACCGTTTGTCCTGTTTGCACTGATGTAAGCTGTAAAATTGACGTGCGATGTTTATAAAACCACCAAATGAAGAACGTTTCAGATAAATCGCTGAGGAAAGGACCAAATTGAATACAATGTGGAGATGAAAAATCACATGGATAGGACATACTGTGAGACACAATAGGCATATGAAGAATATAATGGAAAGGAAAATAGAGTGAAATTTCCCTAAAGGCAGTTAAAGGGATAAATAAAATAACCAAATAAAGAGAAAAGTGCGTCGGTCGAGCGGCCATTGAGTAAGAAGACTTGCAATAGATAAGGAAGGATAGAGACCTGTTTAGTTTTGTTGATTTAAGCAAAAACTTATCAGTTGATGTCTTGTTAATTTCTTTTATTAATTTTATCAACAGTACAAAAGAAATATCACCAACTAGTCTCTTTACTGAGTAACCATAAAACAAACATCTGCCACATGGCAACCGACATCGATAACTTCTATATCTAACAAGAACTGCAGTCAATCAATCATTGAGTTAAACTATCAGTGTGATGGTGATGATTTGATGATTTATAAAAGAAAAATCGAACTAGGTGTAGAAGTACCTCCTCGAGGCGTCTCTCGTTTACTTTGCTGCTCCATGAAACACAATGGCTTCGTTGTAATTAGTCAACCAGCGTCCTAATGAAGGCTGTGAAATGTTGAAATTCAGAAGTGTTGATGAAAACTAACACCAAGTATGGATCTCTGTCATTTTATACGTATATTTTATATCCCACAGGAATACACCCCAAATAAATAATTGACATTTTCCATAATTGAAACCTACCCGGGTCAATAAAGGTAGGAATATACATGAATTGGCGAATAAGTAGGAATATACATGAAGGGCGTGCCTGGCGTAATTTTAGGTGAATGTTACCCGAGGTTTAATTTTAGTTTGTTACCTATGTAACATGGAAATAAGATAGTATCCGAAATTTAGGTTTTCAACTTACTTTCTCGAGTATTCAGTATACTATTCTATTCTACTATTCAATACTATTCACTTGGGCGTGGTGAAGGAGTAGACTCTTGGGGAAAGGCGAAGGGGGTCGGAGGATTTTTGCAAAATACAGGATTCCAGGTATGGTTAATTTCGACGCTCACTATTGTAATTATAATTTCATTGAAAAACTTCCAATTTTATCAAGTTTTCCTTTTACTTAAATGTAGAACATCCTCGGTAGGAAAAAAACGGAACCGTATCCGAGCCAACTTTGAAAAAACGTTCATAGGAGTTTGGAAGATAAGGCCACCTCAAAGCGAAGAAGTTAATGAGGTAAATTGTGAAAAATGTGATTAGGCAAGCACGGGAGACACGAGACGAGACACGGATGAATCCCGAATATAAAAACATCGTTTTAAACTTGAGCAACCGTCAAATTTGGCAAACGGACCTTCAAACTACATCTACATAACACCCTGCGAGCCGTCGCATGGGCGTGTGGCAGGGAGTGTTAGGTCGCCAGCCGTGTAAAGATGTAGGTTTTTGGGAGTTGAAATGGTGACATGTATAACAGGAGTGTATTTAGAGGAGCTCAATTTTTATTGCGTTAACATATTGCGCGCGGGAAGAACGAGTTTTTGGACCTATCTGTTTGGTGGCGTACCTCTCTTATTTTATCGCATCTGCCAGACAGAGATGTAATGAGGAGTCATGATAATATTCTCTGTGTCGCTCTAAAAAATATTAGTTCTGAATTTATGAAGCCTAGCGTGCAACCTCTGAGTCTCTAGGGGCTCCCACCTTAATCTCTCTGAAAGTTACGAGACACTATAAGTTCGTTCGTAGCAGTTTTTAACGAAGCGCGCTGCTTTCCTTTGTATTTTATGAATTTTTTGGTTAAATCTTTATGACCAGGGTCCCAAATGCTCACGGCGTATTTGAGGTGTGGCATAACCAGAGCGAAGTAGCATTCTCTTTAAATTTTTCATCCGAGGACCTTCTTGTTATACCTTTAGCAAAACCTAGTTTTTTAAAAGCTGTTCCAGATATGTTTTGCATGTGTAATCCCCGCGATATACCAGAAGTTAAAGTAATTCCAAGATATTTTGCTATATCTGAAGATTTTATGTCTACTCTACCCACGGTATAGGCATGGCATTTTTGTGATGACTTTAGCAGGAAGTGAACTGTGGTGCATTTGCTAATATTTATTTCTAAGCCCCGCTCCTGGCACTATGAATGAACGTGGTTAAGGTCCGATGACAGAGCTTCAAAGTCCGCGTCTTCGCTAATTGTACGATATATCTCTGCAAATAATCTTATTAATTTAATAATGTTGTATTTTCTGCAAATAATCTCATTTTACTGCTAACCCTAGAACTTAGGCCATTAATATAAATAATGAATAAAAGAGGGCCGATCACACTTCCTTGAGGAACACCGGATGTGTCTTTGACCATATCAGAGCTAAAACCATCAATAACTATTCTTTGTTTTCGATCACTGAGAAGGTCCCTTATTGGAAGGTTTCGATAAGGATATGGAAACAAAATACCAACTATGACTATCAGCCGCATATAGGATCATGTAATTAACTAATAGGGTCATGCAATTAAGTGAAGTACGACTCCTCCACATGTCCTCCTCGTACCCATCTCCTTACTCACGACGCCACAATGAATACTCATGAAATAGAAGTCACAGAGTTCGGCGGCAGTGTTATGAAGGGGCCGGAGATGTAATTGAAACTTAGGTTAACATTATCACCGGTCGTTCAATCCTAAGAATGGTTGACTGCAGCCCTCCTTTCTTCCCAACATGGTTTGTTTTTCTAGCGTTCCATACTTTCGGTCCGTTAAGTGTCTCTCCAGTCATACCAATTGACATTCCCTCAGAAGTACGTGGGGTACAGCCGATTATCATTTAATGTCATGATGACTACTGTTGTTGCAAAAATTATGTAGACTCGAGTTTGAACACTGATTAAAAATGTGCCGTGGTACCCACATGAATGCAAGTTACAATAAATTTTAGCTTGTTTTATTCTACGTTTAACTAATTTTGCCGATTATTTTTATATTACACTCTCGATTTTTTATTCCGGTGAGAACAGAAAAAGTGCCGGTATTTTGCCGTTTTCGAACGGAGCGCTCTCTTTGACATTAAATAGTGAAGAAAATTTGAAGTTTAATCTTAAGAAACCTGTAGTATTGTGTAGGAAAAACATATTCAAATGTATCTTTAAACGTTCAGTCCTTTATAATGTGCTATAAAAAAGTTATCAACAAGTTTATGAAAAAACTTTTTCTTGGTTATGAAAAGCAGTAGAAGCAAGATCTTGGTCCTGTTTTGAAGCTCTTTACAGCAGTATTTAATAGCAATTACCACCGTAAACTCACATTGTAATATCGATATTTAACGAGTAAATGAACAACCGAGTATTTTAGCGGACTCAAACTAGCGGTAAGGCGGCCGTCAACGCGAGAGGGGTTGAGAGAAAGTTTGAGTGCTATTGACACTTGCGGGTAGCGGGCCGAACTCGTTACTCATACGCTCCTTCAGTTCATTGCCTCAAAGTGCGAAAACAAACAAACAACAACGCTCTTTTCATGAATTTTGTTTTAGGTAGCAATTGTGCTCTTTTTAGTATCTAACCATTTTCCATCACCTTTTACCCATATTTGTAAATTTGGATTCGCTTTTAATAATGAGAAAGGCGCTCTCAACTTCACAACATTTCATAATTTATTGCTAAAATATCTCAGCCTACCCGACATTTTCTGTAATCCACATAAACCAAAATTATTCTCTTTCACAGTTCCGCTGATTACGACGCAAAATTACCTTTTTTCGATGCACTGAATTTCTTCAATGTGCCCAAAGAGATTCCAAGACATGGACGGCCCGCTACCCGCAAGTGGCAACAGTAGTAGCGATGAATCCAGTGAAGAAAAATTCCAAATATTTATTCTTAAATCAGAGCGTGAAAAATTAAGGACAAGTTTAAAAAAACTGGAATGTGCTGACATTGTAATTTCCTCTCGCTATGATTATCTTAGCCAAATATTTGGAATAAAGCCTCGAAAGCGTTATTCATGTGATTGATGTAGCTGTAAGATCCACATCCACGGAGTACCGTATTGGCCACCGTTACGGTGTGATTCCTCTCTAAGCGTTCAGCACTCGTCCCAGTTGCAATTTGCGGCTCGCTCGTTCATCCAGCCGCAAGATATTACGAGAGGTAACCATCAGTACATTGTGGTATCATTAGATTTAAGGTCCAAGGTTAAGCTAGCTTGTAACTTGGCCTCCGAACGGGGATGCAGTACCAATCCAACATTCCTGCATAGAGACAGCTTTGCTCACCAGCACCTAATCCCCTTCCGATGGCCGAGAACGTACGTCCTTCGGGAAAGCGCTAGGCCTCATTATCGGTGCGTCCTTCCTCTTGATTCAGCGGAGAGGCCTCTCCGCTCAGGACGGGACTTGAAATGTCTTGATTCCGCCTCACTCACTCCCTGGAAAATCTCTCCCTTGCGAATGTGCCGCACTGATGAGCATAGTGGAAGAACCCATGCGACGAAAGTCTTTGCAAAATCAAAACCAGAAGAGTAAGAGTGGCTGCTGATAAAGAGAAGAAACCACTATTTTTTACATGAATTAGAGTTTTATGGCGGGAAAAAGCAAATCACTGAACGTTTGTAAAATAGTGGAGCTTTAATGGGTAATTTTGCGTCGTAATCAGCGGAACTGTGAAAGAGAATAGTTGTGGTTTAATTGGATTACAGAAAATGTTGGGTAGGCTGAGATATTTTAGTAATAAATTATGAAATTTTGTGAAGTTGAGAGCATCTTTCTCATTATTAAAAGCGAATACAATTTTACAAATATTACTTTGTAAAACTTTGGCTTATTTTATTCCAATAAAAATTAACATTTGCTACCAATGACCTAGGAAAATATTGTGTTTATTGCATTTTTAATGTATACATTTGTTCAAGTAGCTCATGCGAATTTGACGATAATAGAGCATGTTTTCTTAGATGATGTCCTGACATACCGTTGGAATAACCATTGTCCAAGAGATGAATGATTATATCTGCGTGGCTTCTTGATTTTCTACAAGTTTGGTGATTGGACAACAGTTTCGCTGATACTCCACGGAAGCATGGCACTCAATGAACATGTGCTCAATGGCTTCCTGAAATTTCTGATAAGAGCATTTACATTTTACTTTTGTATGTAAGACTTTTTGACTTTATTATCTAATTCCGTAAAAGCTAGAAACTTGTAAACCAGGCTACCTAAACGATGCCACCTCCTTTTGCTCTGGTTTATAAAATGTAAACAGTTTCATGGAAACATTTCCATTGATCTCCCATCCTCCAAAGAACAATAAACCTTTCGGCTCCAATTTGGAAATAGCTCCGAGATCTGATTTACAGTAAGCGGCGTAAATGTCAAGCCGAAGCCGGCGCAAGCGAATTGGGAGGCAGGGAAAAGTAAGAAGGCGTTGAGTGCGTTTCACTCCATCCAACTTTTTCATCCAGCTCCTCCCAATCCGCCGCCGACGCACGCGGGAATTCCCCTTCTTTTCCTCATTTTCCTCCTCCGCCACCACCAACCCTCTTTCCTCCGGCGCTGAAAAACTACCCCCTTAAATTACCCCCCTTTCATCCCATTACATCTTATTTCCTCCATCCGTCCAGCCAAACCCGCCTCTCTCGTGCACGTCCCATTTCCATCCTCCCCCCCTTTCCCCGACTAACAGCCCCCAGTCCCCTCCCCCTTACCATTGCTTCCGCTCCAGTGCTCATTAATTTAACCGTCTGCGCGAACAGATATCCCATTTCCCTCCAATTATGAGGTGGGTTTCACCCCAAAACCCCTGCCATCTTTCTCTCTGTGTCGCCCCGCCATCTATATATGTATATATATATACATCTCTCTCTTTCGCGATTCTCTGGAGGCGATGGGTTCAGTGAGTCGTCACCTCTCGCGAGAAACGCACTTCCCCGTTCCCTCCCTCTTTGGATGGTGGCGGCGAAGTTAAGGTTGGCTGGAGCGGTAATCGTCGGGAACAGAGTGCACGCCTTAATAACTATTTAAGTAAGTGCGATAAAACCCAATACATTATACATTAATCTACATGAATAAGGGAGCACAAATATTACATCGCCTTAGGTTTCGCAATGGTGCTCAAAAATATCATCATTAAAGCTTTAGAGAATAGTCATAGGTAGAGGTGTTTGAAAATGTTTTTATTATTTCTGAAATTTGTTGATTTAAAAACAAAATCGTGGTGTTTTGTGTTTTTATTGCGTATTAAAAATTTGGTGTTACTAATTTCCACTGAGTCTCATCCAAGCAAAGGAGTTACATTAGACACACTGTAGCATGAACATCGATAGCATTGGAGATATTACTAACCATAAATTTTAATTTTTAACCAAGGAAATGTGCTGTTTACACCTTTGAAAAATGCTTTCACACCTGCCGATCAACAAATCATGGCATTCAAAATTGAAATAAATACATATTGACACGATAGATATTAGGACAAACAAAACAATTCTTTCTTCAGAGTTGTCTGAGAACGTAATAAACCACTTCTTTCCAAGGTTAAGTAAGTCAGCTTCACTTTCATCGAGACTAATCAATTCCTTTGGTAAGTAAAATGGCAGAATGTTAGAAGTTTTGTTATAGAAATAGTACTTACATGCTTAGTGAACTATTGTCAAAATGTACCTTATTCAAAAGCCAGCATTGTGAGTGTCTCAGCATTATATGATGTCAGTCTCCTCCTCCTGTCACTAACCACCAGGCTGTACCTTGAGAATGATCTCTCTGAATCCACATTAGAACACGGGGCCCAAATACACTGGAGGGCAGCTGCTGCATATTCTTTGTGCGAAAGTTTTAGTCCTGTGAGAACCTCTGCAATATTAACCTTTCCACAGTCTTATCTGCCAAGTTGTTCCTTGACTGTAGCCAAAAATGCTGTGTGGGCTTCTAAGAAATGTGAGTCCACTCGCTGAAGAAATGGTGCATCTTTTTTACTGTCCCGTAGTTCTGTGGTAGTTTTATTTTTTATTGCATTTAGAGGATCAAAAAGTGATCCAACAGACTGAATTATCTTTCTTGCGGGATATGTGGTCTTCAAACGGTTTAATTTCACCAGTGCAGATTGAGTTGTATGGACAAACTTTTCTTGTGCTGCTACTTTAGCTGTCATCGGGAGCAGGTCCAATTCACAGGTGACGGTCTGGCTGAAGGTTTTTCTCACTAAGAATTTTGAATTTCACTTCAATAGCACTTAATTTCCCCTCAAGAAGGTGTATTTTCGGGTAAGTGGAGCCCTCCAAAAATGTAATTAGTTACCTTAGAGGTGAACAATTGACTGAAATGCAGACTGCCTGTACTTTTATTATCTGGATGTCTGTTTATGATGCGTCTTTTAGGAAGACCACCCCTGCATTACCATCATCCTAAGTTTTGAAATATTCCAACAAATCTTCAATTTGAGCAGCAAGATAAATAGCAGAATAGAATAACAGACAAGAGCAGACCAAGAGTTCCACCTCGTGTGAACAGGCATGGAAAATGCTGCAAACTTTCCTATATTTTCAGTACCTTGCTCCTTTTCTTTCAGAAATTCGATGTACTGCTTTTACGTTTTCGGGTATTTAGAAATGCATTTTTCACTTTCACGATGGCTGAATTCAACTCTTCTATCTGATGTTTATAAACTCTGCCGATTAAATTAACTTTATGGGCCCAACATTGAACATGGTTCACTTCTTCAATCAGTCCTTGCAGGGTCTTGAAGCACTTCGTCATGTAAGGTGCCGAATCTGTAACGACTGCAACGATATTCTCTCGTTGAATTCCATAGGCGCCAATCGTGTCTGCGAGTATTACAGCATTAGCACAAACAATGGTGTGTCAAGTACTACAGATGACGCCAAGTGAGCCTTCTGTTCCGTAGACGCAACAAAAGCACGAAGCAAAATGTTGAAAACGCAGTTGCCGTTTTTGTCTGTGGTCTCGTCGCAGAAAATACTAACGTATTTACCGTGAACTTTCTCCTTCATTTCTTGTCTTATTTCTTCATGCACAAGAATATACTTTTGTCTCATTCTATTTGTAGACGGCAGGCCACCACTTCCACGGATGTACTTACGCATCCAACCTCGAATCGCAGCATTATCCAGCTTTTCAACCGGGATATTGGCTTTCACAAAAGCTTCTGTGGTATCCAGGATAAATTCTTCTTTTAAATCTTTAGCACTCCCGGCCTTCACTAGTGTTTCTTCTAATGTAGCCACCCTTAGCGCATTTACTTCACGCACTGATTTCCTTTTGTTTTTTAAATGCTTTTCGGCCTTACAATGTTTATCGAGTGCATATTTCCTTTTGTAATACAACCGGCAATCACAGTATTTACACAGTAACACATTGCCCGATACTACTAGCCCTTCTGATTTAAATTCGTTTGCTCGGTCCGATAAATTAACCTGTTGTTTCGGCATCGTCACTCGTTTAGTTCGCTCTGACTGGAACAGACTGCCACATTCTGTGGGAGACAGAGTCAAGACACAATGGGGAAATTCTACTCTATTCAAAAGAATATTTTGTATTCATCCGTTTTCTGCTAAACCGATAGCGCGTCTTTCCACAATGTATCGCACGTACATACATTGTAACTTCGGAGTGGCGACAGCAGGAAACTTGGAGGAAACTTGCAGATCGGGTTCGTGTGGTGGCTACAGTACTGGCTTACTATATGGACAGCCAGGGTTCAAATCCCTGAGGAGAACGATGTTTTTCAGAGGAAACCCGGTCCCTACTTGAGTGTCTTTTGGAAGGCACTTAAGTGAAGTACTGCGTCTGTCGGATGAGACGTTAAAGCGTGGTCCCCTTGGCGCCTTTTGTTAAGAGCAGGATAATGCTGACGCCGGGTCTCTATCCACCCTTCCTCCCTTACCTGTCCTCTATGGCACAAATGACCTTAGCTGTCGGTCGCCTCCCCAAGAATCCAATGCAATCCTTGGAGGAAACTTAATATCGTTATAACACAGTCGATGGCCAGTGCCTTGATGAACACGTATTAAGACAGTTATTTAATTACGCATTTATTACAAAAACATTCAAGCCGAATACTCGTAGGCAAAGATGTCATGAGTGAACAAAAATATGACAGTAAATACGTAAATAATTAAATTAGGTATTGTACAGTGGCGGAAGAAATTAACGCAAAATTATTCGCGCGCCAGAATGTGGCATTCTTGGGAACTTCTAGGAGCAGTACACACTCGAAAGACTGGCAACACAGAGGAAAACATCATCTACCGCAAATATTTGAAATCCGCAATGGAACTCATATTTGCCAGAGCCTAGAACTTAGTCATCAATCGCCTCATTTTTGAGCTTTCTTCTCATATTATTTGCACATTCAGTCGCGGTGTATCGCTGTGTGTATTTCATCACGGTTCTTACGTCGAATGATATTATTTATACAGAAAGACTGATTATAAAAAATATTCACTATCCCAATTCGGTATATACGCTGAAATCTCCATCTTCTACCACCAAGGGATATTTATTGTGGTCGACTTTCCGAGGATCATTTTGAATGACGCGTACTGTGTCTTTTTCACCGAAATGATATAAATCGAGATTTATCCGCACCAAATGTCGATACAAAAAAGATTTAATTAAAATAAGTATAGTCTGCGTGATGTAATTTTTCACGATTTTCTATTTGTAGATTGACGAAGATCCTTAAACGGATATTTATTAAATTCAAAACGGATATTTATTAATGAATCGTTCTTAACCCAATATAAATCCGTCTTTAGTTCGTCAGAATGGGATTAAACTATGAAAACATGCGTAAATATATATAATTTCATGAAATAAAAATACATGTGCTAGCATCGATACCGAATAATCTAGGCATATTTTCCCGATATTTCTTTCATCTTATCACAGGAAGCTTGGTGACGAGCTGTCCACTGTTAAGCTTCGTCTAGTAAATGCAGGATATACAAATTAACATTCAGAAAAGTTTATCCAAATTAGGTGTAGCTATGGATAAACAACTCTATTACACCTGACTGCATAATATCTTATATGCTTAGCTATAAATTCACCGCACATATAAAATTAACAAATAAGCCTTTCAAAAGACTTCAGTTTGGAGTAAAATGTCATTAATGAAAGAAATTAATAGGTAACGGTTAATGTTGTAGCTGTCAGATGTATTTGGCTAGCTAAAGAGTGGTTTGTGTTCAATTTTTAATGAACGCAAATGAGTTTTTATATTTATTTTCTCATATTGGCGATATGAATGAATTTAATGTGTAGCTGCAATGACTGGCTGATAATATGAAATTTTTTAAATACAAAAGTGATATAATTTGCCGAATAAAAATCATTTTACTCGACCAGAAATTGAATGAAGAACTCCAAAATGTCTCGACCAGGGGTGGAATCACGGTTCTTTTCTTCTTATGGTCGTTATAGTCATCCAAAAGGCAAGCCGCATTGGTAGGGCAATGATCAAGGTCCTGGGAGCGCACTCCACTACTATGTAGCACCCGATCTTTCTTGATGACAATCACGTTTTCGAAATCATGAGCGTACTCGAACAATGTTATAATGAAGAACCATGATTGCGATTCAGGTTTGAAACCCAGTAACAACTACTGAGCTTTCTTATGTCAAGGCGAATTCAAGATGATGTTTCGTATCCTTTCGGTGAATTTATTTGCGTCCGTATGCGTTACTGTGAACTAATTGTAAGTTACTTTTAAAATGAGTGGTGGTATTGTCTACGAACGTTTGAATTAACTATAAAGATAGGAAAAAGCATACTACTCTCCCGGAAATACAAACAGAAAGAAGTAGTTCGTGGATTTCACCTCATCAGCCCAGACCATTCCAATCAAACGCCATTAGTTCTCCTCATGCATGTGTTTGGAGGCCAGCTACCTTAAGTCTAAGTTAAAGCAACGAGCAATCTTTGAGAACTCTTGAGGATCCCTAGAGGTTTCCCCGTGTCAATACAAAGCTCCACCAATACTAATCCATTCAAAATTTGAATGTATGAAGGGCGCATTGTATTGATTTGGGAAATAGTATGCCTTTCATAATAGCTTACTTTCCCCTTGTGTTGCGGGCGATATCTTTTCTGCCAAAGATAATGTTTCGGACGCCAGTCGTATAACTCACTGGAAAAATATTTGACTTGACTTACGCCCTTAAAAGTATTCGACTGGTGCTTCCGATTTTTTCGAAGCGCGACGAGCCTTTTCTTTCTGGTGCAGCAAGTATTTGAAACCTGTGCGTTAGTCACAACAACAAAGCACCCCGACCATCACCACCCGGAACTTGGCTAAGGTTTACTGATGACTACTTCATTAAGACGAGCGTCGATAGACAAACAAGCAGAGCGGACAGTGCACACAGAGATATTGTTCAAAGTTTTAGCGGCCTCCCCATAAATTCTCGGAGGAAAAAAGATCTTATTAGCCTTTAGATTTGGCTCATTTTTCTCCCAGGTGGAGGAATCGGATAGTAGGTTTGTAAAAGGCAAAAACATGTGTCGAAAAATTACCCGAAGAGGTGTTACGCCTTTGACTTTCACCCACTGAACTTTTATTTGGTGTTAAATGTAAAACAACCTATTTCTCACTACCATCAAACGAAATTAATTAAATTCAGGTCCGTTATAATAATAACTATGTTTATTCAAGTGTTTATCAATATTAATTTTTTGTCCGCAACTAGGAATACTTGCGAGTTCACAAATATCAAAGTTCTAGGAGATGGTTCAAAACCAATCATGTAACATAGACGGAGCGGGCTGCACGGAGTACAGCGTTCATTATGAGGGCAATGCGAGAAACGAACGTTTTTCCATCCCCTCAAACGAAACAACCCCAAATTAAGATGCAACGAGGAAAATCGTGGTGGAAGAATGTGAAATGATCCCAGTAAGATGATGCCAAAATGTGGACAACTCCATACCACAAAGACTTGGTCAGGAAATCGAGAATGGAGGGGGATGGATTGATTATAAGGCTAATAAACATCCACATTCTTTATGTAAATACCAGCATGTTTATCAATGATCAATTGTTGTGATAATGAGCACACCTTACTCAAATTGAGAGAATTACGCATACATTTAACCTTTTCTACTCGTTCTAAATAAAGCATTATAGTGTCTCTTTTCAACATCCGTTAAAACATATTACCACTAAGAGATGAAATTTATGACCTTGTAAAAAGTCTGTTAATATATTCATGTAGGGGCACTCACAAATTTACCTTCCATTGAAGCAATTATATTACGAGACATTTGAAGAGGAATAGATTCTTTAGGAACGTAGCAATTGTATAATATTTGATGGTGCACATTCCTAATTTGTACTCCATTGACTACTCTGCGGATTTATGAGGAGTATACAAATGACCATAGGGAAAATATCTAATTACTGCTAAGTCGATACTGAAAAAGATGATTTTTAGTATTTTATCACTTTCACACGGGAAGATACGCGATGCATTTTTGTCGGAGTATAACTTACGCGTGGGTATAAAAATGCTCCTCG
Organism: Ceriagrion tenellum; assembly: GCA_963169105.1. Classification (NCBI taxonomy): domain Eukaryota; kingdom Metazoa; phylum Arthropoda; class Insecta; order Odonata; family Coenagrionidae; genus Ceriagrion; species Ceriagrion tenellum. The sequence continues at coordinate 185,735,822 of OY720632.1, read as the reverse complement.
TAAAATTTAACTGCGTAATTTTAGCCAAACATTTTTCACTGCGAATGTGTCGAAAGGTATTTAAGTGATTCATTAATTTACCTTATCCTCTAAGTATGGTCCTCCATCCTATTAGTTGAACTCTTGAACTACACGGCTAATGTATTGCTCATAGCAAACCTAGAAAAAAATGCGGGGAAAGTTTCAAAAACCGTTTTAAAGATATTTTGAAGAAAATTCCACACTTGTTTGGTCTTTCACTAAGATAAGCAATCGGTACTTACAAGTTTGGCAGATAGAACCAAACTCTGATTCCTAATAGCAATAATTGCCCTCTTTACTAAATCATTTCAAAGTAATTTAAAGGTGTATGTAGCATCAGGTAAGTTCACTAAATCGAGTAACTGACAGAATCAGAAATCCAGTCAATTCCCTCCTTCATGAATAGCTTTTCATTGAGTGGTAAATTGGCGATTGAGTGGATATGAGCACCATACGACAGGCAGGACGTAGAAATCAAGTGGGGCCGAGTACCCGAGAATGGGAAGTAAACATCTCATTCGACAACCAAGGAGACCGCTCAGGTTCTTTTACAAAGCCCGAATATGCGTAAAACTCACGAACTCATGGCTGAGGTCAATATCCATTCCCTGGGCCTTCCGCGGATTTCAGCGAAGTTTTGGCTGCAATAAAGTCACATCGCGTAGATTAATTATAATGGCACTAAAAGAGGCTACGCCAGGAGTTGAACCCCAGTCATTCTTGGCCGCAGACGAACGCTCTCCCTCTGGGGTACTTCATCGATCAAGAGAAATCCGCGTCCAGTGGTTCTTACCATACAATGAAAAAAGAAACTAAACTAAATAAAAAGTTCTGGATTTTTAAAAGTAGTTTTCAGAAAGTAAATAATATTGCGTTAGGAGGAATTAAGAAATTTAAGTGTTTGGGACGACCTGAATGCACGAGGGCGGAAACTTACGTAGGATTTTAAGGTATTGGAAATACTTGTAAAGAAAAAATTTCTCCACATGGAAACCATTCTATTCTACCAGATTTCCCACACTTTAACTTGAAATTCACAGGAAATTACGCCAAAATGTTAATTGTAATGCATCATATTTCTCGGAAGTAGTTTGAGGCCTATTAAAACGATGTTCATCCACAGCTATTCCCTGCACGCGGAAATACGTTGCATTGTAAGTGAATTTGAACTGGAGAATAAAAAATAATTTATGTCCCAACAAATAATGCTTTCATCGTAATTTTTCTTAAGTTTCGAAAAAAAAATTTTTTTTAAACGGTCCAAAGCTCTAAAAAATATGGTAAGCATCTCTACATAATCAACTACGACTTCGGAACCTCGACTGGGTGCGGGTCGAAGCAAGCTCGTCACGTTTATAACTCCTAGACGATCTCGCGAACGTAAACCCTATTAGAATGACTATTTACATGACGCATAAAATCGATATACATTCATAGAGAGTTTGAATATTCCCGGTTTCCATATGCTGTCTCATTGTTGTCTAGTTGTCGAAGAAAAAGCGATTTCAATTAGTTCCCGTGTACGCCGCATTCAGACACCAATGACTTTTGCGTTAATTTTTTCCGCCACTGTACATTTCGTTTAATCATAACGAAATCAAAATTCCCTCTTTTAAAAACGATGACTGTTATGAAAACCACCAAAATCCGTGTTGCTTATTCAAACTGTCGAAATTAGCATAATTTGTAGTTTTTATCGCTTATTACGAAAAACAAACACCTCTAGTGATCGGTTATCCTCTTTCACATATCTCAGCGAATATGTTTATGAAAATGTTCGAGGCAACTAGTCAACTTGAACCGTAATAACAACGTTCCATCCTTGTATAGATATGGTAACTTTGAATTGTTTATACCTATTTCCATTGAAAAAAAGTGACTTAAGCTCGCCATTTACGGGATGCACTCCAAAACAGATGTCTATAAATTCGTGCCACCAAAATCCCTGATGGTAGCGTTTTTTAGATTCAATGATCCATCGCCTGGTTATCAAACTCGGAACATAACGTCGAGCTCAATGCCATTCAATAGAACTATTCTACGGTAACTGATATAGTATTTCAGTCATTGCTAAGATCTTATATAAAATGTCTAAACCACTAAATTCCACACATATGTGTCCCTTGTTGTCCGTCCGCTCACGAAAGAAAACCAATTTGGTTCAAAATACTATTCTTTGACTCCAGTCCTATGCTGATTCAATGCCCTCCCCAGTCATAGTTTAAAAATATTATTATGTATACCACTCATTGGAGGGATTGTGAGACACGAAGTGGAAACTAACTCAAAACGTGGTGCTCGCACACTTACATGCAATGACCGCGATTGCTTTTATATTGGCAAAACTGAACGCCGTTTCAGAACTGTAGGCAAGGAAGACCAGGCCTGCCTTTAAAATGTGGCCGACTCATCGTCCTTCACCAGGCATCAGATGTTGCTAGGCCATCGGAGATATTTTGATTCGGAAGTACTGTGCGGCATCTAGAAGGGTAGGAGGGAGAAGATTCATGTTTTTCCAGTCACAATTGATAGCATTCATTTGAATTTTATTTCTTGAACACTCTTAATTATCTAAAATTTGCCACCCTGGATTTTAATCCAACATGAAATGAAGATTTGGACTTTATCTAAATACCTTAATCACTAGTGCAGATTATTGACACATCCTATTGCTAAAGAACGATAGGTCTGAGCTCATATAGTATCCACCTGCTTTTACCTTATGTAATGCCAAAACAAATCTTGTAAATAGCAATAAGATTAATAGAAAGTACGCATCGAACTCAGAGTAAAGTGTATGGGGGAATTAAACATTCATTCACTCATTTTTTGTTGCGCATGAAATTCAACATTGGTGCCTTAAGACTCGACACTTAAAATTATGATGCAACTTGTATCTCTAAACGCTAGCTTATCTTCATCTCATACTTTGTCAGGTTTAAAATGGTGCTGAAATACTGATAAATCAGAAATTTTCTCCATTTAAATGCGATAAATCAACTTCGGCGCTGATTAGACCGTATTTTGGCTTCGGAGCAAAGGTTGCACAAGAAGTGGGAGGAGGGTTGTTGCTCTACTCAGCACCAAAAATATTTCCTTACAATTATCGGAAATCAAAATATTCTAGTAATGGCCCACTAAATGGATTTATTCCTTGCGACCCGAGATTCCTCACATAATGACATCTTCAGGTATGTAGCATCTTAAGAGACGAAACTCGGGTCGTAAAGAATCTACATCTACATTTACACAATGCCCGGCGAGCCGCCGCTTGGGCGTATGGCAGGGGGTGTCAGCTGTGGCAAGGTGTACGTTTATTTGGAGATGAAATGGTGACATGTATTTTAGGAGTGTATGTAATGGAACTCAGTATTTATTGTGGTCGCTTATTTTTCGCGGAAAGAGCGAGTTTTTGTCCCTATCTGTTCGGCAGAGTATCTCTCTTATTTTATCGCAGTTTTCAGACCTAGAAATGTGGTGAGGAGTCATGATAATATTCTCTATGTCGCTCTGAAAACTATCAGTTCTGAATTTATCAAGCAAATTAAGCCTAGCGTGCAGCCTCCCGAGTCTCTATGGGCTCCCATCTTAATCCCTCTAAAAGTTGTGAGACACTATATCTACATCTACGTCATACCCTGCAAGCCACCCGAAGGACGAAACCCGGGTTGTAAAGAATAAATCATTTTAATGGACCATTACTAGAATATTTTGATTTCCAATATGGAGAGGTTCCACAAAGTCATCCCTGAATTTATAATTAATATCCGTATAATTACTCAAGATTATCATTTCCCGCTTCTTTTGCCCCCGCAATCCTCTGTGGAAAAGTAAGTTCCAGAGCATACCCCCTTTGGAGCCCCTCCCCATGGGCCCGACCGAGATATCAGTGCATTCAGTGACGCTCTCAACTGCTTCAATTCCCAATCTGCCCCTTTTCACCCTCGCTCCACTTCTCTACCACTCACCTCCTCTCCGTCACCAAGAAAGTCCTTTGTCCCTTTTGTTACCCTACATCGTATCCTTCCCGGGAGAGTCCTAATCTGCTCCTCTCCAAGCTCGACCCTTAATTATTATCCTTATCGCGTGCCCCTTTCTCGCGAGGGCCTTTTCAAACTCTTGCGCACTTTCCATTTGCTTCGTCCTCATTCAACTCGTTCGTTGAGTCTCGAGGGGGAATCCATTCATCCCCCGCTCGCGAACCAACCTCGCGGTACACTTGACACACGCTCCGCCATTCATTCTCATCCCTGCTTTCTCATACCGCCTCTGATATGCCTTCGCCTCCTTCTCTCTCTCTCTCTATCTCTCTCCATTGTCCCGCCATTCCTTACTTCTTCTAATCCTCCGACTCTGTCCATACAATTCCCTCTCTCGACCTCCGCCGCTCCCTTCAGCAATCTCTCACCAATTCTCGTTTCCCCTTTCAGAGCCCTCCCTGTGTACATCTAACCAAGTCGCCCTTCCCCCAAAGCTGCCACTGATTGCAACAGTTAGTTATGTTAATGGGCAATAAATTTACTGGGGGGGAAATATCTTGCATCTCCGTTAATTAACTTTTAACTAACCCACAAATGCCATTGTAATATAATTTCATTTTCTGTCGTAATTGTTAAAAGAAAAAGATTCTCCCTAATTTAGCTTCAAGTTACATTGGTTGGAGTAGGTATGATCAGGGAGGTCTAAAATTTAGTAAAGTGTACATTTATCGAATTGGGGGAGATTTCTGAAACTGGCGTTTGAATGATTATATTTTATTTTTTGTATTTAACGACTACCAGCGTTGGCAGGTTTTGGGCAAAAATGACGATATTTGTATGTACTTACTGTACAATACAGATGCATCTGGAAATTGAATGTTGAGTGTTATCTTAATAGTCATGAGCTATTCTTCTCCTGTAGGGATTGTCTGTATTTACTCAACTGGACTCCTTTTTGATTTTCCCTTTGTTCGAAAAAATTCTCTTTCTCTATTTAAAGTTTAGACAAATCATGAAAATAAAGCCAATGGTTTCGTTATTGCCTTTAATGTAGTACTTAGCGCTTTTAACTAAAACTACGACCTCATTCTGTCACGTGGCCCTGTTTCAATCATTGATCGCCTTGTTATCTCCTTTTTTAGGCCCTCGCTCAGATCACCATTGTTAAGGAAATGAAGCATACGTATTTAATGCTCAATAACTTATGCGCGATCATGTAAAACCAACCGTACATGGCCACGTAGTACATTACCCTACTTACTGGGGGAGAATCAGTGGTTGTAGGATCAGCAATGCGACGTGCGACCCTTGATTGCTTGTCGCTTCACCCTTCATCACTTATCGTTTGAGGACTTCCTTGGCAATATGTGACGACGGGAATAGATAGAAGTGAGCCGACACTGACCTCGGTCATGAGAAAGCTTTAAGACAAGAGACGTTTGTCGATCCGAGGGCTTACGTTATAGGGATTCAGACATTGTGACAGTGGTTTGCGTGTCGACGCAGTTGGTGAATCGTCGAGAATTGGGAGAATTATCCGGCGATATTTGTTCAAGCTCATGTTAGACCGTGCAATATTTCACCGCGGCGGTACGAACATGGTCCCGACGCAGCGCTATATCACGGTCAAAGTGGCAGATTTATTGCTGGTCCATGCAATTGCCCCTAGTTTAGCTCGCAATGAGTAGTGATTGTCCTAATTCAGGTAATTTCATTCAAGCCGTGGTTCTACAGCGTATTCATTACGGAGCATTCTGTTCTCAGTGTGTCTACGTGATCCGAAGAAAGTCGGGTCGGGTCAATTTGGGCCGGTAATGCAAGTTCGCGCCATAAAAATTCCTATTGAAACTGCGACCTGGATCAGGGGATCATAGTTGACTCTCATATCAAAGAGCGATTCAAATCAATCCGTTTTATTTGATTGGCTTTGATTTTGCTTTGACATTATGGAACGGAAAAAAATCTTCGTCAAAGGCACCCTTTCCTTCTTTTTACATGAAGGAACGCAAACAGAAGACGCGATTGGAGGACGGCTCATTAATAAAGAATTAAGAAGAGTCAATCAGAGCCTTTTGGCCGAGAGCGTCGTTTGTTTTTCATTCCCCGTCCCATCATCCCATTCGCCAACTCAAACCCCTACCCCTTGTCAGTTGCGCCATGTTTTGAATTTAAAGGCAGCGATTAAAGAGAATATTGCATTCTTGAAACGGCTCACGGTAGAAACAAAATAACTTGCGGAAAGGAGGAATATTTTCACTAAGCTATAAGGCACCCATAACCGGTATATAATTTAATATTTACCTTAAACACGTGCCAGAAATCATATATTGGACAGATAATTATTCAACGTCATCGACGGAGGATCTGAAATGAAGGCTAACCAGAATCATGTCAAAGAAATTGAATGTGGTAGATGAAAAATTTAGGAACACTCATATTCTTCGTAGAGATTTGCTTTCTTCAATTTTGATGTATTATGAGAGTTATCATAAAAAAATAAAAGTTACGTTTATAATTATTGAACAGCTTGACCTTCAGAACCCTTCTATATGCGGAAAAATTAGCGTTAATTGTAAGACATTGATATGTCAAGAGTTTTGGCTTATCAAATTACTTGGAGTTTTTCATCTGTTTATCAAGCTCAAAGAATTAAAGCAGCGTATACACCAATACCACCAAAATATCATACGCCGGTTACAACCGCATGCCTCCTCTCAGTTCCTCTTTTCACAACATGACAAAATTAAACTGGCCCGATTTATGAGAGGTAGTTGGATCATACTTTACGAGTGTGTTCTCGCGATACGACAAAAAATATTACTTTTTCAACGAAGGTTTAGCGGAATTTCTTCAGCGTTGTTCCACATCCATTTACGATTTTATATGTGATTTCAGTTATGCCTTCTTCACGCCTGAAGTGAGCAGTAATACCACCTTAACTGTCGTCCTCGAAAACGTAACTACGCTGAAGAGATTCTTGTAAACCTTCACTGCCATCTCAATGACTCCGTGGAAGCCTTTTTCATCAAAATAATATTTCGTCCATGTGCCTAAGTACCGTCGATACAGTTATCTACCGTGACATAAGCGAAGACGCGGACTTTGAAGCTCTGTCATCGGACCTTAATAACGTGCATTCGTGGTGCCAGGAGTGGTGGAATGAATTAAATATCAGCAAATGCACCACAGTTTACTTCCTGCGAAAGTTATCACAAAAACGCCATGCCTATACTGTGAGTGGAGTAAATATGATATCTTCAGATACAGTAAAATATCTTGGAATTACCTTAACTTCTGATCCATCTTGGAGATTACACATACAAAACATATGTGGCGCAGCATTAAAGAAACTCGGTTTTGTTAAACGTATATTAGGAAGGTCCTCGGATGAAAAAGCCAAAGAGAGATGCTACTTCGCTCTGGTTAGGTCACACCTAGAATACGCCGCCAGCATTTTGGACCTTGGTTAAATATATTTAGTCAAAAAAATTAATTAAATACAAAGGAAAGCAGCGCGCTCCGTTAAAAACTGCTACGAACGAACTTATAGTGTCTCACAACTTTTAGAGAGATTAAGGGAGGAGCCCCTAGAGACTCAGAGGCTGCACGCTAAGCTTAGATTGCTTGATAAACTCAGAACTGATATTTTTCAGAGCGACACAGAGAATATTATCATAACTTCTCACTACATATCTAGGTCTGACAGGTGTGATGAAATAAGAGAGATACACTGCCGAACTGATAGGCACAAAAACTCGTTCTTTCCGCGAATAATAAGCGACCACTATAAAAATTGAGCTCCACTAAATACTATGATATTATGGTATATACTAGGTTATTATGCAGATGTCGATGTAGAAGTAGTGGTCGGTTTTACTGATATCCAAAGTGACACTGATACGTTGAATCATCCGCAGTTTTAGTTTTCAAAGGACTTCACTGCGAGGTGATATCACAGCCGGTGCGGTGGCAAAAATTACATCTCATTCTCATCACCGCCTGAGGGCTAATTTACTTTTGTTACCGCCGAAACTTTTTCTTCCGGCTGGCAAGCCGGAAAAATGAAGCCATCATCTCCGTTAACATTTTGCTCTGGGGATGCGAGTCAGTCCGTGTCGGGCCGGCTCCGGAGGCTGCGGTGCTTTGCCCTGCCTCTCCTTATGCCGCTCCTTATTTCTGCTCCCAGGGTTGAGAGTAATCACTCTCGTCCCTCTCATATCTTTTTACGCGTTCCTTCCTCCGACCCTTCCTCCCCAATTCGCCAACCCCCTGGAGCCACTCGGTCCGAGAACCCCCAACCTCGGAAGGGGCGGCGCCTTGAGGGAAGGGAAGGCTGGCTCCGAATGAGAGCTACCCCTTCCTGAGAGGCGATACTCGCCCGTTTGTGTACACATGGCAGGCTTTACAGGCGCCGGGCGCCACCTCCCTCCCGCCCTTGCCCCCATCCCATCCCCCAGCGCCTCTACTGGCGGTTGAAGGGGGCCGTGCGGGCAACAATGGGAGCTGCGCGCAACGGCCCCTAATTGTGTTTGGCCTTGCTTCTCTCTCTCTCACCCCCTGCCCCACTCCTTTTTTATGAGGCGGTGGCTCTGTGGTGGATGGGGGTCAGAGTGCCCTCCGAGAGTTGAGTGTTCGGCCGCCCCTTGCCTTCCTCTCCCCTTCTTCCAGTGGCCAAATTCCTTCCCAAGCACCTTTCCCCCCGTTATCGCTGCTACTTCTCTTTCCGTTTCATTGCCTTCTCTTCCGCGATGATCCAACTTTTCCCGCAATCGCGGCCAATATCGCGTCCCATTTTCGCTTTCTTGGAACTCGTCTTATCTTATTTATGTCCCTTTTTAACCCTAGTACCGGGGGACCGAGCTGTGCTCGATACACTGTAAATATAATTATTTATTTATGAAGAACTGAGGAGGAAAACTTCCACGTAAGTAAGATATAATCATCATTTCGTTATAAACGCTATTTTTATTATTTGAGTGTTTTGAAAGAACAGCCCGTTGCAATAACAGTCTCGTTGTGATATTTAATTGACATCGGAGAAAAAGTTTCAAGTTAATCATTGAACGCGTAATTGTTAAGCAAAAACGAAGTGTATAAAACATTGATTACATTACTTCATTCTTTTTGCCATGCGATAGTGAAAAAGAAGACCTTATATCTTGGTTACAAGTAATTTAAAAAAGCAAAAACTTGAACGTTTGCATTGATTCCGAGTAAAATAGGGGCCCATTTTGGGGGCCTTGGGACCTTTGCAGCCCTAAAGCCTCTAGTCAAATGGATTCCTCATACCCGAAAACCCCTTCATACCAACTTTCAGGAGAATGGGTTCGGTATTTTTCGAGAAAATATTTACATAGCTATATAAATATAAACATATATACAAGAATTGCTCGTTTAACAGTATGACATTTACGTCAATATAGGGCAAAGCTGAGATACTATGGATTAAATCGTCGTCTGAATTTTGAAAGAACACAAAATTATTGGATTGGATTCTTGGGGAGGCGACCGACGGCTAAGGTCATTTGCACCATAGGGGACAGGTAGGGGAGGAAGGGTGGATAGAAACCCGGCGTCGGCATTAGCCTGCTCTTAACGAAAGGCGCCAAGGGGACGACGGTTTAACGTCTCATCCGACAGACGCAGTACTTCACTTAAGTGCCTTCCAAAAGACACTCATGTAGAGGTCGGGTTTCCTCTGAAAAACATCCTCCACTGCAGGGATTTGAACCCTGGCCATCCGTGTGGTAGGCGAGTACTCTAGCCACCACACCAACCCACTCAAAATTATGTTAGACCACTCCACCATCGATTAATATCCATCGGTGGGACTGTAGCCAGTAGTAAAGTGTGAATGCTAGTGTAAGTGGAAATCTGATGAGAAAATCAGCGCAGATACTTTATTTTGCAATTATGCTGAGAAAATGCACTTTACTTATGCAATCTACACCCAAGGACAATCGTCTAGAATGCAGGAAGTGGCTTAGTCAACGCGCTAAATCACGTTCGAGGTCGTCGAACTAGAGTGTAATGGCAAACGAAAATAAAGTACACGTCGTCCCTGAGGTCAATCGAGTCCCTTAAAGCAGACGATCCGAGATCGACCGCCCGTCTCCGCCACTCTTGCGTGAGAATAAACTACCAGAAATGCTTCAAAACTGCAGAAACTATTCTTCTGCTGAACCTTAGCATTTATGGCGAAATACTGATTCTTGAATACAGAATAAGAGAAGAGTTAGATGAGACGGAAGTTGGAGTAAAAGAGAATGGGGAGAGAGTGGACATGCTTTAAAATATCAACCAGTCAGTTATTAACAGAGGATCTAACCCATTCACATCCACTGTAATGTCAACTAGCCACACCCAATTTTTATGGACTACATACATGATTAGATTTGTGATTAGAATGTTGTCCATGTATGTATTAACTAGAAATTTGTAAATTTGTAATTTACGGAAGAAATCTACTTAATAGAATTGTACTAAATATACCTAAGGTCCTTGATAATGGCACTTGGTGCTGAAACCATGGTTGGTAATCATTAAAGAATTCTGTGTGGAAAGTTACCATCGTCTTTCATGTTGAAATGGATATCAATACTTACTCGATGACTCTTTTTTCCCATACTGATGAGGAAGTGGAATATTTCTCGACATCGTGCGTACAACATCTCAAGAATTTAGCAGACCTCAGGGAATCCTCTCCACTAAAAGGGTCAGATTCTTCCATCAATCTCAATGTGTACTCGATGTCAGAGTCATTAACTGTGTATTTATTCGTCTGATACCGGTTGAAAACCGAAACTTTGTTAATACACAGCCTAACAGGCGTCTTCATTGACTACGGCTTCCACAAATTGAGACAATGCACGGAATATTTCATCTACATCAACGTCATACTCTGTAAGCCACCCAATGGGTGTGTGGCAGGGGGTGCTTTTACTCAAGGCATGCATGAATTATACGGCAGAACACCGAAACTACATCGAAACCAGCGTACCACACATGCAACGCGCCAATTAAAAATCTACTAACCAAGAAACACTCCATCGTCAATCATTCCAACATGCAAGGGATACAAAGGCTGCCTCTACAAATTCAAAATAGCATGCATAAATAAGAACATCAATATTTATTTCATGGAAAAATAAGAATGTAGAGAATATAAAGAGAAAGCTCTATAATCTAGCTGATCACGCTATTCTCACAATTCATGACGACGATCACAGCTGTTATGGTCCCGAGTTGTACGCGGAAAAAATAACATTTTATACCTATCGGTTCTATAATCTATCTATCCAATTTTATTGGTGCGATCTAACTTGCCGTAGTACGAGGGGGTAAATTGTATGTTAATGCGTCAGAGAAATTTTCTTCCTTAAATTTAAGTAAGAGTTAAGCCTGTAATGTAACCTACGCTGTAATAGCAATTCCCATCCCAATTCTTCCAACAATCTAGACACACTAGTAAATTTATCGTAGCATCGTTTTACAAACCTAGCTCCTCTTCGCTGCTCGCGATCTAATTCCGATATCAACCCCGCTTCATATGGATCCCATACACTGGCAGCATTTAAAATGGACCCATTCAAAAGTGAAGTTTAGTCGGGGACGGTGATGTCTCATCCACTACTTTTCCGAGGTCCAACCTCGTCGAGTCCTTACTAAATGAGTCTCCTGGGCTGTTGAAGGTGCTTTGGAATTGTGTGCTGCCTTCTTTGCCATTCTTGCTGGTTTGGTTGCCTCGGAAGTTGGGAATCCGTTAGCCAGTCTCTTCGTCGTGAAGGACCTAATAAGAATTCCTGGGCAGAAAGTACACTGGGAAAGTTCCAGAACTTCCCAAGTACCTGATTCGGCACAACAATGTTGTTTCCAATTTTTCAATTTTACAAGCAATAATATTCTTGCCCTGGCTCGGGAGACCAACTCCTATAACCTATCAGTATGCCAACCTAAGACAACTTCTAGGCAGTAAAGTTAATCAAGTTGATTTTTGGTGAAGTAGCGTTGTGGACTTTGATAAGATTCACGTTGATTTTAAAAATTACCTCTTCTACAAAATTTTGTATAATGGTACAGAGTTTAAAAAAAAATGAATTGAATAGTACTTACACCATCGAGGTGATGAGTTTTGACAGATTTTTTTCAGCTTTTGAAATTCAGAAATCAAACGTAACAGGCCCTTCGCGTTGGTGGAAATCCGCATTCACTCCCTAATGAACTCCCTGGATCACGATTATATTTCTTATGTTTGCTCCACAAAATTATGCGTATATTCCCATCTGATGTCTTACATTATATGATTTTTGATCATTATTCGATTAATTTTTTATATTTCAGAAGTTTCAGACACTTCATTAATTGAGTGCACGATACATCTCCAATCCTTTTCCAGCAGTCTCTCTCACAAAAATCCCCTTTTCTATTTTACCCAACCTCTTAGAAAAAGTAGACAACCAGCAGTTAACAAAACAGCATTTATTCTAAAACATCAATAAAATTATAATAAATAACTATAAGAAACGAAACAACCGTCGACATAATAAAGAACCACTAAGAACAGCATAGCCTCGAATGTTAACAAAAATCAATGCGATCGCTTATTTTATTGGGGCATGACACTACGTCACAATTAATAATCCCGTCTTAGGTACGGCAAAGCATGTGTTAGTAAATATTATTCCAAAATTATTTTTATGCGTTCCTGGTAAATCTTTAGCTGATAAGTTTAACTCTCACTGGTCAAAATTTTCAAAACATCGAGCGATAGTCTTTAATTTAGCTATTCTTGATCATTTTTCTTCATAATTTATATCTTACACGATCCCAAAATGAATGTCCACCGCACATAAAAACCGTAAATAGTAGCGTTTTGTGTCTCTCCGCTATTCCTCCATTTTCCCTCGCAGTAGAAGGGAGGCCAACCTAGGGTAAAGAAGAGAAGATAAGGGGAGACTACAGGAGATGGGGGAGTCATGGCGGTGATTTTGGGATAAGAAAACGATTCTCCGACGATGGACCCGGGTTGCTCTGAAATCTCTGGAAATGTCCCGCGTCTCGGGGGCGGAGATGCGGGACATTTCCAGAGATTTCAGAGCAGCGCAGTCTTTGGGATCATTTCCGCCCAAATGAAACGGAGCTGAGAGGACCAGCGGGGGGGGTCTAAGTAGAAAAGCAATGCAGTTCGTGACGTGATTTGTGGAACAATAACCCAAGAAGGGCATTCCCCACAGTATTATATCCTTTCGAAGTGCGGCCGAGAATAGTAGTCATGCTTCGGATGATTCTTATAAATGGTCTCGTTCTCTGAAAGAAAACTCTGGCGCTGATATGTCCACCTGATGTATACGGCCACCAATCATTTGAGAGAAAATTCATCCCCTGCTTGTGATTCCAGAAAGTTTATTGGCGCAAATGATCGTTTGGTCTGATAAATGAAATCAATGGCGATTGGTTTGGGTGTATGCTTTCGCTAGCAAAGTTGCGTTGAATTAGTTAAATTGAAATTATTCTCTTATTGATATACATCCTCATTATACCCTACCCTTAACCTCAAGGGTGATCGACAGGGAGTGAGTTGCCCATGCAACATGCCCATTAGCACACCCCAATTCAGTTCACGAAACTACAACTATAATCCAGCCAGCAATTACCTAACCTGGTGGAAAACCCGAGAAGAATTTATGGCTTAACTCCTTTTCCTGGGGGCGCACCAAGTTTTACCTGCTCTCGAGGCCCCGTGGAAGGGTTGACCATTTTTTTTTTTTTTAAACTTAAAAAAATTTAAACTAAAATTTAGGCGGACCCTTACTCCAAATCAGAGCCTCTGCGTCGATTTTCTCACCGCGGGTGGATATTAGCACCTACTGGCCAGCCGCACTATAGTTTATAACTTTTCAAAGTTAAAAACGGATCCAAATATTATGTTCTTTTTTGTATTGCACTAGTCACGCTAGCGAAAAGGATTTTTTTCCGCTGTCATACGATAAAGATTAACCATTTTACGTACTCTGAAAAACCAAGCCGCATAAACATACGTAACCACGTATCTCAAGGAGTATTCCTGCAGTTCTTCGGGGACAAGCGGTTGTGACTTCTGGTTAATATTTGTCGTATAACAGCGGTTGAAAAACCATTTTCGTCAGCGTGACTATTGCAATACAAATAAGAAAATAATGTTTTGACTAATTGTTAACTTTCAAAAGTTATAAACTATAGTGCGGCTGGTTATTACCCAACCGCGGTGAGGGGTCGATGCCGAGGCTCGGATTTGAAGTTAGGGTCCAACAAAATGAGGGTCTACCCTTCCATGGGGCCACGAGAGCAGGTAAAATATTTTGCAGCCCCAGCAAACGGATTTAAGCCGAATTTATGAACAACTATAATCTATTTGAAAATACTTGTCTAAAGTAGTGCGACAGTTTAGTGCGACGTCGCAGATTTTAAGATAAGCATTAGGGAGAAATTAAACCTCTACATATCGACTAACCTAGTTTTAAGCCTCTTTGACAGCTATTATGTTCTCTTATAAAAAAAAATTACAAATGGAAACCAAGAGGCTCATAGGCATAATCTTTTTCATCGGACGCCTTATAACCTTAAGGGTCATTACAGCCCTTCTTCTCGGTAACTGCATCAGAGGAGAAGAGTAATCACTTATTTTAAAGCGGGTGGCTGCGGCTGTATCCTAGTTGGAAAAGTTGAAGCCAGATGTAATATCATGAGAACTCCCCTAAGTTTCTTTTTTTTAATAAAAAAAGAATCAATGCAATGTGGAGATAGAATTTTCGTCTTCAGTAAGCAAATTCTATCAGATGACACGTCTCTGCTTTCCCTCTACACCGTCCAATCCTCTGCATCAATTCATCTTCTCCAGCCCTCTCGCGGCAGTTTGAGAGCTTGAATAACAGTCTGTGTTATAGTATCCAAGTCACACACCAGGCCTAAGTTGCCGGAAATTATTAATCATATATTTTCGAGACGTATAAATTGGAACTCCTTTGCCAAGTCACAGTCGCAATGGTGGCCGCGTGGAGAAAAATCTACCGAGAAATGCCTTTGTCGTGAGCCCAATTATTTTACACTCTATTCGTGATCATTAGGTTTCTAGATTATCCTTGAATAAAACAATATCTCGTCTCTTCAACCAGTAAAATGTTATTGGTATGCTATTCATATACCCAACGCCGGATACTATCTTCCACTTAGAAAAACTCTTATATCCATATTGATCCAATCGACGTCTGCAGTCATCGCAATTTTTGAAAAATTTACCTCCTATTTGCAACATTTAAAAGTAAGTCTCAGTCCATACAATAGGTGGGTTTTCTGACGTGTGTCGAGACATATATGTATTGCTTGAAAAAGGAAACGATGGCCCAATTGTATGTGCTGGTTCTGGTAAGGTGGTTCAAGTATAATATTAATGGTCGCTACACCTTGGTCTAGTAACGAAAGCCAGAATAAAATAATCTATGATGAATATTACTTACAGAGATAGAGAGGGGGTGAGGATGTGTTTACGGAAGGGAAGGGATTGGATTAGGGGGAGGAGGAAGCGATGTCGGTCTGAGGCAAACTGTCTTCCTTCCCCGTTGAACACGTCCATTACGGCCAAGTAAAACACTCACACACACTGGCACAAGATGCCCCTTTTACCCACTTCCCCGCCCCGCCCCCCCACACCCCAGCCACCTTCCTCCCGCCCCCATCAACAGCGACGAGTCCAAGCGACCAACAACAATAATGGGAAGGCCCTAAAGGGCGCTGGCGGGCGTCCACCGTGCTAGGGGTTGGGGAAGGGATAGGAGTTTGAGGGACGTTGAGCGGTAGGGTTTGGGGGGTCATGTTTTGGAGAGGGAGGATGTTTGGGCATCCAAAGGGGTCGAGGGGGAAGGGAGGGCAAGCAGGTCGTGGACGGCGAACTCGAAAGCGGGCGGGGGGAGTGTCATTTCTGTCTTGGCGACCACGAGTGTGCGAGGGGGCCACAGCACGTACCCCCTGTTGTCCGTCGCAGCCCTGCCTACTTACTTGGGAGTACTGTGTACTGGATTGCAGATTAGGGCGGCATCCGACAGGCATTAGCGCTGCTGAGGATGTGTAGATAGCTAGGTAATGGTAGAATTATTAGAGAGAGGGAGGGGATTGAGAGAATTCCATCGTCAGAATGCAACTCTGTTTAACTTTAAATGGGACTCTACCCATGAATTTCATTTATGATAAAGGGTATTACCACTAAATTTATGAAATCAAGTGCCAGTCGCAACTTAATTTGACATACATTCAACAGATATCATTCTGATTAATTTTACTGCTGTTTCTGATTGCTGGAATTTCAGCATCTTTATGGTTTTCTTGGGAATTATTTTATACCAATGTTTTTTTTATATTTTACAATATTTATTTTGAAATTCATGACAGGCGACTCTTATTCCGAGTATTTTATCGTAATGTGTTTTTTCCGCAGTTCATATTACGAAAGTTGTCGCTCAGAGGGTTGACTTCAATCCATCAAATATTGTTTTTGTAACACAGATAAAAGTAATGGCACGTGCCATATCGCAAAAATTTGGCTATTCAATGAGCAATGGCTGGTTTGGTGCGGATATTTGTTACTCGGATCTCAATATGAGTGCCCGGGTCTGAATATTAGCGGCTCAATATGATTAGTGCCACAAAGAGAGTATTTAAAGAGCAAAATTCAATTCATCAGGCTGAAAGTGATACTCTGGGCCGTCTCAGTGGCCCTATTGAGACCCCCAATAGAGCAGGCACAACGTGGGATAAATGTCCCAACGGCTCGGTGAAACCTGGCACAAATATGCATAGGGTCCTACATAATTAGCTTGTTAATTTTTTTAAAATTTCTAGGACATTATACAAAGAGAAGACTTGGCTATTTCCTCAGTTTATTTTATACGCTACTACTAGTTTCAAAGCAAAGGGTATACTGTAGCACTGTATAGTAATGTACCTGAAGATGACGCCTTTGCGTTAAAAGTGGTAGTAACTTATAAAATAAGCCGTGGAAAAAATCCCAATTGTTCTCTTTGCATCATGAATTAGTTCCACCATATTATGCCAAAGAACCTCGAGTTTCTCGAACGTTATTGAACTAGGAAATACTTATTCATACATAGCATACTAATACCCTTATCGATAATAGATATACACGACTATAGTGATGGTGGCATAAAGTTAGGCAGGGTCAGTAATATATCAAGATAAAGGGAAATTGTCACTTAAAAAAAAGCTTGTCTGGCTATACAACTGAGTTTTGATGCTGCGGGCATTTTCACATAACTGCTGTGTGAAATTCATATAAATTTGTATACCTACACATATATTTGTGCAATATTCACGCTTTGGTAGATTTGTTGGTAAGAGCACTGGAATTGAGGGGTTTTGGTCCGTATCCCAGCTGAGGGGAATTGTTCTTGGAGTGTTCGAGACAATTCCGATAACGCTTCTAAGGAGTCACGTGGTAAAACAACGAACGATTCGAGATTTTGGCGAGTTCAAACTACTCTTAATAATCTCACGCAGCTTTCCTGATTGCGGTTTTCTCGATAAAACCTGGTCGATGGGGTGGAATATTGCGATTAGAGACGCAATAAATAATATAGCAGATGTTTAAGTTATCCATCCAGGTAAAAAATAACCCACCAACATCTCGAACCGCTCGTTATTGTTCACGCGACTCCTTAATTCCGTGCTTGGAAACATCTTAAACAGTTCAGAATGCAATCCCAGTCCAAGCGAATGATATTTTCACTGTGAATTTCACACAATTCTGAGGAAATTTGGCACGGAGGTTTCCGCGGTGATTTATTGAGGTCAGTTTATTCGGGTTTTTTCCGCGTTGATTCATGTTAACGGACAACAGTTTCACTAACGTTACAGCTAGCGTCTTCAGGTCCTGAATGAGCTGCAGAGATTCATGGTCCTTTATATACCTAACGCCTGAGCTAGTCAGGCGCACGTTGATTGGCCGGCTGGACCTTTAAATTCAATTGTTGTAAAAGACGTTTGAACATAGATGAGAGAAGATAACCGTCTTCCCTGTTGAAATTTTCTTTTTTTTTAGCTATTTAAATCGCCTCTCGTATTAGCCGAGGGAAACATTTATTTTCTCTGGCGATGATCTTACATTTTTCAAAGTTTATGACATGGCCGGGTTCTGAGGAAAATTGTATTATCGCTCAGACAAAAATAATGGAGCGTCGTCTTTAGTCTTCTCGCGCTCCCTAACGTCTCATTTTCCGTCTCATGCAAATTGCGCCTCCCTCTACTCGGCTGCGGACATCCATCTACACCCTTAACTATGGTCTTCAACATGTCTTCGCGCCTCGGGAAGATTATGCCCTTCATTTATGCAGTTCGTCCCTTTCTGATAAGCTCCTTTCCCACCCGCTAAATCCCCCCTGCCCACAACGGTGCCACTTCACGTCCGCTGGTGGGCATTTAGGGTGCTCTTGAATCTAGGGCGGGCGTCAAGCAGATAAGGGGGGGAGGAGGAGGAAGTGGAGGAGTAGGAGGGCGGTTAAGGGGAAGGGCTGGAGGTATAGGAGCGGGAGGAGAGTGGCGGCTCTCCGACAGATGACTCACGGGGTGCTAGGGTGAATGAGATGCGAGCGCGGAGTGGATATGCAAATTCCTTTATTTGACCGAGTCGAGATAATCTGACCGCTCTTCCCCCCTGAACAAGGGTTGATAGCGAATAACAACGGAACCCTCCGCTTTCAATTCAATTCTCGTTCGGTTAATGGCTTCCGAAAATAGTTGTTGCTTCTTTACGGGCAGACGCTAAACTTTTCGGCCTAACTCGTGGTCATTTCAGTGATATAAATTATACCATAGGCAATGTATAACATCAATATAAAATTAAAACTGGTTACAAGATTTTGTTTGAAAAAGACGATAATCATTTACCCTGAAAAAATGGCACCAAAATAAGTGATAAATATGCTAATGGGGTCAAAATATCATTTAGCCAATGATCAATTTACTGAAATACCCTCAAAAAGTTTTATCAACCATTGGTGTGACATATTTACAAACTGCTTGATAGCTAATTTACTCATATAGTAGCGCACGGTGTGATTCGTGGTGTCAAAATAGCGTTTACATTTGAAACTTGCCATAATGCTGTTATTTATGACAAATTTTTTATCATTACAATATATAAATATTACTTTCAAATAGAGTGGTGAGTTTTTTTTACAAGTTATAATACCCTTAGATGTGGGATTATCTTGGATCTTATTACAGAAATAGCCACTGTAGCTATCAATTGCATCATTGTGAACAGTCATCAATTCGAAGATCTGTTTAACTTAGCTCCTCTTTTCCGATTCGCCGACCGCTACCTATATTACCTCAAAATTTCATTTTTTTTGCTCCCTTCATAATATACCTTGTAAAATTCTCATCTTGGTCTTTCCTTGTAAATCCTCCAATTCCATTTCTCCTTCAATATTGCTTTTAACACTCGTAGTTCCAGATGGATTATTTTTACCCATTTTTATTTCTGACAATCCAATACATCTGACTTCATCGTCTCATCTGTTGCATATTTCTTGAGTTTTATTTCTTTCTGCAGGAGAAAATAACCTGAAAATAAGAACATCATAGCTTAAGTAGTTTTTAATGTAAGTTATTTTCTACCTATTTGTACCGGTGGGGTCATTTTGATCCCAAACTATCTCTCCCCTGTTTCATTCGAGTTTTTTCATTAAACATTATAGTTTTATTATCATTCACTGAAGAATTATATACATTTTGGTGGCCGAACCTGAATACCCATGGGGTAAATCGTCGCATGAAGACCCGATAGACCCAGAAATCGCATGAGAGCTTTGGCTCAAGTCAGAAACCCTGAGTCGAAATCCTCATTCGTCACATCCTGTAGCTAAGTTGAAATAGAAAATTATAGTACGTCGATATAAACCTTTATTCATGCAAAATAGTTTAAATCAGTAAATAAAAGATAGTTTTGAAACTATTTTCATATTATTTTGATAGAAAGCGTCAAATTTCATAAAGGAAACGAAGTATTTTTAAGGGATCAAATTGAGCCCTGTCGGTACTAATAGGCCGCATAGTCAGGTACTTCAAGTGTTAATGGCCTGTTGTGCCAGAAATAATGTTAGTCAAATTAACATCTCCTTCTTCTCAGACTTTTGAAAGAGCTGTTCAATTCCACTCATTGTCTGACTTCGCTGGTGATGCTCTCCGTCCAGTTGGTCTCCTTTACTCTTGGATAGCAACAAATTTCCGTGGCTTTCAATCCCTTCTTCCCAGCAGCAGTTGTTTTCTTATCTGCTACGTTATAAATTACACCGACTATATGTTTCAATGAAATACTCCTATGCTTCCAGAATTGTGTTCCTAGCAAATATGAGACATCTTGTGGAAGAATGGCGTCTTTGCTTGAGATTTCCTGTTCACAGAATCTTTCGTGCTGCTGGATGTACTGAATGCATTTCGGATGGCCCTTTTCAACATCAGAAGAGTAGCCTCCGTGTCTTCAAGGGACGAGATGTAGCTTGAAAAATACTCTCGTGCGGTGAAATGGCACTCCTGTGCTCTTCAATGCTGTGCCTGTTTTGTTCGAATCCGGATTATTAGGTTAGGGTGGTGTATTAGGGTGGTCCAAAAATAGACAATATTTTCAAATTCTTCTCACCACCCCCAATTTGATGACAAATGATTATAAAACTATTTTTACAAAATATCAGCTGAATACGACCAGTATAAGCCGTGCCCCACGCATTTTACGTTTTGGCATTAACGCCCTTCAAATCCCACAGGGTAGGCAACACGGATGAGAAAATTTTTTTCCTCTTCCTCGTAGGCACGCGTTATGGGTTGGGAATCGGTGGTGTATTAACTAAGATAGTTTTTTATGTCAACCTGCCTGAAAATTAAAAATATTGTCCGTTATGGATGCTAACTTGTTTTATTGTTTGGCATTTACAATGCCGAGTTTATCCTTTTCACACTCATTTTCAAGCTTTGATGCCAAAAATTGCGTGGGACACGGCTTCTACTGGTTGTATTGAACTGATATTTTGCAAAAATAGTTTTCTAGTCATTTGTCATCGTATTGGGGGGCGGCGTGAAAAATTTGAAAAACTGCCTATTTTTGGACCATTCTATTGGTGTATGCCTGGTGTGGAGTGCGGCAGATAAATATATTTAGGCTGATCCTCCTTAATTATTTTCTCTATGTTAAGTCTCAGTTTTATAATAGTTCTCTCGCTCATTTTTTCTTCCCGAAACCTTTTTGCTTTTCATTCAGTAATTCTTAAGTTCTCTCATATATCCTCCTGCTAAGCATCTTGCCAGAATTTTCGGCGAATGAGCGATTAGAAGACTTGTCCTGAGATATTTGTATCTCTCGGTCCTTTTCGGTTTTTCGAGGTGGAGGAAGATTGTATCCTTTGTAAGGTCTATTTGCTTTATCACAGGTGAATGTTACACATTTATCAGTATTCCTTGCGTAAGGTTCTCATGGCTACACACACAAGGATATGCGACGAGAGTACTCCAACTCCTCCCGCCATTCCGCACCTCAATCTCTTTATTGAGGCAACAAATTCTAACTTTATACGGGATGTACTTTTTTCAACTTCATCCGCCGTGACTTAATCTCCCGTAAATCTGCTATTCAATATTCACACCCCGTACAACTTCTCCAGGTACTCTTTCCATTTCCTTTTTTAACTTTGTTTGAGAATCCAATAGTCTTTCCTCCAAATTACTTTATAATTGATTGGTCGCTTTTTAGGTAACACAATGGCGTTTTATAAGTAGCTTGAACATTCTCAGAGATAGTTTCAGAGAAACGGCACACTTCAACTTTTTTTTTCTTCTGCCGACCATGGTTTCGGCGCGTAATGCCATCATCAGAGCTGTTTTTAGACACGCCATTTTCATTTTTTTCCTCTTATGAAGATGGGTATCACATTTCCTAACAAAGTCACTCTCATGAATGTTCACGCTGCCCACATTGAGTCTGGAATTTGCTCTTATGGCTTCAAATTGGGTTCAAAGTTCCATTTGACCGATGTACACATTTGACTCTTTGAAAAAAAGAGGAGAATTATTGGAGAAATTATAACTCTTTCATCCTTTGCACTATTTTTGAACGGAACAAATTTTCCTTCCCAATCTTTCATTCTGTAAAACTTTTCTTTCTCGAAGTCGGACTACAACAGAATTGGTACAGCATTGTAAGAATATTCCATAACATGCATGTGAATAATTTGCTTTCGTTAAAACATTTCCCTGCACCATGACAACGCTTCAATTATTCCCAAATGAAAATTTATCAACAGATGTGACAAACATGATCAAATTTCAGACTTGAAGAGGAAATTAGAAGGGTAAATAATTCCACGTCTTAGTGATACAAATTAAACCAAGTCAGTTTCTCTTTAGTATCGAATCGAATAAAAAAATAGCTGTAAATTCCAGTAGCTGACTGCTTGCGTACAAGATTTTTGTTTTCAACAGATAATTTTCATATCCCCTTACTTTTAATTTACACTTCAAAATGGTGGGCTGAAAGAGGTTTTTTGGAATTGAAACTACTGTCAAATCTATTGAAAATATTTCTAAACAGTTTTTTTCAACGCTCAAAGGCTCGGATTTACATTAAATTTATAGAAGCACGAGAGTTCTGAGGAATATTTAATTATTAATTTGCCATGGAAATCGTTTGATTTAGAAATACAGGAAATACTTTATAACTTTGCAAAAACATTCCGATTAATTTTTCCGTATTATAAGTGCACTACCCCGATAACCATTATTGCAAGTTGCCGATGTAGATTTGTATCTTTCTGTGGGATTCACGAGCCCTCTTTCTCCTGTTCTTAAACGCCATAATTAAAGGCAAGAACTTTCCCCATGTACGAAGTTCTGCTCAGTCCATTCCGTCTCGACAATTGACAGCGTAGTTGTACGTGATAAAAAGAAAATATTTTAAAATCTCTTCAAAATAGATAATTCATTCCCATAATCACTCTGTATGTATTTATGCATTCATTGGTTTTCATCCTAGGACAAAGTGTACCTTAGAAAATGAATATGTTAAAAGTAGTTGCTATAACTTGATACTACCCAGTAATCCGCTGCATGGGCGTGTGGTAGGGGGTGTTCGCACCCCCACCAACCGTGAAATGGTATTAAAGAGAAGGTAATAGAAAAGTGTAGAGTTGAAGTGTATTTTGATAGTGTTTTGAGTGGGAATCAGATTTAATTATTGTCTCCTAATGTGCGTTGAAAGAATGTTTTTGTGCCTATGTGTTCGGCAATGTATTTCTCTCATGTAATGGCTTCTGTCTGACCTAGAGTCGTAATCTAGAGTCAAAATGATGTATTTTGTTTTACACTGGATCACACCTATTTCGAATTTCTCAATTAATATGAGCCTAGCGTGTAGCCTTCAACTCTCTAGCGGCTCCCAACCTAATCCTTCGAAAAACTTGGAACCACTCTGTGTGAGCAATTGATAAATTTGAGGCATGCAACCGAAGCATTAAACTTTTTCTTCGTTTCACTGGACAATGGGGCCGTGGAAAATTTCGTAACTTCTTTTTTGGAATGGAGTTTACAAATTTGGTACATTGTAGGTTCATCTATTTTTTGAACGATACTAGCTAATTATACTGGAAGGAAATAATGAAATAGTATTTAAATTAGAAAAATAGCTCCACCAGGTGAGTTAGAGCCACAGCCAGTTATTCATTTGCTATGCCCTTCTCTCGCACTCCGTGGAAGTAAAGCTCTTTTATTCGATGGATAAGGTGAGCTCGTGAATCCTGGTAGAGGGAGACGAGGGAACCCGAATATCAAACTCTCACATCCTACTTCTGCTTTTTATAGGGTCGTTGGGGAACGTCGTGAACATTGGGGTTGAATATTTTAGAGTAATAACTTTTGATGGCTATACCGAGGGTTAGCGGAAAAAATTGAATTCCTGAAAGGTTTCAGCTGGGTCGGAGGGAGTGGATGCAAGTTTTTGGACAAAAATAACAGAAATTTACGCCTTTCATCTCCTTCACTGATGTGTTGTCAACTCGCCCTCATCTCTCCCCCTGACACAGCATTTCAAGAGCGTTGAAGATGCATCCGCCAGTCGGGAGGAGGACGTGGAGGTTGAATGAAAACCTCCACTCTTCCCTCCGACCCCCTCTTTATTCGCGGTCCTCGCTAAATCCGTGTCCTCCCCTTTCATTCTCTCGCTTTCGACGCTCTTTTATTAAACAACGCCACCAACTCTCTCCTCCCTGCCACCCTCTTTCTCTCTTTATCTCCAACTTCCCCTTTCCTTCCCCCGTTGGCTCTTCGCTCCCTTCAACTTCCGAACGTGAACTTCCATCGGCTGCAACGACCTCGCCTCTCCGTACCCTGATTATTCCTCGGCTCTGATTACGACGAATTAAATTATAATAATAATAATATTTATTATTTCAAAAAACGACATTTGAATCCACAATTAGTTAATACATACATTTCGTGAAATAAGGCACCCCAAAAGAGTAACACACCGATAAGCCCATGCATGGATGTTTCTATCGAAACATGGAGAAGCATGGGCTATCGAAGGAGCTGACGTTTGCCTTCCTCCGCTCCGCTGGTCTAAAGTCAGAGACGGAGGGTTTTGTTCTCGCATGCCAGGATGATGCCATTAACACACTCGTGTACCGCCACATTATATTCATGACGGAGGTTGCTGACACGAGATGCAGGGCGTGCCGAGCCCAGCCGGAGATTTTGAGTCACCTTCTCTCCGGCTGTACCTATTACGCCAAGTCATCGTACATTTCTCGGCACAATGCGGCCCTGCGTGAGTTATATTTCACCATTTTGGCATCGACAATATTCCTTTGCTGCCGTATGCCCCTGAATATATTGAGTACGTCGTGGAGAATGATAAATTCACCATCTGGTGGAATTACTCCTTTTCTACCACCAGGCAGTTGGACGCGACCAAGCCTGATATCGTTCTCCTAGACCTCCTCTTACGCTCCATGTTTGTGATAGAGTTTTTGGCTCCGGCTGAAACGAACATGGACGCAAAGGAGGCGGAAAAACGGGTGAAATATCAAGACCTGCTTTTTGAGCTTCGGCAAATGTACCCAGGACACTCTGTTAAACTGGTAGTCCTCATCATAGGTGTGCTCGGTGAAGTTTAGGGCTCGCTGCTGGAGAGCATCAAGTGCATTCCGTCCTGCGTGGCACAGGCGGAGTCACTAGCAGCTCGCATGCAGAAGGCCATAATACTTGGGTCCCTCCGTCTTCTCCGTACGCACGACCCAACCGCAGCGTCACCGATGCGATAGCCACCAATCCGATTGGCGTCGGACGTGGCTGCGATAACTGCCAAGCCCCGTGGGAGTCCTCGGCCATTATGACGGCAATTAAACCCGATCCTTGCCGAGGACTCGGAGGGAAATGTTACTAAAGTAACGATATAAATAATATTTATTATTTCACTAAACGACATCTGAATATACAATTAATTAATGCATTGATTTCGTGAAATTAGGGACCCCAAAAGAAACCCCTTGTGCTGGGATTGCCATTAAATGAATAATTTGTGCCCGGCAGTATTATATTTATGTATACAAAAAGTTTAAGATTAAGTGACAAACTAACAAACATGAGTGTTCAGTATAATAAAAACAAAATACATTTTTATGGTGCACTTTAAAGAAGAAGCAACATGGCAAAAAATATGCAGAAACAAGGCACATTGAATATTATAATAAAACGACACGACAAGAACAAGAAAGCAAAGAATAAAGGAAATTTGATATTTATATATACCGAAAAGTGAGAAGGAACTCATAATTGGGTGGATGGTACATAATTGTATCAGATATTTTCTATTTCCTATCGAGCAAACAACCATTTTCTTATCTAGGTTAGAAATTTCAAATTAAAAACAAAACAATCGGGCTCGGTGCAATCCGCGCGTCGGCGTAATGGTCGGAGATATTGCAGATCATTTCAATGAGATCAGATTTTGACATTTTCCAAAATTATTTTTAAAAGCTGTTTTTAGAATTTTGGTATTTTTGGGTTCTTCACCTAAACAATATTACATGTCTGCAGCCAACGTTTTGCAAATTTATCAATTTTCTAGTGGTAGGTACCCGTTGAAATCCAACGAGTGTAAAAAACATTGAACTTGTTTTTTAAGAAAACCACTAAGCCTGAAGAATACTGTCAGTGTGGTTATTTGAGGAGTTCTTAACCTATCTTGTACGTTGTATCAGTTGTTGTAGACACACTGACAGTTTTCCAGGTGCATGTAGAGGCGAGTGACTGTTGACCCTCTTTCATGAACGGGAAACCCAAAAATGGGCCACGCAGACTCATTACTACTTAAATAGCACCCATGTTGATAGAAGGTCACCTCGTCTCTCCGGTTCTCTTTAGCCGTCTTCTGCGTGAATTAACAGCTTGATCACTTCCCTTGTGTGCAAAAATGTATTTGCATTCAATGACCTAATTTAGTTGCACTATTCAACATTGATATGTGCGTTGAGTATCTAAATCAGGATCGGAGAGTAGGGTACAATACAGCGGTTGAAGACGTCAAAAGGAGGTTTTGCAGCGGCAGCCATGTTTACTAGACCCATGAATTCTCTATCTCCCGGACTGCACCTTCGGAGTAAAGGGTAGCCATAATCATTGGTTTCGGTTAATAAATCAACAATCTATGGTGATTCTTAGCGCAATTGCCGATTTTAATGCACGCATATCCTTCATTGAGCAAAATTTGCCGTTCTTCTTTCGGGTAAGAAGGATGTAGTGACGTCATTATAATGTCCACCATCTTAAAACAAATGTAAGTTTCGAAAAAGATGGGTTTATATTTTAATCAGATTTATAGCTGGTTACTCGTCCGTAGGTTGGGTTATGATGAAATTTTCGCGGTTCTCAGCGTAACCCGAGAAACACCACCGGGAGGTGAGCGACGTAGTTTCCCATTTTTCTTGATATATCCTTTTTTTGTAGTTCTGTTATTTATTTTTTATTTCGTTTAATGCTTGTAAACACTGATCATCATTAAATAATCTGTATCAACTCATTAGAAAATAGACTTTTTCACTATATCTACAGCTTTTCCCTCAGGAGTGTTGATAAAAAGGTTGTTGCCACTCGAATCGTGGAGCAGGCCACGTTAAGTTTCCCATTGAGACAGAGAATTTCTAAGTGAAGGCCAGCCACTTGTAGAATCTGCCCTTGTGACTTATTTACTGTCATAGGAATCAGACATGTCAAGCTCGGAAACCGGGGGAACGACGCTGGGAAGCGTGTCTTGTAGCATCCTGCTCTCTTCGCGCGCGCCGCTCGTGAATAGTTTCATTAGATCGCTGGTGGGCATGTCTTTGAGCATCTAGGTATGATCTTTGTTATTTTTCTTGCAAGGGCTGAATTTCTTGCAAAGAAGACATTCCTTTTGCTTTAGTAGATTTTTTCAAAATATACTGTATTTTTCTACTGGGCATATTGATGGATATATTTTTAAGTCTAAGATACCTGCAGTGCCTTCATGAGAGCTACTTTGAGATAGACGTTGAAGAGTATACTTGTTGTAATTATGCATTGAATTTATCAATTACCCCCCGAAGTTATTTATCATGGGGCCCTTGGGATTCTGCACACTTCTCATACAGATTTTATTTCTACCTGCTATCATGGGCCTGAAGAAAAACGTGATATTTTAATGCTAAAGGCGTGAATATCCTTTTAAAATCAAATGTCTGGTTCTCTATCTCGTATGCCATTGTTGATTTCACAGAAAAAATGTGGGATTTTTCAGCTAAATACACGATTTTCAGACAAACGCAAAGCGTAAAAGTAACTAATTGAAAAGATTAGAAACTTCATTTATGCAACCATCCGATAAAAAAATCCCAGTTCTCTATCTTGAGTAAAAGTACTTTTAAAACGCAAAAAATGAAAGCACTGCACCGAGCCTAATACTCAGCATGGACCACCAGGGGGGTCTTCTGGGGCCCTGAGGACTTTTTAAAATAGCCTATTTTACGACCAGATATATTTTCTATCCTCATGTCAAATATCAGTGCAATCGGTTTCACTAATTTTAGCGTGATGGAGCAACATACAGACAAACAGACACCATTACATTTTTTACATATTAGTAAGGATTATCAGGCCTTGAGGTGAAAAATAAATGTCAATTGCAAAGATTGTGCTGACACTAAACCGAGCATTTTGTTCACAGTCGGTACAATCTGTGGCTTCATATCAATTTTCACCTCAATCCCTGTTGAGCATAAATGCATTTGCGATACGTTGGCCAGAGGTATGTGATATTGCTTTGCTGAAGACTGCCCCTCCAGAAACTACTTTGAAGATAATGAAAGAGAATGTATTTCTCAAGACTGGAAGCCCACTGGAATTGCAGAGACTATGGGGTAATGTCTTTAAAGCAAAAGGGAAAAGGGATTTGGATATAAACACGTCATATAATTAGTAACTCTTGATAGGGAGAGTGATAAGAACGGTAGTATGTGGGTAAATGCTGAGGTAGTTGAACAAGTAGACGATCTTGTATGACTTGGCTGAATGTTGGAAAATGATATGAAGATATTCTAAGACGTGAAAATGCCAGCAGAAAAGTCATATGCAGATTGTGAAGTATATGTCGAAGCTTATTTACCAATATGTCTAAGGGAATAGCTGTGCTAAGAAGTGACTTTCTCCTTGCGATATGGTACGACAGCGAAATCTGGACATGTCAGATTTAGCATAAAAGGAGGCTAAAGCAATTGGGATAGGGTGCCTGAGAAGTATTTACGTTGAAAGTAGGTTAAATGAAGTTGGAAATTGGCTGATTTGTTTAAAGCAGAAAGTGAATGGAAGTTTTGTAAAGCAGCTAGAACTAGGTTGTTGCAAAATGGGGAGGTTGAGTTGTTGCTTGCTCTTTGGAAATAAGAGCTTGACGCCAACCCATGACGGTGATGCAAGTGTATGTGTGGAGTGTTGTTTATTTTCCTTTTTGTACATTTTCCTTGATTATACATTTTCATCTTTGTACACTTTCATTTTTTGTATGTTCTTTCTTTTAGTTTTTCTCCAGCATTTAGTGCTATTTACAAAATGAATGTAACGCAGACCAGCTTAAATGTTCAGTGAGTCGGCAACCCTAAAGGGAGACTAAAGTCTCAAAAGGGCGTCTAAATTCCTTATTTTGTATATGGTTCTCATCTTTTTTAATTGCATCTTAAGGAATAAAATTATTATTATTAAATGGGTGTGTAATGAAGGGATGTGGGTTGAGTACTTCAGTGAAGAATATATTTTGATTGGAGATTGCTTCATTGGTTTCGTCATATTGAGAGAATGGAACTACGAAACGGATAGATGACAGTAGAGTGTTAGTGGTAAACGCAGGATGGATAGAGGCAACGCCACCACCCCACCTACATCTCCCATACTCCCTCTCTTCTTATTTTCATATTACCCTTTTCCAACCCCCTGCCTCTCCTACCTTCCCCTCTGCCTCTCCTACCTTCCCCCCTGCCTCAACCCCCTGCCTCCTCCCTTCTCCTAGAAGACACAAACCCATTACGTGTCTCTCCATCTCCCCACACCTCGATTATTGGACGGCCCTGATTAGGATGAATTTAATCAAGAAGACTGCGCCCTCGGTGCCTGGCGCGCCCGTTGCTAGGCGATGGAGGGATGGGATGGAAGGAAGTCGGGAAGGGCAAAGTGGGGCGGTGTCTTTTGTCTTCTAGGGGCTCATCTTTCTGCCTCGCAAGGGAGTTGTACGAGGGGCGGGGGGGGGGGTGAGATGAGACCACGGAAAGTTTTGGGGAGGGAAGGTGGAATATGTTTGGTGTGTGCGTATAAGAAAAATAAACTTAAGTCGTCATCATCTTAAACATCATCCCCTGATATTTGAGGGGGGGGGGGGAGAATTTGGGCTTGGAACGGGAGTAGGCGAAGATGGAGGAATAAAATGAATAAATGACGGGGGATGAGGAAGAGAGAGAGAGGAAGGAAAGGAAAAGATTGAATAAAATAGCAGGGAGAGAGTAGGGGGCATTGTGGGAGGCGGTCGCGTTTGAGTGGGGAGTAGAAACAAACAAATGAAGCATGAACTTCTACCCCCTCTACTCACACCCACTGTTTACCTATATCTTATCATCCTCACTCTATTTCTCCATCTCCTTTTCGCCATTTCGCAATCCCTATCCCCTCCTAGTCATTCAACATAGTAAACCGGAGGCGCAGAGCAAGTAAGAGAAAGGATGGTAAGTTGAAAGAGGACGGGCAGAGTGAAGAGTGTGGGAGGGGACATGTGTTTTTGAGGTTGGATGAAAAGAGGCGGCCGGCCATGATGGCTGATCTCCGTCTGTAGCTCGAGTCTGTAGCCTTTCTCTCCAAGTCCATCCTTCCTCCATTCATCCCATTTCCATTTCTTCCTTCGGCCCATCTTGCGTCTTTGAGTGAGTGCGGTCCACAAGAAAGAGAGACACAACAGTAGGAGGGGAACGTAAGGCTGTTCCTGCCCCCGTCTTTTCCCTTCTTCATCTCATGCGGCAGGTCCGGGCCTCCTCGAATCTTCTCGGAATGAAAACGGTCTGTTTCTTTTTCATTTACTTTTTTAAATCTTGTTTTGTCTCTTGAATGAAGAAAGAGAGGGAATAATAAAACGGGGTGGAAATGAGCAGATGAATGGGAGGAATCTCTCCCCTTTATGAGACGGAGAACGGCTTAGTGCGTGAGGGTTTTTGGAATGGGAGGAGTGTTCGCCTGCCTGTCACACCACGTGATAACAATGAGGAAAAAGGCGATGAAAATAGAAATTGTCGGGATGATAATGATGATAGTAATAAAAATAGGACCGAGGAGAACTGTAATGGGACGGCTGAAGGGACTGGAGTACTTCTCGGAGCATCGGTCCGTGATGAAGAGAAAGAAGTGGGCGTGGCTGTCCATTCCGCGCTGTCCTCAAGAACTCCCCTCGTCCACTCTGCTCTACCCCTTTCTGACAAGACGAGCAAGTGCGCATATCTTACGGCAGTGAAAGGATGAAAAGGCATTAAGCGGCCTACTTTCCGAATGAAGGTATGAATTTTAATGGCCTTCGGGCGGGGATTTTTCTCTTCCGTTCTCTTTTCTCCTAGCCACCTCTTTTTCCTCCCCCATTTGAAAGCGGTCCCTTTCATCTTGAGAAAGCTTGTGCCTGCAAATGATCATTTTTCTAATCATCACGCCTTAATATGTGCCTAAAACATGCCCGGCGTCTTCTTATCCTGTGCATGCTCCCTTTCGGCTGTTTTTATAAAAAAAAAGATTAGAGAACTTTCTCTTGCTTTAACTGATGGAAATGTGTGAAGGAAGAGTGAGCTTTGTCAAGATTGGAATGGGGCGAACAGACTGGATGTGGTAGAGAAATGTATGGTGACCGAAAAAATAGAGGAGGATGGGATGAGGGTGATGATCAGAAGATTAGTAATTGATGGGTGAGGAAGTTCTGGTACAACTGGATTCGTGGAAAAAGGTGGCCGAAATATATGGAATGAAGTTTAACGGAGAGAATAGTGAGTTCATAATTACAACAAAAAATAATAGAGACAAGCCATTGGACCTACAATTCCAGGCAAACCATTTGAGAAGGTAGAGAGCTTGAAATACCTTTTGAGTACAGTAGATGATATTGAATGAAATACGAGGCATGTTTTTTAAGTAAGTACCGTTTTGAAATAAAAAAGAAACAATCAAACTTTTCATAAATATTTTATTTTTACATAAAAACCTGTACCTTAATCTACTTTTCCACATAATTTTCCCTCACATTTTAGCGCCCATTGAATCATAGAGCCTGCTATTGAATCGCGTCCTCGTAGAAGTCTGCAGCCTGATTTGAAAACCACTACAGCACGGTCTTTTTGGCCTCACCATCGTCGTCGTGGCGCTGACTACCGAGATGCATCTTCAAATGCCAAAACATGTGGTAGTCACTGAGCGCTGGATTGGGACTGTACGAAGGGTGATCAAGTAGTTAGCAGCCAAATGATCCGATGAAACCTTGAGTTTGATTAGCCATTTGTGGACTAGCATTGTTACGGAGCAAAACAATCCCCTTACTCAGCATGTACATATGCCTTTTTTTATTCTCTAAAAGCTCTAACCCATTTTAATACCATTCCATCGTTCATAATATCCTTTCTATAAACTTTGCTGATCTGGTGGTGAATTTCAGCCGATTTTACGCCTTTAGCACTAAGAAAACGAATCACAGCGCGTATTTCACAATCGGCGGGATTCTCAATCGGCGGAGGCAATTTTAATACGCACAAACAAATATAAAAGCGGTCAAATGTTTTCGTTAATGGCGTCTGTGACTTCCTAAATGATGTAGGTACACAACGCATATGCGTCCAATACTGATCGTAGAACTGCAGTGGCTGAATTTCAAATCGGCACATACTTCAAAAAACACGCCTCGTAGCAGAGAAATAAATGAAACGGAGTGGCAAGCAGAGGGATTTCTGAGAAGTTTAAGGGACTTGGTAGGGAGCAGAGATGTCCCACAATGGTCAAAAGGAATATCTAAGGGACATACTGATGTCCCCATCATGAAATGCGCTTCGGAGCCATGGGCTATGGAGAGGAAAGGGTGTGACTAGATTATTGGCTTTTGAGATGCAGTTCTTGAGAAGCAGAGCAGAAAAAACCAGAATGGATAGGATAAGAAATGAAAGAAGCAGGGAAATGGAATAGGATAGACCGCTGCTGGAAAGGAGAGATACATCTAGGCTGGAATGATTTGGGCACGTATAAAAAGGTGAGGACTGACAGAATGCTTAGAAGGGAACATGAAATGGAGATCAGAGTTGAACGTTCTCAGAGGAAGACCACGGGATAGGCGTGACAAAGAAGTGGAAGTGAGCACAGGGAAACGGAAGGAGGACTGGGAGAAAAGAGAAATGATAGGAGGATGGAAAAAAGTGGAAAGACTTGTGTACAAAACAGACCCGGCCAGTGGCTGAAAGCTTTAGTCAATAACGATTACATGTGTTTAAGAAAAATGTGACTGAAATGTAGGAAAATGATCGGAATTACAGGTTTCATTCAATTTTCATATTTATTGATTCGCCTCTCCTTCAGTGACTTTAAAGCGTAAATACTTGCTTCCCTTTATTTGCTCCGATTAGTTGCTACATTATTTCACTACCTGTGATGAATTCATGTAACTTCAGTCATAATATTTCTTTGCCATTCTCACTACACCACGTATGGGGTATTTATCTTATAAATACTGTAATGTGGACTTAAAGTGATTTATGTATTATGATCTCATGAGCAAAGTTGTTGCCTTATATTCCATTTTTGTCCTCTGGTTCAAGGTCAAACAATATTATCCTTTCCATGAATGCTCCAGAAATGACAATTTACTTCGGAATTGACATATTGTTTCTCTTTGATTACATGCCATAATACTTTTATAACATTATTCACCTTGATGAAACGCCTATTTTTTACTTTCACGTTTTGCTGACATCATGTGAAACTGTAATTACCTACTTAAAAGAAAACCGGGACACGATCAATAAGAACCATATCAAATTCAGTCACTACCTTGTAGTAGTTCAGCAATATGGCTCAGATCAGGCAATTGAATTCTCTTTTTCAATTTTGAAGAAGATTTCTGTGATGCAGCTTCTTGTTCAAGTTTCTAGAACTCTATATTTTGAAAAATTTACAAAATTAGGGCAAAGAAATACGGTGAAGTGGCAGAAACGTTTGTTTGCAGCGTCCATATCCACTCCACTTTCCTCTGACATTTTTTTCTGGGATTTTTATTTGCCTTAACGAACTAAAAGGTCCGGTGCCAGCAAAAAAGTATCTCTTCGCAGATCATGCAAGCGACCTCAAAAAAAGAAGAAAAAAAGAGGAAATCTAAACCAGTCGACTCAGCTCAGAGGTAACTTTTTTAAAATATTCAAAGTTCGCTTTACTGATATGCCAGAAGTATAAAAAAACCGCCATCATCACGGATCGAAGTCTATTTTAAGCAGTTGAAGAACTTTCTTTACTTAAATGACCATCAAGTTCCTGACTAGTTTGGCACGGGTAAAAGTTTTTCAAGAGATCTTTGAGAACGTTCCGAGAAATTTAATGAAGGATGTCTCCAAATGGGTTGAGCTTTTTCCCTCATTCAGCTGGTTTTTGGCTTCTAAAGGAGTCTATTTTTAAAATGCTATGTAGACATTAGTATTCATGGATATATGCTAGAACCCTAGATAAAAATAAAAAATAATTGATTATTAAAAAAGGTGAGGTAATATTTAACAGTAAACCACCTGCCTAAGAACATTCAATTTTCCTGGTTTCAAGATTCAAGATTCGATAAGACTGGTCATAAAAAGAAAAAATATTCCGAATTGGTTATCTAAGACATTAATAGTTAATATTCTTATTAAGAAAAGATAACTTTAGATATTTTTTATTTTTACATCCACTCTTAAGATGTGTTGGGCATTTGGCACCTAAGAAAATGAGAGCAATCTCAGCAAGTGGCGCGCTTGGAGGCTGGTCACGGGATCCCGAAGTCGAAATAGGGATTAGCAAGGGCCTTAGGTAAAAGGACTACAAATGGCAAAAGTTGAGGAGCCTCCTCTTACTTAATAATCTATTCTAAAAATCGTATGACATGCGTTTCACACTGGAATGTCATGATGGCCTCTAGTTTTCCTTCTAGGCTATGGAAGATATCCAACTCTAATGAATATCATCTTGATTTAATTTACGTTTTAATAGCTACATCTACATAATACCCTGCGAGCCGCCGCATGGGCATATGGCAGGGGGTGTTAGGTCACCAGCCGTGTAAAGGTGTAAGGTTTTGGAGATGAAATGGTGACATGTATTATAGGAGTGTATTTAATGGAGCTCAATTTTTATTGTGGCCGCTTATTGCTCGCGGAAAGAACGAGTTTTTGCACCAATCTGTTTGGCAGAGTATCTCTATTATTTTATCGCATCTGTCAGACCTAGAGATGTAGTGAGGACTCATGATAATATTCTCTATGATGCTCTGAAAAATATCAATTCTGAATTTATCAAGCAAACTAAGCCTAGCTTGTAGCCTCGAGTCTTTAGGGGCTCCCACCTTAATCTCTCTGAAAGTTGTGAGACACTATATGTACGTAGGAGTTTTTAACAAAGCGCGCTGCTTTTCTTTGTATTTTATTAATGTTTTTCGTTAACTCTATTCGACCATGGTCCCAAATGATCGCGGCCTATTCAATATGTGGCCTAACCAGAGTGAAGTAGTATTTTTTTATTTGATCATATCAACCTGATGCTACTTTACGATCATCAGATATATTAATTAGCAAAAGTCGAGTGAAATAAATGCATGTATTAGGTTTTGCGTTATGTCCTCATGATGTCCAAAAATTCGTATGTCTCAAGTATTTAATGTGAATGCCTCCTCACGCTAAAACACCTCACAAAATTATCATATTCAATATTTAGTAAGTGGTAAAACCTGCTTTAAGTGGACAACAAAAGACGTATGATATAATGGACACTTAAGGTGGTGACCAACGAAAGGAGGAACATTTATATTGCTTACTTATATGGGTATTACAGTTCTTTCCAGAAATAAAAGGTCTATTTAAAGTGCTGACCGCTTAAGGGAGGGGGCCGCGGAGGCAGGTTTAACTGTACTGATAATATTTTAGCAACTTTCCAAATCACTTGCTGACCAAAGGGCTAAATGGCTTCCTTTTTAAAAGACTAGAACGAAATTAAAAATATGGGCTCACTTTAACTGCACCCAATGCACCATGTCGTTATATGCCTTGAGGGTCTCACAGCATAACTGTATTTTAGAAATGTTTATCAAGTATGAGAGAGAGTTGAAATGTGTTACATTTTTCTATTTCTTACAAAATGTTTATATTTTGTAAACTCATTAAAGGACAGTATTAAAAATATCCTTTTGAGAAAAGTCGTCCCGGAGTTCATTTCCCTTTAGTAAAAAAAGTATTTTTTTTCTCCCAGTCTTTCTACCTCTCCCTTCTTTCTTGTCTTTTACCCATTATTGCACAGATTCACTTGTCGCATGACCCTCAGTTACATTC
Organism: Ceriagrion tenellum; assembly: GCA_963169105.1. Classification (NCBI taxonomy): domain Eukaryota; kingdom Metazoa; phylum Arthropoda; class Insecta; order Odonata; family Coenagrionidae; genus Ceriagrion; species Ceriagrion tenellum. The sequence goes on along the minus strand of OY720632.1, from coordinate 185,699,665 downwards.
TTGCCTCCCCTTTTCGTCTCCCCCTGAGGTTTCAATCGGGTACTCATCCTCTCATCTCCTCCTCTGTCCTTCTTTAGGGGTTGTTATTCCTCGGTTTCGCTCTGGTCTCTTCATATTGAGAAGAAATAAGAACACTTCGTAAAAATCCACACAAAAATTTAATGGTGTAAGCCCCACCAGTTTCAACACTTTCGTTTCATTCTCAAGGGATAATAAACTATTAAAGTTTTATGTGGTTTTTACAAAGTGTTCTTATTTCACCTCAATATTCCACTTAGTTAACTCGCCAACCATTAAAGATACTTGATCTCTTCGTTTCCTTCCCAACCTGTCAATGGTATTCTCTAATCTCGAGCACGGCAATGGCTTCCAGCTACTTGTCATGGTACCTACCCCACATCACTTATAAACGCTTGGTGTCATCCTCAAAATTATTGAGGCTATTCCGTCCCCACTAGTAATTTTCATCTCTCTCCTATCGTCAGTCTATCAAGACTTGGGTCTCCTTTCTTCTGTTAAAGGTGAAAACTCCCTTCTATCTATCGATTAACTTCCTCCAATTTTTCGATGAGCTGTCCTTTTTTGCATTTATTTTGAATAAACCTCTTCAAAATTATGTTATGGTAAGAAAAATTGCATGAGATGAACTGTTACAACATGAAAATTTATAATTGGCAAGGATCTATTGGAGTTCCGGATACTGTTCCATGGTTATAGCAAACGCTTAGTTCTCTATTTTAAGATTTTTAAAAATAATTTTATGCTTTAAAGTATATTTTTCCATTTGGTAAATATCCATAATAAATATAATTCAGAAATAGTGATGATTTCGATACCCTGTTAAATTTTAATGGTTCCACATCAATATTATTGGGCCCACACACTTAAGTGATGAAAATATCATTTTCAGCCTGTGAAATAATTATATTTCACAGGCTGAAAATGACGTGTAATGTAATGTGTTAAGAGAAATATAATGATACTAATGAAAAGATACTTCCAATACATTAGGTCTACGGCTGTTTGCATAAATATTTTGTTTTATAATGGAGATGCATGATAACTTTGGTGGACTTTCACATAACGTTCTTGTATGCTCCTATTATTGAGTGGACATTCACTTAATTTTATAGAAGACCATTACCAATGGATTATCCTTTTCCTCTCATTTCGATATCTCTGCTATGTGCCAGATAAATCTTTAATTGGTTCTAGGTCAAATGGAAGCATTATATTACTTATGTCATATTATGTATGACGTGTCAACCGGATGAGATAAACCCCCCCTGTTGGCTTGCTTTCAAATCTGTTGAAATGAAAGAATAACCACGACAATAGTTACCTGCCTCTGAATATCCTTACAAAACTGAGTGAATAATTGCGTCTCTTTGAGTGCGGGCTCTTCATTGTGATTCAACTTCTGTGTTCATATAAACTTAACTGCTTCAGGCGTGACTTGGTGGAACTGCATTTTGATGAAAATAAATAAATTTTGTATGGTCCACACAAAAGTTTTAATACATTGACCCGGGTTTCATCAATACTGTACACATCATCAAGGGTAAAATATGAAAAATAGCAAGCTCATATATATGGGACAATTTTTGGGGGGGTGGTATAGGCGGGGAAGAAGGGATATATGGGGGAGAGATGTGGAAGGAGGGCAGGGAGTTAAGAGAATGCTGGCCAGGAAGAGCTAATTGTTATTGTCAATGACAGGGTTCTTTGGGAAGAGTGAAAGCCACGGAGAGAAATGGGGAATGAGACGAAAATACAAATTTGCTTAAAAGGTTTACACTATGGTCATTTGATGCTTCTTTTGTCTCCAATTGTTCACGAAAGTCTAACTTCCCTCCTTTTTCCTTCGAGTGGAGTACTTCAGGAGTGAAATCACTCTCATGGTCATTCTCAATGAGGTGTTTGGCGAAACTCGATCTTGTGTCCGCTGTCAACCAGCACTTCTTATGTTCCTGTACACGGGTATTAATTACCCGACCACTTTGTCCAATATATTTCGATGAACAAATGGAAGTGTTGTACTTTAGTATATAAATACCACTCCGTTCGCACTTATTAAACTTATCTTTGTTGTTACACAGGATTTTACGCATAGTTTAAGGGTTATAGAATGTTACATTTAATTTTTCTTTTGGGAAAGCATTCACAACTTTGTTGGAAAGGTTACCCAAAAATGGAATTTAATAACCGTTAACATTTTTCGTCATGATTAAAAGATAATGAAGTAATTAATTAAGTGGCTTGTTTCTTCCTGGTGTGGTGTAGCAATTAGTCTATTAGTTTGTTATCGTAGCCATTGTTTTGTGCGATATTTTTAATGGTGAATAACTCGAGATCAAATTTGGACTTAGACAATGGTATGGATAAAAGCCGATGAATTATAGAATTAAAAGAGGATAGCTTGTGAGATTGGTGATGGCAGGAGTCACAAGGAATAACTGAGGCTGTAAACGTAAGTTTCCTAAATATTGAAAAGATATGACGTCCATCGGTAATTTTAATAGTTAAGTCAAGGAAGTTAATCTTATTACCACCTATTCCAGCCGTAAACTTTATGCAGACGTGTAATTTATTTAAAAGGGCAATAAAAATCTAGTTGGCAAAAGGTGCCCATCCATAGACAAAGCACATCACCGACATACCGGCGCCAATAAAAAATATTTTGTAAAGGAGGGTTATTCGAATTGAAAATGATGTTTTCTAAGTCGTTCATAAAATCATCAGCTAAAAGTGGGGACAACGGAGACTCCATACTAAGGCCATGAGTTTGTTTATAAAAACTGTCATTGAATAAAAAATAATTTTGTTTTACGCACAACTGCAATGAAATCTATAATTCAAAAGCGATTCGAGCATTTGTGCCGGAATTTTCTGTGTCCATTTTTTACCTTTAGAGGCCCCTTAATAAAAAAAAGCTTAAAAATTGAATTACATTGTACCGGCATATGCATTACTTCTTTGGGAAACAATTTTACACCCTGGAAGTCCAGCTTTTGATTAGCTCCAATCAGTGAGAATGAAGTTAATTCTGGAAGAAGCTCTGGTATGTAGATTGCGTCCTTTAGGGCAAAATACGACTCTTTCAATTCGTTTTTAAACGCTCCGCGCGCCCCATTAAATGAGTGAGTGAAGCTTTTTGAATCAACGGGAAAAGCAAAAGCCCTGCGGGAACTGATTTATTCCACTCCGACAATTTTAATGAGTGACTCTTTTTTTTGTTTCGTATTTAGCTAACTAGCAAATATGTTTCACCGCCATATCTCTCTCGAGTTCGGTCATATTTCTTCTTTGGAGCTCGTTAACCTTTCGATTTCTCCAGTGATGCAATTATATTTTGGTTATCTGTATACCGATCATCATTTTACAATCTAATTCTAATAACCAAGGTGAGATGAGTCCCACACTTGCCCACAATATACTAAGAGATTTGTTCTGTTGTTTCTGATGGTCATGGTTTTACTTTTTAATCACCAACTGCTTTTCGAAACTATCTAAAAAAAGATATTATTTCTCTATGGTAACATACAAAGTGAACTTAACTTTATTTCAGATCAAATTATCGTTTTCATAAAACTAAATTCTTAAAGCCTACACTCAAAACATAATTTATTTTTATATGCTGACGCCGGCCCCTGCTTGTTATTATTTCTCAAAATTATATTTTTGAGACGGAGGCTTTGAGTTTTTCACAGTGTTATTCATGGTTAGATCCCATGGTGACACTCTTGGATGCTCATCGAGTTGTCCATTTTAGACTTTTTCAGGGTTTTGTTGTGAATGACAGGGTTTTGAACATATTTTTATGCTTTCAAAAGCAGCCTAATGTTGTATAAAATAATTTTGCGGGATTGAAACAATCTAATCCATAGTAATTTATTTATTGCGACCGGTCTTGTGTACCTATACCATAAGCGCCGAGGGGATTTTACATTGAACGTATTTTCCAAACATGTCTTGTTATTGCGTGGAATTACAATGTTATAACTTTCATTATTTCTTTATGCAATCATTTCATAGAGCCAGGGATGGATTCTTAATCGGAGCAATAGATCTCAAAAATTGGTAGACTCTTCTATTTTTCTCGTATTCCCAGGATTTCAATTCACTTAATGACTGCAATGGCCTTTATGAGCATTACCTGTGACGCCTTGAATGTTTATTCTCTCTGTTATTCTCGACAGCAGCCCCTTAATGTCACCCCTCTTCATCCGACTACACGTCTCCTGCGCCTCCTCGCCCTATCCCTTTAATTTCTTCCCCACCCAAGGGACCGCGCCTTCCCCTCGGGGTAACTTTGCTAGTAGAAGAAGTCCCTGTCGGCTCCTTATTGCCCTGGAAGCGGTCCGAGCGAAGGAAACGGAAGGGTGAGGGGTACCCCTTTTTTTAAGGTCTGCAGACGCCACGAAGGGAGCGTCGCCGCAGGTGGTGGTGGACGGAGAGTAGGAAAGGGTTTACGGGTACGGTACAGGGGTGGGGGGAGGGTAATGTGCGGTGGGGGTGCTTTGAGTGGGAGGGAAGTGGAACGGACCACTCCCGCTTCATTTACAGCTTCTTGGAGCGAAGAGTGGTGTGTTGGAAGAAGTTGGGAAAGAGTTTCGAAGGGAACGTGCGTAATAAGCAAGGTGTAAACGAGGAAGCCATCTAAAAGAGATTGCGAATTGATCGCGCCGCTCCACTCCTTCCCTCGTACGACAATTAAACCCGCGGGAAAACTCATTTTTCTTCAATTATCAAAATCCCAGCCGTTTCTCTGCAAAATCGCCACCATCTTGCGTATTCTGGGGCTCCACATCGTGACGCCCTGTAAATTCTAGATTAATGTAATTAAACTGCCCATGTATTTGCTTAGTTTTGGTAGTTTTACTTTTTGCCTTTTAATCATGTAGGAAAACGAAGGGAACTATAGCTCTCTTTCTACAAAGAAACCTTTGTGGAAGGTATCCACGAAGAAAAAATAGAATAACTTCCGTAACTTGGCTGAAGTATTTCTCAAAAGAGTATTCAACGCAAGCACATATCTTTCCCTACCTGTATGAGTGCTGATTGATCACTATAATTCCTACTTTTTGAGCGCGCACAGCCATTCTTATATGTTCACCATCGAAATATTTGAAATTCAATGATCTTTGAGTAACACTCAACCATTTGATCGCCGTATTTGATTTTCCAGATTTTGTGAAACCTAATTGGTACGTAGCTTAAATTAACAATCATTTTGCGAGAAAATACGACCATAACCATAGAAGAATCAGTATTATTGAGGAATATTTGAGGTGAAATGGAAAGATAAAAACTGGTGAATAAATTTCATGATAAGAGGGAAATGAAGGGTCAATCGTAAATGCCTTGAGAAGTGAAAATGACAAGATCATTTGGAATACGTTGCCTTTAAAAAAATGTGCGTAGAAATAAATGGGAAAAATTACTGAAGGTCTAAGATGGAATACTTCAGGTAAATTGTGAAAGAAATAATGGTGAGAATATATGTTGAAGGGAAACGGTTTGCAAATCGAGGATTGAAATAGAGAAATTACCAATCATTGGTTCGATTGAAGGTGAGAAAATAAATCCGATGTCGTTTGTGTCAGAAATCCTCGAAAGTGTTGCTCTGCAGATTGTAGTTTTTAAACCATATTTTGGGAAACCTATGAAATATAAACAATGAGTGCTTTGTTGTGGGCTGCAAGTTATTTTTCAAGCACAAAATTTTCCTCGTAGCTAATGGCGATTCGTAGTAATATTTGAAAGTCGGTCCCTGGCTGTCTGATATACAGCCTTATGGAAATTTGAACATTGAAATACGCCTCCCTTTCCGTCACAAGCCCATAATGTCTGGATGTGACCATGAAAGCGACATTAAATAGGTCAATCAGTAACTATGCGGGATTCGTTGCCTAAAATTATGTCTGAGGGGCCAACTCAAGCACTAGCTGCAAGCGGTAAGCTCTTCTCTCAAAGCAAAGATCCTAATATTTAAAAAAAAAATCAGGAATTTCCGGCTCAACTCTTTTGATCCTACGAAAATAATTATCTCTCCGGTTAAGGCTGATTTTTAAGGTTAAGGATACGCAAATTTTTGCTACTCTTATAGTTAAGAACTCGGTCCATTTTTTATGATGTAGTTGAAGCTTCCAGATATTACAGGTATTGTGTTCGTACTGATCTAGATTTTCTGGTTCTTTGCGAGCTATGTTCGGATAAATTATGTTTCTATCACTCCTAAAAAGACATAGCGTAACAATTTTCCTTTTCGAATTGGAGATATAAAAACGTTTTATGAAGAAATTGTCTGGAAAAAAATTGGCCAGGACCGGGAAATGAACCCTGGATCTTTAGTTTCCCGAGTCGGTGTACATACCACCAAGCTATACAGGCTACTTAATTCTTAATTTTACCGGTTTCTTGGCTCAGGCTGATGTATTTATCTTGGAAATTTTTACATGTTACATCGCCATTTTTCTGGCATGGATTTAGTTTCTTCAAATGTTTTCTTTTAATGGGGTCACGCAATAGCTTTAGTCATTTTGGAGATTATTTGGATAATTTTTTGTCCCTATTTAACGGTGAGAGAGGAAGAAAAGATTTATTTCTACTTCATCAAGCTTAAAACCTAAATAAATTCCTTTGCCACGACGAGACGCCTCGAGCAATGCCTTTCCACGGGGAGTGGGAATCCGTTGGATGTGTTGAAACCTCTTCCCTTCCTCCCCGCCAGCTCAGCCCTTTACCCTTTAATCGCTTCCTCTGACTTTTGTCGTCGTCTCATATCAGAAGAACTTCACTGTCCAAAATTTATAACCTTTGATTCATTGATTGGATGTTTTGATTGCTTTTTAGGGAAGGACATCGAGCTTTGTTTCCATAAGACAAACTTTCTTTCGAGGCCACCCAGAGAATTTATAATCAGCTGCCCCCCCTCCTAATCCCATGAACTTCGAAAAGAGATGGACTTCACGAGGTAAGTGATACCCTCCTTCCACTGCTTTATTTTAACAATATCGAAGGAATTGGATACAATTATTATGCTAGTATTTTAATTCTGTGGATTCAGAATTTCATAAACTAGTTAGGGTGTTTTCTTTGAAGGCTTCCGCGCCTCATATACTTGTTAATATTGCTGTTTTCAGGTATTATCGTCGCGTGTTTAGGTTTTCTGACTACAGTTTCTCCCAGTTTCTACAGTTTCAGTTAGTTAGGGTGTGTTTTAGATTAAATAATGATCAATCTATAAGTTGAAAAAATATATTTACCTACTTTAAAATCAGTTTGCTCAGAAAGGCAAAACTGCGTATCATATTCGTTTAGCATTCGTCTAAAATAAACTCTTCCTCAAAGTTTTATTCATATTTTGACCAACGTTTCATCCATAGGCATTCCATAATGTGTACTCTAGAAGTGTAGCAAATTTTACTAAATGGTAGTCTGTGTAAAACAAGCCATTGTTTTAGTTCTGAAGATGCAATGAACGATAATATTTGCTGTAGATTGGTCGTGACTGTATCTTGAGACTAAATATTCTCGCCTTTCCTCACTCAATGATCGTGAAATACCGAAGTGTAACTTAACGAGATGTTTACCAACACATTGTATTTGTTCACAAAGAATCTTTTCTCGAGGGGAGCAAATGTACATTTCATTGCAATGTAAACCAATAATTTTGCGCTTATTATTTTACCTCTTGACCGGAGCGAAGTAAAATATGAAAAATTTTTGTCTACTAAATGAATTTTATACAACTTAACACCAAAATTGTATTCACTACAAAAATTTTTCACTTTCGTATAGCATCTTTATATTGGATACGATGCGAGTTATATACTCTCTTTCGACTAGGGTGCTAAATCATTCGACATGGATAAACAATGATGAAGAGGATATGTAGAAATGTTTACTACTTATCATTTGTACCGCGGCGGCTTCTTGCTAGTAACTTCGGAAAAATTATAAATAATTTGAGCCGAGGTGTACCTATGTACCTAGCCTTTAAGGAAACTAACGGATGCTTGTCGTACATAGCCCGGCACTCATACATCTGCACAGCCACCTCTCCGGGGGTGTGTTACAGGGCTTGAGTTACCACTTAAGTGCTTTGCACACTAAGCTGCTTAAGTTAACAAAAATACGGCTTCTGATTAGAATTAGCGCAAACCAACGAAAACCACATAAATGCGCTGCTTAAAATTACAAAACTAAACTGAGATACATCTACATCTACGAAATACCGTGCAAGCCACCACTATGGTGTGTGGTACGGGGTGATTCCACACCAGGCATGCGGCACTCATCCCAGTTCAAATCAGTACCGCGCGCGTTCCTCCGAATGCCAGGTGCAGGCCAAAAGCAGTCAGGACAACAGTACGCAGTCAGGACGACGGTACGCAGTCAGACCACAAACCAGGAGAGTTATACGTAGAGGAACATGCTACCATGCAGCGCACTACTCAAGATATAACTGCCGGTTAGTATTATTAATGCGACAAGTAAATAGCTCTACAAGGTACTAAGACATGCAGGAGTATATCATGCCGGAGATTAAACACGCAGGCTATGCCCTCAATCATATTCCTGTGATAAATATTATTCCTGTTATAATACAGTAATTCCTGAGGTACAAGGATTACACTGCAAACTTACGCGAACTGCTGCTAGTACCAGGTTCTAGTACCAGATAAGGATGCAGGCATCAGAGAGTAAGTCAACTAATTAGCCTCACTACCTATCCCCTAACCTCAGCCTCATTGACAGCTGTTATGATCCTTATTTTTCGTTGGAGAAATGACATTTTACACCTCATTATTGTTTATGACCCTTAATACCTAACGCTGTGTATTACTCTAATTTGTTATCATTATCTACTCTACCGAAGTATGTTGGAGAATCCGATCATGTATACAATGTATAAGCGTTCTGGATGTGGAAATCGGACCGACCTTTGGAGTGAATCGAGAGCGTGTCGGCATGTAAGAGCGAATGTCCTTTATTCGCTTCCCCTCTCGCAGTCTTCAGTCCCGACTGGTTTTTTGGTGGGTGTGTGCAAGAGGCGCAGGGGCAGCCAGATGGGGAGAGGCGCGGGGATTGGTTGGGACGGGTGTTGGTGCCGCTGACTGTGTGGGTGGGGAGTGGAAACCCGAAGCGAAGGAGGAGGAGGAGGGCGGAGAGGTGGCTTGGAGGGGGAGTAGTGAGGGTTGCGGCGACGGCGCGGGGGGGTGGTAGATTGTATGCCGGGAGGTATATTTTTTTTGGGGTGGGGAGAGGGAAGGGGGACGGAGGGAGGAATAGGAATCCCTCCTGGTCGGACGCACCAATTGGAAAATAAACTCGATGTTGCCGGAGGGTGTGTCCCTCTTATCTTCTTTCCTCTCCTTGCTTTCTTTGCTCCACTCTTTCCTTTGCCAGAGAGAGAGAGAGAGAGAAAGAGAACTCGGAATCGTTCCGTATTCCACCGTCCGCTTTGTAAGAAACGTCTTCTCTCTCTCTCTCCGCCCGCGTCCAAAGGAAGAGCGGTGTGATGTGGGGACGCTCCATCCCGTCCCTTGAAAAATAAAAAAGAAAACATATCTGATCGAAGCAGCGTTAGCTGGAAAGGACTCTCCGAGCGGCAGACTGTGATGTGTGGCTTCCTTTTCCTTCTTGTTTCCTTCTCTCTCTCTCTCTCTCTCTCTCTCTCCTTCCATCTTCCCTCCCATCTCCGCTCTATTTTTTCTTCTCCCTCTTGCGTGAGATGGACTTGTGATAGCGGTGAGCGAAACATGACATGTGCGAGATGTGGCATCCAGCCAGTTTTCGACCGTGTAGTCGCCTCGGCAGCACACGTCCTGCTACCTTCCGCCACGGTCGGAGATTGTCCGGGGCAGCGAAGGGTAGGGAGGAGGGTATACAGCCAACTTATCACTCTTGCACCCGTTGTAGTTTTGAGAGAACAAGGTTGGCCAAACAATGGGTTGCACAATAAGCTACTAGCATCTGCAGTCCATAGAAAATGATGCAGAAAACCGGGCTCCACGTACTCTCCCTCTCATGCTTGGTCATGTCCAAACAATAATGGTTTTTACAAGAGTCGTGCTCTCACGGGGGTGGTTTTGTCATCTAAACCAAACAGTGTCTGTTTATTATTCGGAGAATTATAATTAGTCCTGGCTACCTACTAAGTAATCGCCAATGTATAGCTGAATTTCTACATGTAGTAACGCCGGTGCAAAAATATCTATTACGTTATATCAATATCCCTTTCATAACTTTGTTCTTTTCATCTTTCATGAGCTTTCATTCTGTTGATAATTAGATATGGTTTGGTAGAAAAAGGAAATATATAATTTAAATTTAAATTTCTTTCTATCAAGAAGTCAGACATATTAATAATTACACATGCATTGTGCTTATTCATAATTATTAATATTTGATATTGAGTAGAAATATATTTAAACTTTTAGTAACAGATCATGAGGATCTTAGTATCAAGTATGTACCTTATATTATGATGGTTATTTCGCATTATATATGCAAAGTCCCTTCTAAACATACATTAAGAATAATCTTTTTTTTTTAATTATTCTCTGTACTTAGTACCAGCCTAAGCACCTTGTATATGCGTGTGATCATGAATTAGGACCAATTGCATTCTTAGATAAACTCAACGTGAAGAATTATATTTGTTATCATGCTTTATTTTTTGAACTCATATCAAATTTTCGCAGTTTTATCCATTATGTCATTTAAAATTTCTGGTTATTTTAAGCCTATATGTAATTTTTTTCAAGTGCATAGTGACGTCCTTGGATTTAAACTTAGTGTAAAAACTTTGAAATAGCTGTAACTGACCAAGGATGTGATTTATTTACAAATTTCGAGTGGAGAGTCCGCTCATAATAGCCATGAACGTTGATAATAGCTGTTTTCACCAAAGTCGTAGCCACATATTTACCACTCGTCGAACATGAGTTCAATATTTCAGCATTTCGAGTTCTATCGAGAAAAAGAACTAAATAAACTTTCAATAAAGTCATGGGTCTTATCTTGACAAGTAGTTATATAATAGGTATGTGCATAAATTAAAACAAGAATCAAGTGGCTAATGGAAAACAATATTACTGTTGCTACACCAGCAATTATCTTGAATATAGAACACGGACATTAGTGGATCGCGAAATACTAATTTTGATTCGAGCAGTCGACGAGGGGTTACTTGTAAGGGGCACCCAAAAACGATACCTTTGGCTAAACAGTTTTCGGCCTTTCAGCGGAACAACGAGAGCCGGGGAAACTTGAAGCGAAGCGTGCAGGAGGCATTTTAAAAATTATTTTTTTCAACCGTGTGAAGAATGCGTGCCTTGCCGTGTTCGTGTGCATGACAACGCATGTCATACTCAGAGTGTGCTCGGGTGTTCCGATATGACTCGACCGGGTCTCACTCATTTTCCTCCCTCATTATCGCCTCTTCATCTACTCTCATCATGTTCTCATAATTCCCTTCCCCTCACACCCACATCTCCCCTCCCATTCTCTCCCTCACTCCCCAGCTCCACTCTCCGGGCGGTCCTCTTTGGAGTTTGGAGTTTTCATTCGCACACCTTCCAAAGCCTATCGAACACACTGTTTATATCTATCTCTTCCTTTCTCGTGTTCCGCATATTCGTCGGCGGCAGCACAGAGGCAATCGCAAATTTCTCGTATAATGTGCAAACGGTTACATTAGCGTGATAATTGGGGGCGAAATCAAATCTGCAATAACTGTTGATGGCAAGATATGGTGGGGCGTAATATGTACACATTATTGAAGCGGCGAAACGCCCTCGGTGATTGTATTTCCATAATGAATTTACTATCGTATGGACCCATAGCGTAATTTTTATTTCAATTTTTATTTCACATGGGGATATCATTTCTCTCTCACTAGGTTATTCTTTCCTCTCTCTATATTGTTCAGTGGTTCCCAATGTGGTCACCATAGCCCCCATGGGGGGAATGCTTTTATCAAGGGGGGGGGTGAAAACTTTATAGGGGCCGGTATGAGGGAGCCAGAAGCAGAATCCTGACCCAACGGCACCATAGATACTGAGATGAATTAACTCTCCATCTATTGGATTTGAAATAAACATCAGTTTTATCATAATTGTTTCTTTTTATATTTTTTTAATCTTTTTATCATTTTTATCTTCCCGATTTGATGGTGCAGTATACGGTTGTAAATATTACAGTTGGGGTCGTAGGGTATAAGGTCTTTTGGAACCGAGGGTGCTGTTGCTCGAAAAAGTTTGGGAAGCACTGATCTAGTTCATTTGCATCATCTGCCTTGTTAACCATTACGATAGGTTTGACCATATCATAGTATTTTGTTAAAGTAGACATTCCTCTGCTTTGTGTTCACCAACGAGTTAAAAGGAACAGTTGTATTGGGATTTGGGCGTTTCTTTGCCACTATTATTTTCCTCAGTTCGCGCGCTCTCAATTGTGGAAAAATGTGATAGGCCGAAAGCGACGAAGAATGAATTAGTACTTTTGTCGGGCAAGAGATTAGGCCTTTCAGAGGATGTAATTTTTGATACTCCGATGCCACTTTAAAATTGAATTTTTTAGAGTCACGTAGTTTTAGCTCTAATAGCGTGAGTACAAATACTTTTAAGTGGAGAAAATTATAACATGTATTACAATCGCTGCCCGTTCAGAATTATACTCATAGGGAAGCTTATCACGAAACTAAAACGCCATTCACATCCTCTCTTAACTGAAACCCCTTTATTCTGAGTCTAGTTCCAAATTCCTAAATATTACCGATTGCATTTGGCCTGTCTCACTTTCTTGACGAACACAGTTTTTGAAAAAATTAATACCGTGAAAACTTATTATTCGTGAATCGAAAATGGAAACACAAAAAGTTGACTTCTACCCGTTGCTAATTGCTTGGCCATCGGGTGAGGCTGGGCTCATGTATTGCCTGGGACATGCCTGTCATCGCGGTGATTGAATGCAATTGTTGTTGGAGACAGGTGACCAAAAAAACTAACGCAAACTTGACTCTCCGTAAAACAGTGAAACGTATTTTATGTTTAGTCTTAAAATATTCTGTGCATGGGACCAATCTACAAGAGAAAAACACTGTAAAAATTACCTGCCGCAAATAAAATGATGAAACACGTACAAATTTCTACGAAAAAATCGGCTTGAAGCGTAAATGGAGTCAAAGACTAATGGCTAATGACAAACCACCTCGCTACCAAGGCGTCCTAATTATCGTGGTGATTTTAGACGATGCAAATATACTTGACGTTAAGCCCTTGCCGTACATCCCAGATGGTAACATTAGGGAGTGGAGGACTTCAGAGAAGCCACAACCCATGCGGTCACATCCTATTTTAACATCAGTATCAAGCTTAGCTGCACATGAAGATATTCATATCTGCCGCAAATACGACGATGTTATGCGAAGTAATTACCACGAGAAAAAATTCTCTTGTATCCTCAAAAGTTGCCAAAACTCAGCGCACGACGATTTTCTTCTCGTGGCGATTTCCATTTAATACTGGCTTTTAGTTTTTTATAATTCCTTGTGATAAGTGTACGAAATTATGGCTAGCGAGAAAATTACATTTTCTCGGATTTGCACCTCACAGAAAAACTTTCCCTTCACTGCACCATTATACGCTTTCATTAGTGATAATTAAGCCCTCGGGTGTGATCACATTCTCCCTCTCATCCATTTTCTCCCCCAAAACCCAGGTTTGTTCTCCCTTTGAGCCACCATCATCCCGCCTCCCTTTTTCTACCCTTGCTGTGCGAGCATGAAAACTCCTAGCTGTTCCCTTCCCGTGTATCTCGGGGCGACCTTGCCCTCCGCTAATGCACCTTCTTTCTTGGCCCGCTCGTTTCAAACCGCCTACGGTTCGTATGTATAATTCCTTCGCCTAGCATATACACTTATATATATACATGCACCCCGCACCGCTGCGTGGACATTTTCCAGGGAGACTCCCAGCGGAACGCCCGCTTAGCATTTGTCGCTCTACCAGTTCCCCTTCCAGCCGTCTCCATTCCCCCCCAACCCCTAGGGTTAGGGAAGGGGGCGCGTGAAAAGGGCGCATGAGGGTCGACGGGGGGTGCAAAGGAACTCGACTGCTCTGGAGAATGTTCTCGCCTCCAGCCGGCAAAAATGTCTCTTCCCCCCCTTAAATTAGAATTTAATTAGGAATTAGGTTCTCCCGACTCTCACTTATCCTTCCTCAACATCTACCTCAGAGTCACTAAAAGGCTTGCGGGTGATTTGGAGTTCAACTGCAACGAGAACTCACGCTAATTTTTAAAGAAATTAGGGGCAAGTGACATTGCTACGTGACTTCACTGTCGCATTGAAATTTTGATTTAGTAATTTGTGGCAGCTTTATAAGAGTTACAGAGTTAGTAGTTGCCAGTGATACTTCTACGGCTAACATGTTCATATATATTAAATCCTCGTATATTTTGACGAAATATAAATTACCTTGAACCACAGTTACTTAAAAAAATACCAGGAACAATATTATGAGTATCCTGTCGTCTCATGATAAGAGAGAAATAACTATCGTCCGACGTGATTACAAGTTTAGCCGTTTTTCCGAATCCGTTTTTTTTCTGAATATATTTTCTGATATATTATGGTGTCATTATAATTATATATATATTTTTTTTAAATTTAGTGGTTAAGTATTTGCTTCATTATATATAGTATATTATACTTGGATTTCAACTCTTGGATTTCAACTCTCTTGGTTCGTTTCACTTCAAGGCTTATATTAAATAAATATTTTCACCTGATACCTTCACTTTAAGATCTTATTTACTTGCATATGCTGACTTTGAAGAGATTATTTAGCCACTCCTTATCACCGCACATTCCCGACTTCAATTCCCCGACCCCATCTACATTTTCCTTATCATTCCTCTCAAGCTTACTTAGACTCGCGGCCTCAAAGGCTAAAGGAATAAGTGTCAGTTCACTCATCTCGACTGGACTGGCTTCTCGTTACTTACCACAATTACCACTGGACTGACTTCTCGTGGAGTGTTTTGGGAATTCACCGCGAGAGGGCACGGGCGTTCATTTGCCTGTACGTCCGCACTCGCGAACGGTATTATCCCTCTCCAGACCAATCCTCCCAAGACTATTAAAGGGCCTTTTGCAATTTTCTTTTAAATTTTTATCAAAATGTTTCGGGAGGAAGAAGCTAAGGCTCTTCTCATTCTGACTGATATAGAGTGTTTGAGGGCCTGAGATCTTTCGATTAAGTTACATGTATTTGCTCATTAATTCACATCGTGTCACTTTCTGAATTGGACCATTGATGCAATGCCATTATCGCAATACACCTAGCACGACGGTAATAGCTCTATTTCCATCAAACACCGTAAAAGGGGTCAAAATTACAACCCATTCTCCCAATAATGCTCAAGGTGCTAAAACATGCGTTTTTCAAGAAAGTAAGTTCTTTTTTAATGGTTCCAAAACTCTTACGTGACATTAATTATTAAGTATTATAAACTAATAAATAGGTTCCTACAAGGGTTAAGGTTTGGTCAATTTCTCTTCACATGATTTTTGAAAGGCTAAATATAACCTCTTTTATAACATTTGCTCACTGTCCTCGGCGACTGTGGCATCACTTGCGCCTCAGGCCATCGTGGGTCGGCGAGGCAGCGTAGTCGTCTCCTCGGCCTACTCAACTCCCTTCTCGACGCTTAGAGGTCATTTTCTCTCCCTTTCTGTTTTCCTCGCTTTCCTGCCTTTCAGGTTCCTACAGTTTGAATCGACTTCAGGTAAAGAAGAAGCAAAAAGTTGATAAAATATAGGCAACTTATGGGGTTGACCCCATTGATTTCTTTTACATAAGGGGAGAACCAAGGCGAACTCATCGATTTCAATGGAAGCATCACAGTGTTGATGCCCTAGTGTCAAAGCAACACAAATGAGTATCAAGCGATGGAAACAGACAGAGGAATATCTAATTAAGGTAGTCCGAGCTAGATAGTTCCGACGTCATAATAGAAACCATATTTGGATTATACGTTTTAACTTCACCAGCTGTAGGACACGCCAATTAAATATTGCATCATTAATGGTGCAATAATATAGTTTTATATGACAGAAATTGTAAGTAATTAAATGAAAATATCTAAATAAATCTTTGACTTGACTCATTTTTTCGCGCGGTGTGTTCGAAACTCCTTCAAAACGGAAGGTTTTTTGTGATTCCCAGGAACTTATTGGGGTGACAATATGATTACTTTTCAAATGTAGTTGAGAAAACATAAAATCTACACGTTGTTAGTTTTTTGTACGACATCCAACTATTAGAAATTCCTCATTTTTTAAATATTGTCTCTCTGGAGTCCATACACGTACCATTTCCCATGTTAAAAGGCTGATATATTTTGGTAAATATCTCCGAAAATAATGTGGAAAGGAGTTGAGTTTCTGTTGTCATTAGAAGGGTGAGATATTGTTCTTTAAAATGAGAACAAATTCATTGATTTCTAAATAAAATGATATTTCGCTCGAACTACCTGAAAAGTGCATATTACGGAAGTCAATGGCTTACTAAAATCATGTTGAATACTAATGGTTCAATTGATTCCTTCCAATGCCAAAAAAAGAATTAAAAATGCAGCTTGGCGAAAAATTTATCGACTAGATGTCACAATGACTCTGTGTAACTTGCAGTATTATCCCATCTGATTTTTAAAAGTAAGGAATAATGAAAGTTCCGGAACAATGCGGTGTTTAGGAAGCATGAGATTCCGTGACCATATAAGGAGCGATTTGTGTGTAGGCTCATTATATCATTGCTTGCAGATATCTCAAACAACTGTAAGCATCTTCGGAGATCCATTGTGAAAATAATTCTTAAGTATATATCGTCTGATTAACTTCACTGCGTTCATATTTTTTCTCTTTATTGATGAGCTTCATTTTCATTTCCATAACGAAAGCTTTTATATAGATTAGTAGCTTTAAAATAACCATTCTCTATCAAATAAGTTAAGCAATGGAAGCAAAACAATTTTTTAACTTCATCATAGAGCTTCTATTAATTTTCCCGTTAGTCATGAAAAAATGTCATCCCTCGAGGAAATATAAAAGGATGAGCCTTGTATTACGAGGCCACACCCAGATAAGGCCCAGATGGGCAACATTTACCATCTCAGTGCGATAATCTTCAACGCATTAAAGCCTAGCATTGATATTTTTCATAAAATAATATTTTATGTGAATTTTGTCAGTTTGATATTAGCACAAAATATACTGTCAATGATGCTGGTTTTAAATATGTCGGTCGAATCATTAAAATTTTACTAATTGTATTATTTATGCACTTTTCTTTCATAAATAAAAGCATTTCTTACGAATAGGAGTCGCCAGTGATTCCTGAGGTGCAAATTCCAATTATTTTGTAACACAAAACCCTTCTTTGTTCCCAAGGTCTTCATCATAGTTTTATCCTACTCTGGATTAAGGAGTGATTTGACCTCAAGCCCTCATTTGGGATAGATGAGGAAGTGAAGTATTACGTCCCATGGCGCAGAACATTGAGGCCTAATGAATGCGCTCGCTGGCGAATCTGTGTTCTATCCCCTCATTGCTTCTCCTGGCATACATTTTACACTTTCCACGCGCCCTCCGCTCCATCCCACTCCCCGCTAACGCCACAAAAATTGGTAATGATTTCAATCTATTTTGTGTCAAAACGTAATAAATGTTGCTAAATATGGGGTACGGAGATGAGTCAAAAAGGTTTTAGGATGCAGAAACTAGACCTTGAAAACCAAGGTGAAATTATCGAATCTTTGGAAAAAAAAGTAGTTTATTCAAGATTTCTGGTAGCATGGATAGGGATTCATATTTTTCATTGTGGCAATAAAAACTTAGGCTGATTCCGAGTTGATCATATATATCTCTAAATATCCAAATGAGTCTAAATCTCGGCCCTTTTTTACTAGAGTTAATTTTCCTTTATAGTAGGTTTAAGTATTTTTAATCTTCAGGAATGAAATAAATAATTAATTTTCTATCAATTAATCGAAGGAAATGTAATTTATATCCCTGTGGTTTTGAGAAGAACAAACTTTGTTTTCATGTACAAGCAGCAGGAAAGAACGAAAATTTATAACTTCCAAGGGGAGTGTCAGATAGCCGGGTCTCAGATTTTATTCAAACTTAGTAGTTGTACAGACCGCTGTATGTGGTTCATGAATCACTCCACATATAGGGTTATATAACCAATAGTTTAAACGAAAAAGGCCTTTAAAAATTTCAAAATTCCCTTCAGACGGGCCATCCACATAACTGACAAGCTACGAAAAATTTGAATATTATTAAGAATTACGCTTGAATTGTAAGAATATGAAGACAATAGTATAAAATAATTATAGAAAATGGAAATCATGTGCATGAAGGAATAATGAAAATACGTCGTGAAAAGATAAGGAAGTGACATAATAAGAAGGCTGCATTCGACCGAAAAGAGAGACTAAGCCTGACGTCGTGTATGCAAATGAAACATTTTCCTGCGCAAAAATAATATTTCGAGTAAAAATAAAAATCTAGAGCGCATTGTAGGATGCCGTTAAGGAAACACTAAAAAAAACAGCGGAAGAAACATACCCCATATTGGAATCGAACCCGTTTCTCTAGACCGGAGACGAGCATGTCAGCCACCCGTTCGGCTTGTCAGTTATGTGGGTGGCCCGTGTAAAGAGAATTTTGACATTTTTAAAGGCCTTTTTTGTTTAAACTATTGGTTATATAACCCTATATGTGGGTTGATTCATGAACCACATACAGCGGTCTGTACAACTACTAAGTTTGAATAAAATCTGAGACCCGGCTATCTGACACTCCCCTTGTTAGTGATACTAAGAAAGAAAACTCTAAACTTGTGCTACTGGGAAAAATGTCGAGTAATAAAATAAATTTTAATGTAGAGGTTACAATTGGATCATAGTGTGGTTTGGATTTACTGCGTTATAATTATTATTTCAGCAACAGTCTCGCTTGGCTATTCTTCCGGCTTCGTCAGGCTCTTTAGGACAACAATAATAAATAAATAAAAAAACTTCGGCGGTTATTTCTTTCTTTCAGAATTTCTTATACTTTAATTTTCAAAAATCTTTTCCTTGCATAAGGGAGTTTGTAACCATCCTCTCTGTTTAAATTGTTTGGTCTTTTTTCAATGGCTTCTCTGATGACCCGCAGATAGTAGCTACTTTCTTTACATAAAACTTTCACGCTTTTGATGTCTATACTATGACTTTCTTCTAAAAATGTGAGCTCACCCTCGGCAGAATGGTTCAGAACGGCAGAATCTTTCTTTTGCATAGCCCTTTCAAGTTCCTTTAGTCTGCATCTTAAGGCTCTCTTTGCCTGGCCAACATATGATTTTTCGCAACTACAGAAATTTTCGCATATGCCTTCGAACATTGTGGGAGATAATGGATCTTTAGCTACTTGAAGATGATCATGAACTTTGGTGGTAGTGCTAAATCTTGTAATGATGTTATGCTTCTTCATTATTTTGCAGATGCAATCAGTTGTTCCCGCGATATAAGGTAGCATATCTGAAAGATTTAGATGTCTCTTTCTCTTAAAGTTTCTGGTTCCCAACACTTTCAATTAATTTATAGCTATATTCATTATCCTTCAGTGTCTCCTTTAAATGTTTTATTTCTTCAGAGATGGAATCAAAAGACATTTTTCTCCAAATTAAAATGAACTGCGAAAATTAACGAGGTCAATCAAAGTTTTGAGGTTACAATTACCTGAAATATACTTATGTATTCAAACGTGGAATTTTCCGTAGTTTTTCATGACCACTCTGTAAATATACACATCCGCATGCATGCTATTAAAAAAACTCATAAAATCTACTACTTTACGAAAATAGAGGTATGATTTGACGATAGTCCATTTTTAAGGTTAAAAATTAAATATTTGTGTGTCACGTCATTTTTTCAAGATTTTAATTTACATCAACTTCATAATGCTCTCTGTCTCATAACCCTTTCGCAATCCTAACAAAAGTTATTGGGTTTTTCGCACAAATGCCACACTGTGCGTCGCAAGTCTCCCTTTCGCTCTCGCTTCTGTCCCCGTGTCTTGTTGGACTGAAAGACATGAGTCAGCCGCGAAAGGCTGCCCGGATGGCTGCAGCCACGAACCGGACTCCCAATTAAAGGCAGACTGTGCGCTCTCCTCTGGAGGGAGAGAAATGAAAGGGGATGCTGTGGAAAGGGGTGCGGAGAGGGGAGGAGAGGGAGGTTCGATCGTCGAGTTTCGTCCTGCAAAGAAAGAAGATCTCTTTCTCCCTCCCCTCTTTTTCTTTTACCCCTTCTCCACCCTCCCCACCCCCCTCATCGCCCCAGCGCCCAGACGAAATTAGCCTCGATTGCATTTTTTTGTGCTCACTGTGGAAGCATTCATCTCCTTGGTTCCACACGTGATTTCCCATCACACCCCACGACTCTTTCTCCCCCTCCCCCATCATCCGTTTCCCTACCCTCCTTCTTTCTTCTCCTCTCTTGGACAGACCTAGGGTGCCCGGAGGGCGGGAACGGTGGATTTCAGATTTCATCTGAGTCGCGTAACAAGTTTAGGTGCCATTGAAAAAATCTGTGCCATGTTTTGAGGATGCCTTGACTGCCCGCCATTTTACTTATACGGAGTCAACTAAATGTGCACACAAGGGCCGAATTCCACTGAGGATTATTTCTTCGCATTGACTGGGGTCCGAACCCTAAGCTACCGAGCCCAATTTTGAGATAATGAATATATTTTATGGATTGTTATCTCGTCGCTAAAAACTGTTGTCTATAATTCCGTAGAAAATCAACTTTTTGGAATGCGATGCCGCCTAGTGATGAAAGACGGAAGTTCAAATGTAAATACAGTCGATAGTTTGTAAATAATCACGTCTTACTGGTTTTTCTTACAAGTAATCATAATGCAGTGGATAAAAATGTAGCACTACACACGGGACGTAATTATACACCTTTTAAATATCGTTTTAATGTGATATCTTTATGAGTATTCACAATGACCATCATTACAGTGTAGGTAAAAAGGAATGCACTTACTGCCGCCTTGAACAGCTTAATTTTCAATCCAAGTCTCCTATTTTGGGTCCTCGTAGACGCATACCCTGTTTTGCAGCCTGTTACGAAGCAAGTTCTGTTTATACAAGGCATTCTTAATTCTTCATTAAAGCCAAATTTCCAATATGAATCAGAGGCTGGCAAACATCGTCGTCGACACACGATGGACGTTTCATAAACCTGTTACACATTTCCTGTGATAGATATTTCCTCTCTAGGATTTACAAATTATCTTTTAGCTCTCAAAAATAGCAAGATATTATTCTAAGCATCAAGTAATTCATATTTCCTCGATCGTTATTGAGTATTCACCACAGTCTCACGTCAACAAAAATTACAAGGGCTATTTACGATTCATCTGAAAAGACTTTTTTCGGAGTGGCGCCAAGGACTGGGTGAACTAAAAGTGGAAATTTAGGCAACACGTAGCCTAGGCAACAATCCCAAACATTTAAATCCTCGATACATATTCATGATTGAGATCACGAGTGATCCTTTTCCTTAAAAAAAATATACACAGCGAAAAAGGGCACCACAGCAGCTTAATCGCTTAGTTGCGGTATCTAGAGGTTTGTATTCAAGCCCTGGTTAAAAATGTTATTTTTTTAGTGGAATTTCACTCCGAGCCGAATAACTTGCCCTTTATATATCACGACTCTTTTCAATTATGTTTCGTAGAGAATCCCTTTATGAGAGTAGAGAATTTAGAATAACTTGATATCAAACCAAACCATATCATTTCCTTTCTTAGTTAAATGTGACTGAAAAAAAGGTGCTACAAACAGTAGTAGTGCTCGCATATGTTAAGCCAGGCAAGTCCCTCGCAATTTCTCCAGCCCGCAGAGGTGTATTATAGAACGGTGTAATGAATAAATTATATTAGTTTGTTTATATCAGTATATGTTCGTAATTTTTTCTTTTAAGTATCAGCTGAAGCAATCCCTTTGAATGTGCGAGCCAGAATGAGCAGTCCCTTTCGGGTAGGGGTCGGAGTACGTTATTTACATTTTGCAGAGTTTTTTGAGTGTAAAACACTGCCCTGTACTTTGAGGTATTATAAACATGTATGCATTTTTATATGTTTGAAATAGGCATACTACTTCCATTTATAGTAAAATGGATGTTATAAACACTTGTACTGTATGGATGTTTAAATGAGTTTTATTACAAGTACGTGGTGGTTCAGGTCTGGACTGCAAGTCGTAGGGCCAGGCCTGGACCTAGGTCTGTTTTTATGCGAATGCTCCGTAGTCACGTATGATAAATTGTTTATATGTAATTCGATATGTGAATGAAATTGGCTCTCATATTTCGTGTTATGTGTCCCGTCATCACCCTCACGTGCTCGCTTTGGAGGAATTACATATTCACAAACTATGATGGGATTATGGATCGAGGGATAATTATTCCAATTAAAATTTTTGTCTTAGGGAATGCGCATAACCTACTCAGTCTCATTGCCACGTATTTGACAATTTGATTATTACTCTCTACATGTATGTTCATGCATCTTTATCATTATGATCTCTTAATTATTCTTCAAGATGATCAGTTCGTTTTACGTTATATTGAATCAATTACAAGTGCAATTGTTCGGTGTCACAAAATCCGTTCGTGATTTCACAATGGGATGTGCATTATACATCAAAGCTTCATAAAATCCCAAAGTTAAAGAGAGTAAAAATATTATTTTTATTGCATGATAATTCTAGTAATCCAACGCACGGGACACATTTTTCAGGCTTAGATTATATGAAAAAATAAAAAGTTGGGAGGTTCTTTACATTAAAAAATTGAACGGAGTGATGAAAAAATAATGGTGCCGCTAAATAAAATAACAATACAAGTTTATATATATATTTGAGCTTATTTGTCTGTGAGGGCTTTGACCGCAAAAGTTAATGTACTTCAACCGAGACCATTAGCCACTCCCTTGCAGTTTGTTTTTTTGTGATTATTCCATCCCTCACTGAATTGCATTGATTACAAAAGCACTCGAGTTTTTCCCATTTATTTGAGCTGTTGTCAGGGTGTCCAGTATATAAGAGCCAAAGGTTATTTAAAACAGCTCAGTCATGAACTTTGGGAATACTTCAGTTTTGCGCCATAATACTAAATTAAGGGAATGAAAGAATACGCTAGATGGAGATGATATTTGTTTTAGGCTCCGATCTAGCGATGTAACCGAGTATACATCGACATCAGCGATCGAGTGGAGTCAAAATCATTTGCTAATAACGGTATCCGATGGTTCTCAGCCTACCCTTTCGTCTGGGGCTTGTACGCTATTCACTCTTAGAATTTAATCTGTAGGTAGGCAAGGAAAATTGATGTAGGGTTGAGGGAAGATCATGCCACTGCTTTTACGACTCCTGATGAACATATAAAAGGATTGTGCTTTGTTGGCTTGGCTATGCTGAGAGGAACAATGAAATCGGAATAACTGAACAGGTAAGGACAATGAAGTGAATGAGGTCGACCGAAAAATTATGGGTGAATGTGGTTAAAAGAGACACCAAAGAGGAGGAATATTAGGAGTCTCTAGAATAGGAGAGCATTAATGGAACATCTCATGAGTGGAAGGGTAGCAAAACATGGTCTTGTAGACATAGGGTTTTACGAAGGAAGTTATGAAGAGGGAGCTAGTTTTCCGGGGATGATAGCAATAACTTATTACTCTGACTTTTGCCAATCCCGCACGGAAATGGCACCATGGGTATGAATGCAATACGATAGGTGATTTTCAGAGCACTGATGATACTCCTACATTTCTGTCATCATAAAAACCTGGACTTTCTTACCAAATTCCATGGGAGAGCAGTCGGTAATTTTGGAGCAAAGCCGAGCAGAACTAGGGTGCGTTTCGAGAATACACACTTTCACTGGAGGAGATACGGAGGGAGGGAAGGAGGGGAATAGATTCGGTGGAGAAGCGGAAGAGATAGTGGAGAGATGTGGCGATATGAGAGGGAAATGGAGAGACCGATTACTTGGAGGTAAAAAATTTTAGAATGTAATGGAATGACGGGAAAAAGCAGAATTTGTTATGATAAGGATCGCCGTGTTTCACTAAGTCTGCAGATGACACCTTCTGATATTAGGTAACCTTGTGGAACATCGTCACATTTCTCCCGCAGAGAGAGAGAGAGGGAGAGCCTATTTCCATGGAGCCGGTAGAATTTCTGGAGTGACGATAAGCATCAGTAGAGAGCCTTCTATTGCTCTCCTCGTTTTTTATTTCGACTCTGGATCAAATCAGATGAATGCAGATTCAAAATGAAGTTTCATATGCCCTCTTTGGTGTGATTTGTATTTGGTCCATAGCCTAACAATAAATAATGTCGTTTATGCCAAGGCGAGTTTTATTTGCTTAGCTCCCCTCAAGTGTACAATTTATCAAGATGGATTTAGATGTAATCACATGTAACATGTCTTTATCCAGGATTTGTATGCTTACATGATTTTACTGGTAATTGTGAGGAAAAAACCTATTACTTGGTGAAAACATACCCGTATTTTAATGTGCTAAGTTTCAAAATCTAAGAGGAATGAAGTCTTTCATTTGATTTTTGTATATTCTCATTTGACATTATCCCGTGCATTTCCAAAGTAACTATTCCCTTAAGTGTTATTTGAACGATAAAATGTATTAATGTTCTTGCTACTAGCATGTAAGTCTTCTATCATCATTGCATTAATAATGCGCATACCTAACCCTGAAAACGCCATGACTTCATTCCCTACGCGAATGACGAATAATCTAATCATGAGAAATTAAAATGGGACTTAAAACTCGGAATCAGCAGAGTGGATGCAGGATGGGCATGGCGACCACAAGAAGCAATCGGGTTGCATTAGAATTCGTGGAGTAGGCGTAATACGCTACTCTTCACCACTTCCGGAGAAAACTCTGGTGTTGTTTCAAAGGAGTTTTGTTCGTTCGGCTCATCCCATGTGAAAATCAGATTTATTCGCAGTGACCAGAAGTTCTCATTTAGGGAGAGCGGACGTCATGCACAAGCGTAGTGCCGCAGCGGCCGGTGTCGCAGGACTGGAGGAGTGACAAAAAGACGGAGACGGAGGAGGAATTCACCCGGGGAAACAGGGAGACAGGCGAAGGAGAACTAAGTTCAGGTCGCAGCCTCCCCCAATTTGCCGCTCCCCCCCCCCTCCCAAGGGGTCGTGTGTTCATTTTTCGACTTAATGCCGCTCCCCTTGCCGCCTCCAAGGGGCGACGTTGCTTTTCTTTTTGCTAAGCAGTTTCCCTTATCAGCGCCCTACCGGCGAGGCGGTGAATCCACTGTTTTGGGGAGGGTGGGATGGGAAAGACGTAGAGAGGGGCAGGAGAGGGATGTGGCAAGGGGTGGATAACAATGGCTCTCCGCCTCCTCCTGTGACTCCTTGACTTCCCCGCTCTTCCCGAATCCTCTTACCCTCATCTTGCCCGCCTTTATAAAACCCTTTTTCCTTCTTTCTGAGGGAACCTCAACTTAGTTATGGTCACTTTCTTTTTTCTCCGATTTCCCGGTCGCCATTAAAAGTACTTCTTCGTGAGAATAAGAAGAATGGCGTCTGTCCTCTTTTTTATTTCTTTTCCACAAGCTTTATTCTCCCTCTCTCTTGGAGCAATATCCCTCCCAACCGATCCTTTAGTCACACAACTCTATCGTTTTCGCTTTCCCTTCAGTGCTGTGAATATAAGCGGTTTGGAAGATGAGATAGATGATCTATTAATCCTGCACATTATGTTACAGAAATTGAAATACTAATCATAAAACATATCATCATCATGCACAGCACTACAGCCCGGTGTGGGCCTTGGCTTCCTCTACAATGTAAATTATATCCCTGTAAATTAATTTTTTTCCTCTAGAGGAGGGGGCTTTGGAGAGCGGAATATTGCATCGATTACCTAACTCACTCCATTGAAGTATCATATTCCACTTATCACGAGGTTATATTAGGCGGGAAACACTATTTGGTAAAAATTCATCATCATCCATAGCTCCACAGCCCGGTGTGGGCCTTGGCTTCCTCTACAATGTGCCTCCATTCAGTTCTTCTTCTTGCTTTCTCCCTCCATCTCGGCACTCCTATTGCCTTTAAGTCTTCTTCTGCATCCTGTAGCCATCTCTTCCGTGGTCTACCTCTCTTCCTGACCCCTTCCATCTTGCTATTTTTTTTTTGCTTGCCGAACGATTCTGTTGGCCGGTTGATTCCGTTGGATTCTGTTGGTTTGGCCGATTAAGAATTAATTTTGGCATTCTTTCGATTCCCATTCTTTCTACATGACCCAGCCATGCCAGCCGTAGTGCTTTGGAGAATCTAACTATGTCCTTCTCTTCTAGAATATCCTTTATCTCCATGTTCATTCTAATCCTCCATCTCTCTCCTTCTTTAATTGGGCCATAGATCCTCCTTATGATCTTTCTTTCAAATTTCCTAAGGATTTCTTTCAAAATATATTTACATGCGATTAAACGCAATTACAATATAGTCATATTTAAATAAATTTCTGAAGTCATCAAAATTATAATAGAAAACTTAAAATGACTGAAGTTCCGTGGGTGGAGTAGTGACTGCGCCTCAATGTTTTGTAGCCAGGTAAATACCAGGCCTATTCTTCATCCAAGGGTATGTTATAATTGAAGATACGTTTTTTTGAATGATGTGAGTGAAGTGATATTCCTAATCTCTGACATAAACTTGATCCAAAGATAATATGAGCTAATGAAAAATGAATTACACCATTTTATATGATTGGCTCGCGGGTATCCCAACGGTCTCCCTCCGACCTCGACGAGCCATAGACTCATTGAGATGAGGGGAATTTGTGTGAGTATCGCGATAAAACAATACATATTAGAAACACTGTATTCGTATTGAGAATCAATTGCATCCTTGTGGAGTTCATTGAGGTAATACGGGTGGATAAGCTATCCTCGATGGCGGTGAAGTAAAGGCCTCACCTGCTGACATCAGGTCGCGGGTTTGAATCCCACCTGGGTGGTTAGTCACCGTACTTGTCATGGCTGTGAGTGATAATGTGGAATGTCATTATTGCTAGGTGTTTCAAAAGTAGTCTGTTGATTTATGAGAGTGAAAACAGAAGTTATTTCGAACAGTTTTTTTCTAATGAACATGGGATGGATGCAGTATACTTACGGATTCATGGCTGAGGAAACTTTATACGTAATTCGTTTTGCTGCTGCGGCTTAAAGGACGCTGAGTAAAAATGACGTCATAGGGTGCCAACTTTAAAACAAACTGCAAGTGGGAATAATGATATGAAAATATTATTTATTTCTGCAATGCAAGTTTGGTTAGTAGATTGGATGGGGAAACACTCAGCTCTGACATTGGTCTGCTTTTAATGATAATCTCTAACCTGTTCTTATTTTAAGGTCATGAAAAGGCAAAGCCCATAAGGAGTTCAACATATTTCATAGTTGCTGTAAATATTTAGGGAGAATAGAGTCGTTAAGTGTGAGTGGGAATTCTTTGTTGTATTGCACTATAGTTGGGATTGGGGAAAAAAGAAAAACTGATAGTTTGATGAAATAGGAGAAATTTGAAGAAGCGAGTGAACACTGAGGGGAGGAGAGAAAGGCGAGGCCATGAGTACACTCCGTAGAAAGGCTTACATATGAGATGAATGAAATCTATTTCTTCGTTCAAGTGACTCACCGTATCGGAATTTGTGGAATATAGGGGTTGAGTGGACGTATTAATGGGAGCATGATAGCATAAACATTTTGGGCAGCAGCCGCCGGGTGTATTGGAACACAAACAAAGGGGTAATAAATGAATCGATGAAGGTAGGATTCGTTAATGGTGAAAAATTGAAGCAAGCGAGAAAAATTCAATTCTTGCAAGGGAGCCTCATTTTTCTGAAAAAAACCTGTATATCACAAAATGAGTGGGCTCAGTAAAATATGTTCCGATAACCTTTGTAAAAATTAGTTAGGAAGGATATTT
This sequence comes from Ceriagrion tenellum, assembly GCA_963169105.1. Lineage (NCBI taxonomy): Eukaryota > Metazoa > Arthropoda > Insecta > Odonata > Coenagrionidae > Ceriagrion > Ceriagrion tenellum. The sequence goes on along the minus strand of OY720632.1, from coordinate 185,671,555 downwards.
GTAGCCAGAAAATGATTAAATATACGTTTTTTGAATGATATGAGTGAAGTAATATTTCTAATCTTTGACATAAACTTGATCGAAAGATTAGATGAGTTTTTTACGCCAAACTTATTACGTAACTCGCTTTGCTGCGACAGCTAAAAGGGACACTGAGAAATCATGACGTCAAAGGGTTCCACCTTTAAACAAACTACGACAAGTGGGAACAATAATATGGAAATATTCTTTATTTCCGCAATTCAAGTTTAGTTAATTACGTTTGTTGGATGAATTTTTTGAATTTTGTAGATAATCTGAGTTGAGATTAAGTTCGGGCTAACATCGAAACATCTTAATCGTTTCTGCCATTCAACTGCATCTAAAGCTGCATAATAACCTAAAAGCCACCTCAAGGGTGTTCCGCAAGGGATGAGTTATCACCAGTATGCATTATTCTATACCCAAAATTCAAGTCAATTTAACTGATAGTTCTGTTGCATCAGTAAATACCTGCCAATACTTGTCAGTAGGGAAAATTCTAGGAATGTCCGCTACTTATTGATAGGCTGCGAATAAGTGTACTCTTTGTATTCATATTCGTAGGACTACATTGATGCTCAGAAATGGTGGAGTTGTTCACCAATCCCGCCCTTCATCCAATTCTTAGGCTGGCCAAGAACAGCAATGTAAGAGTCATAACGCATTACGTAAGATCTCCACATCATAATCATTTGCCATCTATGGAGATGGTTTGCCTCAGGTTTAGAGGTGGGTCGACACCATCTTTCTTCCAAGTTCCGCATAAGATTGGCAACCCTGCTTGGTAAGACTTACTTACTCCTTTCCTCTTCTCCAGTAATTCTCTTCTGTAGCCACGTCCAATACGGTTTGAAATACTCCATATGATGTTCTGTATATCCATCAACAATAATCCCTTCTCATTAATCTGTAGACAGGTCGTATGTAGATGCGAATTATTTGCAGAACCTTAGTTTGGAAAAGAAATTCCTCAATACGGAAATACTATATTTCGTTGTCACACGCGTTGATCCTCTTCCCGTATTTTATTTGCTTGGTCTACATTTTCCAATCGCCAGGAAACGTTACATCTCGGAGCTTGTGCCATTCATTTTTGCACCCTTGAATTTTATATAGCTTCCGAGTTTTTTCATGCCTTGTTTTAATGAGAAAATGAGAGCACGTCGTAAGCGACCTGAAACGCCAGCAAGAAGTTAGCTCAGTATGCATAGATAATATCTGATTCTGATGGAACAAAATCTTTGCATATATATATACAGTAAATTTATGGTAATGAGCGCATGCTTGTGTCCACCGCATGGGTGAGCCTGCGAGAATATTGAAAAAAAACGAAAGAACTATAATCAGGCACCATTAGATGTAAGCCATTTTTTGTAAGTTCAGAAGTCTTCACGCGCATCAAATCATATAGCTGCATACATTTATGCGTGTCTGTGGAATAAATTTATTTTTTCCTTCGAAACCGAGGCTTGATGCTTCATTTGCTCGCCGATGCTGATGCTTGATGCTTCATGCTTGATGCGAGGAGTGACACCCCAATCTGGCAAGAAAATACGAAATTTATAACTGAATAAAAGCTACAACAAGAGAATATGCCTATTTAAGTAAACACATTTAGCGTTGGATCGATTTTTTCATTACTTTTTGAAACTGAGGTGCTCAATGTTATATGTCTTTCAGCTAAAATCAGGTGCGTTATTTTTATCTGTTGGAATAGCCGGTAATTATATATTTACATCACGGGACTGAATTATATTTATCTACGTCAAAAATTTGGTAATAGGTGCTTCATATTAGCTTAAACAGTAGCCCAACGTGATGAATTATGGAATCAAATAAGATCTTTGCAAACTTTGTGGTACCCCGTCTTTCATATTTATTAACATGATGAAACTTTTAGAAAGCTACAGAATTAAAACACTCCACCATGATCCGGATTTTGATGCCTTAGTATCATCGTCAAATGATTAACAATGATACAACCCTCCCTGATATGTGTATTAACAGTTAAGCTCACGTCGATCATCTGAAAATATGGGACATTCACTTATAAATCACCACGTTAGTCACATGTTAAAACATGTTTGGTAAAGTTACTCTTTTTGTCGTGATTTTTCAAAGTACGATTGTATTCCTTTGACAAAGCATTTAATAAAATAATAAAACACAATAAAATCACTGTACTGTTCTTGCGTGGAAGCTTCTAGACAACTGCTCCACGTAGATTCTCTCACACTCATTACACGATAGTTCACATACTCCAATTCTGCACAAAGCGTCCACCTTATCTATTTATTGTACAAACATGTTCTTGAGGGTATTTGGCGATATGCATGGGACATAAAGTTCTGATCTAGGGAATGCCTTTACTCTATTTTTCGTAACATGACTACAGTATCTCCATTTTTTACAATCGATATTTTATTTATTACTAGGATAAATAAGATTAACAAATTTTTCTTTTTTTTTCTGATTGATTTGTCCATTATTCTCGGTGAATATCCGCTTTTCGGAGCTAAATCCCTCCTTATTTTGTAAAATTTAGCCTTGGAAAGAGGTAAAATCAGAAGCCGATGAATCAGAAGATGGAACGCTGCCATTTTTTGTGGATGACAATGTCATGAATTGCCTGGTATAACAATTTCGGTATCGGTAGGCTTTATATAAATGGAAAAGGTATGTCAGTTATTCATAAGTTGAAAAAATTGACAAGTATAAATAGTCAATAGAACGCTTGTTGATAGTTTCACGAGTAAAGACGATTTATGAGTGAACACTGTTTGAAACCTGGTTAAAGTTTTCTAATATTCGGTCCATGTCATTCTATAAAACCAATACCGTCCTTATCGTAACATATTGTCAACATACTGAAATGCAGATGTAGGTGAACATCCCGAAGTTCAGATCCTGTATGTGAATATCGCGTGACGGCTGTGAGGGCCAATGTGGGGCAGACGCCGAAAATTTTCCAGACTAGAAAACAGGAAAAATATAGTGCTTCTATAAAACAATAACGATAGAAATAGTAACATTGCCAAAGAGCTTTTAACCTATGGCCACCAGACTGATATTAAAGGATACGTCCTACATTATCAGATAGTCGACGTAAACTCTATGCTTCACTATAGATTAAACTTTTAAAATTATAGCATGTCCCTAATTTTGATAATATTAAGCAATATCTCCCCATTCTATCTGCTATTGGATAAGTATTCCCCTTCTCCAAAGTTTGTCCCTCCACTTTCTTATCTACTTACTGTGTATACTTAAGGGATTGTTGTACCGTTGTTAATCCCCTAGTGATGATGCTTAGACATTGAAACCTGGTTGATATGTTTTTATTTCTGTGATTTTAGAAAAGGTACATCACGTTAATATCTATAAGTATGGAATATTATGAATACATCAGCTTTTAGCTAGATGATCTTATATCTCTGAGTGAAAATGTCAACATTTTTTACCTTAATTTATTCGATGGAGGGCAGGGACTTCTGGGATTCACTGGAATGTCGGTTTTTTTCCTGCATTTAAAGTCAGAATCGGAGGACAAAGGCAATGAGTATAGAATTGTCATATATGATGAAATCAGAAAAGCTGAGTCGACTTAAATACACCTGCTCAGTAGCGTCAACGTTTTTAATTAAGGTTTAACTCTGAATATGATCAAATTTACAGACCTGGTGGCTCGAATCGAGATAGTTAACGTGAAATATTGGGCTCTAACAGAATCCTCTTGAGAATTAGGTCTCCTGTTCGGATTTACCAATATACAGTAAATGTTTTATAATATTTAGGCATATTTTTAATGCAAAATATCTGGATTCAAGTGATTTTTTATGAGGAAATACAGATTTTTCGTTTTTACGTGCTCATTGCCTGTAGAGAGTTTGTTAATTTCTTCACCTATGCAATTCAAAAATCTTTTTCCATCGTAATCATAAGTCCTCTTTCTTATTTATGTATTTATGTTAAACTATTAAAGTCTGGTCAATTGAAGGTACTTTGCAGTTGAGAATGGCATACAAGGTGGAAAGTTTACTCGGTAAGTTACTATTGCTAACATATACTACTCAATTTTTATAAGAGAGAAAAAATTCTCACTTAATTCTGACCTCATCCATTTGCTACACGTTTTGGAAAATCATAAAAACTTTCGTCTTTAAAAAAAGTCCTACTTTAATTTGTGCCATCATCGACCTCTTTTGTGGAATTAAAAAACGTAAAAAAACCGAATCACGCACTCCTCCGATTTCAAATTAGGGGGAAAAAAGAGGGCGGCGTGTGCAGCAGATAGCCTCGACGCGGCATTTAATCTCAATCTTCCGTGAAGATGGGACGAACGAATCGACGCCGCGTGTTATGGGGAAACGTGAGGGTGGGTTGCAGTGGGCGATGGGGGCAAGAGGTGTGGGGCGGGAGGGCAAAGGGGTGAGTTACGGGTCTGACCTTCTCCGGAGGGCACATGCATCAGCCGCCGCCCGCCGTTGCCGGCACACGTCAAATCCCTCCCCTTCCTCCGTGCCCTTATCCCGGTTTGCGGAGAGGGTCAGTGGGGGAGTGGTCCAGAGAGGGAGGCTGGAGGGATGGAGGGTGGGGGGGGGCGGTCAGGGATACCAACCAAATGACACGCGAGTGACCCCGATGCTAAAAGTGACAAGGTCGTTTAAATTCTCCACTCCAACCCTCATACCCCTTCCCGTCACACCCCCTTCGACCCCGTTCGGGCAATTGCCTCTCGAATTTAATCGCCGCAAGTAATCGTCGCTTCCCCCTCTCAGGGCCACCCCTTGCAACCCCTCTCCTCCTCTCCTATTCCTCCTCTCTCCTATTCCTTCTCTCTCCCCCGCCACGCCCCTCTTTCCTTCACCCACATGTCCATCCACACCTCGTTCACCGGCTGAAAAATAATCACGGGTCGCGGTTCTGTTTTTTGTCGCTCTAAGCATCAATATTTCTTCACTCTGTTTTTTCAAACTGTACTGCGCTATAACTATGCGTTACAGCCCAATGACAAGTTTTCAGCACAAGATTTTTACAGGCAAAAACGGAGAATTTTCTTTTCGCACATGGAGTGGATTTTACGTGGAAATGGGTTAATAGTTCATTTAAATATGGCTGTATGACCAATGGTTGGCTCTATAGAATTTATTTTTATCATTAAAGAGTGAAAATTAATTTACTATGCGATTCACGCGCAGTGTATAGGTATACCCTGACTTGTTTTATCACTTGTGTGTCATTATCAAGGCACAATAATACTATCTTATCTGTTGATAGTGACACGTATGTGTTGAATGCGATCGGCGTTTACCCATGAGCTGTGTGGGATTTACAACATTTATATAATTCATTCTCTCGAATAAAAATGATTGGCTTGTTGTGCTCGCTTGGTGCATATATGCCATTTTCGTCTAATTCATGATCAAACCTAGTTTTACTTATGTAATTTCGACCCTCAAAACTGATGTTTTACGGGAATTTTAGCTTTATTAACAATTATATCTTAAAAGGTAGTAGGATCGCAATTTGCGGTTTGGTTATTTATACCGATCAAACTACAACATTTTCTTTAGGTTGCTTTTATTCCTAGTTCCTCTTTGAAGATTCCAATTCCATTTCTGTCTGCGAGGGAGGCCATATCATCACATAGTACTGATAGAAGAGAAGATGTGTGAAACTGGGCTGTAAATGTTACCACCGTTGGCCTGGAGAGGTACTTGTAAGTTTTTGTGGAAATAAAACGCTGAATATTACAGGAATAATACGAAATATGGACCATTGATGGTAAAATATTGAATTTTCTAAGGAATTGGGATTACAATGGGCAGAGATGTAAATACTCTCCGATGGAAAAATCCCAAGGAGTTGGGAAAGAGGAATTTTCATTAAAAAATGCTTTGATGTCGAAGGGACAGACTTCCATGGCGCCATAATTCACAAAATGCTTCTATATGCCACCATTAACGGAAAAATGGATGTGAGGAGTCATAATAGATGACCGCAATTAGAATACGTCAAGAATACTTTGAGAATGAATTCAAGAGAATGAAACGGAGAATGGATGCAATAAATAATTAAATAGGCAAAATTAATGGCTGTTCTGAGGCAGTTTTACTGTTAGATCTATTTTTTTGATAATTTTTGAGTCAAAACTCCGAAGATACAATTGTTCACTGAGCATTTTTCTGTTTACAGCTGATTTACGAGAGGTGATGAATATTTTATTTTCTCACTAATATTGATGAACATCTGATTTTGTTAATTAGAATTTTTGGGTTCTCTCCGCGTTGCAACTATTTATTGGATGACCATTTAGTGGATGACCGAAACAATCACCATTAAAATGCTGCTGCGGGAGTAAAACCCGAAAAATATTCGAATTCTCAAGGAAACCGCCAAATTTTTCGTAACAATCTTAGTTTGTTGGTGGGGGAATGTTTCAACTGCCCCATTTTCCTCAGATCAGTCAATTGTCAGAAACCTATTTGAACTATTGCTTCTTGCACCCTTACTGCAAGCTATAGGCAACGTTGAGGCTGTACTAACCAATACGTTTTTTAGGTTCCTCGACATTGAAGTGTATTATAACCACATAAGAATAATTTGAAATGCAGTTTTATTTGAACAACAGAAAAAAAGATCGTTTTGTACACATTGTTGGGGGAGATTTATTATTTTCTTTAAAAAAGGGTGACCTCTTCTGATTATATGTCTTAGGTAGATTCTTCGCAGCCTCCGTCCAATTAAGACTTCGGAAAATCCGAATACAACTCTGAGTGTGAAGATTTAAGGTAGTTTGAGCGAAATATCATTTTACCTAGAAATCAATGAATTTGGTCTCATTTCAAAGAAAAATATCTCACCCTTCTAACAATATCCAAAATTTAACCCGTTACTTTCGGAGGTATTTGCCAAAAAATCCCAGCCCTTTCACATGGAAAATGGTACGTATATGCACTCCAGAGAGACATTATTTATAAAATGAAGAATTTATAACACTTAGATGTCGTAAAAAACTTGTAGTATGCATTTTTGTATGCTTTCTCAACTATATTTGAAAATTAACCATATTGTCACCGCAATAGGTATCTTCTGCAATAGTTCTTGGGTATTACAAAAAACCTGCCGTTTTGAAGGAGTTTCAAACGCACTGCGCGAAAAAAATGAGTCACGTTAAAGACTTATTTAGATATTTTCATTAAATTACTCGCCATTTCTGTCATATAAAACTATATTATTGCACCAATAACAATGCACTATTTAATTCGTGCGTCCTACAGCTGGTGAAATTAAAACGTACAATTCGAATATGGTCTATATTATGACTATGGAACTATTTTGCTCGGATTACCTTAAATAATTGTCTTAATAGGTTTAGTTTGAGTTATGCTGGTAAATCATTCTGGCAATTTATTCCATTATATAGTGAATCACAACAATACCAAAACGCAGGATTAATTAAAGCACGTACCCAAAATATCTTTCACATTGGAATTTTATAGCTTACTCATACTTCTAAGTTTTTTATTTTCGTAATACCATGAAGATATGTACAGATGAATGCTTTCCTCTATTTTATTAGGAAAGCTAAATGAATTATAATTTACGGTAATTTAGTTTGCCGTCATCATGTTCAGCCTAAATGATCCCATCAAGAAATACATCGCCTTTAGTTAAAGCCATGTTGCAAACTGACTTGTTTTTCGGGTGACAAGTTTAGAGCAATAATATTTTTCCTGGCCAAATCGTACATCACCGTGGCTTCAAATGCCTAGGCTGTTAGTGCGGGGGCGGAGAACGAGCCTTGGGAGTAGAGTGGCAAGATGCCCGCGCTCAATTCCGTGCCCTCGAATTAATTGGCGGAAATTATGCGACACCCGTTCATCCATCCCCTGAACAACTGCCTTGCCTTCCCCTCTCCTCTTCCTCCCCTCTTCTTCCCGCCCCCCGTTCCACCCAGTCTCACCCCGACACGCATATATGTATACACGCAAGCCCTTCCACATCCCTCCTCTTGTCTCTTAAGGCTTGACAACCCTCTTGGGAGTCATTTCCGGAATTGTATTCCCAGACTGAGCTCATTTTAACTCCCTAACTCAGTTTATAAGGCTTGCGATTTACTTGATGAATGGCGATGGCTCAAGTAACCGGTTTCCTTTGAAGGTGGGAGCGCGTGGGAGTCGGCGGGCGCTTCCTTCGGCCACGTTTTCAAACAACGTGAATACACATTCATCCCTTACACGTGTCAGCTTTTTGCTACACTTGCAATACTCGAACGTGGTTTACACTTGGTCGGGGTATCAAATGACCTTCGTACACTTTCATTTTAATTCCTTACTTTCTTCGTGAGAATACTAGAATTAAGAGTAACATTTGATGATTCCTGCACTAGTCTAATTTGTGGTTTGGTTACTTATAATGCAAAAATGTTTTCAAATATTTCTAGCGTTCAATATAATTGCTGTTGGTAATGATCGAGCAAACCTACAACTATCAAATACCCCCTGAATCATTTTGTGACGTACTTAATTAGAATTTTCAGAAAATAATGAGTCATATTTGACGAGAGAATTAGAACTTTGAACTTTTCTTACTATTTGCATATGTTCCCCTTAACTGTCACTATTGACTGCTTCGACCGATTTTTCATTAGTTTTGGGATTTAATTTTGATTGAATCAAAACTATCAACTTGCGTTTGAAATTTTAACTCATTATGTGTATAACATTTTTCGAAGTATTGGGCTCAGTGGCATTCACGAATTGCTTTCGTCGTCTTAACAAACTACAGTGAATTACTTATGAGAGAAATTCGGAGCCAGATAGAATTAAAAAGCTCTGAGCATTTAATGCACGATTCTCTTGAGCCAAACATCAATTAACTATTTCTAATTATTTATTAGTTACAACTTTTACGCCAGAACATAAAATTATCGGTCTCGTGATTAACGAAGTGGGATACTTTTATCCACAACTCTAGTTTACAGGAATTAAATATGCTTTCCATTACTGAAGCCCCCGTAGAAACTTGAATAGTGGCATCTGTGTCAACTGGACCAAATCCATTTGGGTGATTGAGAGTGGCAGAATGTTATGTTTTGAAATTTACAACGTACCAATTTCTGCCTGATGGAAAAGGATATCATAAAAATTATAAATATATTTAGTTGTACACAATTAATAATTTAAAAGCCTACATTATTTTACCTTTATCTTATTGGTAGGTATAGTGAAATACAATATCTCCTTTTAGTTTCAATAAACTCTACGTGCGAGCTAGAGAGCTTTCGCCGATTCTTTCATTGCTCCCCATAACTTCCATCAAATTAATGCTCGCAATACAATTATTTAAGGGCCGAAAAATATCCGTTGGCTTTTGAAATTGAGGCGCTAGGATTTAATGGAGTTCCATGCTTAAAATTGTTGACATGAAATTCTCTGACGCATGTCGTTGATTTATACGTGTAATAATTTTACTATTGCTAAGTGTCTCTAAAACAAACATAGTGTGGACATTTTCACACAAATTTGATCCTGAGAACAGCGAAAATATGCTTTTTTGGCTACTCTTTTTATCTTGTTTCATTAACCCTTGAGGGAAAATATTTCGGAATCCACTGCCTCGTGTTCGCATCTCTACTTATTCCTCTTCCGAGGAGAATATTTCATCGCAGCGTTCGTGGCTTAGGAAGAGTGGAAAGATAAACTCCTCTTGCTTTTCCTCTAATCCCCCCCTCCCTCTTATTGACCCCTCCCCACTTCCCCTCTCCCTGTTACGACCGGGGATGAATGAAATTAGTCCTCTCCGAAAATGAAATTTTCCCTAAAAGCACGAGAAAAAGGAGAGCGGTGGTTTATATTTTAGAAATTCCACTAATTCGGCGAATACACTGCGGAAATTGAATCAATAACTCAGACCTGTACAGGAAATGAAAATAAAACCCAATATTCTATGCGGGGAAATTTACGTTGTAAGTGTGGTATTAGAAGCAGGAATTATGACTTATATCGCAATGAATGTATGAGGAAAAGGAGTTTCGTACGCAGATAACGTTTAAAATGAGTGTAGCATAAATTTTATTCTCATTTATCGGGGTATGCTCATCGGGTGCCCTGCGTTTTGTAGCCACAGTAGTCTAGGCAATACAACTATTAGACTTTTCTCGTTTTCCCTTTAAAACTTGTTATATTGCCGGATGTGGAAGAAAATCTGTCTCACTCACAATTATATCGTAGTCATAGGCTTGTTTCTTCTGTTTTCTGAGCAGATGCGAACTTTGAAATACTTTTGTGAAAGAAATAAGCATTTTTGGGTACAAAACGTATGATAATAAGACATAGATTCCGGCTTCACCTAGTGGAAATTTATGATGAAACCCATAATAAAAGATTTGTAATTTGTTTTATTCCACACTATTTAATATAACTCGGCTCGACCGTAGTTTCGACACAGCGTTTCATCTTCAGGTCTATATTTTTTGTAGCGAATTTAGAAATTTAATAAAAATATCTAGCTGGCGCAAGCTTCCTGACTACAAACACATTACATCGTCTACATAACGGTACCAATAACAAATATTATTTAACAGTGAATTTTTGGAGTTGAGTAACTTATGTTCTAAACTGTCCATAAAAATTTCGACTAAGAATGGTGACAGAGGTGACCTCAAGGAAAGACCAGAATTTTGTTTGTAATACCTACCGTTGAATATAAAATAACTTTTTTCTAAACACAATTGTAATAAATGTTTGATTTTATTGACTATATGAACATCACAGTCTGCACTTTCAATTAAATTTACAGCTAAGGAAGCAGCTTCATCAATGGGGACTGATGTGAAAAGATTGGTCACATCGAAAGATGTAAGTTTGGCCTTGAATGGGGGTTTAACTTTGAATATTTTATTCACCAGTTTCACTGATTTCTTAGTGATAATCATGGCCTTTAATGCGGAATAATTCCTTAATAGACTATTTAATTTTACCGCTATTTTGTGGCACGGGGTGGAAATGTGAGAAACCACAGGACGAATGGGGATGTTGGGTTTATGAGTCTTGGGCAAGCCGAAAAATCTGGGTGGCAAGGGGTTCATGTTGACTGACTTCCACTTTTCGTTAACTGTCAACTCACTCTTGCCCACTGACACCAACCTCTTAAGGCAGTTTTGAAATTTATTGATCGGTTCCCTATTCCGCACACAAATTATGGTATTTAAGGAATGTTTCACATTTACTCACATAATTACCTCTCTTCAAGATAACTATACTGTAACTCTACCTGAAGATGACACGCGGTGTCAAAACCATGGTCGAGTTGAGTTATATAAAATAGTGTGGAATTACACAAAGTACATATATTTTATCAAGAGTGAAAACGTAAGATATTTGCATTTATTATTTGTTGTTCTAATTTTATTTTCGTTTCCATAGATAAAGCGACTATTCAAAAAGAAATGTTGTTCATTTTACCCTTGGTTACTATATCTGGGGCTTAAATGGATTTCATCATAATAGGTGCATACTCTTATTAACTACGTATATTGTTTTTTATTTCCCTTTAGTTTTACAATGTTCATTATTTAAGGCATGCTTTTCTAACCTTTGATTAAATATATCAACGGCATCAATACAGGAGAAGAAGAAGTTCATTCGTTTTCACGACGTCAATGCTCACATCAACAAACCGACTGTCGGGCTTTATAAATGAAAATTAAAGTTGCCAACAGAGCTTCATAAATGAGTAAACATAACTGAGGCTTCTTAAACGAAGCCTCTGTTGGCATTGAGTTTACGAGAAGTCAACATCTTACTCGCGGTTATCGTAAAACCAGATATGATCGGACATAAAAATCAAAGTGAAAAAATAAAAAATCAAGCAAAAAGGTGGGGCCATCTCTGAAGAATAAGAAGAGGTGACTTATACTGATCCTGAGTTTCAAAGCAGCAAAAATATGTTTTTCATCTGTTATTAGTTTTGTACTAACACTGTGATCAAGGACGTCTCTCCCTCTCTCTCCCCCTCTCTCTCTCTTCCTCAGATTTGCCAGAAATTTGCTGAATAGGCAATGGTACAGCCCAAAGGCGCGTGTGGCTGTTTAACTTCCCTAAACTACATGCGAGTAAATTCAAAGTTTAGAAGATCAGAATACCAAGTCTGTAGTTTTTCATTGAAACGTTAAATTCCTAATTTTTTGGTTTATCTGCAGTGAATAAGTAGAGCTAAGATGATTTTTCAATTCATTTCTTTTTGTGTATGAATATCCCTCGAAGATCAACTAAGGAAAAATGATGCTTAATGCAAGTGGAAGACGGGAAGAAAGATTTCACTCAGATTTCCTGTTGTATGGCCTGTTAATGAAGGCCTTTCAGTAAGGGGAGAAGGAGGTTTAAAATGGAGGTTTTGAAATTCAAAACTCAAAAGACTTGCCCGAATGGAAGGGAACGAGAAGGTACGAACTGTAAAATAACATATCCACTGTGGCATAATGGCCATTAACGAAATATTCAAAACGGAACATACGTGATATTTTGGGCATTAAATGAAGTAAAATCTTGGAGAAAAACCAGAAACTAAAACTTAAATCCGATTTTCAGAGGAATATGAGGCAGCCTAATGTTGAAGAATACACCTAGCAGGCTGTAGATATCAAATATCACTAAGTGGTGTTAATTTTTCTTCTTTCTAAATTCGTATAAACCTCCTAATTTTCCCCTTTTCTTTGATGGATATGAAAATATTCTTTACTTCTCAGTCCTAATTCTTTCACTGCTCTTTCTCTCTATTTATCCTTTAAATTACGTAGATTTTCCCAAAATCTTACATCTTTACACAGCTGGTGACCAAACACTCCCTACCACACACCCATGTGGCGGTTCGCAGGGTAGTATGTAGATGTAGATAGCATCGTTATAGTAGGAGGATATTTTATATCACCCTATAGATGTGAATTGAAATCTGCGTAAACTTCATTAAGTCGGCGACAAAGTTTGAAAGTGATGATGAGTCTCATTTACTTCAAATATATTTTCGCGAGGGAAAATATAATTACGAGTGAAAAATTTGAATTCAGTGAAGCAAGTGTATAGCATTTATTTTTTATATTTTCTCTGCATCAGAATTATGACTGTCACGAATGATTCCGTGGCATTTTTTGGCAAACTGTTGTTACTGTTAAATGAGCTTTACAGCACCGTCTGTTCAAAGAGTTTACGATTTCTCTCAAATGCCTCATACTTGTCAGGTAGACGACATTTTTTCCATGATGAAAAGATTTCTATAAAGGAGAAAAGCCCAACCCTAACACAACTTCTTCGTTTTAAAGAATTTTATCCATTCTTCGCATCTAGGTAGGCAAACTATTCTCTGCTAAAGTATGTATTGGGGCGAGGAACCAGTCAGCGCGTAAAATATTAATGATAATAATTGTTGGCGATGTATCCGTGTCTCCAGTTGAGAAATACCGACCTGTTCCTCGGATACAACGCTCTGCGCATCAACTCGCATGTTCCCGATGCCGTAATTGGATGAGGCGAGGCTCTGTTGTGATGCACATTTCTTGATCAGCTCTGAGAGGCACGGATGAGCTGGGGCTCTGCGGTGGGAAGGAGGATCATCACAAGATAAAAGCCTCACCACGCTCGCCAGCGTCACGTGTAATGCGGCCCTCCCTTCCTGCCACCCCCTCTCCTGTACTGTCCAAAGGTTTATCGTTTTTCCCTTCGACCCTTCCCCCAAATACTCGCTTGGCCTCCTACTCCTCCTCCATTCAATTTCCTCCTTCTCCTCCTCCTTCCGTCCACCCTTTCGACAACAACAAACATCTCCTTTGCCTCTCTCTTTTTTTAAGCCCCTCACCATCCGTTCGAAACCCTTTCGTGTGACAACCCTCCCTCCCTTATCTCTTAATACGTCCGCCGCCCCCTTTTGCGTGTGTCATTCATTCTTTCTCGTCCGCTTATTTTTTTCTTCCCGGGGCCATTTTTTCGGAATGACGTCTCGCCTTCTTTCAGCCATCCCGATATCCTCCTCCGAAAGTTGAGAGGAGAGGACAGGATGGACAGGGCAGACGAGGGAGCCAGCACATCCTGGAGTAAACACACCCGCGACGCACAAAAATACACCTTTAAGGAGTTAAACCCATCACAGTCCCCTCCCCCACTACCCCCGTCCGTCCCACTTCTCCCCCTCCCACCCTCGACATCCCTCCTCTTCCCGTGTTTCCTTCCTTCCTTCCCCAACATACACTCTCCTCTTCCCTCCCCTCACCCATTCCTCCCTCCGTTAGCTGTCCCTTCGATCTGGGCCTCACTCGGGGAACGGGGGTGACCGAAAACATCCCTCCCTACCTCCCACACGCTCCCAGTACCTCAACCTCTCTCACTGGGATAGGACTCGCCATCCCTGCACCAATACACCTCACTGCTGCTCGTTCGAAGGTCTACGTCACTCTCTCCATCTCTTCTCTCCATCCCAATCTATCTCCACCTCCTCCTCCCTAAACATAGTGGCCTTCTCCTCTAAACCACGGTGGCGGTGGGGTAAAGTCCTCGACTGCTAACCCGAGGGTCGCGGGTTCGAGTCCTGCCTGGGTAGAATATTATCTGCCCAGGACATGGGTGTGTGTGTTCGTCTCTTGTTAATGTTAAAACACCCAATTTTAAAGGCCTTTGTTGGGCTGTTTTCGGGGTTGTGAGTATAAATAAATTTAAAAAAGATAAAAGCAAATTTTCGATGACATGGAATATTACCTGGCTGTAAGTACTGATCCACTCATTATACCGCTGTCATTGGGAATCGGGTTGGTGTGATGGCTAGAGTACTCGCCTACTACATGGGTGGCCAGGGTTCAACTCCCTGTAGAGGAGGAAGTTTTTCAGGGGAAACCTGTTCCCTACTTGAGTGTCTTGTGGAGGGCACTTCAAGTACAGTGCTCCGTCTGTCGGATGAGACGTTAAACCGTGGTCCCCTTGGCGCCTTTCGTTAAGAGCAGGCTAATGCCGACGCTGGGTTTCTATCCATCCTTCCTCCCTTACCTATCCCATATGGCACAAATGACCTTAGTTGTCGGTCACCTCCCTAAATATCCAATCCAATCCGGTGTCATCAATAAGAAATACCTCTTTACCATAAATATTGATATGCCACATGAGAAATGCTTGGCATTAAAGTGAAAAAACATGAGATGATACTGAATATCCGAAACAGCTACCATTTGTGATATATTTGCAACAAAAAGTAATGGTCTCTTAAATACTGATCCTCAGTTGCCTCAGTCATTATTCAAACATAAAATGGCAAAAAAATTTGGAACTCTACTTACTTTTAAAAGTTTTGTCAATAATTTTCACGCTTACTCTCATGTGTTACTTGGAAATGAACGTATTCTGCCAACTGATTACTCCAGTTAAAATTATATCGGTGTCTCATATCATTCAATATATTGTTGAATATGGCTGAGACCTTCATTTAGTGTCATGTCCCATCTTTTACAGGAGGTAATGTCATTCAGGAAGACTGTTAAAGCAATGTGTTGTCTTAAAGCGACCTTACATTAATAATACTCCACACACCATGCATCGAAATTCCACAAATAATAGTTGACGTATCAACTACGACTGTTATAAGTTATTATTCACCATTCTTCCGCCAAATTAAAAAATATGACACTATGCCAATTCCTGTGGTTAGATTTGTACTAACGGTTTATTGATTTTAAGGCAGGGAAAGAAACCTACGGCCCACCAAAGTGTGATGGATTCATTCTTTCAGAATGGAATTCTGTAGTGGTGAGCTATATGTTGCAAGAAGTCGGAAGAGAGAATATCAAAAGAATTTCGTCATGCTCGTAACATGACTAGATTAATTTTTTCCGCGACTAAGGACATATCACTAGCCTGAGTTGTTCAAGAAAATTAAAAAAAAGTGGACCATTTTCCAGGTGAAAGATTTCAAGATCTCGAGGAATTTACCGGACCTTGGGGAGCAAGAGCAAATTAGCCGAGAATTTTCCGTTAATTAGCGTTGGATGTGGAATTAGGATTTCATGCTATCTTTGGAAATTTTGGGATTTAACCCCTCATTCAAGTACAATAATATCTTGAGCCAGTATCTTTGTGCATAGGTTCAAGACTATCGTTTAATATCTGCATTATCATCTAATGAATTTTTAGTCACATCACAGAGGCTAATTCTAAACAGAGACATACTAATTATATCAAAAATCTCAATACAATATTGTTCTTTTCTTGAAAGCAAAATATTTTGTATTATTTGAGCACACAGCAGCATTTTTAGGAGGACCCTACTCTTATCTATCATTAAATAACACTGAAGAGACTGTGAGTTTACTGTGAAAGATGGCCGTAAATGCAGTACATGCCTTCCTTTAATCTACAGGTTTCGACGGAAAAGACTACTTTTATTTATTCCCCTTGGAGAATTTTTTGATCGGCGCGGGCCTCAAAGAAGCGCAATAGTTAGAAATTGATAAGGAGCACTTCCACAAATAATTTTTTATCTCTTCTCTACGTTGGCCAAAATTCATACAAATTTGGCCACATGTCTCTTCCAAATCCCTCCTAGAAATGAGTTGGACGAAGGCAGAGTGAATTTTTTCACGCGCGTATTTCAACCGCACCTTGGCCCACTTTAAGACTTGACGAAGAATATAAGGTGGAGGTTGGCGAAGACGTATTCTTTTCCTGCAAAGAGCTAAGTATTTTCCGGGAGACCTCGGGTAAATTGTGAGGGAAATCGAGTCGTACAGTAGGTACGATATGAGAAGAGCAGATGGACGATGGAAGAGAAAGAAGGAATGAGCAGCTGTCGTTTGACCGCTTATGACCATTTCGTGCCATTCTCCAGATTCTCAATTTCCCAAGATCCGATTCACAAAGCCGCCACTGGTCAAACTACAGACCCAAATTGCTTGCTCAGTCAGTAGCATATCTACTTCATGAAAGGCTACACGTATGTACATACATATGATTTAAATGCTTGGCGTAGCGTAAATTATAAGCGCTAATTGATGGCGTATAGCAAGCTCCCACATAGATTGGTCACTAACCGACTCGTGGAGCGGGCATATTCATTTTTTAAATGCATACATCAAAAGGTAAACGGCTTGTTCATAGCTTCGCCTGCTTGACCATAAATTTAAATACGTAGACCACTTTGTCTATTTGTATTATGTAGCGTATACTATGATTAAATATATTGTTTTCATGCAATATAAATAACTGTTTACCAATTTCTATTTAATTATGCAATTTATTTATTAGTTTTTGGCTATTTCGCCAACTTTTTTGCCTTTTTACAGGATTTTCAGCTGGTAATACGATAGTCTATTATTAGTCAAGGCCTACTTAGACGAATGTTGTTTAAAATACTTATATGTCTTCAAAGCAATTTCGCTCCAAATAAGTGGTCTCTCGGAGAAAAGTCGGGCAATATTTCTATTTACAGCTTAAGAATTAGTAGTATTCATTTTTTATACTCTAAGCACAAAACTCATTTGCGTGACATATTATAAGCTACTCTATAAAATTTTTACTATTGATGTAATTGCACGATAATGCGTCATCAGAATATCCAAAATATAATCAAGCTGTGCAAAGTGTTCTTCTGGGCAATATCTCCCTAGATGTCGCGACTCAAAGATGCCGGCTTACTTTGTGAATGAGATACATGAGAGGGCGTGAAGGGCAGGGTTGATGAAGTCGCTGAATATCGCCACCTTTCAGACATGTCATGACGGTACTATGGGGTCGTTAGCCGAGAGTAGCATGGTTGCTTAAGCATTTACGCATCACCCTACTTCAAGTATTTGACCGTGTTTTCCTTCAAAGGTAGGTGAGAAAGAAGTAGGGCCAGTATCACCGTTATAGCAACGGCCGTTGGTCGAAGTTTGAAGTGGACGCCTGGTGTCAGTTCCATAAGTTGTAAAATGTAGTTGCCTTGAAAGTGATAAGGGTAGTTTGGGCGGCATTTTACCAACAAATCAATGTATTTGGTATGATTTTAACGAAAAATATCTCACCCTTCTAATGAAACCAAAAAATTAACCCCTCACGACATTACTTTCGGAGATATTTGCCAAAAAATACCAGCCCTTTTACAAGGGAAATTTTACGTGTATGCACTTCAGAGAGACATCATTTACAAAATGAGGAATTTTTAACACTTAAATGGTGTGACAAACTAACAGCGTGTAGTTTGTATGTTTTCCCTACTATATTTTGAAATTAATCATATTTTCGCACTTTGTCACCGCTGTAGATTCTTGGGTATCCCAAAAAGCCTTCCGTTTTGAAGGAGTTTCAAACGTACCGCGCGAGAAAAATGAGTCAAGTTAAAGACGTATTTAGATATTTTCATTTAATTACTTAAATTTTCTGTCATATAAAACTATGTTATTAGACCAATTTGAATGTAATATTTAATTGATGTATCCATTATTAGACCAATTATAATGTAATATTTAATTGATGTATTCTACAGCTGGTGAAATTAAAACGTATAATTCGAATATGGTCTATATTATGACTAGGGAACTATCTCGCTCGGACTAACTTAAGGGAGTTGTGCACTTGCAATTCACTACTGGTTCCAACGGTTTAAATGCCTCGTCGGATCATTTTCCAGCAGCTGACCCACTCTAAGGAAATAATCCTACCACATGTCTGACTGAGCGCCCTCGAGTTGCACGCTCCATTACTTTTCATATCAAAGTAACACGTAACAGTTGAACTTTGAACTAGGTCGTTTGAATTTTGTGAGGAGTAAGACTCTTCTGTCACGAGAAATTCCACTTTTTCTTTAAAAAAAGTGTCCTTGTTGGTTAGCCCAGCAAGAATTGAGCGCGTCTAGCTTTACAGAGTTGGGAGTTAGGTTTCTTGGGAGTCAAGGCGAAGAAAGAGGAACATAGCGGTGGGGGTAGGAAGGGAACGTTTCTCCTCAAAAAGGCTTTCCGCGATAAAATGGGCTTCCTCTTCACACGTCTTTTGCTCGAGGAAAGAGGATAGGTGACAAGGAGGATGTCGCTCATATTTATTTTGAAGCGTAGCCGAAATGGAGTTCATCGGTCGTACGAGATTTTTAGTGAGATTATGCCTAATTGTGTATAGCCCCTCAAATTTCATGAATCACTACTCGAAAACTGTTTTCATTGATCTTATCATTTCTGAAATTATAGGACGCAGGAAAATATCGTTATTTTGACCTAGTTTACCAAAGCAACCCCAAATGAAAGGCTCTTCGCTGTAGTGTTTTCATGTTGCAAGTGAATGGTTTAAATCAACGATTTTAAACGGGTAAATATTTAACTCAAAATGAACTTTATATCATGATAAAGTTTTTCTGATAAAAGATGCAAACTATAGGGTGAAAGTAATTTATATCTCATCTAATCTGCAACTTTTACTTTGCAAGCCAATGCTTTTTGGAAATACCAGGACTTTCGTCTACTGACACTTAAACAATCACTGGATCGATGTTCTTACTCAAAGATGGATAAAATCGTCTCTTCTAAGCTTTCCCAATTTCTTTTGGTAAATAAATAATATTTAGAGTTAGTTCAAGTTTTTTCATGACCTATTATATGCAGCCATATCATCATCATAGATCATAGAAAACATTGCCGTAATGTTCATGAGGGAGAGGCTACTTCATAGTACCACACTAAACATTCTTTCCCACCTAATGCTTTTTTTTACTGTCATTATTTACCAAAAATAGGGTCGTTAAGATGCGGAGAGTAAAAATATATATTATCATGCTAAAATGAAAGATTTATGCCTAACAAGGTTCATGAAATGTTTTAATTTAGCTGAAATATGGCCAACTATTTCTCAATACACTGAGAAGACTCACTGAACAGTCTTCCTTCATCATTTCGCTGCCTTATTTTTACTCAAGAGCTTACATGTAGGAAGTAAAAATATCTAAAGATATTTGAATAGTATGATAGGGAATCAAGCAATTATAGGTTTCTTAATTTTCAAGTTTAGCTTTTGCATCAAGGACAAATATACTATCAATATTTAAATCAGAACATGCCTCTAAAATGCTGAAAAAAATTATTTATTGAGATTAAATCTCATACAAGTACTAGTATGTTTTTAATTCTGTCTTGATTATAAACGAAATATACAAGTCCAACAAAAACAATTTTCGTGAATTCCTTATAAATTTGTTATATATTTCTTATGCATTTCTCTAGATAAAGATAGAAGATCGATTTAAACGTTTGAGTATATAACTTCGTATTTGTCAATGGCATTTTCGAATTACCTCCTTACGTCAAGCAAAGGAGTAAATTGTTACTTTGCTTATAGAAAGAGATACAGTTGGCTCAATTCTGAGTCAGAGGGTGCGATGTTTTACCGAACTTCTTTCCTACTTGTGCCGTATATTCTGGTTTGGTTTGACTCCATTCTAACTGGTTCCATTCCATTTTGTCTCTCATGTGTCAGACAGCGCAGACATACCTTAGGGCAAATTCCAGTCGGGCTACGTGACGACGCTCCGCCGACTTCGCTATTTCTGGTGAAGAATGGGAGGGGGCACTGGCCCCGGGCATAAGAGCAGACGGGGCGAGGGGGTTTGTTATATTATGATGAATGCTGACTGAGGCAGCTGAGGGCGTCCCGACGAAAGTAAGGATGGGATCGGGAAGGCAGTGGGCGGGTTGGTGTCCTCGTGGCAGGTGCCCATGAACAGACGCCTGCACGTTTGATGTGGGGTGTAGGGAGGGAGGGGGGAGGGGGAGAAGAGGCTGAGGGACGCAGACTGGACCAGAATCCTATTCTTCTCTTCATTTCGCAGCGTGGAACAGCTTTGGAAAACGCTCTCGCACTTTTTGTGTGGGAGGGTCGTCGCCTTTTTCTTCCCTGTCGTTGCCACGTGGGAATATGTAGCATTGTGTGACGGGGGAAGGAGAAGAGGGGGAGTTATGTGAGGGAGCAATCTCTAAAAGTTGAGTTCCTGACATTCTCTTGTCCCCGAGACCGCGATCCGGATTCGCCTTTTGAGGCGTCGAATAGAGTGGGAGGAGAAGGGAGGAGGACCAATTGCATGCGAGTAGGTGGCGCAGGAGAAGGAGAAGAAGAGAAGGAGATTGAAGAAAGAATCCGGAGCTCTCTTTCTCTCCACCAACCTCTTTCACTTTTCCCTCTTCTTCCCGCAAAACTTCTTCTCATTCCCTCACAGCGTACTCCAAAACAGACCGCGGGGCCAGTTGGGTGTGGTGGAGAGCATTTTATTGTATTTTTTTCTCCTCTTTCGTCGTCGATACAGAACTTGAATGGCGTGGGAGTCATCCCTCCTGTTCCGATCGAGCCTTCAAACTTATCTTTCTCGCTGGAACAGGCGAGAGACAAGTGGAAATCGAGGTCACGTGTGGCGGCGATACAGCGGAGGACGTATGTCAAATTCTGACAGTTGGTCACATAGAGAATGTAAAAGGTGGGCGATGAAATTGGGACTTTTTGCTGCCCCAACCAGTCATAGGCTATATAGTGTCAGAACTGTCACGCCATCAATGTCTGATAAAAGTGATGCTTTGTTAGAGCAGATTACCAAAAGCGGACTTGGACTGGAAGTTATTCTTCTTACCATCCCCTAGTTTTATTGATAGAGGGAATATTACCCATAAAAGATCATAAAGCAGTATTTTATAAACTTTTCGCTGACTGTATTTTGGAGCTTTAAAAAACTTCACTTACAAGATTTTCATCATCTAACAGATAATTATTACGTTGAAATAACCACCAGGAAAAAAAACGTATTTCATCTACTGCTTTGAATACCTACTACAACAACGGATACTTAATTTTCAGAAAGAAATGTGGACCGGGAAATTTATTTCACAAAAAATAGTTCCAATATTTCGGTTGCCGATAGCAACCTTTTTCGCAGGTAGGAAGGACACAAAACTGGACGGGGGAGGGAGAATTGGTGCTGAGGTAAAGTAGCGGAAGGTAGGATGGGAATAGAAGGGGAAGGAGTGGGGTCGATATAAGATGGAGGCATTATGGGCTCCAAATAGCTCCATATAGGCCATTTCTAAGACTTATAGGTGAACTGTAGACGAGGGAGGGAGGACGGAAAATCAGAACGCGTGCTTTAAAACATTTGCCGAAAAGGAGGTTTTAGGTAGTCTTGAGAGTGAAAGAGGAAAGATGCGAACTGGTAGGAGAATTTACAAGATGAACGATGACCGATCAACCAGGACCTGAGGGGATTCTTATGTTAGCTGCACAAGAGAGTGTGAACAATATTGTAGAAAGTACAAGAAATAAGAGACATAATATTATTATATAATGTTTTTAATGGTTCTTTTCTTAATAATGACCCTCTTTCATTCTTCTCAATCCATATATGCATCTCTTCATTTCACCTGTAATACCATTTACCTCAAAAGATAATAAAAGTGTTATTATTTTTAGTGGCGATTCCAACATCCCGGCTATAAATTGGGATAGTTATAGACTAGAGCAATTTTAAGAAAGCGTGTATAAGAAACGCCTTACCCAATACACTTTCAAACCAATCTCTGACTAAAGGAGTGAAGATAGGAAATATACAATTAGACATTTCTGCTGTCAGTCACCCTGCAATGATTAATCACGTTGAAATCCTCGAAGGTATTAGCGATCGTAAAGTTATTTTTTCGACCTTGAAAACAACAGAAGTGTCCACTGTAAAACCTACATGTAAAGTCCACTTATTTGAAAAATGCGATTACAAAAAATTTGGAGGGACGTTAGAAGCTTCATTCACGGAATTATTAGCTACAACAAAAGAGAAGTCCTCACCAATTCAAACAGGTGTGTAAAAAAACTAGATGGTATAACCACAGAGCAAAAAGGGAGCTCAGGAGACAGAGACAATTACAATACATAAAAACTTAATTAAGTCAGGTTACAAAAGAACGGGGCTTATGGTGAGAGAAACTTGCGTTTCTCAACGCTCGAAAACAAAAATAATAATGCTAAGTACTTTGAAAAACCTCAAAAAATAATTTCTGGGTAAATTACTAGTAAAAAAAAACTCCAAGTCATGCTGGTCTTATGTCCAAGAGCTCCTGAGCGAATCTTCAACTGTAGTCTGTAATAGGCGTTAACGGTAAAGTAGTCACGGACAATATAAAAAAATGCCAATTTATTAGATTCCTACTTCAAAAGTGTATACAATAAGGAAAACAGTACATAATCCAGACATTTCTATTAGTAATGAACCCATGGCTCTAATTGAATAACTAAAATTTTGCGTCTGATTAAGAGTTGCCAGTCCTAAAGTCCAGGAGGAACACCCATAGGCATCCTCTAACAGTAAGTGCCAGAGTTTGAACCATTGCTAGAAATCATATTTAGCAAATCATTATTTTTTTATCATCATTACCAAAGGCAAGGTACTACATGACTGGAAAATAGCAGATGTCACACCAATATTTAAAAAAGGATATGGTCATGACCCAGGGTATTACCAGCCTATATCGTTTACATCGCTTTTATGCAAGGTTTTCAACCACATTGTTGTTAGCAATATTATAACCTTCCTGGGTTGACGAAATATATCACATGACATTTTACATGACAATGACAATTTCCGGCCTCCGGAACGGTAAATCTTGCGGAATAAAACTTGCACTCGTCCTTCACAACATCATTAAGACTAGGATAATCGAAGAAGAAAGTTTAAGCCTTATACCTTGATTTCAAGATAGCACTCTATAAAGTTCCAAAAATAACACACATATACAAATCGCAATCACGCGGAATAAATAATAAAATTATGAATTGGATACAGGATTTTCTCAGTGATCGCAAACAAAGAGTAATTTTTGATAGTGTTTTGACTGACCACATTCGGTATGTCACAAGGAAGCGTGATTGGCCCACTTTCATTCATAATTTATATGAATGACCTAACTTATCGTCTTAGCTGTAAACTATGACTGATGACTGAGGAGCCTTGTCGAATGCCTTCTTTTAATGAAAGAATACATTGTTGTTTAGTTAGTTATCTTAGTGTCAGACCTGTGATTTTTAGCTGTAAATGGAAGTGCCAAAAACAGATTTACGAAGAAAAGTTAAGGTATTTCTTTCGACAACATAAGAAAATACGCACCAAAAATCGGAGGATTCCAGCGTGCGAGTCGAAGTGGAAATATATTTTATATTTATTGCCAATCCTATTTCAACATCAGTGATGTCTAATTATGAACACGGAAAATACTGCTTTCAGTGACAGAAAAGCATGAGTAGTGACTGTTTCACACCCACCTGCCATGGGATCGACTCTCTTGGATCCAATCTTTTCTTCTAGGTATTTAGCAGCCTACTTCTTATCATATTTTTGCTTGGAAGTGAATCCCGATGATATTGTGCATAATCGGTTAAGTGTATTTAAACTACTTAATAGAAATGGTTATTGTATTGATGTCTGGTATTTATCAATTATATTTGATCCAATTCAAAATATCGAGTATAGGTCAGTGTTAGTGATTTAAACAATCATCTTTGCCAGCGTTTTGGAATTAAATGAATTCCATCATCAGGACTTAGAATTTTTATATAAGGGTACTGGATCATTAACAATACATATTGCGGTAAAACCTGCCATGGTCATAACTCTTTGGATAAAAATAATCACAAAAGTTAAACAACATCATCATGATGTGCGTTGTCTCGAAAGTCTAATAAAAGAGGTCGATGGAAGAATATTGTGATTATATTTTAGCAATATTTCGGATATTGCAACGGAAACCGTTGAGATTCTGGTAATTAAACATGTCATGGAATTTTCAACGGTCATTATTTAGTAGACGCAAGGCTTTTATTTAAAGTGTCAAGATCCCTCAAGCACCATGGCAACACATACTTGTTAAGTGCCCATGGGTCATTTCAGTTGGTTTCTAGCTAAGTAAAAGGTCCGGTTTGGAATGTAACGTCTCAATGTCCTCACTGCAAAACGATGAAATAAGTTACCGGTAAACCCCAAATGTCAAAAAATGACTGTGCCAGAAGAAGAAGAAAAAACTGGTGAACAACGAGCCCTAAGCATTATCGACAGTGCTTTAAGGGAGTCAATATCTATTGTAGGAGGCCATTTCAATTTCGAAAAGGTTAGCACAATAAGTGACCATTATAAAAACAAATCCAATGAAAATACTCTCGTAACCTACTTCACCTATTCACCTCCCAAATCTTCACTTATTTACACGACTTCTGCCCTAATATCCCCTGCCACACGCCCAAGCGGCGGCTCTCAGGGCTGTATGTAGATGTACATACTTGGTTTCCTAGTCCAATAAAAATTACAAATTTCAAACAATATTCTTAAACATTGCTCTTGTTAGCATCTCGTCATAATAACATATATTTGACACGAACTATTTTGAATTAAAGTTCACACCTTAATTATGATTTAATTGCTGCTTTTCAATTCAAAGTCTCTAAGTGATTAACTGGAAAGGTTTGTATAGTGAAACCAGTCAACAAGCTAAAAAGCTAACAAAATTTGATGCTGAATCACCTCAAAGGTGCTCTGTCGCGGTATTTTTTAGGTCTTTCCCCATTGAGATAACATTATCTCAAATGAAAAATTAATTCGTGGATTTCCAGGCAGTTTCATTACAACACCCAAGGATTCTAAAACACTTATTCCATCATCATTTCCTTGATGATGGCATAAGTTTGCCGAAACATAGGTCAATTTAATAAAACTGTGTGGAAACTCGCGAAGTAATTTTTCATTTTGTGATATTATTATCAATACTTCATTTCCACAAGGCATCGCCTTATACGATAAACTTAATTCTCCTGCTTTGGTAAGTTCACGGGAATGGGTATGATTATCACCATAAAAATATCAAGGTATTTTACCCCAGCGGTGTCTACTCTTTTCTAAGTAAATTATCTTTTTGGTAAGGGAGTGAGGGAAATATTTTAATCCCCTTGATCTATTTTCCTCACGGTAGTGGAGTCATCCTAATGACGGCGCTCTGAGATCGGCGATCAAACTGAGAATTCATTCCTCTCCGGGCCGCCCCCTTCAACTGTTTATGGCTCGATTAACCCGGAGACGCGCAATAAGGAGGGGCAGCGGTGACGTCGAACAGACGGTGGAATGAGGCGACGCGACGCCGACGTCAGCGCCTTCGAAAGACGCACACGCAATCACATTGGCGGCGAAGCACGGGCGCGCTGGGCCTTCGGGTCTTAGACAATTATGTAATATCTCCACCCTATCCTCGATTGGTGATCTGTTGAGAGAAGGTAATTAATGTATGCTCTTTGAGATGACGGCGTCATTATAGTACCATGACAACATGATTGCAAGAATGTTTGTATTTACATAAATGAACGGTGCAGTATGAGAAAAAAGAAAGGCTACTCGCCACAAAACTGAAATTTGAATTATTTCATCTGCCTGTATGAATAGTCGGCACTTAGTTCGGGTTCCAATGAAGCTACACCCCATAGTATATATAGCATTCAAAACATTCAGTTCCGATCCTATGTCATACTTACGAAGCGGAGCTGGCGACAGTGGCTTGTACAAACTTGCTGTCGGAAGTTATGGCATCTGTCATCTTGACACTTCTCGTATAAACGCTATGGAATGACATTTTACCCGCAAAATTTTAATATTGCAGGTAGCACAGGGAAATAATAAGAGTACCTAAACGTAACAATGGCGTATAAATTAAAATGCATTCAAAGTAGCCCTCAGGAGGTTTGCAATCCATGCTATAGTGGACGCCATGGCGGATTGATACGACTAGTACATATGGTCAGCTAGTAATAACTTCTCTTTTATCAGACCGTGCCAGCCTTTTCGTGGTCGTGAAGTTGGATCAATGGAAAGAGGACCGTGAAGGGTGCACGCCAATTGGGAATCAAGGACTGGAAATGGCTTTGTAGGGAATGCTAGTACTAAACATGAGTTGGGCACTATAACCCTCTTTAGGTGGAGAGGATTAACCAACAGCACTCCTAAACTAGAGGCTGATTTCTTCAAGTTTTCATATCATCATATTTATAGATTTTGTCTGAGAAGACGGCATCAGTCTTTTCATTTTCAAGTCCACGTTTATCCATTATTCTCATCTCTCTGGTCTATGTCAAACTTTTTCTCGTCAAGTAAGTTCTTAACTTGTTCCTAACCTTATTTAGTTTTGATAATAAAGTTGTGTACCAAGCTTTTAGCATAAAATTAATTGTTAGTTAGCGGCTGTAGGCATGATTTTCTAAGTTAGCTGGTCCCTAGTCGCAATTCCGTTACCCGATGAGTTTTTTTACCTTGGTTTACTCTGGATTCCAAGTCATGCTAGCCTTCAATGAATTTATTCAACATGAAATGATGATTTTATTTCAGTATCATGCGAAAATATATTCCATCCAAACGGCGCTGACTGAGGAGGAAAGAAAGGTTATTTACAACGAAGCTGATTTCGAAATTTTGTCCCTTTCGTTGTCCCAAATATATAGTCGGGACTTAAGCCTGGTTACAATCCATGTATAGCATACATTGTATACCCATTCAGTATATACCAAGCACAATATTCAGTTCAATCCTAGGACTAACTTGATGAGATGAACGGATAACTAGCACTTATACAAACTTGTGGACGGAAAATACTCCATGCTAACAATTAAAGGCAGCCATAATCTTGACACATCTCGTAAAAACGCTAAGAAATGAAGTTTGACCCGAAGAGGGAAGTTTACAAAGCCGTTCAGGAGCGTTATAAGAGTTAAAAAAAATAAACTATCTAAGATACCGGTGCCAAAACAGCAAATTCAGATTTTTTGTCAAATGCAGTTGTTTATATTCATGAGAAGTCGGTTAACACCAATAAACATCCTCCGTGCTTCACTGTTGGATTTTACTATGACTGATGTTTTGACATTTAATAGCATAGTACTGTACTTGAGAGCAGTGTGTCATTTAATGCCACAAAAATACGATTTTATGTTGAAATGAAGTAATTCGTAGGTTTTTGTAAGTTTTAAACGGTATTGGAGAGTCAAGTACCATAATAAAATATACCATCACAAAGAAAAGCTCTTTTTAAAATACTACAATTGCCTACTTTTTCTATTTCAAATTTAAGCACATTTTAATTGGTATGTGTATGTATCCAAGCTTGGGCCGCACAAAATCCAGCAACACTTGAATAATTGTTTTTATGAGGATGATTTCTGTCAGCGTGCGATACAAAACGACACCTGGCACATTTATTACGATTGTAAATGATTAATCCCATAGTTTACGCCCACTTCATCTCTAATCGCAATCGCTCAGTGGGAAATTTATCTGGAGCATCAAATCATCGTCCTCTCTCATGACTTCTACATCGTTCCCTTGTTGGAAACGTGTAATCGCTAAATTATTTCCCTCGAACCGAGAATGAGAAGAATTCGCATCATTGTCGCCAGTGTAATTTTTCGTGGGAAGGAGAGAGGGAGATTTGGCACGGGAGAGAGTGGAAGAGTCGGCTCACTCACGGATGGCTCGGCCGAATCTGCGACAGATGAACGCCTCGGAAAGAGTCCCTCTAGCGGAGACAAATTGCACCGTCTCGCCGGATCTTCCACTCGAGGCGACCTTCCGCATCAACGGTTGCCCTTCAATCTGCCTCGCTTTTTGTTCCTCCCGTGTATTCGTGTGACCTCTGCCCTCCCTCCCTCCATCTTTCCCCCCCTCACTCTCTCCATCTCTTCACTCCGCGCCCACCCTCATTTGCTCCGTTCCTCTCTCCCGACCCTCACTTTCACACACCCTCTCCTTCCCTCTCTCGGTCTTGAGGCCACGTCCCGCCCCTCTTTCCTCTCCTCATTAGCACCCACCCCTCCTCTCATTCACTCTCCTCCTCCAACGCCCCACATCTCTTCCCTCCGATTGCTTCCTTCCTCCCGGAATTATCTTCTTCATCCGCCTCCTCCTCCTCCTTCTCTCTCTCTATCTATCTTCCCTCTTCCTCTCTTTTGCTTCTCCCGATCCCGAAACTGTTTCCACTCCACTTCCGCACGCTTGACTTGACATATTAAATCTCCGAAACTCCCTCTCTGAGGCCTTCACGCTACAAATATTTTTTCCTTAATTTTCCGAAGCAAATTCGTGGTCCAGTGATTTTGAATGCCTCACAAATGTTTGAAGACATCCGATTTGTGATGTTCCATTGAAAATTGGCACTCGTGGAAGGGTGGGGGTGGGTGGCTCTTTAATGTAACAGATTATTTGTTTGAATTCTTTTGTTTCGGGGCTCCGAGGGCACTATTCAAGAGACATTGATTTAAGGGATTTCGAAACTAATAAGGGTACGTTCTGTGTTATCTTACGTAGGTAAACATCGCGCGTAATATAAGAAATGAAAATGTTGTATTAGCTTCAGCTTAACGCGAGGGACACCTGATACTTGGTCCTAAATAAGCAGTCAAATTACATATATAATTATTACTAAAATTATCCATCCTATCTGTGATCCAACTGCAGTCATCAATGAAATTCATGTGTGGCCATCTTTCATAAGCGATATTGCTCGAGAATACTAGTAATTTCATTAATATAGGTTTTTTTAGTGAAAAGCCGTTTCAAATGTATAATAATTATATAACTTGCGAACCTTATCGGGTTATTATTCAATTTTTGCGATAAATCACTTCAAGGTAGCGTTTGATCGCCGACAAATGGCTCTGGTATGGAAGGTGTCATGTGGTTTAAAAATAATACTACTCGGTATTTGATTGAAATTTCAGGTGGATTTAAAGTATTCACGTCTCAATAAATTACTCCAAATCGCCTGGAAACCTAAGATGGTGTTCATTTGACCCTACACCGATATTATTTTTCTTGACAAACTTATTCGCCTTCAAAAGTTATTCGACTCAGGTGATTCTTTTCAATTAACTGAAAACAGTTAAATTCGAGCAAACTGCTTGCTAGATTTTTTTATGGTCAAGCAAGCAAGCTTCAATTTTTAGGTTTTTTTGCCGTTCTTGCAGTCTGATAATAAGTTTTTACGGTTGGTTGAGTGACTCTGCCGCTTGAGTATGCTTGCTCTATTGAGTCAATCCTTTCTACATCAACATCTACATGATACCTGCAAGTCACTACATAGGTGTGTGGCAGGAGGTATTAGGTCACCAGCCGTGTAAAGATGTACGTTTTTGGGAGATAAAATGGTGACATGTATTATAGGAGTGTGTTTAGTGGAGCTCAATTTTTATTGTGGCCGCTTATTGTTCACGGAAAGAACGAGTTTTTGTACCAATCTGTTCGGCAGTGTATTTTTCATATTTTATCGCATCTGTCAGACATAGAGATGCCATGAGGAGTCATTATTATATTTTCTATGTCGCTCTGAAAAATGTCAGTTCAGTGGTATTTATCAAACAACCAAAGCCGAGCGTGTAGCCTTCGAGTCTCTAGGAGCTCTTATCTTAATCCCTTTAAAAGTTGTGAGACACTTTATGTACTCTCGAAGTAATTTTTAACAAAGCACGCTGCTTTCCTTTATATTTAATTAATTTTTTTTTTAATATATAAAAATATTTTACCAGGGTCCCAAATGCTCGCAGCGTATTTGAGGTGTGGTCTAACCAGAGCGAAGTAGCATCTCTCATTGACTTTTTATCCGAGGAACTTTCAATGATACGCTAAACAAAACCTAGTTTTTTTATGGTGTGCCACATGTTTTGTATGTGTGATCCCCACGATATATCGGAAGTTAAAGTAAGTCCAATATATTTTACTGAATCTGAAGATTTTATGTTTACTCCACCCACAGTATAGGTATGGCATTTTTGCGATGACTTTTGCAGGAAGTGAACTGTATTGAATTTACTGATATTGGATTCTAACCCCCACTCCTAGCACTACAAATAAACGTTGCTCAATTACGTCGTGTATCATGAACTATTCTCGGTTACGCGCCGTGTAAATCCCTCCTTCCATCCAGCATTTCGATGTGCATCTAACTCATCATGATCAGGGATATGTTCTTAGGTCTAAAAATTTACATACAGGTGTTCGCCAGAAAAGAGACACGATATCAATATATTTTGTTCATCCTCACCTTAACGTGTGAAAGATTTTAGCATTAAGTAATTTCAGATTGTCTATTACTTTTTCTTCTCGTTATTCATGTTCTTTAAGGTTGCTATCGCCTATCTCTGAGAATCAAAACAAGTACTAAATTACACATTTTGGTCTATTTGGTTTAATAAATCCTGCTATGCTGCTGATGAGTTGGACGACCTATTGAAAACCAAAACTAAGGTGTGAAATATGAAGATTATTCCACGAGTTTCTTAATGACCACATTTTTCCATCCCGTCGGATACGAAAGCACCATATGTATGGAACACATTTAATCTCTAATTATCTCTAACAAGGTCAAAAAGTAGTCGGCAAAAATCCAATATCGTAATTTAAGTCAATTTTTAGGGTTTTTTGCTCATTAAAAGCAGTTTTAATTAAAATTTTTTATATGCTTTCTCGTGGAAATTGACTACTTTTCTTCTGCAATCTGGGAATTCTCCATTGAGCCAGTTTTTAAACCTCCACATTCAAGGCTGTATTTCCGGAAAAAGTTAGCGTAAAAATCTTATTTGTTTTTCATCTCATTTTATAAAAGGTACTTTAAAGTTAAAGTATTTTGCTTTAGTTTTCATATTTTATCAAATTAAGGACAGAGCCACCCTAACTCTGAAATTATTTTTTTCCAGTCGGAAAATACAACAGGAACCCCATATTTCAATACCCACCTTAATGGGAAAAAACTTGGAAAAGGTGTTATAAAGCTTTTTGCGATCCCTCGGGGTCTAGAGCTGGACGGACGAGTAAAATGGTAAATAACCAGAAGAATTCTACCCATGCCTGATAAACCAAAAGGAAAAACAGTCAGACAAAAGGTAGTCTACATCGTGGTATCACGATAAAATCACTATTGGAGTATGCAACAAGAAGCCCACTAAACCGTGATCTACTCCCCGAATGAGTGGGCAATACTTGAGGAAAGGCATGGAAAATAGACTTCGTACAGTTTTAGGGTCCTGAACTTAATCACCTTGCGTGTTTCTACCTCAAGGATGCTATCCGCTTACAAATCGTATCGTATGCTTTGTATAATAAACAGCGTGTCTGGTGAATACGCTTTCGATGTCGAAACTTGTGTATAAATAAAAATTAGAAGGTGGGCCGCTCTTAACTGCGTTAAAAAAATTGCCTTTTTTTCATAAGGCAATTTCTACGAATTTCATGATTGGTCTTAGTCAGAAAGTGAGACATCTTCCACATAAATCAGTTTTGGTACATTTTCGATCATTTTATTAATGTGATGATAAGAAAATTTGAGTCTGTTCCAATAAAATCATTAGTAACGGTAGCACTTTTTCCATTTGAATGCGCTCTGCGCTGCATAAATCCAGCAATTAAAGTTTTTTATTAGGACTGAGCACAGATGAGTTTTAATACAGAGCTTTACCGGTCATTGCCCTCGCTTCCACGTACCCTTTTTGGTGGCTTGCAGGGTATTACGTAGACTGTCGGGATCTCCAAGGCGATGGAAGTTGCGCCATACGGTACGTGGGTGCAGCGGCTGCGTCCGTCGCCAACCCTCCTCACACGCCCACGTGTTTATCAATCGGACCTGTCTCCCTCTCCTCTTTACCACCCCTCTTCCCCCGTTTCCCCCCCTTTGCCACGTCCCACCCTCTCTCATTCCACCATCCCCCATCCACCTCCTGTCACGACGCTTGCTGCCCAGGAGGTCACCTTCCCAGACGCTCGCTTGCTTCTCTCTCGGCCGCCCTCTCCAAACATAGACATTTACCCTGGGGTAAATGATAAATTTTTTGTACATATTTTGATTTAAACTTGGAAATACACAGGTTGATTATAAAAGGTTTTTCATTATTCGATGAGGTATGTTTATTTATTTATTTATATATTTTTTAAATTTTTCTTAACTAGCCCGAATACAGCACCTACGGTCAATTTATATCAGGGAAATAACTGTAACATCAGACGAACACATACACCCAAGTCCTAGGCAGATATTATTCTACCCAGGCGGGTCTCGAACCCGCGACCCTCAAGTTAGCAGGCGAGGACATTACCCCGACGCCACCGGGGCCGACAATTTTCAAAACGCATTATATATCTAATGATAACTAGCACATAATAACAATCCTAAACACTCCATGTATGGAACATAATGTTCAAAAATGTTTTGTGTATCCTCCATTTGTCATACGACCAACATCTATTGGGTTATCCAGTTCGTCCAGAACATGCAACGCAACGGCTTGTTCTCGTCTGTTGTCAATTGAGCGGCGGTTGATGCAATCATCCAGTGTTGCTGTCAATGGCAGCACGCAAACGTCTTAGATGAACCTTCAAAGGAGAGAGTCACACTGTCAGATCTGAAGATCTGGGAGGCATCTTAAGAGTGATCAATTAACACAGGGAAATTCATTTACATTTCTCATTCTCTAAAACACAGAGAGCTATCCCTCTTGCATATTTGCGGCCTGTTGCCACCCTGCAACCTGGTAAGTTACAAATGTCTGACGCTGGCGCAAATTAATAACTGTGATATGTAAGTTTTTGATCTGTTATCTTTAAAAAGGGGTTGACTATTTTATAAGTAAAATTATAACCCTTGACGTTAATGGAATGCAAAGTTTGATGAATTTTTTATATTCACCCAGTACTTAAAAGGCGTTTTACAAGTTATATTTATTGTACAAGCGAATGAATCATAAAATGCGCGAATTTGTGCACTTGTCTAAATGGCAATGAACCAGGTTCCATTTTCCGTTCAGTCAATTTGACAATTATACAAGGGCTGATATTATTAGCAACTTTACTAGTTAATAGTTTCTTCATCAAGAGTTCGAATAAGCAAATATACCATATAAAACAGTCCAATACATCATCTTTCGCGAATGTTAAACATTTTCTCACTGTAATTATAATTTTGACTAATTAATATCCAAATATCATTATTTGGGGCAAAATATCAAAAAAGCCCCGTGATTAAGAAGAATATTTTACGCCGCTAAAAAGAATGTTTAAGCTAGGGAAGAATAATTTTATGATCCAAAGTAAACTTATTTCCTTCATCTCTACTAACATTTGGCACAATATTAGTCAAAGGAAATTGGACGTTCTAAATAGTGATGAATTAATTAAAATAAAATAACCATGCTCTAAAGTGCCGGGAATTAGTCCGCTAATTTTGACAAAGTTCTGAATGAGGGTGGCTTGACCGTTGATAGCTTAACAGCCAGGAGCACATAAATACAGAGCACGAGGAAGGCAATCACTTGGCGCAGAAAGAATATGTCCAGAAGTTGACAAAACGAGATGGCGGAATTTTGACCGCACTGAAAAAATCGTAAGCAGCGTCTCCTGTATATATTCCAATCTCTTAAGGTAGTTTGAGCGAAAAATCGTTTTACTTAGAAATCAATAAATTTGGTCTCTTTTTAAAGAAAAATATAACACCCTTCTAATGACACCAAAAATATATCCCCTTATTTCATTACTTTTCGAGATATTTGGCAAAAAATACCAGCCCTATTACATGGGATATGGTACGTGTACGCACTCCAGAGAGACCTTATATAAAAAATGAAGCATTCCCTACACTTGAATCTCGTAAAAAAATCAAAAGTGTGTAGTTTGTGTTTTTTCTGAACTATTTTTGAAAATTAATCATATTATAACCGCAGTAAATTCTTCGGAATCGCAATAAACCTTCCGTTTTTAAGGATTTTTAAACGTACCACGCAAAAAAATAAGTCAAGTTAAAGATTTATTTAGATATTTTCATTTGATTACTTACAATTTCTGTCATATAAAACTATTTTATTGCACCATTAACATTACAATATTTAATTCGTGTGCCTCACAGCTGGTGAAATTAAAACGTATATATCAAATGTGGTCTCTATTATGATTAGGGCACTATCTCGCTTGCACTACCTTAAGCACTTTCTCGTCCACCCTGCCCATAATTCAATATTAGAAAGAGAGAGTCGGAGAGTCGCCTATAGGGTTACTATGTGGGTGGAAAGTAGGAAAGGAAGTTGGAGGAAGTCTGCCGGACGAGGACACGAAACCACTCTTGCCCGACGTCCTTCCCCTTAAACACCCCTCTCCACACCATCCCCTCCCCCTATGGGGATGGGGTATGTCGCCCTATC
Organism: Ceriagrion tenellum; assembly: GCA_963169105.1. Classification (NCBI taxonomy): domain Eukaryota; kingdom Metazoa; phylum Arthropoda; class Insecta; order Odonata; family Coenagrionidae; genus Ceriagrion; species Ceriagrion tenellum. The sequence continues at coordinate 185,636,312 of OY720632.1, read as the reverse complement.
ACGGTTCCCTCATCTATTTTTTCCTTGCCTCCCCCATTAATATCCATTCCCTCCCCCTTGCCCCAACTCCCCGGAATTTACGGTCGTCTGATCCCGTCTCGGAGGATGTGGATATTCCTTCGAGACGGGACAGTGCGCGTCAGTGTGACACTCTTGAGGTTTGACGAAGCGTGACGCTTTTTCCCATCCCTCTCTCCCTCGCTCCAACACCCTCCCATTCACCCAATTAATCCTTCATCTGAAAAACAACTAAATCAACCAACTTTCTAACCTTCTCCTCTCAAAAGACCCGGCGAACTCTTGTTTTTTGTTCATTGAAAGAAATGGAGTAGTTGTAATTCAAATTCTACAATAGTGTACACTCTACCGTTTCAGGCTTCACTTCGTGGAAGTTAATAGTATCCATATTTAGATAATACAATTTCGTACTTTTCCACAGAATTTTACTTTGTGTGGTACAACGCGTTTCACCGACTTGTGGCATCATCAGTCGGTCCAAGTTGGCGCAATTTGGTGAAATGCGCTGTACCACACAAAATAAAATTCTGTGGAAAAGTACGAAATTGTATTCTCTACCTATGGATCTACACTAGTGGATTCAATAATAGTAGGCAAAATCATTCTCATATTTTTTGTTCATTATAAGTTCCAGCTAAACGCACTCATTATATTGGTAAAGTTTTCCCTGGTTTCTCCCTTGATCAGGAAGGCTTTAGCCGCCAACGTTTTGACGGATGTCTCTGCCACCATCTTCAGAGCTCCTCCACAAAATGCAAAACATTCGTAAGGAAAGAAAGTGCCAAATGCTCTACAAATCCGGTGACACCTAAACCTGACACATTGGTTTATTATTCTGACACGATCAAAGGTTTGATATCAACCAGAAAGATGATGGTAGAGACAGCCGTCGAAACGTAGGAAGCAAGAGCCTCTCTGACACGGTAGGAAACCTGAGAGAAATAAATTCATCAAATTTGGCCGCCGGTAAAACACCAAATCCTTCATCGCATTCTCGGTAGAATGGAAATCAATATTCAAGGGCCTTGCGGAAGCAAAGGAAGAGTATTGCATTCAGTAGTTCCTTACACTTCTCTGTAAGGGATACCAGTTGGTATTTGAGAAATATACTTAAGAAAATATGATAGCAGATCGCCCTGAGATTTTGCAGCGAATACCGAACCATGTCAGTCGTAGAAGCTTACTTCATGCAGGAATCCCACCACCGGAGCTAGTGGTGCGGACAAGAACAACCCCCTTCTGCGACATGGACCCAGGAGTAGCATGGAGAGAAGGCTACGTAGCAAAGGTAGTAGACTGGAGAAGACGGGACAGAGAAAATTGAACAAGAATATCCACCTCGGATGTGACTAGATGGATGAAAAGAAGCTATAGTGATTCAATTTTCTGTTTCACCCAGTTTATTTCGGGTCAAGGGGTCTTTGGGATTGCTTTAGTTGCTTAAAAATGCTGATACTCTGGTGCTCAGTTGCTTTAAAATGCTGATACTCTGATGGGGACGATACAGCTGAGCATATGGTGCTGGTTTACAGCGATTGGAAACAAGAGAGAAGTTAATGCAAGAAAAACAACGGGAACCCCGACGTGGGAAAATATAGTCGATAAAAACCTATAGCAAGAGATCATTGAATCTGAACACTGGAGTTGATTGCTGTAACCATGACTATGATCAGAAGGAAAAAGACCATCGATGAAGGGAGTGTAGCATAGAAATGATTATCCCGGAGATAGAGTTCCGGTCGTAATAAAATTTGTTCAGTAAATGTCTGACGCTATCAGCAAGGCTTGTCGATATCGTTTGCAGATTTGTCCCTTCATGTTACAGAATAAACATATTACCAAAGGAAATGTATCCAGTTCAGATCACTAAAAATAATTTTGTAGATGCGTATTAAATGTTCCTCATTGGTAATTTAAAATAAACTACCCTAGTATGTGAGTTATAATTTTGTGATAGGATAACATAGCAACCAAGAACTATGTACACATTTAAACTCTGAAAATTTTCCCGAAAACAAGAGCTAGGCCTCTATTTCTACTATTCATCAATTAAAATGACATTTGTAATTACCAGGAAAAATGTTTATTGAGCATAATTAGTAGGCCTATCAAAGCCTAGCTCGTATACTGAGTTAATATATTACGCTAAAAAGTAAAATTTAATTCGAAAATTTTTTTCTCTGAAATTATACTATCATGATACGTTTTTATGGACAATGGTCATATAAGAAGATTCTTTTCTACCTAAGAGTGCACCTATCCATGGGTTTCATTTTAACCAAGGGATTCGTCACTGCCTAACTGTTGCTTCTGCCAGGTATATGACTCAGTTTCTAACAGAATTCGATACATTTCTAGTTATATTGCAGATTGTTCAAGATACATTGCTTGGCCTAACCTACTTGATATAGCATCACAGATAATTTATATTACCAGACCGCAATTTTCCTAACTTTTTCTAGTAGCACTTACATTAAAGTATATGTTTCTGATTCCATCCAGCGGATCAGCTCCGTATGTTTTCATTTTATTGACCAAGTTCTGTTCCGTTTCCGTTTGCTCAAGCGTGTAATTAGCTCCCTTATGTATAAATGAAATTTTATGAAACCAAATGTGGAAAGAGCAGGCACTTGGGAAGAACGGGCTTTCACTTCTCTTTCATTGGAAGAATCATGACGTTAACTCGGTCTAGCTCTAAGAAGCTTAAGGGGAAATTGGAAATAGGAAACAGATACATGAGTATTTGTTGAGAATTCAGGAAAATTCTGGCATTTAATTGCAATAATCTTTGGTATGTGTAAATTTTTAATGGAGAGTGAAGAATTATTCCAACTTTACTGGAGAGCCGGGTGCTGTTCACTAGACTTATTCGTAATGTTACAGAATGGGATTTAATTTTTAGGTTTACTCTGAGGCATTTCAAGTAAACATGTCAAAGTTAAATTCATTAATTACTTCGCGTTCTTGATTGATTTTTCTTTTTTACTTTTAACAATACGGTATTATTATTAACACCGTTATTTTATTATTTTTTTATTATTACAACGTTATCGATATTATTACAACTTTAAAGTTTTGGCACTCAGGATTCGGTTTCAGAAAAAGAATGCTGTCCATAATGGAGCATATAAAGTTCTTTTCAACCACTCTTTTCTCATCATTGATATTTAGATGTTGAATATAGTGTCTTCTCTAACGCCGTACAACCTTTAACGTGCCAACACATATTCTGGAGAATATCAATTTAAAGCATAGCAGATAATTGTGGATTTCAGAACCATATTTTGATAGACAAGTTCAGGTATGGGAATTACCTAACTATCAAAAGCGTTAATAGGTTGAAATTTAAATGATATTATTCGATCAATGATGAACCTTTAATGACTTTCTCAGGTCGCAAATGATTCATTCATACACCACGAGGTCATAAATCCATTTATGAGTATTGAGTTTTTTTATTGAACTACTTTCACTCAGACTTTTTCTTTGTTTCTGAAACCAATTCCAAGTAATGCTCAAATGTAAGCAATTTCCCTTGAGTTACATGATTCCTTGTCCTACTATATTTCCTGTGATAATTAGGGTTGTGAAAGAATTCTTATTTTCACCCCTAATTCATCATGGCAACCAAGGCTCAATAATCCCATATGAAATCTCCCATCGGCGGATTAGGGCTTTTGCATATCTGTTGATGCGAGTTTCTCTTCTAACTCTAGGATCCCTTTAAAGTTTGCTTTCTGCCGACACAAGTTTTTAGCCATACTATGAGTTAGAGAGTGGATTCAAAATCATTTCTCGCAACACAATTCTTGTGCATGCTAAAGGTATGCCATTCTTATTTTTAAAATTTAAATGCTTGAATTTTAATCCACATAATGCTAGTATTACTTTTATTCTTTAATGATGTATGACATAATGGTGTTCCAATATTGTAAAGGAAAAATTTGATAACCTTTCGTGTTTCCTTTTCATCATGGGGTTTCGAGACAAATTAAGAGTCGTAGTCACCAATTTGTCTTGAGTGCTATAAATTGTTAAATGTTACTGTTAAAAAAGTATGATAGGACCTAAATTTTACGAGAAAAAATTAATAATGACTGGATTTCATTTTATGTGCCCACCATTATTCCTCTGATGAGCCATACTGGTGCTCATTTCTCAGATTATAACCTTACATTTTTCAAAGCTACATTTTAAACATGTAATATTAGAATCAGAGCATATTAATTTCACTCAATCAATGAACATTTACTCAGTATGGAATATTCACACCTCGTGACTTAATGCAGTGTGCACGAGTCCTACATTTATCTCCATAAATGTTGATACATTTCGTTATTTTTAACGAACTATAACACACGAGTCAGGGAAAGAGAACCATCTCCTCTCATTTAGGGCTTCAGTTTTGTACTTTAATATTCAGAAAAGCACTCTTTACATTTGAAGCTGCATTGGTATTCTGTGGCGCTTCATCCTGAATCTGTGTCACCCAGTAGGACAAGCGCGACATCTGCCCTTATTATTTTTAGTAATTGCTACATAATTGCTCACTCCGCCTCATACTAGACCTTCACTTAAGTACCTTCATCTCTACCGCAGACTATTGAAAATCATTGACCTACATTTGCTATTCCTCCAGTGAAGAAAAGTTTATTATTTTACAATTAAGAGTGCACGTACGCAGAATGAGGATGTAACACATAACATTCACGAGTGTGAGATATAAGAATTGCCTAAATTTTTGGCTTCCCGGTTTCTCTTTTGTCTCTGAAGCAGTTCACTATTTCATTTTTCCTTTCCATTCCTTGTAATATTATAACAGCTTGAATCTGAATTGTTCCAATTTCTAGTTAAACCTAAAATGCAAGGAAATAACGAATTATCCCAATTACGTGTGATTCTGTTGTCCATTGTGTTATTAAAACATATGCCAGCTAAAAATATTTTCTCACGAATTAGATACACTGTCTTAGAACTTAAATTTTCGATTCAGCATTTTAAAAACATTTCTGGCTTAGTACATCTAGTAACGATGACAGAAAAGGATAGAAAAAGGATAGAGAGTTTAGAAATGTGGATTTGGAGGAAAGTGCTCAACATCAAGTGGTCTAATAGGGTTTGGAATGAAGTGGTGTTGGAGAGAATAAAAGAAGGAAGAAAGCTCTTAAAGACCATTGAAGATAGGAAGAAGAGCTGGATGGGACATGTACTGAGAAGGAAATGTTTGTTACAAGATATACTGGAAGGAATGGTGGAAGAAAACCGCAAAAGAGGAAGAGAGATAAGAAAGATTTTTGATGACCTGAAGGATGGAGGGAGTTACAGAGAATTGAAGATGAGAGGACAGAGATATATGGAGGCACCAAGGACCTGCGAAAGCAGACGATTAATGATGATGACCTCTAGTTATTAGAACTAAATTTTCTTAAAATTATCAAATGGTACTCAAATCAATTTACAAGTAAGCTGCAACTTATCGTATGGCGCAATGTTTGGGATACGTTTCCCGCATTTTGGATACGCCTTTGTTTGCGCTTTGGTTCTCTAGGAAGTGTAGAATGCTGACGTGACCCATTCCTGATGCCACTTCTCTATATACAACCGCCTGGAATTTACTTTTGAGCATTGTGTATTATTGAAAAGACAACATATTTGAAAAAGAGCTAATAATATTGGTAGGCTAACTAAATTTTATGACAACTCTGCCAGGCAGGAGCCTATCTCCCTCCAGTATATCCTATATCGCCTCAGCATACGATCTACCCTTCTTCATCCTGTCCATGAAATCTATTCTCTTTCTTCCCCATCCTCGCTTGGCCAGCATCCTTCCCTCTATCACATTCTTCAGCCAAGGATGTGCCGGTCTTGAATTTCATTCAGATGGTCCCTTTCCTCGCTCACTATCTTAAGCACTTCCTCGTTAGTCTTCCTTTCCGTCCACCTCACCTTCTCCACCCTTTTCCACACCCACATCTCAAATGCCTGCAGCCTATTCTCGTCCTTCTTTCTGAGAGTCCACGTTTCCGCCCCTTCTCGTTACGCTCGTTACAACGCTACGCTCTATATCAAGCTCTTCACCAGCCTCTTCTTCACACCCTTATCCAACGTCCCCGTCAACAGTTCTCTTCTATTACTAAACACCTCCTTAACTAACGCTATTCTCTTCCATATGTCTTTACTACAATGTCCGTTTTCTTCTGGTGGACTACCTAAGTAATTAAAATACCCTACTTGCTCAAGTTAGTGTGCTTTCTTTGACCAAGAGAATCTCATTACTTTTGTTTTCTTATGATTTATCTTCATTCCGAATATTCTGCACTACATTTCTAAAGCAAACACAAAGCTTGCAGTCCCCTCGGAGATCCACTAACTAACCTCTGATCGTCCGCGAATCTAATCGATTTTATCGGATGCCCTTCTACTTTGATTCCCTCATCAAGTTCTTCTCCTTTTAATCTGTATTACCATTTCCTCAGCATAAATATTAAAAAGCATTGGCGAAAATGGGCACCCTTATCCCACGTTCTACAATTATCCTCCCTCACTCACTATCAGCCAGTCTCACCTGTGCCCATTAAGCCATATGATTCGGATAAGTCTCCTGCCTCGCCAGCCTATTCCCATTTTCCCGAAAATCTCTGTTAGTTCATCTCAATATACTCCGTCAGAAGCCTAATCAAAATCAATAAATCATGCAAAAACGTCCTGGTTATACACTAAGGTTTTTTTTTCCATAAGTGTTTTCATCACTACAATCGCATTCCGAGTTGACCTTCCCTTCCAGAACCCAAACTAGTCATCGCCCGAATTGTAATTGGAATTTTCACTTTATAAAATAAAATGAAAATAAATCATTTCAGCTTTTTAATGGGTTTGTAGGAATTGCAACGAGAATTATTCAGATTCCACTGTAAAGGTCCTTTACCTAGGAATAATGACGTCGGCAAGAGAGCTATAATGTAGGTAAGTAGGACTTTCCTAATGGCGCTTGTTTTGAAAATAAGCGTTTGGCAAAAAATGGCATGATCTTCATTGGTCCCAAGGACCAATGCATCACATCCTACGTATATTTATTTTAAATCATTTCAAAAATGCATTTAAAGCTCACCGTCATATATTCCAAGTATAAAGTCAGAAGAGTCTGCTTCTTAGGGAAGGTATATTCTTGGTGTTAAAATTGCTGTAAATAACTTATTCGATAAATAATACAAGTTATTTGTTCTGATGATTTAATGGTTACATTTACAAAACCACAACTTAAAAAACACACACACATGATCCGGGTTTCAACGCTTGAGCGTCATCTTCAGATAGAGATCTTCACCTGAAGATGATGCTCAAGCGTTGAAACCAGGGTCGTGTGTGTGTGTGTTTTTTAAGTTGTGGTTTTGTAAATGTAACCATTAAATCATCTGAAAGAACTTATTCGATAGTTTTTTTCCGGTGACCTAATAATGAACTTTGTTGTTAAGCGCTACAATTATGATATATTTTTTTATATATGAATTTCATTAGATAACATTTCTAAAATAAATAAAAATCACTGCATTCTATCGCAGTAACTCCCCAGTAGCAATGCTTCAAAAACCTTTTTTTTTAAATTTCATTCACAATGATAAAGTGGCTAGCTGCTTGCATCTTCCTTTGCAAATGTGATTTAGTCCTTAAACGGGATAAAGAGCCAATATCAATTGCTAAAGAGGATGAAATTAATAGTGAGTCTATTATTTCCAGTCATAATTTTTTAACTCTCACTTAAATATTATCTTACACGAAGTAGATTTTGGTGACTCGTTTACACGTGCACACAATTGTTATCGAGGAATAGACTCGGCTGTAAAAATGAATTCAAACGCCTCTTTCCGCGAATATTTCGTGGATTAATTTCTTCATCCTCAGAGCTTGAGATTGATGGCCGGCTGAGTATGATAAACTAAGTACTAAACGGATAGTAACAGCTAAATATTATAGTTCTTGTTATTCACTGAATTTCATGTAATGAAAAACATTGAAATGGCTAGAATAGAAATGATTGATTGAATTCCATTGCATTGAATTTCATGCATTGCATTTCATTCATTGCATTGAATTTCATATGATGAAGTTCAATGACATTGCTAATGTAATTGTAATTTCAATTACTCCATTACAACAAATTAATTGAAATTACCGGACCCGGCAGGGGATCTACGAGTTACAGAAGTCGCAACTTGAGATGTCTCGAGTTTACGAAGCTCTTTCTATAAAAAATATGAAGTTGTGCCGATAACTTATACCATTGAGGGGCATGCAAATTTGTGCATTTTAAATACACTACCCACATGACATGACTAAAAAGAGAGAACTCTTAGTATTTCCCACACTTAAAACTTTAATTCCCGACCCAGGTTTCGACTGCCTTGCATTCATTTTCTAATGTACATTATACATGATATGCGAGTTAATATATAGATCTGGGGAGGGGGAGGGGTGGGGGAAGAAGTGGTTGGTTGACATCAGAGACGCTCGTCACGATCAGTGGGAGGTGGTAGGGGGAAAGGTAAGGATAATAGGGGAGAGTGGGAGGGAAAAACACATCCATTTAGGAGATTCTCACTTATGTTTTTGGCAGCACTCAAAATTTCGAAATGTTCTAAGTAGTCCAATTTGGCTCCTTTTTTCCTCAACATGTAGCATTTCCGGTAAAGTTTTCAGTGTGGAAAATACTAAGAGTTCTCTCTTTTTAGTCATGTCAGTAGTGTCATTACGCAAAGTTACTCCTTCAACCATTAAGTTTACACTACCTCCATATGAGATACCATAAAGTTTCATGAGCCCTGCTCCTGTAGTCTTACGTAAGTTATCTACCATTTTGGAATCATGCTCATGGATTGACGTTTTGATAACTGTAGTATTAAGCAAGTGTTTTGCAAATCTTACCAGCTGTGAATCACGATGTACAAATGGGCATCTATAAGTTTCTTAAACATTTTATTTCATTTCAACATGCTTGGTAATTCTTTCTATAGACTCTTTAACTATGAAAAAGCCTTTATTATCACTTCATCATTTGCAATTGCGAGGATGCATGAAGTGCAAGACGCAAACCTCAGAAAGGTTAGTTCAGAATATGACAGGGAATATTTCTTATTGCTGAAATAATTTCAGCCTTTTTAAATGAATGGTGCATGCAGCCAGTCTAAAATAAGTAACAGAACTTGTAATTAGTAAAATGCCTAAAAACAATGGTTATCTATTTTATTGTGGATTTATTTGTGCCAAAAATTGCTAATAAACTTAATTATAACTCATTAACCTAAAGGTCTTTATTCTAACGTGATAGAGAGTTATAAATAGTATTCGTTCCTTAGGGATTTGATTTAATTTATCACGCCTACTAATAGTCCAGCCTGTAGGGAAATTTAAAGGTTTTTTCGTGATACAGGTTAAGAATAGTCAAAAGTTGTAGGAAAGTGAGAGTTATATATACCTATATATTTTTAAACTTCGAACTAGACGTTATAAACAAATTACAGGGGTTCAAAGTTGGCTAAAAACGGTTTTTTAATTCTACAAGCCAAGGTATTCACTTTAGGAAGAAATGTTTCAAATTTTTTTGTAGACAATTAAAAAACGCATAATTTGAGCTATGGTAAGTTTTTTTCGATAATTATTTATTGCAAAAACTTTGAAAAACCCCCCAAAATGGCGTTTTTTTGCATATCAATTATTTATTGCAAAAATGACTTTTTAAATACTTTTTTGCTTTTTAATTAAGGCCCCCATTATGACAAAAAAAAAATAGGATTTATAAAGCCAATTTAGTTAATTTGCTGCTGAGTTATTCCATTTGTTTATTAAAAACATGTCTAATGTTCAATGCTGTAACTTTTTATTGGACCAACATACAGGGTTGCATAAAGGCTCATTCTCTTTGTAAAGGTCCAAAATTTAATAATATTAAAGAAAAATTGAAAAAAAATTATTTTCAACCCCTCAAATAACGCTTACAAAAAAGGGCGTTTTTGTTTTATAAATAAATGAAGCTGGGGCCACCCCCATAAACTGTAGATAATGTTTTCTTCAAGGTTTGAGTAGCTGAGGTTGAAACAAAGAATTTAAAAAAAAAAGTTGTTTTTCGACCAATAGGAACCGAGATAAGAATTTTTTTTTTAAATCACTGCTCCGTTGTTTATAACAATTAATAAATAAATCCGACGGCATTTGGACCTCAAAGACATATTTTCAATATCTATTGTCAGATTTACAAAATATTGACTTTTAAGTGTTAAAAAACATGAATGAAGTATAGCGAAGAAAAACAAGGCCGGCCGGCTGCGCTGGTGGGGGTAGCGCGACGTGCTCTCCCGCGCGCGAGAGAAAACTGAGTTGGCTACTTCAAATCTGCTGTGCTCGGAAAAATATCTCGTATCTCGGAAAGTTCTGAACCAATTTCGATATTTTTTTTTTAAATCTGGGGTAGCTTCAAATTTTATTAACAATGACATTGTTAGTTTATAAAAAATATTAATACTTCAAGCTGAAATACTATAAATGTAAAATTATAAAATAAAAAAACTCCCTTTTTTTGTAAGCGTTATTTGAGGGGTTGAAAATAATATTTTTTCAATTTTTCTTTAATATTATTAAATTTTGGACCTTTACAAAGAGAATGAGCCTTTATGCAACCCTGTATGTTGGTCCAATAAAAAGTTACAGCATTGAACATTAGACATGTTTTTAATAAACAAATGGAATAACTCAGCAGCAAATTAACTAAATTGGCTTTATAAATCCTATTTTTTTTTTGTCATAATGGGGGCCTTAATTAAAAAGCAAAAAAGTATTTAAAAAGTCATTTTTGCAATAAATAATTGATATGCAAAAAAACGCCATTTTGGGGGGTTTTTCAAAGTTTTTGCAATAAATAATTATCGAAAAAAACTTACCATAGCTCAAATTATGCGTTTTTTAATTGTCTACAAAAAAATTTGAAACATTTCTTCCTAAAGTGAATACCTTGGCTTGTAGAATTAAAAAACCGTTTTTAGCCAACTTTGAACCCCTGTAATTTGTTTATAACGTCTAGTTCGAAGTTTAAAAATATATAGGTATATATAACTCTCACTTTCCTACAACTTTTGACTATTCTTAACCTGTATCAAGACAACGTCATAAATGACCCTTTTTTCTCTCCACAGACTGGACTATAAGCAGGTCGTAGCAATTACATATTATATTTTGCTCATTTTAAACACCAATGGCTATTCACATCGCCATTTTGCTAAGTATCAAATCCGCTGAAAACTGCCTTGCCCGGTACAAATGGGAAATATCAGAGAATGTTGAAAAAAAGAAACAGATTCTAAGGAAAAATTATAATTTTTTATAAAATGTACAAATTTATTTTATGAAATCAGAGAGCAGGGTTAAGCTTTTAAATATACCAAAATTACGTATGCTTGACAAGCTCTCCATAATCCGCATCTCCTTTTCATGCAGGGTCCATTCATGCTAATATTATCAGGAATAATCGGTTTAATGCAGTTAGTTTTTACAATAATTTTACAAATATATAGATAATGAGGAAATAAAATTTTAATTAAATCTATCACTTAAAGCAAGGACATAATGAGAGTAAATAAAACGAAAATTTTTCTGGTCGTCATTGAAAGAGAAATGTTTGCTAGTATTCCTTTTCTTCCAAGACAGTGAAGTGAAAGCTTCTCTGGCAAATGAAACATGGCGAGTATCTCCGCCATTTTAGTTCAAGTCTTTCTCACGTACGCTATTGTGCAATCTTAATGAGATATCACTCGACGAAATTCCAACCACGCCGAGCTAAATTAACTTCTTTCATTCCTCGTTCATTTGCAGTGCGCCTTGGGACACGCTGTTGTCATTCTGCTTCCATACTTGTCTGCCACCCTCATCTCACTCTCACCCTCTCTAAACCTCTTACTATTTCTCTTCCCTAACACGTCTCTGTCATCCTTATTGCTCCCCGACACCCCCATCAAATTCCTGTCATTATGCTAACAAAGTTTCACAAATTACGTGTCTCCACTTTGAATGTAAGGAGCGTTGCCGAAATGAATTAAGGAGACACAGGACTTGCCTTCTTGAACCAAATACAACCTTCGGAATGGAATCGATTGAGAGGATTGAAGGAAAATAATGGAGATGTTTAATGTTTGGTTTTCCCAAATGTAATCCATTTCCAGAATCCAGTCTCTTTTACTATCAGTGCCATTAGCGATCCAGCTTCTTACTTCCCCGCAATAAAATCCGGCGTTCATGACCTCGGGAGTATTCAAGGCGGATGGAACTATTCTCGAGATTGGATTATGTGTTTGCTAAATGGGATTTCGGCTTCTGCTCGCGCCAGATTGAGACAGAGAGGAAGCCAGTGACTCGCATGACTGAACAGAATCGCGGACTGGGAATAAGTGTGGGATGTATTGCGAAAAAAGGATGCGGAAAAATTTGGAATTCCAGCTGTAGGAAAATAGGGAATAAATTTGATGTTAATTGAGGTAAATACTTATTTGGAGTCACACTGCGAAATATTTAACAGAATCTTTCAATTGGCTAAGGAAATAAACCATATCGGATAATATAGTCTTAAGAATTGAAAAAAACATAGTTTTGAGAGACTGTGCATTTGTAGCTAGCCAAATTTTTTTATCCTTGATTGAATATTAAAACAAAAGTGTTTAACAGTTTGATTAAACCAGTAGTTACCCAAGGAATTGAGGTTTATACCATGATGGCAGCTTAAATGCACCATCTCCAAGGATTAGAGAGGAATATATCGCCAAAAATATACGTCTCAGTTAATAAGGACGGGGTTAGGAAGATAAGATAAAAAATTGAAGTGGAAAATTTCATGCAAAGCAATAATGGAGGAGGATAGCTGCTCGGGAGTTTGATGAAAATGATGCAAGATGAAGGGAGAGGATCCTTAAGGATGCAGGGAGAGCATTGTTTTGGAATTAATTGTATAGTAGGAGGGGAACGGAAAGGCCCAATATGAGCCAATGTTTGTAGAATTGCTGAGGTTTTTGGATAACAAAAATTTGAAAGAAAGGTGGAAATGATGCAGAGGAGTGATGATTTATCAAAGGAAAATTGTTGAGGAGACAATGGTCATTGTCTTGCATCAAGATTTGGAAAAGAATGGACACTGGTCGAATTAAATTTTTACCCACCATATCAAGATGTTATAGCTCCATCCACTGCCTGTTTAGTAGTGTGTGGAATACTTATAATTGGTCTCCCTCCCTTCGTTACAGCTTTGGTTACTACGCATAAAAACTATTGATTTACTGAAGGAACTGGTATTTTCCCGGGGATTGGTATGATTAAATTCTTCAAGAGTATCCAAGCAATTCAGGAGTTTCCGACTTTTCTAAAGATTATTCAGGTGTCGATCCTTCCGTGTAGTATACTTCCTTAAAAGTTTGAATCAGGATATCACTGATAGCCTGCGAAGAGTACAGTCTTTTGAATCAGGCATTATATAGTCCCATCTAGTCTTATTTTTGTTGATAACTTACTTTCAGGATATTTAACGTATACCTCTCGTATTGTATCGCTTCTATTAGACCAAAAGATGTAGTACAGCGTCAAAATATTATTGTGTCGTTCTGAAAAACAACTTTTCTAAATTTTTATGTAGAATACTAGGCCCAGCGTGTAACCTCAGAGTCTTTAGAGGACTCCAACTTAATCCCTTCTAAATCTTTGAGACATTATATGTCCACTTTTAGCTTTAATCTTTTTAATACTATAATGTATAATTATAATATTATAACACGATTTTAATAATTCTTGCCTTGCATGAGCATTTTGCTGATAAAATATGCGGAATGAATTATCATGTGCCTGATTACAGTTCTAATACAGATGGGTTTCCTGTAGACTGATCAGGCTATAGTTCACTAAATGTTGCGGTTAGCCTCATATTATATTTTTTAATAAGCGTCTGTAACAGCGAGATTTATTTTTGGAAAAAGATTCATGATTTAATTATTCCATATTTTTTTCTTTTCAATTTTTTCTTCCATAAAGATTTAATACGGGCATTAAAATTTTACTCAAAGTGTTACCACCAGTTAAAGACCTGTTTCATTTTTCTAAATTCCAATATGCTCATGGAGCTTCAACATACAATTACAATTGTAACACCATATAAGTAAACCAATTTCTAGCCAATGAATATTGAATATATATTTTTCACATTTAAAGTAGCTGTGGCACGCCCTAGATGCAAAACACTGCAATGAAGTAAAGTTTAAAACATTTTTTTTTATAAATTAAGCTTAAAAAATTAAAATTGAAAATTATTTTACCCTGATGTTGATGGATGCAGAACCAATGGAGACCGTGAGAGAATGATTATCACCGATAAAAATTGGGGCAAAATGTTTTTTATTCATTTATTAAATGCCTCACAAAAAACAGTGGTGTCTGAATGGTTTATTGAATATGACTTTACTACCATAAACACTATCAAAAAATAAATTTCATTTCTCGAAAATAAGGGGAAAAGTCAAACAATCTCAGAGAAGTCCAGAAGAGGTAACTCGGGAACAAGACACGAATGTTCCTAAAAATTGGATGCAGATACTCATAATGAATATGAATGTAACTCATATTCCTTCTCGTTCCTGAATGTAACGCCACAGTCAATTTATTTAATTGGTAATAGATGATTTACCCAATGAGCAGAAATCAGTGAAGGGGTTATGTTTAGAAGACAAAAATGCTAAATATTTAAAAAATGTAAGTGGTGACGCTAGCGCACATTGGAGTACATCAGTGAACTCTGGCGTACACGAATGACGTTAAAAGCAACGATGTGAGTCGGCGAATTTTTTTTTAACCTGTCGGTTGGTAGCATTATATGCTTGACCAACAATCATGGTGGAGTTTATTGTATAAAGTTAATGAATTTGTACAAAAAAGTATTTAAAAACGAAAACTTTTAACGCAGAGTAATGAAAAACTCTGATATTTGACGGCTTCTGGAATCATCGAACTTGACAGCAATCACGGATGCCATTATCGACATTCTTTGGTTGTTTAGCGCTTATAAACTCTGCTTACGATATATTTTGAAATGCACTGCCTCGTGTGCAGGGCTGTTAGACTCATGGAGGGTAAAGGCACCGTCGTGTTGCGAATTGATTATCACTAGAGCGAATGGAAAACTCCGTTGTTTGCTGAAAGAAAAAGCGACGCATAACTAGGGGGCAGCGGGAGTTAAAAGAAATAAAAAATTTATTGTTCAGGAAAAAATAATTTAAAAAAAAACAAAAAATAATAGTGTAAATAAAATATAAACAACCAGTTTACAGGCTAATAATTATTACAAAAAATTGACGATAACTATAGAATAATGTCTTCTCGTTACATGACTTATGAAACGTATTTATAGGAAAATTTTAAGTAGAGTTATACATCAAGCCAGTTAAAATACAGCACAAAAACTTCAATATTGTAGTGTTCAATATTTTACAAATAAAAAAATTGTACAATAACAAAGTCACCATAATAACATGAAAACAAATTTGACAAAAAAAGAAAGTAAATTATGTTATTCCCGGGAAAGTAAGTAATCATGGCATTTCATTTTAACTGTTTTAACAGATGTGCAGTTTTTCATTTGAGTAGGCGTGTTAAACCATACGCAGTAGGCTGTTACAAGAAATGACTTATTATAAACCGCAGTGCGATGACCTGGGAAATACAATAGATTGGGATCAGACCTAGTGGACATCGTAGAATCTGAGGGACAACTGAGGAACAAATCATGCAGTTACTTAGGTTTTATTTTTAAAGAGACAAACAAAAACGACCAGTGTATCGGAGACTTATGCTCAGGAGTGACATATGGATGAAAAGAACGCCTCTGGCCACGAGTTGCATGGCAATTGGCCGGCAAGAAACGCTTGGGAACCTTGGGGAATTGTTTTTAGAGATTCTCCTCACGCGAGATGTGAATCAATCGTGAATGAATTATTCGCTCCGTCCTTGAATTCCTATGTCGTTACCCCATGATTTCCCACTTCCACTACTCGAGGGCGGAGGAATTCTTTCGCCGCCTCACGTAATGAATGCTTACGCCTCTCTCCAAAGGGCCATGATTATTGGGCCTCTCAAGGAATGCCTGGCAAAAAAAATACTAACCCTCTCTGGAAAATTGTGCGAATACAAAGTCCGCTCGCCCTTAGCCATTGTGATAAAGGTGTAAATTATGATGAAGGTAAATCTATCATGATAAGAGATCAACATGAGAAGGAAAAAAAAGTAAATTTGGCCTTGATAAGTACTCTACAAAGTCGCTGAAAAATATCAACTCCCTTCTGATCTTGTAATCGCCCTTTCGTTCGAAGGAAAATACGATAAGTCGGCTTGCTCACAGGTAAGAAGTCATTACTCGCATAAACTTGGAATGACATTGGTGATAGCTACTATCGATCAGGAATAATTCAGAGACGCTTGAATTATATGTCTCCGTAACGTGCGAGCCGAGGCGTGTGGCTATGGGTGATAAGGAGTGACTGGCCATGGAAAATAATAGGGAAAGGGAGAAGACAATAATAATTGAGCGTTAACAATATTTCAAGTGTATTATCGCGCTTGTTTGCTATTATCACTAATGGTGAGTGAAAAGAGGGAATTTTGATACCTATCCGCTCCCTTATGCAGCTCTGTAGTTTAATCGCATCAGTCACTTCTAGAGATTTAGCACGGGGTCAACTTAATATCTTCAGTGTTACATTGAATACAAAACAAAAGATTTCAGCTCAAGGTATGTAATGCTGGCAGTAGTTTCTGCATATAGACTAAATAGAACGATTCAGCATATCCCTCTTAACTCTCTAATCCAAGAATATCCCTACTCTTTGGTTGATAAATCCTAGTATTTTTCAAGAAGGACCGCAAATGTTTTTCCAACGCTAGATCTGGAGTAGTGATTCGCTGGTGTAATGCTTCATCCAATAACTATATTTACTTCCCCCTTAGTACGTATGCGGTTGGTGTGATTTTTCCGTAAAAGTTAGCGTTATTGCATTTAATATGTCTAAGTGTGAGTATCCTCGTAAGACGTATCACATTAAGGCTGTGAAGATCTGATGAGAGAACTTTAACTTCACATTTTTGTACTTGCTCGGTAGATGACCGTATCGCATGTAAGCAATCTAATATTTTTTTCAATCAATAGAGTTTGTGTCACTGATGAAAATAGAAATAGAATATAAATAGAATGCTTATATATATATATATATATATATATATATATATATATATATATATATATATATATATATATATATATATATATATATTTTTTTTTTTTTTTGGTGCTGTTACAAATAAATAAATATGGTGAGATCAGAGTTTACATTAGAAACTATAAAATTTTCAGAAATATAGATGTCCTCAGATTGCAGGATCAAATATAAAAATATAGATTTACATAAGAAATTTACATAATTTTGGATATGATATATGATATGTCCCTATAACCTACAGAAAAACATACATATTCATACAAAGGTATACATATATGCATAAACAAGATATATAAATATATACACGTTCAAAAATACAAATATACACTTGTACAAAAATAAAAATATAAACTTATAACTATACATCGGACAATGGATATGACAAATCATTTCCCATTAAGGCCCGCAAAAAAAATTGTTTTACAAAGACTTTTCATACAAGTGAGCTGACATGAGCCTTTTAAAATGATTAGGTAACTTTTGCATTGACAGTTTGGTCAGAGATATCATTCCAAATCCTCATTGCAGTATTTAAAGGTGATTGCTGGAATAATTTTGTTCTACATTTAGGTATTATGAAGCGCCTTCGTGCCCTAATAACCCTGTCAGAATTCCTCAATTTGACAGTTATTCTTTCATATAAATACTCAGGAGCCTTGCTTGACAATGGATTGAGCATAAAAATGGAGAATTGTAACTTTTTTCGGTCTTCGAGTATTAATCACGCAATCTTTAAGTAATAAGGCGTAATGCGCTCATGTAATGCTACATTAAATACAAATCTTACACCAGCATTAACAATATTTGCTTTTTATTGTGCAATTCATTAGTTAAATCAGACATTACCAACGAGCAAAACTGAATAAGAGGAATATACAAAGAATTAATCAATTATTTTTGCAATTGAAAAGGTATTAAGTGCTTAAAATGCTTAAGCTGCGACAAAGTTTTGTGACGCCTATTGGAAATATGTGCCACTTGTTCACCCCAGGTTAGTGCATTATAATTATCGACTCCAAAACTTTTAACAGGTTTATAATATGGAATTTTGAATACTTCAATCCCAATTTTAGGCATTATATCAAAATTAAATTGGTTGATAAATTGTGGAGCACCAATAATAATTCCTTTTGTTTTTTGAGGATTAGTTTTCAACATGTTATCTCGGGTCTAATTACAGATACGGCTGATGTTGCCATTCACTGTTTCCATTGCATCAAGTAAATGTGTTGGATGGCATTGGAGATATGTTTGCAAATCATCCGCATAGAATTAATACTTGGAGTGAACTTTTGCACAATAAAAATCCTTGATAAAAACTATAAAAAGTAGGGAACCAAGTATTGACCCTGCGGCACGCCACAGGATATATTCGGAAAGCTGTAGAGTTGGCCATCGCTGCCTTTAACAAGCTCTCAGAGTGATAGGATTTAAACCAGTGAAGAACAGAAATAGAGAATCCAAGTTTTTTCATTTTGAGTAGTAGAAGGTCATAATTAACACTGTCAAAGGTCTTAGTGAAATCAAAGAGTACCAGAATAGTGACTTCCTAACTATCTTTTCCGGCAGGAATGTCTTCGGTTACTCTTATAAGAGCAGTTTGGGTAGTATTGTGGGTGCTGCGAAAACCAGACTAATATTTATTGATTAGACTGCTTTTAGCAAAATATTCAAATACTGTTATATACAAACCTTTCGAGTGCTTTAGAGGAAGTACACAAGAATGAGTGACACAGTTCAGTGGGGTTTAGATTTGTAAATAGGTTTGCCAATAGCCGTTTTTCTACTGAGGGGGAAGGATGAATAGTTCGGAGAACAGTTTAAAAAATCTAACATTACTAGAAAAATTACTGGCAGAATATATTTTAGCGTTTTAGTATCTTACCCATCTATTCCAGTTGAATTTGATTTAATGCCACAAAAATAATTCAACATGAGTTCTGGAGTAAAATGAGGAAAGTATAATATATAATCACTTAACTTCTGATAATCTCTTGGGTTAGTTTTGTTGGAAAATAAATTTTTAGGACATGTATAAAACTGATTTGAGGAGCTGATGTTGAGTGAGTTGAGAAAATATGCGTTTTTATCTATCAGCAGAGAAATTAAGTTTTTTGTTATATTTTTGAGATTTAACAAGCCCGAGCCATTAAATCTCATTTCATATTGTTTTTGAATCCCATTTATTTAAAAACACCGATTATGATACTCATTTTTCGTCCTTTTGATAAGACTTTGAGTTTTATTCCCTGGTCTTTTATATTTATGTTACAATTCTTTGGTTTTATTTCTGTTAAATTTACGTCTTGCTATATCCCTCTTTTTGATCATGGTCTTAATTTCTAAAGTAACCCATTGAATAGGATATCTCTTTGTCGGTATCTTTATGAATATGCCATGCTTATCTAACAGTTGATTCAAATTGGACATAAATTTGTTCAATTTATCGTGGAAGTAAATTGACCTATGAAAGACCATCAAAATCATCTTGAAACTCTGCCAGATTGAAATTTTAGAAATTACGAGGCAATATTACATTGATTTTGTATTTTGGAATGTTAAATCTAAATTTGATAAATATCGAGTCAAGGTTGGAAAGAAATTAAATAGAGTATTGACCATTCTCAGTAATTTTTGATAGATCATCAACAATAAACTGGTCAAATATAGTACTTGAGCCAGGAAGTTGATGAGTAGATTGCAGCGGAACAAGCGCCAGATTACGACACTTGCAGTGGTTATTAATGTATTCACTATCATGTAGATTTTAAGCAAGTCAGAGTTGAAGTCCCTGCATCCCAGTTCATTTTCATAACAGGGAAGTATACTTAACAACGTTTACTCAAAGTGATTATTAAGATGAACAACTTTAGGAGGTCTATAAACTACTACAACTACTGCAACTACTGCTTGACCAAATGTATAAGATACTTCTACAAACAGGAATTCAGGTCTGAAATTTTCACTTGAGCTGGATAACACCTAACAACTAAAATTATTTCTCACAAAGAAATATACACCGCCACCGATTTTGACTAGAAAATTGTTTATATTCAATTAAAAATTTTCCAATCTCTCGTATTCAGTGGGAATTGAGGATTTTGGCCAGGTCTCAAATACTGCAATGACATGGCGATCGCTACACAAAAAATAATTTCGGAATTTGTCAATATGAGCTGATAATAATTGAGCGTTGAAATGAAAGATTTTTGCGGTAGAGCTGAGGAAACCTCCACGTGAGGAGCTAATACTGGCAACACTATTGTCGCCACTGTTGTCGTTCACAGCCGAATTACCATGCCTTTAATAGTTTTAACAGTTTATTAGTGGTTATTCGACGCTACGAAGATCGTAATCTGTTTTAAGGACAAGCCTCTTACTTTTATTCAAACAAGGAATAGTAGTGGCATACTGCTCGGCTTATCAGCGGACGCTAAATATTATTACCCACGATCGTCTTCCCTTCTCGGCATTAAAAATTGTCAAATATGATTTACAAAGTTGATCAAATTTTAAGGATAAAATTCCTAGAGCGAAGGAGTAGGTGACTCTTCTGGGCATTTATTTAAATCAAGTGCAAGTATTTAATTTCCCCATTGTAATTCATGGTTACATCAACGGCATTGCATGCATATGTAAATCTCCCTTTTTTGGTGTGCCAGCATGCAATCGGTCCTGCGGATGACTCTGAGGCTACTCTGCTATACCTTACATTTTGCCTTTCCCTGACTAGTTTCGTGGTAGAAGTATTGGCTAGACAGATATTTCACTTAAACAATTTTTATGAATGAATAACAATAGTATGTTGATATTTGAACAAATGTGTATTTAAATTGCTATGCAGGTTACATGAACGAAATTTAACTTTGTGTCGCTATGTGCGACTAAGTTCCATTCAAACATTATCAATTTGTTTATTATAAGTTGATTACCAAATGAATTTACCAAAATGCAAAATAATTTTCCTTGGTTTCACAGTACCAAAGGATGGATGACTCCATCTATCAATATGCACCAATATACTTATCAGCGTCTTTATCACGCTCAACAAATTACAATCAACACCCTGAATTGACCCAAAATATATTCATAATTCTAATGGTTACTACAATAATCCCATTTGGACGGATTAACACAAATGCACTCTTTACGTATGCAAATCTGTATTTCTATTGTACTTATGACCTCTTTTCAGATCTTGAATGGATTATTTGCCCCTGGCTTACAGCGACCCCCTTGGAAAGTCTCCTCCCTTTTCACCGGGCATATCGCAATATAATCAATATTCTTCATCAATATCAGAGCACTAGCCTTCACAATCTCAACCTTTTGGGTGTTGAGAGAGGGGGCGAGGGAGGGAGAGGGAGAGAGAGAGAGAGTATGTGTTTTCCCGATTTTTTCAATCACTCCGTCGCATTGTTAATCGTACCCATAAAACGAATTCTCATGACAATACCTGCGCTCGCCGAGTTGCTAGCCGCTATTGTTACTGACGCCATATGACGTCGGACTGTTACGTTTCACATAATATATATGTTGAGGTTCACTAATGACGAGATTGTTTGCGTCATGAATATCTATCCTCTTCATAAATTTTATGTAAGGAGTAGTTTAATATGTTGCCTCATTCGATACCATTATCGACACCTTTGGAATTTTTGTCTACCATTGACTTTAAGGTGGAATATTCACGCTGAAATTCCCTTCAGCGGTACTAAACTGACTTAGAGTTTACATCAAATAATCATCAAGTACTCTTTTTGTTTTTTTTTACATATATTAAGCTGTAACTTCTTTGTTTTCCAGTAAAAATTAATGCACTTTTTCTGGGCATGATTTCTGTTGCTATGTTACTATAGTTTGCGGTGTGTTTTACATGATTGTCGAAGACTGCCTCTGATTTCCCAGCTTTATTCTATTGCTAAAGTGGGATTCTAATTCCTCAAATTTGATTTTTTTTACAATTACTTCATTAATTCTTTTTTGAAGAAAATCAATAAAACAGCCTCAATCAGTTTAGGAGCTTTTTTTTCCTCCCAGCTGAGAATTTTGATTGCTGTTTCATATCTCAGGAATGTAATAAAAAAAATTATTCAGCTATAAAAATTCTTATTTTAGATTTTACTATGGATTTCATTGCTATTTATGTCACAAAAATCCCTTATGATAACTTATGCGTATGAGGAAATCTACGTGTTTGAATATCGCAAAAGGAGGGAGAGCAAATATGTGGCTTCCTCTAATCGGTGTGTCGACTGCTTGGTCTGGAGAGTCTATCTTAAAAACGATGGAAGTTTACGCTAACCATAGAGATGTGATATAAAATGAAACATCTTCAATCTCGAGAAAACCTCCAGAATTAGAAGGAAATACAATGAAATCTTCTATGGACTCATATTTCAAAGTTCAATTTAGATATATCAATTGATAATACCTAATAGAGGTTTTAATAATAAAATGATCTCTCAGTTAAGGGCTATTAGCATGAAAAAAGAAGTACGTCATAGATATGGTTCAATTTCACAAGCAAAGAATATTCTCTCATAAATTTTTGGGGACGGTTTTACTTATATTAAAGTGACTTGAAACATTTTAAACCGACTGTAATGTATCAGGACCAAAAGCTTACCACATATGTGGAAGGAATTTAACACGTCCGATCAGTGAGCGATTGAGTATTTTTTAAATGATGAATATAATGTAATTTTAAGCGATCATGCTTCAATGATGGTAGAAAAGGTATATACTTGGCAATTTTTCGTTTAAAATTTAAAAATGACTTGGAAAAATTCTCCTTTCCAGACCTTACCAAAATATATAGGCATACTTTTTGTCAATTAACCTCGGTTACTTATTTGTTACAAGAGACACAATGTGCGAGATAAAAAAATATCCCTTTAAAAATGCGTGAATGGCAGTCTAATTTTATCCAAGCTATTTGAAGTTTCACACAGCGATCCAGAATGTATTGCCATTGCAGGCTTGAACGAAATTTGTGGCATTAAGAATCAGAGTCGTGGCAGCACAAGAAATTATGTATAATAGTGAAGTCTTCAACAGTCTTAATTCTTGATATAAATGTAAGATTTATCATTGTTGCTTAAACACATTTTAAATTCCACTTTGGGCCAAAATTAATGGCACAAGTTTCTTTTAAGCTTTAGGCCCATTAATTCCACTGTATCACGCGACGGGGGATGGGAAATTAGTATGTTTTAAGCCTTATGAAAGTGAAAAGTTTTGTTGATAGGTATACTCCTAGGAATGTGATACTAAAGAGGAAATAGTGAGGAAAGGTGTCATTTGTATTTATTGAAATAATTGAAGTTTAAAAGAAAAATAAAAAGATGCGACCGATTTTGGCGTAAAGGAAAAATTTGCAGAAATGCAGTTTCAAATAAAAAAATGTCTTTCAGGGAAAATATTGAATCTTCTCCAAAAATGAACAGAGAAATTCCCGCGAAGTCATAAGACGCATCGGAAATAAAAGTCTAAGGTGTAACACATCAACGAATGGTTTGCCTTCTTGGATAATTATCTCAAAAATTGAGAGTGAAAGTAAAAAATTACAATATCTGCTGATTATCTGATCAAACGATGATAAAAAATTGCCGCAAAAAAGGGAATGAAAGAAGGAAAAATTCCTCGTCCTAAACGCAATGATTTCCTGAGAGCCGAGGTGACAGGACATTTGGGAGGTTAGTGTGGGGAATAAGGGTTGCAGCTGAGCGGGGAAGGAGGGATGGGTAATGTGAGGGGGTGGATTTGAGAAAGTGGGGAAATGCGATGAAAGGGTTGCTTGATGGATGGCTGGACGAGTGGCAGTCGCCCCTCCCCGCTCAGCGTCGGAGCAAATACGACGAGTGAGTAATGGCACGAGGAAAGAGCGGGAGTTACACGGCAAATAAGTCTCATCAAGGGCGAGCGGTGAGGAAAGAGTTTTTACTTCGACCGACGGGGAGGGGTGAGGGGGGGAGGATTGTGCGAAAAAGGGGGAGATATTCAGAGTCAGAGAGGGAGCGAAGGGGGTTGGTGAGAAGGGTTAAGGGGACAGGGTTTGCCAGATGTGTTTAGGCTGATTTGAGCAATTTTTATTCAGGCACAGATTTTCGTCAAACTTCGTATTCTCACACTCATTAGCGATATGTGTAAGTTAGAGTGAAAAAATTGAAATATAATGATTTGGTTTCTTACAAATTTAACGATATTTAAACACATAGACTTACGGCACATGTCGTGAATTTCGAAATAATCCGATTATTTATGTACAAATATTCTCCTTAACGCAACATAATACGTGTCAGCAGTAAAATGGTGGCAAACAAATATCAAGGTATCATTCCAAGTAAAAAAAACACGTATTCTCGCACAGTCTTCGTATGAATTTTAAACTCCACGTTGTAAACAAAAGTGATAACAACGCTTCCAAGGTGATAGTTAAAAAATATAGCAGTTGCAATATTTTGTTGTTACATGCTCAGCAACCACCAAAAAACAGATGTAGAGAAGTGAGTAGGGATGACATGTGGTCCTTGTATTTTTCCGAATTAATTGAAAAGATATTTTGAAAAATGCGCTCAATGAATCATGATTGCTGCTCCAGCCTTTTCAACTCATGTTTGTGTTACTGACCTCTTGCAACCACTGGGATGGGAATCTTTTCCAGAATATTAATTAAAACTTAGCCTAAATCATATATGTGAATCAAAAAGCGATTTATTTTCTGACAAATTTATTAATGACCTACGAACCCAAAGATACTGCGGTAGATGAAATCACAAAAAATTAGGGAAATAGACTGCAAAACAGGCAGGTGTAATATGTTATTACTTCCATAATTTATCATCATCTTTAGTCGTCTGATTTTGCAGATCTTTGGTGCCTCCATCTCTCTCTGTCCTCTGCTCTCCTTTTCATAATTCCCTCCATCCTTCAGGTCATCAAAATTTTTCTTTTCTTTCTTCCTCTTTTGTGGTTTTCGTCCTTCATTCCTTCCAGTACATCTTGTGACAAGCATTTCCTTCTCAGTACATGCCCCATCCAGCTCTTCTTCCTATCTTCAATGGTCATTAAGAGCTTTCTTCCTTCTTTAATCTCTCCAACACCTCTTTATTCCTAACCCAATCAGACGATTTGATGTTGAGCACTTTCCTCCAAATCCACATTTCTAAACTCTCTATCCCTTTTTCCATTCTTTTCTTTTTGATTTATATTTTTATTATGATTTATAAGAGACTATAATTGCTGTTAATGAGACTTTGAAGTTGATTTGTCCACAGGTAGTGTGGCTGATTAGTTAATTTGCTCCCTGATGCTTGCTTCTTGATCTGCCACGTGATACTAACATCACGTTTTGCGTGATCTCCCCATGACCCTTTTATCTCCTTTTTTGTTGTCCTTTTATACATTGATGTACATAGTTTTCATAGCACTGGGAACATACCTATAGAGTAGAGCATGTTGGTGAAAGTTACTTGTCCATTAGAAGGCATGTTGGTGAATAATCCCCCACTGCCAAACGCCCTTGCGGTAATAGGCAGATGTAAATGTTCAAGCTATAAATCGCTTTGAGGGAGCCAAAAATAGAAAAACCTTGCATTTCCGCCCTTAACTTTTCATCACCCAAATTAAACGACTTACTTTTTATTTAGAATTTCGTCAGTATATTATTAATTAGTTAACATTTTTTGTTACGACTTTGTGTGGAAAATCGTGACACAAAAATTCAGTAGCACTTAAAATTATTTCCAGTTTTGAAATCGCAGCTTTGCAACCTACCGCAACCGAATTTAAATCGTACAATTTGACCATGCACTTTGACTTCCCGGAAAAATGAAAAATCCCAGATATCTTCCATCTTGATTGACGCAAACTAACGATATTGTATACAAAAATATTCAAAGCCATCCACTAGGCTATTACTACTGTTAAGACGTACAACCGCACCAAGGAAGCACTTGTATCACTGTTATAAACGTTTCAACATGATTTTATTTCCTCTTTTTCCCTTCTTTAAACGACTCGCCTAAAAACCGTACTTGTATCTTTTCTTGAAAGTACCCAAAAAAGAGGTAAGCGTAGTTTGCTGAAGCTTGGTTACATTTTTCTCGGCAATAAATTTCCCAATCTGGCAAACCTTGAGTCGAGAACGGAGAAATATTCCACCATAAGGCGTCTTTATTGCGAGGATTCCTGCGGAAGCTGAGAGAGGGAGCGGAGGAGGTAGACGATGTCCTCGTTAGTTTGCAGGAGTGATATGCATTCACGGACATGATATCATTTGGAAAACAATTCCTGGTGGACGGAAGTGGCGCCTCACTCCTCAGCGATTCCCTCGACGACTGCGAAAACTAAGGGTGTCGCAAGCTTTCACTTGCAACCACGACTTGTGTGTTAATGTCGCTTGCGAGTAATGATGTCTTAGTACATGTGATACAACTGTTGGCTAGACAGCTGGGTCACTCAGAAGTGCTTAGTGCTCATCAAATCTCCTTGCTAGAGGATATAACAATCCTCATAATTATATCCTCCCTCTCTATTGAGAAATATATAACTTAATATCCATCCCTATCGGTTGATGTTTGAAATTTTGATCTGAAATGCCTAATTAACGTGGTCAGTTAACTTATTAAATTTGACCCTGAGAAGTAAAGCTTTTTTAAAACCAGCCATTCAAAACCGTTTATTTTACTATATGAAGGTACATGGATGCTCACATTTTCTCCCATGGCATTTAAATCAAGTACTAAAGGCAAAAAGTTTATAAATCGTCAAATGTCCGTCTCCATCTTTACCACGGGAAACTCCGGGTGAGAGTGAGATAATCCAATGTCTATTATGCCTAAAAATTAGCTACTGACTTAGCATAAATGGCACAAAAAGAGATTACTAGGTAATTTATTGCTAGTTATATGGATACTTTCTATTAAATTTTAGACTAAGATTTTTAAGAAATGCATGAATAATGCAAGACGAATCTTTCTCAGAAAATTGCTGTTCCTATAGCTATAGAAAAGTGCTAACGCGGAGAGTTGAGACCTTTTTGGAATCGCAATGACTGATATAGATGGAAATTTATTTGATGTGACCACTATGAAATTGATGGTTATATAATTCCACAGTGTTTTCAATTTAAGTTTGAGTACAATTATGTTGTCCTTCACTTTCTCATGATACTTCTTGTGATGACAAGGCGTAAAAATCATGATCAATTTCAAATGTCTTTCCAAATCTTCTAATATTATTTTTCTTTCTCAAGTGATAACTTTTGTTTAGTACATTGTGAGTAGTGATACTTTTGCCATATACCATGAGGAAAAACATGGAAAAATCGTTATTTTAACACCATATTTATATACAAATCAATTTGTTATGGACTTCAGTCTCGCGAAATATCTTCGATTACTTCTTTCATTACATCCTTCTGGCAATTCTTCAAGTGTAAGTGGTCTCCATTTTAATTCTGAGTTTTGACTTGCTATAATATTGTTGCACTTAATTTCACATACTCTGTTATTCTTGCGAATTTATGGAATAGAATTAAGACCATGATTGACATTTTCCTTTCTAACGAATGCTCACTTGCAGACTTGAGTCATACGCTATGCGAGCCCTCCTACGCTTTGATTCTTAATTCAAAAATTCCTTTCTCAGTCATATCAGCACCACTCCTTTCTAAATTTCCTTTCAAACAAAGTTTTACAAGAATCGTAATTTCCGTTGAACCACATATCATTCAAAAATTATGTTAAAATGTATAAAGTGTATTTTATCCAGTCTTATTTTCGTATCTATTCGAGGTCTGTCGTATGTGGCTAAACATTGATGCTCAATTATGATTTAGATGTTAAAATGTATAAAAATGAGACGTTACAGAAAATAGCCCATTGATAAAATCACACAAAACTCTCATAAAATTCTCATAAAATGAGCATTTCCACTAGAACTAATTACATCAGAATTAGGTGCTCCTGCTTTAAAGTCATTTAATTTCCTGTCATTCACTAAAGACGATTATTTGACGTTCTCAGCTATCATAATGGATGCAATGGAATTCTAGCAATAGGTTTATTTGTGCTTTCACTACTCTTCGCTAACATTAGTTAAGTGATTTTTGCGTTGGCCTTGACTCTCTCATAAGCCATAGCCATCTACTTGTTCTGCGACTCCCTCCATCACCACCTTCGAGATGAGCATTTTACCTCCCCCCCCAACCTCTTTAGTCTTCTTTCTTCTTCTCCTTCAAACACCCCCCTCCTCACCCCATCGCCAACCATTCTTCTTTTGCCAACTAAATTGAATCCATTAGAGGCAGTCAGCCACCCGAAGGCGGAATCCTCGTCGCCGCCCATCCCCCTTCAAACTCTTCTCATTACACTGTGGTCCTCTCCTCCACCCA
This sequence comes from Ceriagrion tenellum, assembly GCA_963169105.1. Classification (NCBI taxonomy): domain Eukaryota; kingdom Metazoa; phylum Arthropoda; class Insecta; order Odonata; family Coenagrionidae; genus Ceriagrion; species Ceriagrion tenellum. The sequence goes on along the minus strand of OY720632.1, from coordinate 185,607,614 downwards.
CTCACCCACCCACCCGCCTTCGCCTCAAAAAGTTTTGAAGAGGCTGCTGCTTTCTCTCTCTCTCTTTCACTCCCAAACCCCATCCCCCGCACCCTCCCCAGGGAGCACCTATCCATCTTATGCTCTTTTATTTATCCCCCCTCCCACCCCCTCCCACCACCCATCACCCCTCGTCGCCTGCCATTTTCCCCCCTTTGCTACACTAGGATCCCGCTCGTGCCTGTCTCCTTTCCTCTCCCCATTGCCTTTGATCCCTTTTGAGGAATTTTTTCTTCCAGTTTTCCTCCGTCTTTGCCTCGCATGCATTACGCGTATTAGCTCAAATTCCCTGAATTTTTTTTCCTTTTCCAAAGAATGCAAATTCTTCACGAATAAGAAATTCTTGCGTCTGTATGCGATACGTGGTTGCGTTGTCAGATATTTACGGATAATTTGGGTTTTTTATTTCAAAAATGGACGAAAAGAATATTAATTGTCTGCTTCATTTACTTTCTTTTCCGCCCAGCAGGGTTAATCGTAAATATGAATGTAGTACATTCTATATACGATAGTGTACTCTATATATCATTAATGTAGCCTCTAATTTATAAGTGTTCATTAACTTAACGTTACAAAAGCGTTTTTTATCTTTTAATTATTTATATTTTTAATATAAAATAAGAAATGAAAAATTTTCGTCACTTAGGGTTTCACTAAACTAAATAAAATTTTATTACTTATGAGTATTGGTAAGCTAAATCTACGCCATATTCTGATGTCTTTTCTCGGATATTCTGATTCTTCATCTGATAATTCTGTTACTTTTTCTGATATTCCATAATATTTTTACTCTTTCATACTTTTTTACAATGGAAAACACTTTCTCACTGCCTCATTTACAAAATTGTGTCCTCTTTCTAATATTTTTTTGATATTCGATTGATAGAGTTAAGTGTACCTTTGGGTTTACAATTATTGGATAACCAAATACAATTTTAGCATCTTAAGTTATCGCGAAAGAGTGTGGGACGAGCTTTATTGCCCAACTTTACCCTATGGTCCAACTATATCTACGTAATTCGCTCTTTTACGAATATTGTCTTCTTGGGGCTTTGTCTCCAATTACATCTACCGTGAATTTTGGCCATTATTCCCTGACCATTTTGATTTCTACCCTAAGTAATTTTTTCCATGCTCCAGTATCCGGCACTCCTAATCTGCTAGATTTTCTAGTCATTTTCTATCTATATAACAAAATAATTTCGAGAAGTTTGGTCGTAAGTTCTAAATACTTTGGCTGTATTATGTGGAATACAAGGTGGGCCAAAGCAAAGGGTAAAAAAATTCTTTAAACCAAGGACTCTGGCATTCTTCATCCGCAACGGTTATCTCTCAAAAATCTTATGTTATATACTTCTTGCTAACTAATTCATGACAGGAATGAAAGCATAAATGCCATTTTATTTGTCATTTTGCGGGATGAAAGGATGTCAACTCGGTGTGTATCAGGAAACAGAGAAATTAAGTACTAATGTTCTGCACTACGGCTAATATTTAGTTGCTTGCAAAAGGTAGTAACAAATTTCATCCGTCCTCCTAAATATTTTGTACTGAAGAAATGGGTTTGTTTATTAATATCTGCCTTAATGTTATTTAATTTAGGTATCTTTATAGTAGCTTCACCTATCGAAACGTATCACAGCTCCATTATAAACTCTCTGAAGTATCTCAGGATACGCCGAGATTGATCCGCGTAAGAAATCAAATATTTATGGACACGAATCACAACCCGTGCAATGCTAATAGAAAAGAGATAAATGATTTCCTCCCTGCTGAAGAGCGTTCCTCCTCCTTTGTTAGACTACCGCGCAAAACCGAGTCACGGGTGATTTCTCATGAATATTTATGGACGAATTCCTCTTTCGCTCCATTATCACTCAATATCACTTTTGATATAACTTATCGTGGTACAAGGATCTCCCTGCGTCAGTCGTGATAACTTTTGTCTTTTATAATGTTACGATTAAATAATTTTAGTCATTTACTCAGTAATGAGAAAACTAAGAAACTCAGAAAATACTCAAACTTTCCTGTATTTCGTGTTTATTTTGGCCTCCACTGCTTGCTATACATTTGAACAAACCTTGGAGCCAATTCAGTCACTATTTGAAGAATTCAAGCTCTCAGAAAATTTAACAATCACCTCAAAAAGATATTTTAACATTATTATTATTATTTAGATAAGTGATCGTTTTGCTATAAATTGAAGATATATGTAGAATGTTGAGAAAAGGATAAAAGCGTGTGATTGATGCTAAAAATCTGATTTGTAAACAAATGGATATCTTTTTCTATTTTTGTTTGCAGATTTTTAGTCAACTTCTATGTGAAAAAACGAGCACGCTCCTTTAAAATTCCATTGGTATCAAAATTGAGGGGTTATGAGTACTTGTTTTTAGACATGTTACGTCACTACCAACCGATAGTGCAATGATCATAGCTTTATGCGTTGTAATTTCAAGTATTACTAGTAAATTTGAAATAATTTTACGCATTATTTTATTTATTTTCAACGAAAACATGTTGAATATAGTGTCATTGCTCTGAAGCTAACGTATCCGCAACATGTTTGAGACAAAGAATAGGCCCAGAGTGCGGAATTGAGTTAATAGATAATAATATTGCATGAAAAACTAAAGTAGTCGTGGAAGTACGTACGAATAAATATGTTCAGATTATTTTAATGTAATTATAAAGAAAAAAAATTAACATTTTGAATGAATGATTACATTGAATGTACAGAAAGAAATGTAAAGCTCTAAATTAAATGCTTTTCACCAAATGGAATTTGATCTTTCTCCCTTTAAGCCTGATACTCTTGAATATTTCGGATTATTATTCCACTCACGAGGTTTGGTTTCGCTTATAGAAAGGACTAGTCATCCTAGCGCGGTGATTAAATTTGTGAATAATTTTTGAAAAAATAGTGAACACTCACTGCTCACAGCTTCTTTAAAATTAATCGAAGTGGCTGCCTTGGATTTAAATTGCTGGGGTATTGAGGAGGATTTTTATGTTTGCATTCGGAAAAGGTCCTCATAAATGATCCTTAAAGTTAACATCAACTAATATAATGTGCATACGAATAAAAAAGGATTCAAAATTGAAAGTACAATTCCATACACAGGCCCTCGTTTGCTAGAAAAAAAGTCCAAGAAAGATTAATAGTGGCCGCATTTCATTATATTGGTCGTTCGAATAAAAATTTACAATGAACATACAATGCCGTATTTGAATCTCGCAGGGAAATCAATTTGAGAGAATTTTCCGCATGATAGAGACTAATAATCTCTGTTTTAAGGTAGATCATGCATTGAATGATATTTTCGTCGCGGAGAATTTAAAACGGATTATAAAACTTACGGAAATTGACGCGATGTCGCAAATACTGCAGCTAGTTCCTCAATGACCACTTATCATACTACTTGCTAACGCAGGTGTCTACCTATATCCCCAACAGAGTTACCTCGAGTAGTTTTATTGGTGCCCGTCCTAAACTTGTGACTCGTATTGGTATCTTGAGAGAAATGGCTTATCATGTCAAGAATCAATGTCTCCTTATGGGCAGAACAATGTGAAGCGTAAATTAAATTAAATATCTTATAAAAATTTAAAAAATTCAAATACTCTGATTCTAGCAAGAATACGTCAGCATTGTATCACGCTCATTCTGTAGGAACGTAAAATAGCACACACCAAAGAGTCTCTCATACCGCAAATCCTGGAAACGTGATATATCATTTTTGAAGTGAGCTTTACAAACTGAGATAAAAATAATAGAGGATCCTGGCAAATTTTACGGCAATTCGTCCTTAAAAGTAAATATTTTTACCTGAGGTCTTATGGTGATTGTTCAAATTACAGCAGAAAAGGCAACTTAAATGAAAAATCATTTGTAAGCTTTCAGTTAAAACCGTTCATAAGAATTAAAAAGTCAAGAGGTATCGGAAAAATATAATATGTGAATCTTTCTGCCTATATATAAGAGTTATTTCTGGATTTGTGCATAAAAAAAGTAAAAATTCTGCAGCATTTTACAATTTGCACATAACTCTGTAACTATTTAAGAAAAAAAATGCAGTAATTAAATTATATATTTGTGCAGTCATCTGCATATATTGTGCCTAACTATCAGTTTTCAGTTGGATACCCGTTAAATGTGCGACAGGTGGATCGCTCTAACCAAATAAATTAAAATGTGTATCTTATTCTTTCTTTTCACTCTCTTGGTCTGGCTGTATCCTTTTTCATAGAGCGGTTCACCCTCAAAAATATTGTAATAAAAAGTGACCTTGATTATCCATTGGAAGGAAGAGAGACCTTGAAAAATGAAGTAGAATTTACCTGAAATATTGTGGAATGAATCGGATAGGATTCTGCAAATGTGCCAAGGTTACCGTTGGCTCCAGTGAAAAAGGGTATGTGGAAGCGTTAGGGTTTTAAGGGCGCCCGATGGTAAATGCACATTAAGACACACGCTCAAACGCACCCACAAGAAAAGTGGAATCAGGACCACTGCTTTCGAAGAAAAAGAGAATTTTTTTGAATGGGCAGTAAAGGGGAAAGTTGGAGTGGGGAAGAGAGAAGAAGGATGAGGTTGGTTCGCTTTCCTTGGAAAAATTATCGCTCTCACCATCGCTAATTGATTTTTGTTGCCAGCCGTAAATCTCAGGAAACTTAATTAAAAGAATTTTAATGAGGGTAAAGGGATAATTCCCTGGATCCTGTTATTAAATAATTCGGGCAGTCAGCATTTTCGTTGGAGGGCACATAAATACCGCAAATTGGTTGACAAGGCGAGATATTGCATTGAAAGGACCGAGACTGGGCCAGGATGTATGTACAACACATATGTACGATACAAATACGAAATATATACTCATGTATGTATTTTTAGACGTAGGAGGTGGGGAGGGTTTGCACTCAATGGCAGAGTATGAGAGAGGGTAGGGTGGTGACAAAGGCCGACTGTGCGTGTTTGCGTGGAATACTGAAAAGGCTGGCATGAGACTTAAACTCGGGCTTGCTTATGAGGTAGTGCGTTGCCAGAAGACCAAACGAGCTGCGTCGCCAATTCTATACGCATTTATGACCCCCACCGAATATTTTAATTGCCTCCTTCAAATACTCGCATTCCCTGAATGGTAACTTGTGAAATATTTTTTTGAAATGAATTATATTTTGTTATGAAATTAGGAGAGCATTCCTTTCAAATTTTTATTTCAAACTTTAACGCATGAATAACCTTGAATATTATCGTATGATTTGCGAAAAAATGCGAAATTTTCATTAGTGTTCCTTCTCAAAATCCTCTCCAAGGCTTATTCACGAGACGTTGCCAACGTAATAACAGAAGTTAATGGTTACCAATAGCAATTCATTAAATCGCCTAGCTATTAAGAGCCAAATTATATCGTTTTGGTCTTGTTTACATTTGAATGAAAATGTCTTGTCATTCGAGGACCGCTCAAATTTTCAGTTTCACTTTCTCTAAAAATCATCCAAGCGAGTCGTTTCCACGTGGACCAGGTATATTTTCACTCTTCCCAAGTGATTATCTCCCCTCTTTCCTCCACATCTGCCTTAGTCAACCTCCCCTGCTCGTAAGATGGGTTTTCCCTCTTTAAGGAGGATGATTGCGAAGAAAATGCCTTGACTCTACTCTGTGAATTTCATTCTAAAAACGTGAATGCCGTTTGCTTGAAAGCCCCTTCCATCATTCACAAGGAGAAGCCAATTACATTTCAGAAGGCACGAAACGTATTTCGCAAAAGCGCGCTCTGCTATTTGTCCCCAAAGTCGTGGTTCACGTCAACCATGTAATAGCAGCTACCGCTTGGCTGATTGACATCTCCTATGACGGCATAAACTGTTTTCTGTGCCAGTTCAAAATATGGCTGAAAATAAGTTTCCGTATAGAGATAGCAAGTCTGCTCCTTATTTCTGGTTAAAAATTGCATTCAAAGTGAATGCTCATTTAGATATACCTAATAAAGGAGTAAAGAGCTTCATTATATTTTAGTTGGACCATTGCTCTCTGTTTCATACCAAAACGTTTTCTCTAAAATTATTTCTAAGGTTTTTTTAAACCCCTTTTTTTTTAATTTACTCATGGTGAAATATTCAATAATGTATGCCATCGTAAGTGCTACTTGATGAAACCATAAATTTGGCTTCCTTTACTAAATAGAGAATTAGAGTGGGATATTCTAGACATAATTTTGCCATCAAGGGTAACTTATTTAATCTACATCTACATAATACCCCGCGAGCCGAATCATGTGTGCGTGTGGCAGGGGGTGTCAGGTCACCAGCCGTTTAAGGGTGTAATTTTTTTTGAAGATGAAATGGTGACATGAATCATAGAAGTGTATTTAGTGAGCTAAATTTTTATTGTGATCGCTTATTGTTCGCGGAAAGAACGAGTTCTTGTACCTATCTGTTCGGCAGTGTATCTCTCTTATTTTATCACGTCTGTCAGACCTAGAGATGTAGTGAGGAGTCATGGTAATATTCTCTGTCCTGATATATTAATCCTGTTATATTCCTGACTGTCTAGTATTATATGTAAATGAACCTTTAAAGAATATAAAAATGACGAAAATATTACACCTCCATTTACCATTATCTCACCAATTTGGAGTGTTTTATTTTGAAAACTGGAATATGAAAATTTAGGAGGTAAAAATTAATTTTAATTTTTGCATTAAAAAATCCACACCGTTTCACTTTTAATAGATATTGAATTGTAATTTCAGCAATTTATGAGTAGATGTTGATTTAATTGATTAGTTTTATGTACTCGAAGACTTCAAGTGACCTTTTCTGTATTCAAATGCTTATATTTATTTATCTGAAATTCAGTCAATGGAGTATTCATGATTTTATTGAGTGCCACAAAGGTAGAAAAAAGGAACTTGGAGTTAAAAAGGCACGCTCTCTAATGTAAGGAATGAGTTGAATTCAAGTGAAAATCTTCCAATTTAATTCGAATTGAGTGTTCTGAGGCGATAATCTGGCTTCCTTTAGGATTGTCCCTGATAACTTGTATTCCAAAATTATCGTTCCGCTTCAAATTCAAATTAAATCGACTAAATAATCGTTGACGGCACAAATTATTGAACGAAAATGACTATATTTACTTTGAGAAAGATGTGTTTTTGACCATTTGAATGATGAACCTCTATTCGTAACTCACCACGTCTCTATTTCTTTAAGAATCAGAGAATGCCGATTATTCCGCCAAAACATTACGTCAAAATTCTAAGAATTGAGTATCTGCAATGGATGGAAAATTACTCTCCTATGCCGTAAGTCTAAATGTAAGCTTGTAAGCTTAAATCCTGACTAAGGCGGAAGGTAGACTGCTACGCGGAATGCTTTGATTAGGAGCGTAGCGAGCGTCGGATGGAGCTTAAAACTGTAGGCCCCTCTGCTCCACTCTTTTGGTCAGGCTAATATTGTTATCTATATTATGTTATTATATTCTTTGCCTCGTACTCCAGTTTCCTGCACCATATTAAACGGCTACTCTTAATATTTTATTTGACCTCAGTTGTGGGTCAACTACCAATATACACAGCCGATCATAAAGTTGTAATTTCGTTGTATCCTGAAGCATATGCAATAGTAAACTTACCAGTAACTTGTGTTGCCTACATGCAAGGATTAAAGTTAGTATTTTTTGTCAGCCTCCGCATCTCTCACACAAAATTTCGTGGAATATGAGTTAATTTATTTATTTTTGGTGTTTTTTTGCGCTAAATTTGAATTTATCATAATATCTGTACTTGATCGACTTTTAGTATCAATGGTGCTGCACGCACGCACGCAGGCACGCACTACTACATATAATCGGTCGCCTAGATAGTGAAATGCCAGTAATAAACACAATTTATTTTCTGACTTCCAAACTGATGAACAAGCGACAATTCTGACATATATCTAACTAGAAAAGAAAAAAAAACAAAATATACTTCAAAGCTACGACGAAAAGTTTTAAACTCCATAAAATGCAATGGAAATTTAATAACATTCCAATGAAATGGAGTGTGAGAGGTTAAAAAGCTGCAAATACTCGCTGTAGATATATATATTTAGTATTCAGTAATTTCAAAGCACTGTACCTCTCAAAAGAGAGCCAGTTTCCTCCTCTATTCTCCTAACTCCCACGTTCATTCACTCACTAAAAGCCTCTTCAAGTGGATTTGGTGCTTTTCTAATTTCTCATCCATTAAAAACTCCGCCATTGATTAATAAATGGAAGAGGCGGCAAGTGGCCAATTAGTGAGCCTTGCTCCCGTCACTTGGTCCGTTTCCTAATTGGTTTTACACGTGTCCTTCAGTGTTTTCTAAAAAGAGCCAAATGTAACCTTCGGTAACAGTTCTTAATATTGACGATGTCGTTAGTTGGCATAATTTAACTTTAAACCTGAAGAAAAACTTTATACCCATCAAAGCGCTCATTATAGTTCACAAAACCTGGGTGTTTTTTCGTCAAAAATCCAAAAGTCTTGCTTTACTGGGAAAATTTTATGTCCCTTAGTAATGAGCATTTAATAACAAAATTAGCTGTCTCAAATTTCGAATTTTTATGACATATACCGTAGTTACAATCACCTTTTTTGCGTTAATACTCTTCGTATATTGCTAAAATATTTTTTTCAACTCCTCCGGAACATAATCTTGGTAAGCAGATCAGAATGAATAATGTTAATGCGTTGGTGTCTTTAATAATTAATATATCAAATAGAAATTATTTTGATTCATTATTCCAGCATTCCAATCAGGCCCTTTTTAGTGACTTTTATGCTCCTCTGATTATGAAACCCTGTAGGGGTTAAGGAAAGGCACGGAATATTCACTTAATTTGCTAATTAATTTCTCATTTCTCCTTCTTCTTCCTATTTGCCATTCGTTTTTTCTCCAATCAAGAATTTTAAGAGTATATAAAATTCGTATTGTACTTAACACTAATCACTACCTTGAATGTTATTTTTTTCAATTTCCATAATTATTTACAATATTGGTCTGTATTTAATCGCATCTTATATCACTCTCGCCTAACTCGAGAATTATAATTTGCCTTCGCCTAACATTCTTAGCGGTGCTTCTCTCAATTTAAATACAGGACACTTTTCCTTTAGAACTAATATATTCTAAAACGATGAAGTTTATTTCATATAACTGTTTATGTTAATGATACATATAAGCTACATATAATGCTACATTTTTTGCAACTATGGCATTCAACGAATTTGACCTAATCAGGTAGTTGTGAGTGGGGCTCAGTATACTAAATTTCTCATTATTTTTGTTACTACAGGTCATATTGACTATATGTTGCTGTTATAAAGTTGATTTGCATACTGTTGCTTTGAAATCTGTTTCAGAGTTCAGTTACCCGGCCACATTATAGCCTGCAGTCACTACCACCGTTCGTTGCCATTGAGCAATGAGCGGTAGTAGCGGAACTCGAGGCTACATTGAGTCATAAACGATTATGTGTCTTACAATATTTGTAGACCATATTTTCCTTTAATATCTTACGCCGGAACCTTTGGATTTTATTGGCTGTTTGATATTATACTGACACTGGTACCTGTTGAAAATAATTCTCAACTCTGAAGATGATTTTGGATTGAAACCAGGTATTTTTGCTTTTTGAGGGTGATTTCATTTGAAACCATTCATTCCTAATGGTCATAAGAGGTACAAGACACGTGAAAATGTTTATGTTTCTTGTTTTATCGTATTGGTTGCTATATTTTTTGTAAAAAAACACTGTTATTTATTTTATTTATTAATGGTTAAATATGGTCAACTTAAACTATGACTTATGTACTGCTCTCACGGAGCTCGTTGAGTTGACATTTTCCTTTGTCTAACGTATTTCGCTCATTTTCTCATTACTTTGCGTAAATGTACAGATTTTGCCAAAGAATTTTACGACACGTCAGCATTGAAATATAAAGTAATTGACCAAACCTGGACAATTTTATTGTTAATAATTTTACGCTTGGTTATTTAAGTTTGTTGTGCACGTACGTAGAAAGAAGTAATTATATCGTGCAATTGGATGCAATTAAAACCTTGAGAGGTAAACGCTTCAAGATTTGATAATAATATAAAATGTTAGTTGCACCATCTAAAATGTAGTATACGAAAAGGAGTTGAAATGAGATTGTTGATCTCCTATAAAAGGAGAGTTAAACTTAAAAATTCCAAAAATTTTAAGATAACGGGATTAAGAATTAAAGAAAGTTATGAATTTCTAACAATTGTTTTCAGTTGATCATATTTATAAAGTAAATTATGAAGCTATCATGAGCGCCTCTTCGTCCATGATCCACAATTTTATTCTCATGATTCTCATCTACATCCATGTCTATCGTAGGCATTCCTGGATCCACTTGAGATTCCCCCTCTTTATGGTTAATTTTAAATTTGTACTTCCCGCAAATTGATTTGGCCTCGACAGTCAGTTGGTGTGAATGGCAGGTATTTGACACTATAAGGTATAGAGTCAGTGTGTTGAAATTCCAAAAACGGGATTTCTAAATTAAAAAATTGAAGACATCGTGTGCTTCTCAGTGAGTTGGTTCCTAGTCCCTTATACCCCAAGTGACCTTATACTTTACCCTAGAGTTGGAAATCCATCCGATCGTTCATTCCTAGACGCGGAGTTGAAACTCCCTGAGAAGGGGCTCAATTTCACTCCTCAGCTTCCCCTGCCCCGCTCGTCGCTAATGCGGCATCGGATAGTATATTGTTTAATAATTTAACAATTAAATGAATCCATTAATCCACCCAAAATGTTTTTTGGTTTTTCTACGGTTTTCAACGCAAAAGTCATATTTTTTTCTGGAAACAGTAAATAGAATAGTTTCTCATGTAATGACTTATTATTCTAGGCACAATCCTTAATACCATTAATTTTCCAAATTGACAGAAATCATCTCAGCCGCTGACAATATTTTAGAAGGAATTCAATTTTAGCATTTTCGTTAGTGATCCCCAAAAGCGTGTTAAAATAATTAAAATCTCTTTATCTCTTTTAAGTTCTTTTTCATCAATTGAAGTGTTAGCTAACTGAAAAAATACCACTCATTTCCATTCATTGTACTCCAATTATCCTAGATAATTACATTCTTACTATTTTTTTACGTTATTATATTTTTTCTGCTTACGTTACGTTAATGCTGGTTACGTTACATTTTACGTTAATATATTTTGTACTATTTTCAACCTATTTTATTAAAGTATTTGCTTCCATTAAATTTTCAAATTGAAATTTCAGAGCTTCTGGCGAGCAACATTGATAATCTTTGTGTTGTCTCAACCACCATGTCTTTTTGTTGATTTATACAGTCCTTTAGTAAACGAACTTCTTATATTATTTCCCTTTGGATGAGATTACATTTATTTTTGCTTGGTTTTATGACCCTGTCCAATTATTTTAATGTCCGACGGTCTGATCACGCTTTTATTGCTAGAATGAGCCATTTTTTAGACAAAGGAGGGTCCAAGAAAGAAAATGGGTTGACAACATTGCGCCAGTTTATGATGAACTTGAATTCACCGTGATAATCGAAAGGAGCATCAAACTAAGTAACATTAAAAGTAAAGTAAAAGTATCAAAATATGTTACGATGTATATTACAGATGTTTTAGTCGATAAACAAATAAGTGGAAAGGAAAGTAGACTAAATAATTGTAAATTTATTGGGACAATGAATTCAGTTATGCAAAAACATACAAATATAAGTAATGACATTGAGTTGTAAACTATTTATGGATACTATTATTAGAAGGTGAAAAAAATGAAGGTCTATTTCGATAAACCAGTTTGATGGACTAAAAAGTGCTAGGAGATATGTTTCCCCACTATCAGATTACCAAATAGGTCATGATATTGTGATAGGGTCTCTGGATCCAAGATGTTCATTAGACGTAATTTCGTTGATTCTCTGTGTGCTGTATGTATTCAGACCAAAAAATGTGTGAATAAAACGGGATGTAAACTTGATTGTCATGTACGCAGTGAGTGGGTTCTTCGGGAAGCTATTTCGGTACTCTAGGTCTTCAATTACGGAATTTTTTCTCTTATCGTTATCGTAAAAATAGTGACCTACAATCTTTATTATTTTCTTAAAATGTTAACTGTCTATGATAATTTAAATAGCTTGTATGGGAATTATCAGTTACAGACTTTTATTTTCACAATATTCTCTTATTTTCACGGTAAAATAAAGGAAATTTCTTTACCTTACTTTAAATTGTCGAGTTTAATAGACATAGCCACGACACCTGCCTACTTGGTTTCTATATTTTACGCGTGTTGATTGAAAAAATATTACCTGAGCTTCTGTATCAGGGAATGGGTTTAAAATGTAGTCATGTCCTTTAGATGACCTAAAAATAATGTCAATTTCACCGCATGGCCATTTTCGTTTTTCTACTTTGTTTTCAATTGACATCACTGATACACGATATATTCTCGACTTTAGCTGGACGATATAATAATTTCAACGATATAATGATGGTATCCATGATATAGTTGTCGATAAACCACAACCATTTCCTTTGGTGGCGGTATCGCACGATATCTCCTCTGAAGAATGTTCCGTAATTGACACCCATTTCTTTGAAATCTCTTCCTCTCCTTGGCTTCTTCCTCTTTAACAATTTTCTCTCCCGCCACCACTCCTACTCTCTACGTTCCTCCAAATTCCAAAAAATAAACAATTTAGGCAACGGCCGTTGGTGTGAATCCCACGTTTATTCATATTTCATTCCGAGAAAATGGTTTCATTTCTCATCCAGCGTTACTTCAATAATGGCTGTTGGGACCGAAACTCCTGGTTAAGAGGGGAATCATCATCATTCATTCAGAATGTCTGCGTCCCTTTCTTTGTCGACTTAATGAATAACTGGAATTTGCGGCCAGTATTCACTTTCATTTCTCAGTGCCATGTTACGAAAGTGAGCAACCAGCCAGCTTTCATTGTTACATCATCCTGAATGGACGAAATCGTTTAATCCTTATGTTTTACAATGCCTTCACAGATCATTCATCATACCAACGTCGCACAAACGTTTATAAAGTAGATGTTACTTTTTATTAAATTTCATTTGTTTTCCTTTGTTATATGCATTGTTTAACTGAGCGAGCTTCCATAAATCGCCCTTTATTTCTTGAAAACAATAGTTTGAAATTTCAGTAATTATAGACTCCTCCTTACAACAATTGAGACTGAAGAGTCATTTAATGAGTGAATCAAACGAAACCGATATTTAATTCCACTAAACCGTTATTTATGTGCCCGATAGAAAAGATTATTATGCAATAACTAGCTGTACCCTGCCACGCTTCACTGTGACATATTGTGGTTGCATGGATGAGAAATGAGGAATAAAAAAAGCATACGTTTCATAGTTCACAGTTCTCTGCTAGTTGCCGAAGCGGACGGATGTTCTTCCACTCGGGAACTTGATATATGGGTGTGATTTGTCTGAGACTAACTATTTTAGAAAAATGTCCCTGTGCATCGTGTGTAAGAAAACTACAAGGAACACAGTTTATGTGTCGTGCAGTGATTGTAACAACAGCTACCACGGGCACTGTTTACCAGTGCCACTTAGCAGAGAAGAGGTCCTGGGGATTGCTGACAGCAAGCAAACGTGGAGGTGCAGTAAGTTCAGCTTAAAAAGAAGGGAGAGCATGCACCTAGATCAAGACGAGACCAACTACCCGATTCCATCCCAAGATTTATCAAACGCTGAAGTCATGGCATTGCTTCGGGAATTAAAAAGTGATTTACGTGCGACTGAATCCAACCTGGGTGATACAATCAATAAGGTGTACGACAGGTTGGATGATTCGGTGAAACTCATTGAAGAGTTAGGAAAGCATCTGGATGAGTGTAGTGACAAAGTGGAGTCGCTGCAAAGTAAAAATATTCATCTCCGTAAGAAAGTGGAAGTCTGTGTAAATCGTATTGATGATTTAGAGCAACGAATGCTTTCCAATGTGTTGAAATTCACGAAGTGCCTGCAGTAAAAAACGAATGCTTGGCGGATATAGTTTGAAAAATAGGCTCAGAGTTAGGGTCAAAAGTATGTGTCGATGACTTTGACAAATGTTATCGCTTCAAATCGAAATCCGGAGTTTCGGTCAGAGGAATCCATGTGCAGTTCGTGAGGCAATGCATCAAGGACGATTTCCTGGCCAAACGGAGGGTGAAACGGGACTTCTCAACCTGTCACCTGGGCTTCAACACCCCTGACGCTCCTGTTTACGTCAATGAGGCCCTCTGTCCTTGGAGACGCAGACTTCTCAACGCGGCGACAGAGGATAAGAAAAACAAGAAATTTGACTACCTGTGGGTAAGACAAGACAAGATAATGATGAGAAAGGCTGAGAGAATGCCAGTTCTAGTAATAACTTGCCCGGAGGATTTGGCTAATTTATGACATTTCCTTTTAATGACCGCAAACCCTGCTGATGTTTTGTTCAGTTCAAAGCCTACATTAATAATGTTGCATCAAAACATACGTAGTATGAGAAGTAACTTCGATTTATTTCTCTTGACTCTGAATAACTTACCACGGTTACCAGATGTTATAATTTTATCTGAAATTTGGATCAGAAAAGAGGAAGCAAACCTATATAATATTAATGAGTATAATTCTATTGTCAACTGCAACAAAAACCATAGAGCCAGAGGTGGATTTGTGTTTATAAAATGTAATTTAAAGGTTGAAAAAGTGTATTGAATCAAATACTTCTGCTGACTGTCTTTTGATTAGTCTGAATTGTGAACTTATAGATTTAGATTTTATCTCAGTTTACAGGGACCAAAAAGTTCCTGTACATCTTTTTTGAAAGAACTGAAACCATTGCTAAGGCGCTCAAGGAATAATTTAGTAATTATCGTAGGCATGAATATTAATATTTTAGATTGTAATTGTGTCTCAGAGGAATACTTCAGCTTTATGAGCTCATATGGTTTAACTAGTATGGTTATTGATCCGACTCGAATAACCTCATCAACTGCTACATGTATTGGCCATGTTTTTTCCAGAATCTTTAATTCCTTTAAATTTGAAATATGTGCAAAAGTAGCTCACTTATCGGTAACTGATCATTCAGTGACTGTAGTTTAAATTTCAGGTAGATACATTGTCAAAAACGTAAATTGTCCTACTTCTAACTTCAGTCATTCTAATAGAATTCAGTACGACACATTAAAAACTAGTCTTAGCGCCATGGATTTGAGTCCTGTGTACAACGAAACAAATGTATCCAAAGGCTTTACTTTATTCTTAGATATTTAGAACAACTGTGTACAAAACTCAAAAATCCATTCGCAACGTATAGTTAACTTGAAAAAACTAAAGCCTTGGATGACTGATCAGATATTGAAAAAAATGGACCGCAGAAACCACTTAATAAAAAAGCTACAGAAGAATCCTCATAATGAGGAGTTGATAAAAAGAACTATTAAACTTAGAAATTAATTGCGAGCAGACATAAGAGAAACTGCAAATAGTTACTATATGAAACTATTTGAAAAGTGTAAAGGTAATGTAAATGAACAGTGGAGTGTACTGAAAGAACTAACTGGTGAAAAACTTAAGGAATCCCACACGCCAGTGCTAGCGATTAATAATCAATCAGCTTCTTACAGATAGCCAAAGAATTTAACGAATATTTTATTAGTGTTTTCTAGTCCACTAAAACGCTCAACTTTCAACAAAGATATGATCCTGGGTCTGAAATCTTAAATGTAAAGCTAACTTATCCTAGTTCATTGCTTCTCAAGCCAGTATCATAATTTGAATTACGAACAATTGTGAGTTCTCTTCAAAATGGTAATTCCGCTGGTCCAGACGGAATAAATGTAACAATGCTAAAAAACATAATTGATTACAACGCTGATGTTTTGACTCACCTTTTTAATACAAGTTTTATTCAAGGCGTATTTTCCGATGACCTAAAGAAAGCCATAGTTATACCCCTAATGAAAAAAGGAGACCGACGCGATGTAACCAATTATAGACCCATTTCTCTACTGTTCGTCTTCTCGAAAATTCTAGAGAAGCTCGTTAAAAATAGGCTTTTGTCTAATCTGGATAAGAAAAAATTCTTAAGTGGCAACCAACACGGGTTTGTTAAGGGCAAAGGAACAGAGGATGCCTTAGAAACCTTCATGAGGTATGTGTACAACGCAATTAACATCAATAAACGAGTTGCAGTCTTGTTCCTAGATATAAAAAAGGCATTTAATTCTGTAAATCGTGGTATTTTGTTAAAAAAATTAAGTAGAGCAGGTGTCCGTGGCACGCCATGAAAGTGGTTTCAGAGCTATTTATATTCCCGCGCACAGTGTTTGCGAGTAAATGATTCTGTCAGTAACTATAAAACCATATTTTCAGGTGTGCCACAAGGTTCTGTGTTGGGCCCAATACTGTTTCTTTTATATATCAATGATTTATGTAATTGTAAATTTACTCTAAAATTAATTGCCTTCGCTGACGATATTGCTCTAATTTATGAAGGCTCGTCCTGGGAAGAGGTGAGGCTAAATATGGAGCTAGATCTATGTATACTTAGTAATTGGATGGAGTACAACAAATTGTTGTTGAGTGAAAAGACAAAATTTTTGTGTTTCAACATTTGTATTGTTTCTCAATTGATTGGGTGTTAACCTATCACAAACCAAATTGTACTCGAAACCTTTGTAACAACTGAATAAATATTGAACGTGTATCTGAATTCAAATCTTTGGGAGTGACTGTAGATCAGCATTTAAAGTGGGATAAACACATTAACCGCATTACTAGGGAACTCAAATTTGTCCACGCGAAGTTTTGTTTCCTCCGAAATAAATGTCCCCGGCAATTTATTAAAACTATTCATTATGCTCAAGTTCAATCTAAATTAAACTACGGCATAATTTGTTGGGAAGGTGCTTATAAAAATTCCCTCAATCCGCTACTAATTATCCAAAAAGCAATAGTAAGACAGATTTCCAGAAAATGTCAGTATGAGCCGCCCTTCCACATATTTGTGGATCTTCAGTTACTTCCCCTACGCCATCTCTATATTTATAAGGTACCGAAAATATTCTACCTAAGAAGTAGTGATAAACCTAAGGTCGGAACCCATGTATACAAATTAAGATCTTCAGCAATGCATATTTTGCCCAAGCCTAATTTGACGTTATTCCAGCGATCAATTAGATAATCATTGATTGCCAGAATCAATTTGATAGGGAATGTTTTCCCAGTTCCTCCTGGCGCATCCAAGAAGAAGATCCCCCCAACTCCGTCATTTATCATTTGCATTATGTGATCATAAATGCCCTTCTGTTCACGCGTTAATTTGGGAATGTTTGATTGAACATATGACTGGAGATCATCGGTGTTTTAACTCTGTTCACGGCGCAAATCCACATCAAATGATGCAGTTGTAGCTCGGGTGGGTGCTGGCATTCCCAATTGACTCAGAACTTCATTTGCAATAGCTAAGCACTTGTCTTCAATATTTATCAATGTTTCGCTGTAAATGTCTTCTGTAAATTCCATGGTTATATTGGCATTTTCAAGGCGTTTCCTTAAATTCAAATGTAAATACAGTCGATAGTTTGTAAATAATCAAGTCTTACTAGTTTTACTTACAAGTAATCATAATGCAGTGGATAAAAAATGTAGTAGGTACTACACGCGAGACGTAATTATACACTTCTTTGCACAATTAGCTTCTTAGTACTTCGTGAATATCGTTATACGGAAATTTAATAATAATGCGAGGTGAAAACGGTGGAATGAATCACAAGACATTTCTTTGTTAGAAAATTTCAAAACCAATAATATTCATGAAATGAGGCGGTTATTTGAATAAGAATATTTCTCAACGTCTTTCTGTTAACCTATTCTTCCATTAAGGGAAGAAATTGACCATTGCTTATAATCAGAATGAGATATAATAGGATACCCGTCTCATAATTTACATGCTCATGCTAACGCAATACTTATATTACATAAAAATAATGACTACAATGAGATAATTCAATCATATACATGAAAAATATGTTATATTATTACAAAAAATATGTCTGTTGAAAACAAAAGATTAAATGGGATAACTGCCTCTTCTTCTCAAATACATCTGTAAAATTAGTTCTAATTTGTACAAGCCTCTCAAAATCCCGTGTTCATCACAAATGCTCCAAAATGATTCCGGTACAAGATTGAACCAATACTTGGATCTCCATGTATTTTCATTAAATCCCATGTTTAACCCAACAGCCCTAATATGATCCAGGGACATGTGGTATCTTCATGTGTATTCCCAATGGCCATCATTGCAGTGTAGGTAAAAAAGTATGTAAATACCGCCGCCTTCAACAGATTCTTATTTTTCAATCCAAGTCTCCTATTTTGGGTCATCGTAGACGCATACCTACCCCGTTTTGCAGCCTGGTACGAAGCAAGTTCTGTTTAAATAAGGCATTCTCAACTCTTATGGGCTTAATGCATTCCAATTAGAATCAGAGTCTGGCAACCATCGTCGTCGGCACGCGATGGATGTTTCATAAACCTCTTACACATTTCCTGTAATAGATATTTCCCCTCTAGCAATTGCCGGTCTCGGTGGCGGCAGTGTAAAGTCCTCGCCTGCTAAACTGAAGGTCGCGGGTTCGAGTTCCACCTGGATAGGATATTTACACATCCCTGGGCATGGTTGGGTGTGTGTGTCCATTCATAAAATATCTAGTAATTAGATTCGGCTGTTAGATATAAATAAGCTATTATTTACAAAATAACTTTTAGTTCACAAAAATAGCAAGTTATTATTCAAAGCATCAAGTAATCCATATCTCCTCGATCGTTATTGAATATTCACCACAGTTTTATGTTAACAGCAATCAACTAAGTCTATTTACGATTCAACTGAAAAGAATTTTTTCGAAGTGGCGCCAAGGACTGGGTGAACTAAAAGAGGAGACTTAGGTAATACGTAGCCTAGGCAACAATTCCAAACATTTAAAACCATAATATATATTCATGGTACAAGAAATAAATGCTCACGATCATTGAGGTAGAGTGGGCGGGCGCTTGGCATGGTGATCAATGCTTGACGCCGTCACGCGGTCCGCCAGTTTGCTCTTCCAGATTTATATTAATGATCAATGGCAAACGCACTCATTTCGAAATTTTTACGATATTTACCATCGATAACTCATTTAAAATCAACACTCATTTACGGCTTACCTATATCTGTATTTCCTAAAGTTTTTCGTGTCTCAACTGGTTTCCTACAATTTTTCTTATCCGGATATTACCTAACTTACGTTCCGATTACAAATAGTTACACACGAAGGACGAATTACCTGGTGAGCTCAACCCTAGTCAGATCTACATCTACATCTAAATACTACCCCGCGAGCCGCCGCATGGGCATGTGGCAGGGGGTTTTAGGTCACCAGCTGTGTAAAGATGTAAAATATTTTGAGGTGAAATGGTGACATGTACTATGGGAGTGTATTTAGAGGAGCTCAGTTTTTATTGCGGTCACTTATTGTTCACGGAAAGAACGAGTATTTGTAATAATCTGTTCAGCAGAGAGTATTTCTCTTATTTTATCGCATCTTTCTATAAGCTGTACCATTTGGATGACCAAAATGCATACGTGGGAGAATGCTCTGTGTTGCTCTGAAACACACCAGTTCTGAATATCTCAAGCAGCCTTAGCCTAGTGTGCAGCCTTCGAGTTTCTAAGGGCTCCCACATTAATCCCTCTAACAGTTGTATAACACTATATGTTTGTCTGTAGCAGTTTTTAACGAAGCATGCTGATTTTCGTAGTATTTTGTTAAATTTTTTGGTTAAATCTTTATGACCAATGTCCCAAATACTCGCGGTGTATTCGAGATGTGGCCTAACTAGAGGGAAGTAGTATCTCTCTTTGACTTTTTCATCGGAGGACCTTCCTAATATTGTCAATCATCTAAAATTTATCGGTAAAAATGTTGTCATCTATAAAGGTGAACGTATCTATTTGATGATGGATTCTAATAAACTTGAAAAAGAGTGAATGATCGGTCATCGATCCAAAGGTAGCTTCATTTGACTGCATGCGTATAGCCAGATCCTGTGCGCTGTCCACCATCGCTTCGAAGTCAGCCGCCCACCGCCGATGGTCTCTTGCTCCCTTGTGAGTCCCATCCCTTCTGTCTTCGCTTACCCTCGCTCTCGCTCGAGAAGAATCTTTCGGAACAAAGGCCCCTGATGGGGGTGGGGAGGAGGTGAGGGCGAGAATTGGCTTCTGTGTGGAAGGGAGGTGGAGAACTAAAATGAGGATGGAGGGGGTCGGTAGGGATGGAGGTCCGCGGTGGCATCTGCTGCTGGTGGGGGAGGAGGCGTGGGCGTGTTTGGGTGAAATGGAAACATTTATTCAGGGAGGGTGGAAGGGGGTGAGCAGGGAGGTCGTTGGAGGTTACGGTCATGGGGAAGGAAGGGATGGGCACGGGAAGGGGGCGTGGTCCCCGAAGCGAGAGTCCATTTATTAAGCATGAGAAATCTTGGATGCGAGTGCCTTCCAGGAGGGAGATGTATTCTTAAAGGGGAAAAGTTGATACGCATAAATTTCGGAAGGAGGATATTGCCTGAATTTATGCCGAGAAATCGACTGTAAAACTAACCATTCAAGAACTTTGGAGGAGAGGGATCTAATTAAGTGTGTCAAATAATCAATAAGACCTTGGCAAGAATAAAGGAGGCGTTTAAAACTTTTGCAGGAGGAATTTAAGCAGCAAATTAATAAGCCTTTTTTGTATGCTGACAGAATATTAATTAAAATAAATTAACAAATGCGCTTACGATAGAGAGTTCCCTGGAATATAAACCATCGGACGAAAATTAGTTAATCCTAAATGTAGGATTTTTGAAGCACTATTTGTCAAGAGTTCTCTAATAAGTTCGTTGAACCTGTTCCCAGAATATTCCATGACAAGTAGTATGCCTTTTACAATCCTAGGATTATATTTTTCTTTGATGTTATAAATTCTGTCTATGATTTTTATTTTAAAATGTTTTCCTCACATATGTATTAAGCATGCCGTACTTTCTCAACCAAGTATTTCAAAAGTATGTCAATTTGTATTTTCACAATTTAAAATTTTATATACATCTGTTCCTGACTGTTCGAAAATCACTGATGGTGATACAATAGACTTTTGGCTCACACTGTTCCCACAATAAAACATTCCAAGAAAAAAATTCTCATTTTTTTCTTACCAATATCTTGAAAATGCATACTCTAATCAAAATGTTTTCGTACTTGGACAACCTGTCCCTCGCTGGGACGTATTTTCCAAGAAATGGCTCCTGCGAAACGATAGCATTAAGTAGCAGTGAGGGCGAATTCAGGGAATAAGAAAGGTCCAATTTTTTGAGAGAGGAATGAAACCCTTTGAGAGGGAAGTGAAACCTTCTTGAGTAAAGCATTCAGATAAGGAAAAAAGTCAAAGCCCAGTCCTTGAGAAGAGATTTGAGAGCCAATCATATCACGTTCTCCGAATCCGTCACTATTTTCTTTCCTCGATTCTTGGGTATTTAAAAGGGAAAGATAGTTACACCTACAAAACATTGCGCGTTAATGTTATATGGTAGATGTACCATTTTACATTTTCAGATCAACTTATGCGTCAAAATTTGGGAAAAAAATTCTAACATGTGCCTCAATAATGGACAAGGACGCGAAAATACCACAGATTTAGACTTACTGATTTCCAAGAAGTAAATTTTCCTACTTAAACTCTTTATTTTGTAGCATCTCCCCTAAATAGGTATTATAAGATGTCTAGATATGCACATCGTCATCTTCTCCGATGATATTGAAGGGCCTAAATCTTCAGACACAGTCGAACCTTCGCACTGTTGGCATTTTGGTGCTTGGTTGACCATTAGAGTCGTTGAAAAATCCTTAGATATTTTTCCAATATTTAACTGTCTTTTCTATTTGAATATTTTAGAGAGTGCTTATTTCTGTTCTCAGGCTGACGATTGTCCTTTAGTTTTATTACCAAATGATTCTCAGCCATGTAATGACAGCCATGAATACATCGCAGATATAAATTCAATTTAAACCCCTGGATACCATTTATTTTGTGAATGCTGATGGTAAGAATGTATTGTATTGTAAGTTTCAACATGTTGTATGATGGAGAGAAAACATTCGGCACAGCTCCACCCATTTTTCATTGAGCCTATGCGTTTCTATCTCCAATTTGCCATTATAAAGGCAACTTTGTCAATATAACCTTAATATTTACGTAAAACACGTTCCAGTTGTTTGGCTCAGTAACAAAAAGTTTTCGCTGAAACCAAATGTAATATTTTCATTATTCTTAACCTTTTCACTTTCCGCAAAGTACGCTTGATTCCATCGCTTTTATTTCATAATGAATTTTTATTTCGTCGAAAAATTGGGTGTATCACCAGAGATGCTTAAATGGAAACAAATGAATGCGGAGGGAGAACCATTGCCAAAAAAAGGAACCGAGTCGGAGTTGTCTCTTATGTATCGATCCCAACGAGGTGAGGAAACCTCGTGATTTGACGTTCCATTTCTGGTTGCAGAAGATTGAAGCGGATGAAGGGGAGAGTGGGAGAGGAGAACCGGCCGTGAGGCTAGGTGAGCAATTTCGGATGTTTTTGCCGCTGTCTTTGGCGAATGGGTACACGCGTGCCATTGTCTGAGGGAGCATCTATCGATCTCTTGCCTTCGACTTCCGTGTCGAGGAGCACACGAGCACCTTTTTTCCTTTTTGGTCGTTCAATGCTCAGATTGGTTGACCGCAGTCCTTCATTCCTCCCTCGTGCTAGTTTCATTAATCCTTGGCTAGTTTCATTAATCCTCATTGTGTACTTTTTTCTTTACTTGGTCTATGAATGCATCCCTTGGCTATCATTTTGGGACTCTTCCTCATAATTTTCTTTAATTATTTTATTCATGAACCCTTTGTGCCTCAGTGTGTTTGAAATTCATGTGGTTCTTCTTTACTTTATAGCGTTCCATATGTTAATTTACTTATACAACCATATGGAGCACTTTACTGATAAAAAGAACAACATGGATTGGGCACAACCTGAGGATCAATGGTTTTGTGAAGAATATAATTTGAAGGGAGATTTGAGGTTTGCGACAGAAAATTCTTCTATTATACTGTAAACTTCATCATTTATTATATTGTTTGCCCATTGTATACTCAAAACCTTCCTCTTACTCTAGGCTTCTCAAACTTATATTATTTTCAGATCTGCTTTCTTAATGACCCATGCCTCCGACCCATCGAGTTCCACGCTACACAGGAAAGTTTTCACATACTGTTTCCTCGTTCACAGTCCCATCTTCTATGAACACAGCAATTGTCTTTTTACCATTAGCAATCACTTAGTTTGGGGTACTTTACACCTGATGTCCGCGTTATTTCTTCCGTCTCACGTGCTGGCGATTCTGGTGAGTCTGCCTTTCTCTGTACGGCCCTTAATTCTTCAATCGAGTAAAGAATGTGTAGTCTTCTTTAACAATATATTTCCCCTTCTTTTATTATAATTTATGTTCCATTTATGTACCTGCAATTTTATTTGCTCTATGTATTAATTCCATGAGAATCTTCTTGATAATTTTCTCTTTATTTTTTCTTCCATTATTTTCGTCACGAACCTATTTTTCCTTAACGTGAGACCAATCCATCAGATTGTTTAAAAGTATAAGTATCAGGTCAGATGTGGTGGAATTTTAACTCAATGAAGAACAGAAACTGTTCTCTTCCATGAGTAAAATTAATTTTATGCGACCAAGGCTTCTTCAATGCGGCTTCGTCTTGGTGACCTCGGGTTCATTATCAGACCTGATCTCATGATCGGTATTGATGAAGATTGCAATCTAGGTCGCATTACATTTATTTCACAGGTTGATAATAGCTATTACTGTTCTTCATTAGTAGTCCAAATGGTTCTTTCCTCTTACATTCTTCTCTTTCCCGCCATGACGTTAATATCGGGAGGTGTTACCGATGCACGGCTCGGAGGTCGAGGGAGGGAGGGGAGGTGGATAAGGGAAGGGGAGCATGGGTGGATGGGAGGTCGTTGCTTCGCACGCGCTAAGACCTGTTGAATCGGGCACTGGCATTGCGGGTGAGTGGGGCGGGGCAGGACAAATGAGGGTGGGTGGTTTCGCAGGAGGAATAAAGAGAGGGGGCAGAGACACGTGTCGAGGGGGCGTGACAGGATTTTCCCCGCGGCTCGGTGCGGCACTAATTGTTTGGCCGCACTGTACCGCTGAGATCATGATTTATTGCTTTGATCCTCGAAGAGCATTTACGACCCAGGTCAAAATTTTCGATAGATTCGTTTTGTAGAAGGGCCTTCATCTTCTGATTCGGTAAGCTTTTTGTCAAGGATCTTTCTTTCGGATTTTATAAGTCATGTCGTAAATATTTGCTAACCATCTAATGATATTTGATCGTATAATTTCCCTGAATTTCCCCTCTTGCTCTCATTATTCGATTTTATGGCGACCCCACTCACTGCACTTGCAGTCTGCTGTACTACATCACACGCTTTCTTTTTCCAAAGCTGCCTACTCGCGCATATAACCTCCCCTCCCTCTTTTCCCCTGTTTGCATCTTATTTCTTTGGTACAATCTATCACTGTGATTGCAATAGTTTAGAGTCAAATTCTAGCGAGCTGATTGACCAAAATAAACACTAGGTGGAATTTTAATTGGATTTCGAAAAGAATTAAAATGGTTGCTCAAGGGTTTAACCAATTCTTGCCGATTTTTCAACCACATCTACGCCGTAGTAAAATTTCAAATTTCACAAGATAGGTCGATAAAATTTTAAGGAGTATAAGGCCACTTACGTATTCCTTTATGTTGAAAGGCTACAGTGGACGCTGATGTTGAAACTTCCATACATCTTTAATCAAACGGGATGCATATTGCACACAGGTAAGAACCCCTAGGGTAAAGCTTATCAATTCGCCGTTCTAAAAAAAACAATTAAAAAAAAACTAGTCTTGAGATACGTTAAAAAATATGTAGAGGACGCTAAAAAGATCTAAGCTTGAATAAATTCATGAAATGGAATAGAAAAAGAGGAAAAGAATAAATAGATGTCGCCAAGAGGAATAAATACAGCCAGCTAGTGATTCAATGAACTCATTTTAGAATCACTTATTTTCAGTATTGGATAGTTTCGAAATGTATCAAGTAGGTAGCCTTTAGAAAAGGTCGTTAAGGAATGACTTTATTTCCATAGGAGGACCCCTCTGTCTTAAGACTCTATTGGAAGAAATTGCATGGTTGTGAAATTTATAATTCATACAATAATTAAATCAGTACCAATCACGGAAGCAGGGAGGAATCATCGGAGATACCTTTAAACTTGATATATGTGGTAAGTAAATACTGAAAACCAAAATATCGGAGGAAATTAAAGGTCTCCCTAGTTATTAAATGGGATCAGAAACGAGAAATTGGGTTAAGAAAACCGAGTTTCTTTTGTGAAAATGCCTTTTCCAAGAGGCGGTGTTCTTCTTCACTTGAGAAAAATGACACGGCCTACCGTGCATGTACTATTACTGCCGCCCCAGGCAGACAGCATCCGATGTAATGCCTCAGTGGAAACAGAGATGCTATTATGGGTCAATTAATATACCTCGTGTTGTTACAAGGACTGAATAAACGAGATGAGTTTTTTAGGAGCCAATATGCATTAGTTAACGGGGTAATCTAAGTCTTGAAGAAAGAAGAGGATGTAAGTATATAGCGATATAAGATGGTAGATGAAGCAGAATAGGTGTACTAGGCAAGAAAATTGAGGGACAATAATTTAAAAGAGTTCAAATTTACTGTGGCATCACCAATAATTCAACTCTACTGTAAGTATTTCGTTGATTTGAACCTCATTCTACTCTGTGGCTGTCTAGGTTTTAAGTAAAAGAATCAATTAATATGCATTGTTTTACCTCAGGACATTATTAAATCAATTTTCATATAATTTTATTGTTTTTCGGTAGGGAATTTATTTCTCATGAAATGAACATGGATATGTTACCAGTCTCTCCGATATTTATAATTGTGCTGTTTTCAGAATTACCGTCTATGGTCTCAGGAAATACAGTATTTACTTATGCCTTTTCAACTCCTTACAGATGCTTTAAGCTGCAGTGCAAGATACCGTCATGGGAATGATCTCAACAGTTTACAATCGTGAGGGTAGCAAAATGAAAATGATTAAAACAAGCACTTTAACAGTACGTCCGGTAAAAAATAGCAACCATTTTGTAAGAATAATAAAAGTTAACATTTGTTTTCAAATTGTATAAAAAATGATTGAAAAAGTTCAAGATGCACGATTTTAGTGCCTAGATGAAATGCAAATGAGAGGAATATGGAGAGATTTTCATTTAAGGTAGTCCGAGCGAGATAGTTCCCCAGTCATAATACTAGACCATATTCGAATTATATGTTTTAATTTCACCAGCGCTACGACTAATAAATTAAATATTTATTATTTATATATAAATATATAAATAATAAAAAAAAATAATAATAAATAAAATAAAAATTGCATTATTAATACTGCAATGGCATATAGTTTTATATGCCAGATATAGTAAGTAATTAAATGAAAATATCTAAATAACTCTTTAACTTGACTCATTAGTTTCACTCGGTGGGTTTGAAAATTCTTCAAAATGGAAGGCTTTTTGATATCCTAAAGAATTTAATGCGGTGATAATATCATTAATGTTTAAAAAATAGCTGAGAAAACATACAAATTAAACACTGTTTGTTTTTTTTACAACACCTAAGTGTTAGAAATTCCTAATTTTGTAAATAATGTATCTCAGGAGTGCATACACGTACCATTTCCCATGTAAAAGGGCTGGTATTTTTGGCAAGTATCTCCGAAAGTGTTGTGGCATGGAGTTCAACTTTTAGCGTCATTGGAAGTGTGAGATTTTTTATTTAAAATGAGACCAAATTCATTGATTTCTAGGTAAAATGATATTTTGCTCAAACTACCTTAAAGGCTTGACAAAGTTATGAATATGATGAAATCTGTGGTTGCTGGTTGGTCTTAAGCTCTTAAGATACTATAAGCCAGAATTCTTCCGTAGCCAGGAAGTTGAGGAAACTGCGTGAAAAAATAGAGTTGAGAGCCACTTTACGCATATTCTCTGGTTGATTTATCTACTTCCTTTAAGGGGATAAGAGACACGTATATTAAATATAATTAAAAGCATTATTTTAGGAAACATCGGGCAGGAAGTCAGTCTAAACCTTAAATCTCATTCGTATCGTGAACACTGGAGCAAAAATGCATCTATCATGGCATATTATTTCTAGCATATATTTGATCTTGCTCGATCAAGCGTCATCTGTTGCCGTGGGGGAGTTCTCCTTCACCAGGAAATGAAACAAAACGTGAAATCGACGACTTAGAGGCTCCGGCTGCTGCTCTTGGCTGATGAGCACGTTGAGTAAAAGAGCAGAGGGGAAGAAAACTTTGCAGGAGCGAATGAACTTCTGGAATATTCTCTTTGAAAACTGCCGCACACCTCGGTGACTCCGGAACTTTTACCGTGCGGAACAGGAGGATGAGGATTGGAGAGAGAAAATGGATACATATCCTAAATTACGTCCTTTCCCGGGTAGGCACACAGCCCGCCCAGTTTTGCCGCGACATTTACATGAAATCCGCCCAAAGTTTTTAGGTTGAAACTCTTTCCCTTGAAGAAGAGGACGAAGAATATATATATATATATATACATACATAAGTGTACCCAGTGGGAAGAATGGGTTTTCCTCTTAGGGAGGGAGGTAGAGAAAGAGTTTTTGAGGGCTGGCGCGTGTCGCTTTCCCTAGGGGAACGATTTATCCGGCAGCCATCGCGACCCCTGCGCCTACCCACCTAACCACCCCATCTTCCTCCACCCCTACCGCCCCCACTCACCTTCCATCCCCCTCCGCCCATCGCAATCCTCAGAAATCTCCATTCGCACGCCGCCGTGTTTCCTCTTCCGAGAGGGAACAAGGAGATGGAGAGAGGGAACGAGGAGAGGAAGTGGATCCCTTTTGGCGTTGGAGGACCTCTCCTTTCTCCCCTTTTTCTCCTAAGAGCCTCTCCTGTCGCCAAGTCGCACACTTTTGGCTTGCGTTGGCAGAGGTTGATAAAGGAGAGATAGAGAGAGTTCGGGGCCTCGGAACGGTTATCCGAAGATGAGAGAGACGTGGAGAGTGAAAAGTAACATATTCCTCCTTTTGTTTGTGGGAAAAATGAACATCTGCTTTCACTAACCGTTAAACTACATTATTTATTTACAAAAAGACTTTATGTATTTTTTTCACACACACTCACATGCACCTTAATTTCCAATTTAAACCTGAAAACTATAATATTACGATGAGAAGAGATGAAAGTTTATTTTCTGCCCCATTGATTGGTCGAATTGTTTTAACCCTTTCAATGCTGCAAACGTAATTGTACGTTCGCACAGAAGGCTGCTGTAAACGTACTTTTACCCTCGGACCCCGTGGAGCGCTTCATGGTTACTCACTAGCCCTTGATTGCTTTTAAATACACAATACACAGAAAATATTTTAAATGTTTCTTAATCTTCAAGTACCTAATTAAAAAACAGATATAATTATGTATAACAGGACTTTCATCTATGGAATATATTACTCAAGGAAGAGTAACGCGCGGGTGATTCACTTTTCAGCTGCATGGTAAGCGTCATGATCGGGAGACCGGGCCGCAGCGAAAGGGTTAAAAAGTCATTTCAGGTCGTTGGCTATAATCTCTGGGATTATTTTGCAATTAAGGTTACACAGGTTTCTTTATTGCAATATACTTATTGAAAGGCTTGCGATCTATTGCTTACCGTTTTGATGCATTATTTCCTCATTAAAGCCTGAATATATTCTCATTCTACTAAACATTATACCAAAAGAGGTAATATTTCTATGAGAACAGATAAAAATTTCACTTACTATTTCGCATATCGCATAACTCTAATACAACAAACAATCCAGGTTGTTGGGTCTACTCTCGTGATAACTCACAAAGATGAGGTCAAAATAATCTTCTATGGTGAAATGTTTAAATCAAAGATATGTTTACAAATTTTAAAAAGCTAGTCTATTGCTTTGCATCTTAGGATAAATAAGGTGAAATGTATTATCTTATATATCTCTTCGATTGTCTTTTATTATTTTTATACCGTTTCAAAATATTTTGGTATCCTTTTCTGATGTTATAATTTTTTCATTCAAAAACTTATGTATTTCATCGTCAATGCTTATTTCGATCTGCTCTAATAATACTTACTTTTATGCTGATGGAACTAACTGTAATTTTTCTTTCTGCTGTATCAGGCTATCGCGCTCAGTAAATAAAAATCAATTTTGTACAACTATTAGTATGTAACATCAATTCTAATAGGACATAAGTGCTATAACAATAAAATCCTTTTCTTCTGTATCATACCCTAAGTCTAGACTTAACAGTGATATGTTAGAACCAGCTTTTTAGAGTTTACATGAGAGTGCAAGAGACATTGAAGAGGTTCAACTTTTTAAACATGAGTTGGTAAATAAAATAATAATAATTTAAGTAGTCTCCTGAAGGGTTAATGAATTCACATCAACCGGTTCTTTAACTCCGACCTCGACAGCCATGAAGAAGGACGGGGCTCAAGTCTACGAGGCTCGAACGTATATTGCGACGTTCTCTTGTTTGGAAGTTATACACATTTCACTATAAGCATCGATTTGTGTACAGTAAAACGTCCGCCCAATATAATAGCGCAGTTGAAACATACTGATTTGCCTAGGATTGAATTCAAAAATCAACTGTTTTTTAATAGTCGGGTGACTGAAACAAAGGCCACTATAATGGATTTTTGGTCGTGTGAATCCCTTTCCCGAACGACATTGGACACGTGTTTACAAATTGGGTCTACTTTAGTCTACCTCCCCATTCTCTCAGACGGACTCTGAATCAGAGTATTAGCAATAATCATTTATAGCATTTCGTCCTTGGCATCGTATTTGCACAGTGTCATCAGGAAAATATTGATAATTATTACAACATAACAAATTTTATATGACAAATTTCGTCGTTATATAACGACAATGTTGGGTTTATCCACCGCTACAGTGGCTTTGTAAGCATGACTTAGTAACAAGTGTTACAACGTAGACTTGAGGCGTGAACATCTATGTATGAACATTTATCTAGTTTGCATAAACCCCCCTCGAGAATCACCTTGAAGGAAGATGGGAGGTGTAACTGGCTAACACACCTGACCGGAAATTGGGAGATCCGGGTTCGTATCCCGGTCAAGTCAAATGATTTTTTAATAGCAGATTTCAACCCTGGTGTAAAATTTGTATGCATTCAATAAGTTATTTTTGTCCACCTTCATCATGAAACAAGTTAATGAATGTTTGTGAAGTTCAACTATAAGGTGAAAGGCATTTTGATCTCTGAGTCAAATTATCTAATGCCTTTGTTAAGTGTGTGCACGTTACAGTGGGAAATCAATTAGAACAGGCAATGGAAATCATCACCATTGGTGTCATGAAGCTTAGTGAAATTCACCAGCTAGGATGTTATGGTCGGTGAGCGTGATACAAGCGCGTGGTATTAGCGGCCAAATGAGTCGAAGTTTTCCCACTTCAAAGACCAGCGTTCCTTTATTGATCCGCAGATAGTCAGATGGAATCCAAGATATGTACTAGCATTGGTTACGGAGAGGGTGATGAGTCATACAAATGAAAGTCATGTCTAAGTAGCACTCATATAAATTCATATTTTTGCATCGATTGAGGGCGACATTAGGGCTACGTAGACCTCTATTACCCTTTACCCTATCACATCACAATTAACACTCATGCCTTGAGTAGAAGAAGATCCTCCCAGGTGCCACTTGAAAATACTCGAACTTCAGATTAGCAGATGAGGGCTCCAGCCCGCCAGCACCGTCGCCCGTGTTGACAGTAGATAAGAATGAAAATAAACAAAAATTTTAACATGGAGTGAGATGGCAGGAAGGAAAGTGAGAAAATAAAAGTGTCTCTGTGTGGCAGTGTTTTCAAGTGCCGAAGAAATGACATGCTTATGAGGGATGAAAAAGAGCGCCAATAAGACCAATAAGTGGAAGAGAAATGAAGAAGGCAGGAAACAATACGAGAGGGAATTAAAGTCTCAGTGTGAGAGAGAGAGAGACAGAAGTACGGAAGAAACAGTGTGATGAGGGAAATGAAAAAGAGGAATGTGATATTGTGGTGACGAACAAAGGGATAAAAGGAGATGAAAGTTAGATTGGTCGAGGGTCCTTGCAAGTTACGAGTCTACCCGAGCAGAAAAAAGGGGATATGGCGATAGGAAAAGGGATGAATGTGCCTCGCCATGGAGAACGTCCTCGTGCAAATGAGACGCGAATTGCGCATCGCTGAACGGACATAGGCCAACGGAATGAGGGGGGGTGATAGATGATATGCTCGCTTGGAAGAATTGAAGGCCGATGTGCCCCTCTGTGTGTCTCGATGTGTTCCTCTCACGAGACACTGATTCCCGCCTCTGTCCTGGTCTCCGCTATGGTGGAGGGACAGAGGCTAAATTGTTGCTTTCCATCCACCACGCCCCGCCCCCTTCCACTCGGCTTTTTAATCATCGCAAACCACGCTCTTCGAGGGTTCGATAGGTTTCGACACCAAGGGGGAGTTCAGACTTTGGACCTGGCATTGACCGACGAATTTTTGCATTTGTATGTACATGATAAAGGAAAAAATCGTACGAATGAACTCATTCTTTTGCGGGACACGGATTGCTTGCAGTTATAATTAAATAATTATCAAAATTGTCAATTGAAGCAAAGGAAACCATTCTCCTACGTATGCATTTTGGTCATCAATTTGGTATGCAAATGGTACAGCTTCTATAAAGATGCGATAAAATAAGGGAAATACTCTCTGCTGAACAGATAGGTGCAAAAACTCGTTCTTTCCGCGCAAAATAACCGACCACAGTAAAAAAAATGATCTCCCCTAAATACACTCCCATAGTACATGTCACCATTTCACCTCCAAAAAGTTTACATTTTTTTCACAGCTGTCAACCTACCACCCCCATCCACACACCCATGCGCCGGCTCGCCGGGTAGTATGTGGATGTAGATATAGAAGTATCAGGTTGGGAGCCCCTAGAGACGCGGAGGCTTCCCACTTGGCTAAGTTTGCTATAGGAATGCAGAACAGTTGTGATTCAGATCAACGCAGTGAACATCATTTTGGAGCCGTACTACATCTCGAGGTTTGATGGAATCAAAATTATATGAGAGAGACATTGTCAAACAGTTAGGTACAAAACTTAGTCCTCTCCACTTTCAATGAGTAAACATGATAAAAACTGAGCTCCTTTCTAAGCACTCCCAAAATACATATCACTATGACACTTCCCTATAACCTATTTATTTGCACATTTACACGGCTTTTTTCCTAATACCCCTTGCCACATACCCTTACGGTGTCTCGCAAGGTGCCATGTAGATGTAGATATTGATGTTCACCTGAATTTGAAGCGCGGTTTTCAAAAAAACCACGTCTATGACTTCAGTTGAAACATTCAACATTTTATTTGGATATTTATAAATTTATCTACGACAATTTATAATACAGCAATGGTTTTACCACATTAGATTGATTACATATGAAAAAGGTTTTGCACGAAACTTCATTCCGTCAATACCACTGATTTTGGTGAACTTGAAGAAGAATTTTGAATTAAATTAAAGATTTATCCAAATTTATCTCTTTGGCATGCATATCAATCTTTCTTACATTTACTGATAGGATTTTAATCTTGCAAACACGCTCACGTTTATGAGTATTTAATTTCATCCCCTAAGGCTAATTCTCTTTGCTTCTATGAAGCATTTTGAATATTTTTTAATTTAACTTACCAATTATTTTTTCTCATCTAGAGTGACGCGTAGATTTCTCGAGTGTCACACCGGGATGGAGGATAAATAGGAGTGTACCGCATAGTAAACACTTGACAGTGAGGGCTTTTGAAAAGGAGGTCATGGAATACAATCAGAACATGAGGCTTTATCATCTGGAAAAGTTTGCAGGGGTATATCAAAGCTGCTTATTTGCTTAATAAAGATGGGACTTAATAAGAATGGCACTGAATAGTAAAAGACCCCAGTTTAGTTAGAATTTAGAAAATAGAACCATCGTGGGCAAGTGTATCAATTTAGGCAAGATATGGAAGTTAGTTATCATTACTAAAGACGTTTCGTGTCTTTTAGAATCAACATTCTAAAAGACGCTGAACCAAAACATCATGTTCCACCACATCTTGGAAGTCACTTGTGAAGTATTCGGAAACTTTCTCGCACTGAAATATGTACAGTTATGAAAACAATGGTAGGCATAGTAGTTGAAACTTCGGTCGTTGATACTCTGAATCTGAGTAAAACCCGTGAATTCTACTTGTAAGTTAAGAATTTAATCTTGTCAAAGCTTATTTAAAGTCGCACAGGCTATTAAAGCTGTAAAAAAATTAGGGGAGACAAACTCCGTTAATAAGTACGAAATTCCTTGCTAGCGAAGAATTTTTCCTTCTTTCCCAACTTAACTGTTTCAAAGGATTGTCATTCTTGTACTTCCTCTTCAATATTGTATTTAGGACGCCTTACCCCCATAACAGTGGAAATCATTCAACGTTTCCATTTCCGCGGACCCAGAAAAAGTTACCTATTCCAAAAGGGACTTCACTATGGTTTATGTTTAAAGAAAAAAATTGAGTATTTATGCTAAATGTAGGTTACATCCCTAACCAACTCACTAAAAATGCAACCAATTGAAAAATTTGAATTTCTTACTTTCTCCACTCATCTTTCGTTATTTCTGTATGAGAATACAATCTAGCCTTTAGATACTCATAGATAATATGCAGAGTTGTCTTTAATAACCATTAGTCGTGCTGGCTGGCTTCTTGGCTAATTCACTCCTAATGTAATTAAAACTGTGCAAACATAAACATTGTCTCGGCACTCCAACACTCGACTCCTCCATTGAAGTGAAATTTTTTTTCTTTGCCGAATACAACTTAATAATTCATTCTCTGTATTTATTCATCGTCTTTACAAGGTTCGTCTTATGGCTAAATGTTACCTTATTAAAATATACAATTAATAAAATTACCGTCAAGAAATAAAGTCACACCTTAAATTAAATCTGGCATCGTCAGAATTAATTGCGATTTAGACGGAAAAAGAACATTTTCTTCATCGTCATAGCTTAAATAACCAACTCACTGCCTCAACGAACGAGAAAGGTTCTCGTACAACGAAAGTTACTGCTTTCGGATCGAGGGCGATGAGGTGAGGGGCAAATAACTTTGAAAAAAAAAATGGCCGATTTCATTCGCTTCGAGAATCCAATTAAAACCACGTTTAATGGACATCCACTATATTGAAAGAATCTTCGACCGTTCTCAAGCATTACGAGGGAGATTATGATAGAGGGAGGGGGTTGGTGGGGGATGGGGGAGTGAACGGGGAAGTGTTGACGAGAGGGGGAGTGAGGTACCTGCGTAATGATTTTGACGTATTGAAGGGATGGGGAAGGGGAGGGGTGGTTTGGGGAGAGGATAAGAGGGTTGAAGGCAGACCGCATCCTTCACACCCCTCCCCTTTATCGAATGAAACTTTGGCGACTCCGGGACTCAAGCAAGCTGAATGATATTGGGCTCTCTCACGCCGTAATAACCTACCAGGGCTTAACGTTTAATCTCCTCATCCCCCCCTCTCACTCTCATGCTCTCTGCTTCCGAACCAGTCCTTTCTAGCTTCGCAATGCGATTCATCGATTATCGCGCTCGTCCTTTCGATCCTTTCCCTCTCTATCTCTCTCTCCTCCCAGCGAAATACTCGAATCATTTTCTCGCTCGCCTCACCCATTATGTACCAACATATTTGTTAAAATGCTTGCTAAAACAGGCTAAAATACTGACATAATATCCAAATGCGGTCTCGTCCGTTTGGTTTACAATTCATTTTGAAAATTTCGGCTTCATATAGGGGCATGGTTGTTTGGCAGGGTCCTGAAAGAAAAATATATTAATTGGTATCTTAAAGATATCTCGTTGAATGCCGTCGGTAAGCGCTGTGGCAACGTTATTTTGCTATTAATGTTGGAGTGAATGAGCGAAGTCCATAAGAAAAAAGAAATGGAAAAGTTGACAGTACATTAGGATCATTTGCAATAGATTTTTCCTTTTGAAAAATGATAAATTTATATTGGAAAATGTATACGCTCGTTCCATGTGTCAGTTAGTGGAGATTGGGTTTGACAGCCCGATTGCCATCTACAATCCCACATATGAATCACAACGCCGAGCAACTGAATCACATGTGCGTGCGCGCAGCCTTTAAGGAATTATATGATGGTGTATGTAATGCCGTCGTATGTATGTATGTATACACACGTGGGTTGCTCATGTACTTGCGCCCCTCAATCTGCGCCCTTTCCCAACGGCTCCTTATTGCGGGTCACCGCGATCACCGCTCGCTCGTGGATTCCGAAGAGCGAATACCGCTTGGATGTTTCATTTCTTCCATCTCTGGTGGAAGGATGGATGAATGGGCGCCCGAATTAATGCTGACGTTTAATTCCGCCTCGAGGAATGCGATTGATCCTTATCCCCCGCGAGCTCAAAGGATCAAAAGCTCCGAGGCCCCCCGTCGCTCCATCGTTCAGGCCACTTTCATCTCTTTTCTTACCGGAAGAAATGGAGGAAATAAGTGGTGAATACAATTTTTCCTTGCTTGAGCAGCAAGCGGATTGCCATTTTTATTGCCCCAAAAAAACACGTGAGGAATTCATCCTTTGTGCAGGCACTGGTAAATTCGATGCTAAGTGGAGTAAATGCTTATTATAGGTTTAAAATAGAACTTTCAGCTGAGTATAAAAGCAACTTTCATTAAAAGGCACGTGGAGCTCACAGCTTTTTTATGAATTGACCTCATTTTTAGGTTTATCATCTGGCATTTTTGTTCACGCAAGAGGGTTTCCTGCCATGTTTTTATTTATCTTTTAACTCGTTCAGCCTCGACTAATGAAATATGACACAATGACCTCCAAGAAATATAGAATTAGAAATACAAAAAATGCATATTTACTCAAATTTTCGTTTGTTGAATGATTTCTCCGTTAATTCACCTGGCAAAAAATATTTTTTGCCGTGATTATATTTTTTTCTCATTCAAATAAAGTAAGAAGATGACATTTCTCGTATGGTGTGAGCTGATTCACAGTGAAGCAAACCGCAATATAATATGAATTCCTATTGACTTTGATTCGCAAATTTCTATTAATTTGGCTGATTGAAATTCACTGTGCCATAACTTTTCACATTATTTCCTTCTAATTTTCCTATTTGCTTACTTAAGGATTCTTGTAGCTTATATCATCGGTGCAAAAACATTAGAATCTCGCTAAACCGGAGTAAAGGGGGCTTAAACGTTTGGTTTTACCTAGTTTTCTCGGATAATCGATTGTAAATATTTAATAGTTTACTATTTGAAAATGCTAACCGTTGTCCTTTTTTGATGTTGATAAATAATATTAACAATATCCACAATGAAAACGTAAAAAAACTATAACAGCGCATTAAACAATGTATTTCTTGAAATAATCAAAAGTTTCCTGTTCACCTTGTCTTTGGAACGGCAGCAGGCAAACTTTTCTCTCCATATTTTTTCAGTTTTTGTTGCTAGTTTCTCTTTCAGCTTTTCTTTCAGTTCCTCTTTCAGCTTTTCATTTGTTGCTAGTTTCTCTTTTAGTTTCAGCTTTTGTTGCTGGCTTCTACTGTTTCTCTTTGATATTGTTATTCATATTATAGAAGAACGTAGAGTCGTCGGCATATTTAAAAAATATATATTGTCGCTGCTATAGGTGTCAAGAATCTTTGCGTTCTCGCGTGACCAATTCACGGGTCATCGTATTGCATTTTCCTCCTCCTCATCCTTCGGCGTATCCAATGTCCTTTGGAGAGGAGAAAACAGTGCGACTGACTGGGACGCAAGGAAAGCAAGGGCCGTTTCTGGTTTCCTCCGTTCCGGTAAGGGTGCAAAAGAGCAGCGGTCTGGAAAGTGGTCCAATTATACGTTACTAATCCCGTCCTTCTCGGATTCCGAGTGTCACCCTTTACTCCTCTTCTGCCCTTTGACCTCATCTCTCCCTCTCCTCTCAAGACTTCAACAGCCTCTCCCTTTGAAAGCGGGCACCGACGACATATTTCCTGGAAACCGGCCACCGTAGGTCGTTTAACGCTCTTTCTCTTCTGGATTTGGTTTGTAGCGTTTGACTGGATCGAGGATTAACTATCCTATAGCGGCAATGGTGGACGCAACCGGATTTTAATATCCTTTTGCTTACATGTGCTCCAGGAAATCTGGGTTGCATATAAGCGTCTCCATTTCATAGATATCACCGGTGATGAAACATTATTTGGTATTTAAGGTTCAAATACACTGATTTTGCGACATTAAATTCATCATCCATGGAACAATACTGTGCAGATACTTTGAAGAATTTTGTCAAATATACATATTTTATATTTAGTACTGTAAATGTTTTGTTAATTATAAGATACTTCTGCTGCCATGAATATCAGATTGATTGACTGGAAATTTTAGCGAACTGTAGAATGATAGTTGACTACGAACGAAAATACACCGTACTTTGAAAAAGAATTTGAGTAATTTTTTTTTTCACATGAGCACTGCTTTTATTTTTTGCAAAGTTGTTTTTTTTTTACTTCATGGATAATACACAGTAACATGAGCGAGCCAGGACAGGCCCACACCCTTCTCTCTCTCTCTCACCGTAATTCTCTTCTGCTTTTCCAATCCATCCATCCTCGACTGGTTCATCCAAAAAACTTTCGCTCACATGTGCTCAAGGAAATCTAGGTTGCATATAAATGTCTCCAGTTCATAGACATCACCGGTGATGAAACATAATTTGGTATTTAGGGTTCAAATATACTCATTTTGTGACATTAAATTCACCATCCATGGAACAATGTCGTGCATAAATTCTGAAGAATTTTGTCAAATATATATTATATTTAGTATTATAATTGTTTTTTTAAATTATAAAATACTTTTTCTGGCGTGAAAATCAGAATTATGGACTGGAAATATTTAGGCAACTGTGGAATGATAACTGACTAAAATCGAATATGCACCGTATTTTGAATAATTTTTTGGTAATTTTTTCTCACATCAGCACTACTTTTATTTTTTGCAAAGTTGTTTTTTTTTACTTCGCGGATAAAACACAGTAACCCGAACGAGCCAAGACAGGCCCACGCCTTTCTCTCTCTCTCTCTCTCTCTCTCTCTCTCTCACCGTAATTCTCTTCTGCTTTTCCAATCCATCCATCCCCGACTGGTTCATCCAAAAAACTCCCTTCTCGATCGTTCCTTAGACCCTGGCGCTTCCCGACATTTTCCCGGCCCGCCGCAAGAGAAGATCACAGCCTCCTCGCCCCAACCTCCACCACCTGGAACCCCTCACCCTCTATATCTACCCCCGTCTCCCACTCCCGCATCGCTTCGCACCTCCTTGGCAACAGAACATTCTTGGCATTCCTCTGCTAGTCGGCCGTTTGGGATTCTCGGAGGGTGATGTTTCCTCCGTGGCGATCACGTTCACTTCTCTCCTGCCGCCGCACTGCGCCTCCCGCCTCCACCTCCTCCTCGTTCCTCCCCTTCCACCCCCTCCTAAGAATCTCACACGAGGAGTTAGGCTCTTCTTGGCTCCCCGGGCGGGAATTCCCTCCCCGTCGCGGCATCGGCTTTTTCATTTGGCGCTCGCCTTTACTCATTTAATCATCGTCACAGGTCATCGATCTGTGGTTTTATTTCGCGGAAGAAACCCATTCAAGAAGCATCCCCTGCGCTGCCGCCAAATTTCTCTCAAGGTTCATGTAATCGCACTCATTTCATCGCTTACTTTCCATGATGGGATAAACCATAAAGTTTTTCCATATTTAGAGAATACAATTTCGTACTTTTCCACAGAATTTTATTTTTTTGTGGTACAACGCGTTTCATCGAATTGCGGCACCAAAAGGTACAAAAATTCAGTCCAAACAGTACAGGTATGGGCGGGGAGAATTTAAAGGGAATACACCGGTTAAGTACTTTTTCTTTCACTTGGTCGATTCTCCGCCTTTTGCCTTTTGTATACAATATAACACGATAGAACGCGTGGGCGGAGAATCGACAAAGTGAAATAAAAAGTACTTAACCGGCGTATTCCCTTTAAATTCTCCTCGCCCACGCCCTCCCTATCCCTCCCCCTTCCTTTTGCCTTTTGTGTATATACCCGTACTGTTTAGATTGAATTTTGGTATCTGATGGCGCCGCAATTTGGTGAAACGCGTTGTACCACACAAAATAAAATTCCGTGGAAAAGTATGAAATTGAATTCTCTAAATATGGTTACTGTAAACTTCCGCGAAGTGAGGCCTGAAACTGTAGAGTGTATTTGCAAAGTTTATGGAAAATTCTGGAATATTTCCTATTTTAAGTGAAATATAAATCACAAAATTGATTGAAATTAAAGTAACTCAACTTATTTGAAAACCTCAGTTAAATTTTGTTTTTACTTTCAATCTGTAACTATAGAAAGAACGTTACCCAAAAAGTATTTTGGACTTAAATTCAAACATTGCACAAAGGTTATTGGTCAATCCGTTTTGCTTCCTAAAAGTAGCAAGTTATTGTTGCTTTACCAACTATTGCTACAGTAGCAAACTTCACTATGTGGCGTTATGTTTCTCCAATGAATTCTTAACTAAAAGCTTGGAAAATTCATTTTTCTCCTCATTCTCTTAAAACACGGAGCTCTTCATTTTGGCTCTAATAAGGGTCAGAGATGCCACGGAGGAATGGTTTAAATATTTTGCCCGCGGGACGGACTGATCTAGATACGACATCTATGTAAGATCATACAAGATATGCCTATTTAAATCATAATATAATTGCATACATCTTGATCGACTGTTTATAAAAGTTAGAAGGATAGATAAAGATTATATGATAAGCCAATACCAATAGGAAAGTTGGTGGAACATATTTATAAATGGGTGTTTCTCGAGGTAAGCAAAAATCTAATTGAATAAAAGTGTTCCACTCACCACACAGTTACATGCCAGTGGATTATTTTTCAAAGTGAGCATAAATGTGGAGAAAATGAAATGGGAATGAAATAACTAAGAAGTGCTGGGGTTTAAAGTAGGATGGATGGATAGGGTTGAGAATGAGTGGGTGTTGAAAGAATATGAGTTGGATGCTCCATCAATAGACAAATAGTGTGCTTCGTTGGCTTAATCATGTCGGGAGGATGGAAGAGGGTCTAATAAGGAAAAGAGACATTAAATAGTAGAGTAAATGGCGTGAGAGGAAGATTTATACCACACAAATCATGATTGAATGTGATAGGAGAGACCCTTAAGAAGAAATAGTCTTAAAAATAGTGTAAGGGAAGTAAAAGTAGTTTTTTAAAGAATGTAGGGCATGGTAGAGGAAATTACGAATCGGAAGCCAGTTATCTGGGCTAACTGCTATAATAAAATTATTTGTAATG
Organism: Ceriagrion tenellum; assembly: GCA_963169105.1. Lineage (NCBI taxonomy): Eukaryota > Metazoa > Arthropoda > Insecta > Odonata > Coenagrionidae > Ceriagrion > Ceriagrion tenellum. The sequence goes on along the minus strand of OY720632.1, from coordinate 185,566,813 downwards.
GCGAAAGAGAATGACGTGATATATATGTGCATGACACCTAGACAAATAACCCAACATTAATAGTGAATATAAATGAATAAAGTGTAACTAATAGAAATTCGATGAGCTATTACCTGTAGATCGCATAGACATTAAGACTGTTTTCTGGTAGAATCCCTAATTTGCTTCAGTGCTTTCATTTCTCCCGCATACTATTCTCTCTTTCCATATCCCAGCGTTAATTTTATATCTTTTCCAATCGAAAACCAATGAAAAGCTGTCACATTCTTGCCAACAGAAACTTATAATGTCCCAAAAGTGAAAGGAAGTCTCATGAATAAAGGTCTACTCTAGGAGAGTGAGTCCAAATAGTTCCTATAATTACTTGATCCGCTCCAGTACAGGGGTTCGTATCCTTTAATTCTTCCTTTAATGCTCCAAATGAGCCGTCCTTCAAATCATATCGATGTAAACCTGCTAAATTACGCCATGCCTTTGGAAAGAGCACTTGCAATTTTTCACGCATTTCCACGAATTGAATAGACATTCCAACATTGATTTCGAGGGCCGTGGCGATTTGGGGAATTTTTAGTGCAAAAATCATAATTTCATAACGTTAATATTGTTTTATAGTTAGCACTATATGAATTACTATAACACCAGAATTATCATAATTAGCTCAGTTATGCGAGTCCATTTTATGATAATGCTGTCTATGGGTATTCAATGTTTCCTTTCAAGCACCTAACAATATGATTCACATATTTTTCGGTACATACATCACTTTGGGATGTTTTGATACTCATTATTGCTTCTCTTCTCGAGAATTCTTGCACCGTTTTAATGAAAATGGAAAAACAATGCACTCAAAAAGCATTAAACATAATCTTATATCAATCTGAAACAGCAAAAGACAGCCTTAATTTGAACACACGAGCCAACACCGTTTGATCAAATACATTATCCCTAATTTTCTCTCACTTATACATTGAAATATTTTGCCTTTGCTTACATCATGAATATAGGTTATGGATTCTCGACTCATTGCCAAAAACTGTTGCCTAGATTTCCGTAAACTAACAACGTTTTTGATTGAGTCGCCGTCTAGTGATGAAAGACGGCAGTTCAAATGTAAATACAGTCTACAGATTTAAATAATCACGTCTTACCGGTTTTACTTACCAGTGATCATAATGCAGTGGATAAAAAATGGAGTACTGCACACGGGACGTAATTACATCCTTTTTTAATACTATCTGGTTAACAGATATATTTTATTCCTCTCCAAATTTAATTACTCAATTGCGCAAATTAACTTCTTAGCACTTCGTGAATATCCTTTTACGGCAATTCAATATTAATTCTAGGTGATAAATATGGAATGAATTAGAAGACGGATACAAGTACTTTAAGGATTTAAAAACCAAGATCCGACAATTAAATCTATGGATGAGAAATTGCGCCAATAACTATCATTTTAAAAACAAATAAAGGAGAAAAGGATTGTTGAACCTACTCCTAGGCCACACATGAATAGTAGGTTACACATTAACATCCACATCAATCTATCTAGATCATACCTTCTGATTCCTAAGGCTCTCAACAGGTAATAAAGCGAAGAAAATGTAGCTGTAAATTAACAGTAAAAGATCCAAGCAGCAGAGAAAAGGCTCACGATGGAACTGCTATTTTCGATTCGACTTTGAAGACTTTTTTCTAAGTGGTGCCAAAGACTGAGTGTACTAAATGTGGAAATTATGGCAACATATTACCTAGGCAACGATATCAATCATTTAAATCCATAATATATATTCAGTGCTTACATAATGAATAATTTTTGCCATAAAGTAGTTCATTACAGCTTATTGTTGATTATCTGGTTTAGTTAGTATTTATTGGAAATTAGATCCAGAAATCGGGATCAGATGAAGGCGCCAATACCCTATTTATAGCAGTCGTAACGGAAGTTATCCCGATCCTTCCCGGGCCTTAATCCCTCACCTCCACGCTCCCACTCCCTCCTCGTTTTCGATTCCTTATCTCCAGAGTTAGGCAACCAACCCAATGATATCCGCGCCCCCTCGTTCATCACGGGAATCCGAACCGTATCGCTTTCCCAATTAACGGTGCCACATCTCTTCAATACCCTCCAGCTCCGTCCTCACTCCCTCTCTCTCTCTGCCTCAAAGGGGAGACTAGAATATAGAATCTGTGTGTGGTCGATCTCCATCCCTATAATATTCAAGGATCATCCCAATGTTTTTGTCAAAAGTATTAAAGGAGCATTGAAAAATATTTCCTTGCCAGCTTCTAACTGCTTACCACATTAAGTACATGGAATTTGCGTCAAAAGCCATTGCGTTAAGAAGCTAGGAATGAATTTACCACAAGTAGCTATATTCACATCCTTTATGTTACGTTCACCGATTACCTACTAAATAATTGTGGGCGAATTAGTCTTATGACATCGTAAAATTGAATTAACCCTTTCGCTGCGGCCCGGTCTCCCGATCATGAGGCTTGCCATGCGGCTGAAAAGTGAATCGCCCGCGCGTAACTCTTCCTCGAGTAATATATTCCAAAGAAGAAAGTCATGATATACATATTTATATCCTTTTTTTAATTACTTGAAGATTAAGAAACATTTAAAACATTTTCTGTGTATTGGGCATGTAAAAGCAATCAAGAGCTTGTGAGTAGCAATGAAGCGCTCCACGAAGCCCAAGCGTAAAAGTGCGTTCACAGCAGCTTGCTGTGCAAACGTACAAGTACATTTGGTTAATATCAGCATATCGTTCATTGTAAACCTCGTAAAAATATAATTTTTACATTAAGTTTGATGGACTTGTAGTTGAAGTTCACCACAGTAAGAACAGCAATCGCACAAGAAAGTATTGATGGCTAATTAATGAGTCGATACGCGTAGTACTTGCAATAAAAATTAATTTGTGGTAAAATTCCGATTGATTATTTTATATAATTCGAAGATTCCTGCAAAAGTGAGTAAAATTTATGCATAATGCAGAGATTAAGATGCGCAGCGCAATTTACCACAAAAATAAATTTCAACAGTGTCTTTCCCACTCTACGGTGTTTTCCCACCCCTTTATTCCACCCCTCTCCCCCTTGTGCCACGCTTGAAAACCCTCATCACCTTCTCCACTTCTACCCTCCTCTGTGAGCCCGTGGATTCCTTCTACCTATGTTCCTCGCCTGCACCCCACCTCTCCCTCGCGAATGAGGCTCATCGCTAATCTGCGGAGGCTGCCTGCACAAGGAGCAACACCCCAGGAGGTTACCGAGAGCGTTCGAGGATCACCAGTAGAAGCAACGCACCAGGTTCCGGGCGGGACGGAGTTAAGAAGACGTGCTTGCCTTCTTAATTAGATTTTTGCTTACTGTTGTGTACCCTAATTCCCATCCCTCGCTTTCCACTCCCTACTCTCCCCCGAGTTACCTCGTCTACCGGTTTTTCCACTCATTTCTCCTCTAGCCCCACCCCTCCGTATATTTCTCCCCTCTCCTTCAATTACTATATATTGTGCGGGCTCAGCATCATTTCCTTCCTGATGATGATGTATAAACATTGAAACCCATATTAACCAATTTCTAGCGATTGGTGGGTAAACGCTCCACCTTATAAAACTTTTTGAAATACATTTTCAAGGCAATTATTAATGTTTTTGCTTATTTTATCGGTATTTTATGCTTAAATTCCCAATATTTCCCATATTTTTCCCATAATTTCATTTTTCATTCAATTTCCCATAATTCCAATTCCCATAATTTTTAATATTTTGTGCGTTTTCAATTATTTAAAATACATAATTACTTACATCAAATTTCCTTTCTTTATACCCTTTGACACACTCTCAGCAATGATATTTTTTATTTTTGTGTTTACCACTTTTATTGTATATATTCAGCTACATTTAAAAGTCAAGAGTTGTATTTATGATATCCTCTAAATTTATTTTTGTATCTCACATCCTTGAAGTTTTCTGAGGTCATGAATTTAGTGGTGCGTACATGCACCACTTGCTGGATCTGTGAATTTACTTCACCATTTTTACTTTTGGGCTAAAAGCAAAGACTTCTTGCTTGTATGATGTTGAAACTATCTTACAGTGTACAACATGTTTGTTTTAAACTGTTAAACTCCTTTTTTTGTTCATCAATACTTCGTTTGCTTTCAATGCATTTTACTTCGACACTAGCCCTGATTATTCTCATTCTACACGTGTCCAACAAAGTCCAACTTTTCACATTATCACTCCTTCACATTTCCATAACATCCAGCTTCTTTTTTAATCCATTTCTGAGAGCCAGAACAACTCGCCGTTTCATTCCTTCGGACAAACTTGAAAGACAACATTGTCTCATGAGAATTCTTATATTTTTATTTCATGCATAGCCTCCTTACCTTACCACCTCCCTAACACCCATTTCTATCCAAAGCTCTTTCTTGAGCCTCTCCGAAATTGTACTTGTTCATTTTCCCCATAGTGAATGGAGAATCCTATTTTCAATGTTCATGAGAGATAATTTTAAGGCAATGTAGCTAAAATAATCTGCCCCTTTCCTATACCTTGCGTGAGTTTTATCTTTGTGGAAAATTTTGTATCATCATTTCTGCATATCGTTCTTATTTTAGTTTCTACGTACGTAAAATTGGCTGCAACTCAGCGATTTGATGACCCATCTATGAGACTGGAAGTTAATATGATAGTGGTTTCCACAAGTGAGATGAGTTTGAAAAGTTTACTGTTTGCGAAGATTCTAATAACATTTCACTTAAACGTTCATATGTTTTTGAGTTACTATTTTGCGTCTTCATGAGAATATCCTCATGGATTACCAAGCTGAATTCCATCGAGGTCGTGTGATATTACGATTGCCAATTCAAAGAGGTAGCTCGTACTAAACACTTGGATTAATAAATTGATTCTGGGATGTAGCACGTGATGTATTTGAAAATGATATATTCCTCTCAACGGTTTCAGGCTCAACCTTGTGGAAGTTATTACGGATAATAAACCTTTGTTTGATTCCACCAATTTATTTTTAAGGTGCGATTGGTTTAGATGCAGCGGCGTCGTCTTCAGGTACAAAGATTCAGGACACGATCATGATACCATCTAGGGTAGGGGTTGTCTTGGCGTCCTGCTTAGAAAAAAGGAAAGTCTTACTAGGGATCACTCTATCTACAGCTGAAGAAAGGCTAAGAGCTCGAAACGTCCCAAGTAAAACTTTACTTTCCTCTATTCCCTTTTTACTGCATCCCTTTCGAGTTCTCTTTATACCTCAGCAGACAATAGACATAGGAGTAGACATACAGAAAAAAGAGACGAGCACTTACTATGCAAGCTTCCGGACGTCTTCGCCCGTCTTAAAGGAGATACCAGACAAAAATATTGTCGTAAGCTCTGAATTGTCAGGAGGGAAAGTAGGCTAGAAGAGGGAGGCAGGGGAAGAGGTCACCTCATCTGCAAACGAATGGTAAAATGTAACATTTGATTTGTGAATATGTATCAAAATGCAGTTAACAAATTTTTTAATATTGGAGCTGTGACATTTCTCTGAATGGTGCTAATTTTTTCGGCTCGGCTGAATTTTTTCCCTAATCCGTACATAATATAAATATTTAACCTGAGAAGGAACCCAGAAAGCTTTACCCATTAACATAAGTCTGACGTTCACCATATTGTGTACTGAAACTCTTTCTGAATCATTAAAACTCCTGCCTCTACTGCACCGTTGCCAAACCGCTGCGACGAAGTTTCGGAAAATACATACAACCTTTCAACCATTATAGCAGGAATACAATTAAATGACTATTTCTATCGTCTTTTTTCAAAGACAACGATTAAGTATACCATGTATGGCTATATTTAGTACTTTTAAAAGTTCCAATATAGGTCTAGATTCCCCAGCTTCTCCACTGAGCGTTTGGTTGTCCGTGATATTCACAGTCGTTCGAGAGTCGAGTGAAATAAGCCAATTGAACAACAGCAGGTTCTCAGAAAATTGACATTTTCCCTTGATCCTCCAAGTGATTAGAAAATTACTAATAGCGATAGAAGCTTAGTTAAGAAGAGAAGCTATGAGAAAATGTATTTTCTTACCTATCTCGGAAATACCATCGGAAGAAGTACAATGGGTACTAAGCGAAAAATAGCTCAAATTAAGATGGCGTTCGTGGTGCAAGGACAATTTTTGCGTTCAAAAAGATTGAATTACGGAAAAGAAAACAGCTCACGAAAAATTTGAGCATAGCGTGCTATTCTATGGATCGGAAGCATGGACCATAGGAACATACTAGTAAAGACTATAAGTTTTCGAAGCCTGTCGCTGGAGGAGGGTGTTGGCGATAAAATCGTATGAGAGATAGGAAATAATGAAGCTAACTGGAGGTGATAATACCACATGGAACACTATACAAAAAGAAGAACCAGATGATTAGTACACCACTAGAGACACAATGTGTTTGTGAATCATATAACTGAAGGAAAAATGGAGAGAAAAGTATCAGAGGAAGGCCAAGGGGTAATTAAATAGACTAAATAATGAAAAAAATGCATTGGAAGAACTCAGGGAGTAAGGAAATTAGCATGAGATAGACGTGCTATTGAATAACATTGGATGTACCGCTGTATTCAAATAATCTTAGGATTGAACGACCAATGATAAGTTACAAGAAAACCTCGGATGAGTGAATGAATGCATATTCCGTAGAATGTGAGCCATACTCATATATTCTATCTCACATTCTCCCGTGGGGAAGCGTGTGAGTTGTGGTAAAAGGAGTGATAAGAAGGGAAAGAAATGTGAAGAGGGCCGAGATATGTTCGGGGGATGCGTGGGTGATTGGCTGTGAAGTGAAGAGAGGTGAAAGATGGCGCCCGCGCGACCCTTTTGATACATTTCCATTCGAGATCCCCAGCGTCGGCGGCGGTGACAGCGGAGGCACAGCGAAAGAAAAAAAAATTAAAAAAAAAACTATCGAAGAGCACACCGCTGGAACTGCAGAGGATGAGAGACCTCGAGTGTGTCTATTTTAATGAAAACCTTTCATTCTTGAATCGACAGAGGCAGGAGAAGAATCCACGCGCGGCACTTTTACAAGCCGGAACCGGGGTCGCGCATGATGCATGTTACCTTGGTTGCACGTGTAGGTCGAATTTACAAAAGGCTGTTTGGCATTTCGATAGTTTTCATTTTTTTCTCTACAAATGATTGTTTGAGAAAAGGAAGAACGATAAGCGAACACAAGAGAGAAACCACGAGAGGCAACACGTTCCTCCTTTGAGGGAATGCCGAGTGGAGGGGTGTAAAATGCAAGAAGGTTGGACAGATAAGGTGAATCTACGAGATGAATGCCACGAAAAAGATGAGGAACACTTAGGGGGCCAGAAAAGTTCCCTCGGTGCACAATGCGCGCCCACAGGAACTGTTGCTTTCCTCCCATTCTCCCGGAAGATACCGCACGTGTTCCCTGGTGGAAGTGACCGCGTCTGCCGGGGTGTACATGGCACTGGGGGGAGGGAGGGTGTGGCTTTTGTGAGTGAAGAAAGAATGTGTTCGAAGAAGGTTCTTCCTTGCGTATCCATAGAACCGGTCGTGGACAGTAAGTCGTAAATTTTTATATCGATAGGGATTGATGAAAATGAAAGTATTGAGCTGACACAACTCACTCGCTTTATCGTGTATGCACTCTCTCACACTAATCCCATTACGATTTCTAAAGACACATTTGAGGCGTTATTCAAATCGTTAATTACTCTTAAATATTATTGACGTGTTTTTTTTGCTTGCTATATTTCCTATTAACAATATGTGTTTTCATAAACTAAGTTCATTCTATTAATTTATTTTTAAAAATATACTTGTAGTGGTGATTAAACTTTTTTTTGCTAAATGCAACTTTTTCTATTTTATTTCGTTTATGGAGACTCACGTTTTAATTTTCCATTTACCATTAATGATTCATTTATTATTATTTATTCATATTTATTTCATTTTCTTGAGCTATCTTTGTTTTCTTTATTTGTTGATCTTTACTTTATTTTTTCATTTCATAATTTTTTATTTATTTTCCCTTTCGTAAAATTTATTTATTTTTATTCTCTTATTAGTTATTTAGTTATCTTTAACTTTGTAGTTATGCATAAATTACCAATTACATTATAATTATCATTCATGTGTATTTCATGGATTTTTTTTGTTTTGTTTGTGTTACTTTAGCTTATTTTTCTGTAGGTTTTCGCAGATTTTTCACACTCCCCTTCATGTGTGGGTGTTTTCCTGTAGTGAGTTTTTTAGTCAAGGATATTCTCTTCCTTACTTCCTTACGTTTTTTCCACAAATGTATTTATCTTTCTTCACACTTTCTTCATGTATTTATCTGACGAAGGGTTAGATGGAAGAAGGGACTGCTTTAGCCTCAATCTGGCCCAAATAAAGACGCTTTATTATTAAAAATTATGGATACAAGTAGAAGTTCTCTGATTTGTCCCACTTGTGTAATTTAGATGCAAGAAATAACACCACATATTAGTCATACGTTTTTCTATCGATCGATCTGATTCAGAACTTGCCTGCCGCTGTGATATAGGCAATTAAGATTTTCGGGATATCTTCGGCGTAGTTCAATTTTATTGGACGTTAGTTTCCTTGGAATTTCACTTCAAAAATGGAAATATTTTGGAAGAGATCTTGAAAAATTTTCAATGCCATCTGCTAGGTGGATGCCATCCTCCTGAAACTTTCGTCCGCGAAAGTGGAGAAAGATTCTGAAGTTGCAGAATCTTCCAGTTTTTAAATCACTTGTAATCACGACATAGGGTTTTTATTTTAACTATCGAGTGGCGGAAAATAATGAAGCATTTGGTTCTAGCAAGAAATTTTTATGCACTTAATTTTTGTTAAAATATTACGTTTTCAATGTGAGAATTATAAATTATTCTCATTTTTACATACTGAGAGAATATGTAGCAATTTAAGAAAAACTGCATATCAGATGTATCATATTAGGGATTGTGTACCAGTTCATTGTAAAAAATTGTATGTTTTGCCCTTGTGGAATCTGTACTAAGATATGGCTTAACTGTGTGGGGTCACACGAGTAACAAACATAAGACCAAACTTTATACTATGCGAAACAGAATTATAAAATGAATAAGTTACAACGCTACAAATAACATTGATATTATTAATAACAAGCAAAAAATAAATGTGAACCAAATGTATGTTTCACTCGAAATCTTGCCACTAGAAGACATACTACGATACACATTAACAGTTGAAAACTATTATTGTGATTAATATAAAAACATTAAAGACAAAGAACATAATATAAAAACAAGAACAACTATTATATATGATGTACCACTATGTTTCAATAATTACGGAAGAAATCGACTTAATAGCATTGTACCAAATACTTTTAATAGACTGCCAATTGATGTACTAAATTTAAATGCAATAGGTGAGGTGAAAAGAAAGGTGAAACAATGGTTGTGGAATGAATGTTGCTTGTGATTGGGGTGGGTATTCTGTGTTTTTGTGTTACCTCTGTGTTTAATGTGTGGAGGGTGAAAGGGGAAACTTTTTAACGCTATATGGTGGAACGTTGATTTTGTGATGCAGGGTGGTGGTTGGGGAACCTTCTGATGAGCCTTTTGGCGGGCTCAGGAGGACTCCAAACTGTTTTCCTTACATATTATAAAGATGTTTTTATGTTTTTTAAATGTTTCTATCTTTTTAATAATTTTCTTATATTTTATAACTGTTTTTTGCTATGTAAGCTGTTTGCAAAATCGAAAATAAATGTATGAAAATATAAAAATATTTATAAAAATTAACTATAAAATATTTCCTTGGCAAACTGAGAATAAGCTAATAATGAGAAATTATCCAGGGCGTTTTACTTGTCTCATTCATTATATGAAATAAGACAAGTAAAACTCCCTGGATAATTTCCTTTTGAATGTTGGATTTGATTTCCCGCCATGGATAAAAAAAGTATATTTGTGTATATACATTTATTTTAATATATATCTACCATGTTCACGCACTTAGGATGGAATATACTTTGTCCAACAGGTGTGGTATAGTTGCAAGCAGCGCTGCTTGGGCGGCTGAGCTCACTTGTTTCACTCCAAATTCAAATATACACATGCCGCCATATCAATTATTAAGCATTTTAGCGATTCATTTATTTCAATAATGTAAAGAATTACAGTGCAAAATGGACTGTCCTGCATGTTTATTGCTGGCGGGTGTACAAGAACCTGGCTCTAGGGAGATAGGTCACTAAAAAGTACTTCTTTTGGAATATTCGCTGTCTCCGTCGTGACTTCATGGAATTCACGCGACATCTTTATAATGTCGATACTTGTTGTGGCGGCATTTAGATGACTCTGCTTTGCTCGTGCACCCAACGTCTCCCGCGTTCGCTATTTGCAACTACACAGCACTCATTACACAAAGAACTCTTGTTATAAATGTTCATCTTGATTAAAACATTGATATAACTTAGGTTTACGAATTGCAGACTTTGAAATACAAGTGAATTTCATATTTAACTACGTGATTTTTACTCACCTTGTCACCTCTTTATTAGCTAGCAATCATTGTTATCACATTATATCCACATAAGTTTGCTTTTATAGGAAAACTTGTAAATATGCGATAAAAATATTACGAAATGTGTCAAGTGCTTTAAGGTTACTTGTTAAAATGCTGTCATAATGCCTAGAAACCAAATCTGTGATATTTGATTTTTCCCCTTTTTCATAAATTTACTAATAGAGGGCTACACGCTAGGCTTAGGTTGCATGATAAATTCAGAACTGATATTTTTCAGAGCGAAACTGAAAATATTATCATTATTCCTCACTACATCTCTAGGTCTGACAGATGCGTTAAAATAAGAGAGATACACTGCCGAACAGACAGGTACAAAAACTCGTTCTTTCCGCGAACAATAAGCGACCGCAATAAAAATTAAGCTCCACTAAATACACTCCTATAATTCATGTCACCATTTCACCTCCAAAAAACTTACACCTTTACACGGCTGGTGACCTAACACCCCCTGACACACGCCCATGTGGCGGCTCTCGGGGTATTGTGTGGGTGTAGATGTAAGTACACTTATGTAACGTCTCACGTAAAATCATACACAGACTAGCATTGCTCCAACCACCTCTATATAATCCACCGGGAGAGCCTAAGGTCTTTCAGAAGGGGTTAGAAGAGGTGGATAAGATGGGTTGGGAAGGCGCTTGGACCGCGAGAAAAAGTGTCGCCGGACGAAAGTTTCCCCTTTCAAAAGCACTCGCCGTGACGAATATTAATGCGCGGTGAGCGTCAAACTTCCTTCTCGTCCGCATCAACGAGTCCCTCTCTCCAAATGTGCGTCCCGACGCCGCTTACGGACATTCTAACCCCCCACTCCCTCCTCCTCGTACGATAGTTGACGCTGTGGCGAAGTCGCCGAGTTCCTCGGACGGTTTTAAGGACCCTTGGGAGAGAGGCCCAGCGAAAAACTTTTCCCGCCTCCTTTGGCGGTGGCCAGTGGGTTGCTAAACTGAATGGAGATTCATACCCACCCTCGCAGAGGAGTACTTCGTAAATATATCACCCCGAGAACTCTCTCTGCAATGTGATGTTGAAGTATTTTCATGCACAGTATAACTCTATGTAACGCCTTTCGTGTTTTCTTTGGTAGCGCTTTGTTTACCGTTCTTTAATACACCTTCTATCTCTTCTCTCTCCTCTCCGACAATCGCCATTCTCCAAACTTAAAAAACGCCCTCACAACCAACAACGATCCTGCAAGAAAAAAGAGAAAACAAGGCACACAAAATAAACAATAAACTTATTAAACATTTAAAACACACAAAACTAACAATAACTTAAGGAAAGAAGAGCGATGGAAAGGAGCGTTACATCTAGCATTTTTATAACATTTGGCTCGGGCAAGTTCAAATCTTTATCTTTTTCATAGTTAGAGTTTATCTCTCGTCATAACACGTATACATGAATCCTGTTTTGCGAATAAATGTAATGGCTTTATCTGAATGGGTTCAAATCTTTATCTATTTCTATGTAATAGATAAAGATTTGAACCCATTCAGATAAAGCCACTTCATTTATTCGCAAAACAGGATTAATGTATACGTGTTATGACGAGAGACAAACTCATGCAGCTCTCTTTTTATGAGATATATAATTTGACAAGTTTTGATGTTACCAATTCGCTCTCAAGACTTTATGTATTATAATAAAACTAGTCGTATGCACTCGTTAATCTATGTGCAGCATTTAATGTTTTGTTTCCGCCATTGTGTAACTGCTATCACATGTCACCTGAATCTGAATTTCATTTGCATCTACGTGCTGCTCTGCGAGCCACTACAGAGGCGTGTGTCAGGAGGTGTTATGAAACCAATCACGGAAAGGATTGGGATGAGGAAAAGTAGAGTACAGAGGCTAAATGTGTGCGAGTGGGCTGTTCTCAGTTTGTGCGATCGTGATATGCTTATTGTTTCTGAGAGCTTGAAGAAATAAGCGATTATTGTTCATGCCATTTCGGCAGTGAATCTCATATTTTGGCACTGCAATCAGTTCTAGAGATATAGTTCGAGTATAAGAAGTGAAATCTTAGTTTATCTCTTATTTTATCAATCGTAAACGTTTTTCCCAAGAAAAGGAGTAGTTTTGTTTTTCCGACAGTAATTTTAGTTTTCAAATGTGTATTTACTTATTTTTAGAATTCATGTTTTGTAAGTCAAAACTATTTTTCGACAAATTGACTCAACTTACGTGGAAATAAAACAAAAACGATGTCACTGAACTCAATGCGGGTTCAAGATGTATCATTACGTGTATTTGAAGGTATTTAGCTTTTTATATCCACAGAAACGACCAAACTAGGTAGATGAGGCTTAATAACTTTGTTTTTAGTTACTTTTATTGCTGCTTAGGGCGCTGAAAACAAACAAAACATTTTTTTAATTTTTTTTGCGAGGCGATGAAACAGCTGAATTCTTTTGAAATATATTGAAATTGAATAACACTTAAAAATGACCATCATGACAGATGTTTGCAGCCGTATTTTGATGTATAAAATGACTAACATTGAAAATAACTTATTAAATGCACTCTGCTCTATAATGATCGACATTTTGTACACCATGTAAAAGTTTATGCACTGGAAAATTTCTGTCCAGGAGTGCTCCAAGGTAAAAAATTGACCTGGAATGTAGCTATTGCTTGGTTACCAAGCGAAAAATTCGAAATTTGAGTAGACTTGACCACATTTCTTAAAATGTGTTAACAAATGAGGTCTTTACTTCATGCTTGAATATGCTTTTCTTCGTGTGTCATAAGTATGCCCATTTCGTTCGCAAGAGTGAACTAGAATGCGAAATAACTCTCTCAGGTTTTTGCTGCTCCTCGTGTGTTGCCAGCGCGGGTTTATCTCTGGTTACATGTCCCCACGGTGAATAGGGAATGGAGCGTTCGATTTCTCATCTGGGATTGCCGGGAAGCCTCCGAATACTTAATGAGCAGCCTTCTCTCCCTCCTCTCCCTATTCCATCTACCTCAAAATCACTGCCGGCGGAGGACCCGGTTGGTTATACGCAGTGGTTTGAAAGGAAGTGACCTGATTCACGTCAATGTGGAAGCAATTTGATGTCAACGAATCTGATTTCAAGCTCTTAGCATGCAAAACAATACCTCTCCATGTTGAGCGATCGTGCGGATTCCCTGTTACCTTAGTCTAATGATCGCTTCTAAGTATCATCACATCAACGCAATTTTACCACCATTCAATTATATTAGTTTCTGGAGCAAGCAACTATTGTTCGACGTAAAATGTATGAATACATTGTGTATATCGATCGACTAATATATTAAAAATGAATATTTTTCGTTCACGAAAAACTATAAAATATAGTTAAAATATTTTTTATTTGTCTACTATTTTACATTGTTCACTATTGGGTCCCTGATCATAAAGATTCAACCAAAACAATTAACAAAATACAAAGAAAAGCAGCAGGCTTCGTTAAAAACTGCCCCTAGAGACTCCCTAGAGACTCGGAGGCTGCAGCTTAGGCTGCTTGAGGTATTCAGAACTGGTGTGTTTCAGAGCGACATAGAGAATATTATCATGACACCTCACTACATTTTTAGGTCTGAAAGATGCTTAGTCGAAAGATTCGTCTTAGTGGGCTAAGACGAATACGTACCCAAATTTATTAATGTATTACGTAAGTGCAAAGTGCCTGTAAGCGCAAAGCCTGTAGTGCATGGTAGAACTTCAAAAGTGCCTTTATCTAACCAAGCCAGTTTATTCATGAAATGGTTTGATTACTTGGAACGCCTGCAATAAATTTTGCACTCATATATTAAACCATTTAATTCTACCATGCCATTGGAATTTCCCTACTGAGTGGCCTTTGTCCAAATAAAAATAAGCCTGTCTGAATGAACAAATGGTTGTCAGTTTGGACAAATAATTCTTTGCTCATAAGTGTTTGCCATTCATTCTTTTTAAATTTTACGATTACTTTGTATGAACAATGAATTACTCTATTTTTAAAAACTAAAAGCCTGCATATTATATTTTTATATCATTTCGGCCAAATAATGGCTGCATGTTATTTTTTGCTTTTCTTATGGTATGATACATGAGACGAAAATTATATTATGCATTATTTTTAGTATACGCACATGAGAGCTGTGACTAATTTATCATTTTCATAAAATTATATTTATGTATGTCTATGCTATAAGGTAGACAAGTTTGGAAACATTAATTGGATAAGAGATGAGAAAATGCTTTCAAAATTGCTTTCATCAGAATAAGAGCTAGCTCTTTAATCCATTTTCATGTGAGTAATGTTCCCACAGCTGCTGTCTTTAAAATTAATTGGAATCTTAAACCCATTTTAACTCCAAGTGTTTACACAAGTGTACTACGGTGATTTTCTTTTATCTAGCTAACGTTATCAAACCATAGAAGAATACTTCTTCCCAATTTTAATTTTTGATATATCTTTCGCCATCTCTTCACGGCTTCGCTGAATTACTGATCTTTATGATTGTAATATTCCAGTAAAGCGGCAGGAAATAAAATATGGTATCACAGTTTCTTTCTTGCTGAAGAGGGTATTAATGTACGTCCTTCGATGTCTCATAGTCGAATAAAGATATCAAGACTAGCTCGGTCCGAATCGTCTACTCTGGCGGGAGTCAAGCAGAATCTTCCATTGATCGTAGGCACTCCCGTTCGGCTCTTTTCACGGAGGATTTTCCTTTCAGAATTTTCCCGTAAGACGATTGTATTTTGCACTGTTGGGAATGAGTTTTTCACGAGATGAACTCATTCAGATCGCCGAAAACGGAGAACGTACCCGAAGCGAACGCTCTCTGGTGGAGTGGGGGCGAGACACAGTCCCGGTGTGCATTAGCGAAATGAGCGGACGAGAAATGGGGGGCGAGGGTGGTTCGGGAGGGTGATAGGGGAGGAGAAGTGGAAAGGGTAGGTAACGTGGAAAGGGAGGGGAAGGGTGCACCCAACGTGACACCCACTGCGGGTGCAACCGAGGTCACCAATCACCGTCCTCATCTTTTTTCAGGTTCTGACGAATGATGATGAAACTTTGCGAGCGATTTGTGTTGAGAGATTTATATGATGTTGCCATGCATTTCATAGTCAATCTAAATAAAGCCCTCCTAGCCGAAGCCGGTGAATGTGAAATTTGTCATTAATGGTATTCTTATTGCTCATTACTTAAGGGGTTAAACCATAAAATGACACATTTCATTTTATTTATGCTGTCGATGCTTATAGACAAATATGTTATCTATGTCATATGAGCAACAAAATGTTAATTTTCCTTCCAATTTTCCCTCAAATCGAAATTAAAAGTGCATATGTTTTAAAAAGAGTGATTTTCTAGCTAATATTGACTATAAATTCATGATAAACTGTTAGTTATTGGCATATACTCCCAGAAAGTCTGCCTAGAAGATGCAACCATACATTATAACTTTTATGACGTGATGGCATTCTTCCCAGTGAAGTATTTTGGAGATAAAATAGTTCCCCAATCGGATCTCCGGGCGGGGAGTACTGGAAGGAGAACATCAGTCGGGAAGGACAAGTGCAGGATAAGGAAGGGTGGAGGGCTGCAGTCAACCAATCTTAGGATTAAACGAACAATGATGATGACTCCCAGAAAATATTTTTTTAAATGAAAACTGTGCATCTAACCTCCCATTTTTATTAATTATTAACTAATTACGAATAAATTAAAGTCAAAATGTAGCATTTTCATAGTAAAAGCGCTGCCGTCGACATCAGTTGCTATAAAAAAAAGATTTTTATGAAAATATATTCTCAGAATAATCTGCATGTTTTGTTTAATACTTATTTTTGCTTAATTTATTTAAACACTTATTTACTAGTAGAATTTCTTAAACGAATGACGCAAAAATATGGAATTAAGTATTTTTTACTTGTGCAGTTAATGTGGATTCTTCTAATAGTAGCAAGTGTGAGATATCTCCCTAGTCATAATAGAAACGATATTAAAATGACATTTTACATTTCAGAGGCAGTAAGAAGTACAAAGTAAAAACTATATCATTAATGACGTCGAAACTTTGTTTTTAATAACTGAAATTCCCAGAAATCAATTAAATATAGCTATGTATTAAAGTCTTCGACTCGACTCGTGTTTTGACGCCGTTCGTCAACTTACTCTAAGACTTCTGACGGGCTCTGTGCGTTAAAAATTCTTCATTTTTTTAAGTGAAGTTCTGTTATGTGCATACCCGTTCCATTAACGGTATGATATTGCTAGCATATTTTTTTATATCATTTCGATAATTATTATTTTAAATTGATGATCCTGTGTTGACGTTGGAAATATGATATTTATTTCACAAAAATTACGGATAATTAGTCGAACTATATTTTAAGCAACGTCTCTCTGGAAAGACCTCAGCGTTCAAAATAGTTCCGTAATATGAGAGCGAGGGAGGACACCCATTGGCCGACGACCCGAAGACTGCCCAGCAACCGCCCAACACCCGACGGCGGGCGTCCCGAAGAGTGAAAGTAATCCCTTTTCTTTGTTTTTTTTTGGAATAAGGAGAAGAGGGTTTTTTTCACGCTCTTTTTCCCTCCATCTCTTTTTGGATCGAATAGCAAATGACGTGGGAGGGGAACGGCACAGAGGTGGCATGCCCTCTCACCTATTCCCTTTCACTCCACGAAAAGGAAAAAATTGAGCTATATATACTTTTTGTCCTCCTCTTCTTCTTCTTTACATTTTTCTTCCACTGTTTCAGACCATCTCCGCCTCTTCATGTCTCTCCCACCCTCGCCTCTTCTCACCCCACTTCATCCTCTTCTCTTTCTCTTTTGCATCCCTCTCCATCTATTGAGGTGAATGGACAGAGATCAGCGCTTGCTATGGTGGCCCATTCTAGAATCTGTGATGTGGGCGTGGTCGATGCGCCTCTCTTGTGGGCCTCGATTTGCTTTATCGTTTGATAACTGTCGCACAGCTGTTTTTTTGAGTGTGCACAGCTTTTTGCATGTGAATCACTTCAAATCAGCATGCATTTACATGAAATATTAATTTAATATACGCCCATTCAATTAACTTGCCCCCATAGTATATTCCAGTTACAAAGTGAAGTCTACAACTGTGTATATGAACATTATGATTTTCCCGGTATATTATGTTAAAATATCTTTCTCGGGCTTTGCACTGGATACTGGGATCGCATTTTTAAGAGTATCGAGATACAATTACATCCGAATAATTTTAATAGAGACACCGGATTCCAACTAAGTAACATCTGGAGGCCTGTAATCAAGTGTATTAAAAAGATGGGAAAATATTTCAACAGCCAGCGGGACACGTCAGCCAATCAGACGGATCGTAACGTCCATTGTTGGGCACCATCGACCAGTTTAAAATCAGTGTTATACCGGACACGACAGAAATAACACATGCTTTGAGAATGGAAGACAAGTCGTTTTCCGAAACGTCGGCGCAATTATAAAATATTACCCTGTACGAAGCCCGAGAAAGATATTTAAAGTTACGAGAAGTTTGAAATAAACGGTTATTTTAAATGATTGATGTTGATTAGATGCTCAAATCCGTTTTGTTTGTTGTCCAATTCTTGTTGGTCAAGATACATTGATAGCAAGAGAAGTTTATTTTTACGATTCTGTTTCCTTATTTGTGCGCCCTATATACCTTTACAACTCTCTTTTTCCACCTTTTTCGTTTGTTTTTGCACGTTATTGCGTAATGTTCTCTTTGTTAGTGCACATTTTTTTACCATGAAAATTTACCATATCATGTGTTTATGCATAATAAACGCACCTGTCGCACTCATCCTACTGAATCTCGGGGGAAAAACGAATGCTCAGACCACCAAGCTACCCAGTCTACTAAGAATCCACTGGAATCGGCGGGGGGTTTATAGGAACAAACACTCCCCAAGGCATGACCCACGAGAGCGGCCAATATATATATATATATATATATATATATATATATATATGGTAATACAGTCCAAAACCCCACGGTAATACAGATTATTACGTGAATATATATATAATTATATATATATATATATTCACGTAATAATCTGTATTACCAGGGAAAACTTAGTAAATTTAAGCGGAATCATTATTTATCATGAACTAATCTATGTTTAAGGAGCTAAAGTCATGAGTGATATTATCGTTAAAAGAAGGCTTTTCTTGCTTTTTATCCGCCAATGCGTCTGCTCCTGAATCCAAACGCAACGCAAGGAAAGAAACGGGGGCGAAATAGGGTTGATATTTTACTCCTATGGTTGATAATTTGCTCGTCAGGTTACAGTTAGATGACTTAATTCCCCCCCCCCCCAATCTACCTCAGTGTTCCCCGCGCTTTACCTCGCCTCTGCCTCCTAGAATTCCATACGAGCGACAATGTTGTTCACCTCAGTCCCTCGATTCAAATCTTCGGTCACCGCACGCGTGTGCAAACGTGTTCAAGTACGGAGCTTGTTAAGGAAAGCTGACACCGCACTGCACGTTAGTGGGTACACTCAAACACTTGCATACATCGAGTGCATAAATACATACCCATTACGTCATCCCGTTTTTGCGAAGGCAAATTCAAAGGATTTGTTTACCCCCCGTCCAAGATAATATCTCAGTTGATAGTCGTATTTACTTTGCATTTTAGTCCGTTGCACGTATAATTAACATTGAATAAAGTGAAAAAAATTTGCATCATACCGGTTTAGTTTTTTGGCCATTAAATGCTATTTTAATGCGTCTTATTTCAAATGACATGTGTATCGTAATAATTCGTTTAAATTATTACAGATTTTCTTCTAATCTCTAACGAAGATTTGTTACCTATACAATCTTTCCATTATGCCAAAGGTACGATATTTGCGGTAGCAGAGGGGAAATAAATTAATTTCTGTTACCACGTACCCACATCACATCTAGGAATCTTCAATGGGCAAATAATACTCCATTAAGTAAACTAATTAAATTTAGCCCAGCGTCGCAGCATGTTTGCCTACATTGCCTACAGAGGTACACATGGCGTTGAGGATACAATGTTTTCCAAGCGAATTAATAGATGAAGTTCTCTCGAGTTTTGCACTGGGTCAGGGAGGCTGTTGCTGCCTACTTTCCGACGTCTGCATCTCCGCACGATGGCGTGATCATCAGCCTTGAAGACGATGACAGAGGAAGCCGTCGAAAAATTGGTAGCAACAGTCTTTTTGACTAGTGGGAAACCCGAAAGAATCAGCACAGAGCGTAAAATTGGCTCTACTCTTTAAGACTCAAATTATCAACTGAACGTGGAACGCCCTATAGAAATGAATGCAATCATTAAATACGTGTAATTCCGTTTAGGGCGGTAATCACGTGACCGATGAGTCCAAGATTGTGGGCTTTGTTTGAATCATTTGGTCGTGAAAAATTTTTTTTATTTTCATTTCTATTCGCTAAATTTAAATAAAAATTAAAATATTTCAACTGCACAATTATCTTGAACGGACTTTACTGCCGTTAGTCTTATAAAACTGCCCCTCTTTTTTAATAATTAATTCCCGAACCGTAATAAACCACTCTCTTGTCTCTTATACCCATTAATTTCCTCATACATATTCTTCTACTCATAAGACTCCTGATATTTCTCCTCTGTGCCATCTCACTCAGTCACGATTTCTACGGTACACTTCTTCTAAACGCACCATTTGATCTGCTATGAGATACCTGTTTAGTTACTCGAGTCTTTTCCATTCTCTCGTCATGACTAAACGAACAAGAAACACTCCATAAATGAAAAAGTAACTTTGTTTCCTTCACAGATTTATTTTCCTGTTTTGCCAGGAAAATAAATCTGTGGAAGGAAACCAAGTTACTTTATCATTGGTGAAAATCTACTGCCACACCTGGCAGTAGAGTTTCCTGGCAAAACAGGAAAATAAATCTGTGGAAAATAAACCAAGCTACTTTATCATTGGTGAAAATCTACTGCCACACAGTTGAACCTCAAACCATGGAACGAAAAAAAACACTCCTTTCACATATGTACAGAAATTATTAAGCGTAATTTAAAGAATCTACGCCACTTTCGCCGCAGTACAAAATTCAGCTTTCCACCTGCTCTGCTATTCCCAACACCGTTTCCATTTCGTCATTAACGAAAATTCATCAGGAATAGTTGTTTTCTGGGACGGCATGATCACAGATTTAAATTAAATCTCTCGACTTTCTTCGATGAATTGGATATAATATTTAGTCATGCATATGTCTGGAGCAAATCTTCGGAGTAAAGTATTATCCAAGATATATTCATGCAGTTCGGGACTACTTCGTCTGTATTTTGCCCAAGTGGCCATCTTCATTGCATTAAACTGGTTCTGATACCTGTATTGTTAAATTATTAAACTCATAATACCCCTCTCGGATAGCATTCTAATAAAGGCGTCCAGGAAAATGTATTCCCTTTGAATTTCCGTTAATGAAGTGTTTGAAGCGATTCAAGTTTACGTATAGATTTGGGCTATGCTGTGCAAACGGGTTTTCAACATTATTAAAATAATGTAACATCGTTTATGTTAATGAACTAGGGTGAAATAAATAACATTTCACCAGCTTAGTTTTAAAAAAACTAAGTGCCGTTTTAACACGTCTCACTTCAAGTGATATGTATTTCGTAATAATTCGTTTAAAAAATTCCATATTTTCTTATAAACGCGTATTATAATGTGTATTATGAGTATAATTGTTGTTAACAAATATCGTTATACGATTTAGAGTCTCATATTAAAAAGAAAAATAGTTGACAGTGAAATTTGTTGACATTTGGAGTACCGCAGCGAAAGTTATAGACACAGCATGCTTTAATTAAGGGAAAAAATTAAAATATAATTCTAATATCATTTTGCTAATTCCAAGAACGACAAAATCCACCACGCATCCAGATAAATGTGTGGTCTTTGATTTTTTTTCCACTTTGTTAAATAGTTATGAAAATGAACTCTCGATGACACTAAAAAATGAACTCTCTCAGAGGTAGGCCGAGAAAGTTGTAGTTGAATGTGGTCGAGGAACTTCTTAGAAGGAGGAATATCAGGAGACTTAAAAACAGGAGGGCGTGTGTGAAGCAGTGTATGGGAATAAAGGAAACAAAAGAGGTTTGCATGGATATGTCAGTATGGTTGAAATTATTGAAGCAGAGTTAGGTGTACAAATATGTATTTCTGAGTCAAACTTAGTGACTCTGCCTACCTCGGGAAGGGAACGGCGTGATTGATATGTATGTATGTATGTATGACACACGATAACAGTTCCAAACACCATACTTTATATTTATTTGGTACGGTCATGGGAATTATAGAGTAGATAGAAATCTCATTTTCAGACTGTGGCGCCGCTCTATATTTTGCATTAATTTTAGAATACGACAGTACGCACATTATTTACTACGCACGCATCGCTTCTGTCGCCTTTATCAGTCTGTAAGTCTGTGCTTATTTCCTTTCTCCCCTCCTCCTCAAACCTCCAGTTCGCTCTCGAAATTTAATCCTTTGTCATATACGACACTTTCTCTCTCTCCCTCGCTCGCTCGCATTCTCTCTCTCATTTGACGACGCACGACAGAACCAATTACGCACGCACCCAGCCACGTAAAGGCAGGTTGAATGCATGACTAACTGAAAGCAGTCTTGGGTTACCTTTTAAATCTCGTTCAGATGTTTCCTCCGTAGTTTTGTATTATTAAACGAGTAACAATTGCTGCCATGTATGTAAGTAGACTTTTACCCGGGAAAAGGCTCCAACGAGTTTTTTTAACAAGCACTGTTATGAAACTCTCATTGAAAATTGGTTACGGGACAGAGTTTGAGACAAGAACTTATTTCAGGGACAGTCCGTAAAAAGCATGGCAATAAATGATGTATTCCAGATGGAGGTTTGTTTATTTTACGACTTCAACATATTATACACTAAAGGTGCACGAAAACCTGCTCGATTTGCTCGAAAATGCTCGATTTTAATTTTTTTAGCGTTCAGCTTAAACAGTATGGCATATCAATTCAAAACAAATCAGATCAAAGAGAGTAGAATTCACACTAGAGGTATCCTATTTTAGATGTCTAATATGTTTTATTATGCTAGAAAGGGTGCAGCAAGAAGAAGAATAAAATTATTCTCTCCTAATCAAACACCACATTTTTTGAAAATTATTCGAAAAAATGCGGAACCCAAAGGACAAATACTCATAGTAAGCATTAATGTAATAAAACTTAGGAATCGTATCACGCACGGAATTATTTGTTGAGTCATATCAATAAATCAGTTACTCCCTCCATAAATTTAAATCACATCCACATAAAAATGGCTAGACATTCAGCTCCAATGACTAAAATAGTGTTCACTAAAATATATTAGCCAGGCCAAGTTAGCCTTCGACAAGAAAAACAAACTCTTCACTACCAGCAACATTAATTTAAGGATTAGGAAATTGCTATTGAGGACTTTTGTATGGAGCGTTATGCTCTATGTTAGTGAGACCTGGACAATTGGAAAGAGAGAGAAGGATACAATGGAGGTATTTGAAGGGAGGTGCTATGGGAAAATGCTGAAAATACCCTGGGTGGCAAGAGTCACGAATGAGGAGGTGTTAAGAGGATAGGGGAAAGACGGTGTCCACTCAAAATGCTAAATAAGAGAAGGAACCCCTGGATTGGCCATATTCTCCGACACGAAAGCTTGGTTAAGACCATACTAGAGGGTACAGTAGACGGAAGAAACCAGAGGGGCAGACCTAGACTGGACTACATAGGACAGTTGATGAAGGAACTAGGTTGAAAATCGTACAGTGAAGTGAAAAGATTGGCCCAAGAACGGATAAAGTGGAAGACGGTTGCAGACCAATCCTAGGATTGTAACCAGAGGAGAAGAAGAAAATATATTTGCCGAATTTTTACTATGTTAAGCTACTTGATGTTGCCATATAATAGCTATAGCATGCTTTATTTCATCAGTGACAGTGAATGTGCTTCGAATTACACTAAACTTACGCTGCTACTCTTTTGAATTTGTGAGTGAAAGATTGATCTCGCTTCATGAGGATAAATTGGAATGCGCCTTCATATTTGCATCTTCTTTAAACAGGCAAAGCTCTCGTTGCTTTCCCTGACTCTTTTGAGTAGAAAATTATGTTGAAAACTACTGTTCTTCGTCCCATGATTGGTCATATTTTCCGACTTGGTCATGGAGTCTAAGTTTCTCTTTATTTATCTTATACTAAACCAGATCGTAGAGCTGTTCGGGCTATATTTGTGCGTGCCTCCTGTACTTATCTTAAATTACCCTGAATAAGAGTTGAGAGGTAGCGAAAGGCATTGATGGCGCAGATTAAAAGATTAGTCCAGCATCAAAATTTACAGCTTTGGGTTAGGGTAAAGTTCGCGGAATCAGCCAAATCACTGCGGGGTGGAAGACAACGGGAAACCACCACATAATCCTTCCTAGGAGATGCAGCCATGCATTATAATACTCTATGACATGATGGCATTCCTTCCGGTAAAATATTCCTAGGGAAACATTGTCTCCCAATCGATTCCCCAGGTGGGAGCTAATGGGAACAGCACATCAGTCGGAGTGGACAGATGCAGTCCTTAATTTAATAGCCCGTTTTATGTCTAGCAGTAGGTACCTGAATCTATTTTTCTTGATGTACCATTCACAAATGGCTACATTTTCCTCTTCATTGCTGTTGTATTCTGAAATGTAAATTTCTTTTATCATGTGGAAGTGCCTAAAAATAATCAACTTAAGGCGATGTAAGGATCCATAAACGTTAGTCATCTATCTGTCTGACTTTTTTTAGAGTTGGTGAATTTTATGGAAATAATAATTGATATAAAATCGTATAGGATATAGATATAATAGTAAATCGGTTGATTGAAAATTATGTGCATAACCCGAAATAATTATGATATAATCTCCGATGTTGACCTATATAAATGTTTTATCATAATTAAAATTATGTCATTTGGGAAGTTCATAGGGTCAGTATTAATCGCTCTTTTTCAAAAATAATGCTATGTATACACCAAACACGGTTAAAAAATCCCAGTTTGTAATGTTTCCGCATGAGACTCATGAGATAATACCGAAAATATCATGCGGGGTTTGTTGCTAATAATAATGTTAAGATATTTAGCACAAATTCAAAACCCATTACTTAGTGAGGATCAGAGTATCAATCTGATCTATCGCAACTATTATTGTTTCTGTTGTCCGTGGAAAAAATAACATTTTAAACCTATTGACTCCACAGTCTACTTCCATAATCTTATGCCAGTGATTGTTTCCACTACGTTATTTTGATTTTAGCAAAATATATAAAATGTCCAGGATAAAATAGTCTACGTGAAACATTCATTAAAGATTTAATCTACATTTTTCTTTTCTAATCTACATTTTTCTACATCTACCTTTTGATCGAATCGAGGTTCCCATCCTAATTCCATCAAGAGTTCAGTTACACTGCTATGTAGAACGTAACTATTTTTAAATGTATCTTACAGCTGTCCGCTGTATTTGATCTGTATCTGAAACATGTCCTACTTCGTCAGGGTCCCTATATACTAGCGCCTCACTTCAAGTGAGGTCTTACGAGGTCCTTCTTATTATCCTTCTTATTTTACGAGGTCCTCCTTATCGCGACACCATTTCCTAGTATTCTTTTAATAAATCCCAATCTACGATCTACTTGTCAGCAAATTTCTCGCATGTCTCTCGCTCAGGACAATTTCTGAGTGAGGATCACACTGAAATACTTAACTGACTGTACATTGGATGGTTCGCCTTGATTAACTGGGTACCTTTCGTTGGGAAAGTTTTTTACATCCAAAAATCCATCGCAAGGCCCTTTTAAAATTTTAATTCTGTTAGGTATTGCACCATTTGTTTATAACATCTAGTTCTTTCTTTAAATCAATTTTATCAGGCTCGGTTTTAATATCCCAGTACAATATTTCCTTTTCGAAAGCGAAAAGACGAATTTCGCTTCTAACGACAGTTATGGTGTCATTAATGTACAATATAATAAGTACATGCCGTCCTAGTTTGTAGTTTAACCCCTGTATCTCTATGCCTTTGTGTAATTCTTAAACTTAATACAAACGGTCTTAAATTTGTGCTTTGAACTGTAGCGCATATTTGTGTCACTTTGCCTCCTGACGGTCACCTTTTCTAATGCAACAGTAGCATGTATAGTTGCGCATCTAGGCGATATCTCACCTTGTCTTGCTTCGCACCTTTGGGGTGGATCGTGGGGTATTATGCGCATGAAAATGAGTGTTGTACGCATTTCTCCTTGAACCAAAAAAGCCATTCGTTATAGCCAAGTCACTAACCTTTGGGAAATTTGAGAATTTCAACACCATCGGCCACTCGTCCAATTGTGCGCCCAGAAATTCCCCCCACACTCTCTTTCCCATCTCGCCCGATGCGTCCCAAGGGATGATCTCCTTTGCCCGGGTACGCCTTTTCAACCATTTTCATCGCTTTACGGGCGCGCTTGCCTCGTGACAGAGGAATTCTCAACTGGAAGGCGTTGATTCCTTCGTCGGCGGCCAGATCTGGATTAGACCCTGCGTTTGCTCGGGTGGAATAGGTCCAGGATAGGTTGGTGAATTCGCTAGTCAAAGCGTTGTCTTCCCCTCAACTACCGATATGCTATCCATCTTATACCCTGTCAATCCATATCCCACTTATCCATCAGCCCTTCTGGCATCCAGAGCTGCAACCCGTTCCAACGACCGTATTTGCACGCTATCAACCTTGTGATGAATACCTTATGTTAAATATACGTATGCCATTGTTTACCAAGCACCTGCTTCATCTTAGAGAGTGAAATTATACGGGTAACTTATTCGCAATTAAACAGCGACAAACCCAGACCAGTACAAACTTTTAAATTCTTTTTGGGATTCTAACTATCCTATTATATCATATTATTAAAATTGAAGCGTATTATACTCTTGTTAATAACATAAGTGTGTTAAAACCGGTCGGGCCTTGGTACCAATAAACTTTTTTGAAGATTAGAAGTTATTAAATTTCATTCTCGATTTTGTCTCAAAATTTCACATTTTCAACTCAAAAACCGTAAAAGATACTTACTTCACCGTCAAGATAGTCTTAGACAATGCAAGTGCATCAGTAAAACTCAATAGATATGAAGAAAATTAAATTTTTCCAACATTGAGATGCTCATATTTCATTTGATAGCAGACGGCTGTAAATTGCTCGAATATAAAATTAAAAATTAATTTCCGCAAATTACCTTAATATTAGTATGAAATTATTCTTGAGCATAAAAGTTAATTATTAAAGCTACTTGTTTATACCAATGAGTGAAATTTTATTCCTATTAATACCATTAAAATGAAGTTAACAAAATTCCATTAAAAATGACTTAAGTTATGACCGAGATTGTAATCACTGCCACTTTGAATACTAAATTTTTTTCAGAATTTGACGTCAGTTGAGATAAAGGTGTGGTTAAGGAGTTATTTTTCATTCATTTAAATAAAAATGTGAAGAACTAACTGCAAAAGTCGTTTTACTTCTAGTCAATCCATATGCATACCGTTGATGTAAAGAATGCATCTTTGGGAATCTCAAGTCGAGAATTCCGCCAATGTCACCCTGGTATAAAACCCTTAAACTTACGCACCACAACTATTATGCCAGTTCCTCAGGTATCAAAAAATGGTGGTTCCTAATTTGAAAATACAGCGAGCTGAAAAGTCAAGGCTGAGACCGATAGAAAATATTCCGACCGGCTCCGATGCGTGGACGCGAGTTTCTTTAAGGCATTCCTTCCGCAGGATCATTTACTCCGGAGTATATTTGACTCCAGTTTCATCAGCCTGATGTTCCACGCCCTTCCTCGTCATCTCTCGGCGGCAAAAAGCTATTTCAGCAAAGACCGCAGCCAACCGCTTCAGCAAACTACCCATATTTTTTCCTACTCGACCCCATTCAATCAAGCTTGTAAAATAGAGCTAGTGATTGTATACATATTATCGAAAGTTATATGTGTTAAGGCACATCATTTTCAGTTTTTTGGAGCATTTTTCATTTTAGTTATTGTACTACATTGATTCATTACAATTTTTGTTGGATCCGATTCATTGTCATGAATTCATTTATATATAAACCTTATTTTCTCTCTGTCATTTTGTCTACCTGTTCGCAAATTCCCTTCCAAATAGAAAATACAAGTTTTGAGTTCACTTCAAATCTTTACATTATAAAATTCATCAATAATTTAGGTATCTTTTTATACATTCAATCAATATCTATCACGCTAGAACAGGGGCTACTCTAGAAATATATAAAAAGGTATGAGAAAACACGTGTTTTTCCAATCATCCAACAATATAATAAGACACATTTATTCTAGTCCTGCTCCTTGTAAGGTGATCTTGGCGACATTTGAGTGCTTGGGAGAAAATTGAAGCCATTTAGGGGATAACCGCGGTCAAGATAGTGCGGTTCTAATGGCTATTGGGAAGATAAATTACCTCTGGGGTTAGCGGAGGCATTAGCAGACAAATGACGCTGAAGCGATTGCCTGTGTTTTGTGGTTCTTGCTGACCTAAACAGAATGGTAGCCTTGTAATTTTGTCTCCACAGAAGTGATCATTAATGGCAAATGGACTGTGTTTGTAATTTGCTTCAGGTCTTAATTTTCATAAGGGAGCGGAGATGATTCTTTCCTTTGAACCGAAACTGATGAAATGATTACACAGACCAATAAGGGTATGTTTTTTATGCTAAGGAGCATTTCTCACGTCATTCTGTGCGCTGAATCCGATTCTGCTCACGAAAATTGCCTATCACGTCAGGTTTTTGAGATATTTTTAACTATAAAGAGTCAAAATTGCAATTTTTAGGTCATTTTGAGCTTGAATATCTCCGAAATCAAAGGTGATAGAGTATTTCTGCTAACAGATTCTAAGTCTGAATTAAAAAGTGTATATAATACAACTATGAAACCTAGAAAAACTATACTTCCCATAAGATTGAGCCAGAAATTGTAAAAGTCCAAGTTAGCTTGTGTCAGGTAATGTCTGTAAATAAGTGTGGCTGTAATTACGTCTGTCTTTTTCTGAGTTAGTGTGTGTCTAAGTCTGTTGGTGATCGGTTCTGCCTGTGTCTGTAGATCAGTAGAAAGAAAAAAAATATTTATGAGGATGATAAGTATGAGTATCTTCATTGTAGTACACTTGCATGAGATTTGTATTTACATACTGTGTTCCTTGGCAACCATCAACAACTTTCTTATAATTCAACTTAACTACTCTTTTGAGTGCACAAAATTAAAAACTAAGGTACAGGCTATAAGAAAAATAGTTTTTCTAAGTTTTATTGTTGTATTCTATACACTTTTGAATGAAACTTCGAATCCAAGTTTGCAGAATATCTCTATCACCTTTGGTTTCAGAGATATTTAAGCTTAAAATGACCTAAAAATTTCTATTTTGACCCTTTATAGTTAGAACATTGCAAAAACCTGACGTGATAGGTAATAGTCGAGCGGATTTGGATTTAGTGAACAAAATTACGCTAGAAATAGTTCTTAGCATCAAATAAGTGTTCTAGTTATTTGCAGGCCTTTGTTATATTTACAAGGGATATCAAATTAATTTGATTTGTGACGCTTCGCTATCCGATGCATACGGCCCAAATATCATTAAGAGACAAGTTAAGTGTGCCATGTGAAACTTACATTCATGTTCTTAGCTTTTTTATTGAATAGAAACAAATTTTCATGGAATATGAAATCATGAAAGTGTTTACCTGAAAATTGGAGCCAAGTACCCACTTAGAAAAAACACCTTCTAGCTCAACACTTGAGTACTCTCTTTTTAAAATATATTCGATGAGATATGAGCGCTTAAAAACATTGTTCACGTAATTTGTTTGCCAGTGAAATTTTTCTTGATCTTTTCACTGAAAAAAATAAATTCTGGTTAAATCTCATAGTTTTTGCTAATTGGCGATAAATTAAATCTTTCTTCTTCAAAATGGGCATTGTGGTTCTTCACAAAACATCAAGTTTCCTGGGTAAATGTAAATAACCTTGAGTTGCAATTAAGAGACTACGTGAAATTGTATGAAATATTTTTGTTCACTGGTGAAACACTGAGGTGTTGTTATTTTTCTTTCTAATGATCTATATAGTTTCTTTCTAGTGATCTATATAGTATAGATTCGATAACGGTAATTTCCTCCTAAAATATACAAATGTTCATTTTTATTAGTTCTTCATCATTCAATGCTAATTAAGATAGTATGGTCAACTTTTTAATGATTTCTTTAGCTCCAATTAGTATATTTGGCTAATATTTATTGGGCGAGAATTAGGCAGTTATCAACAAACAGGAAAATTGTGGAGGATTAGTTTCTGTATTATTCCAATTGAAAAAGAATGAATGAGCCCTCAATATCTATGATACCTAGATCAACGTTTGAGTACTCTCTTTTTAAATGCATTTAATGAGATTTAAGTGCTAAAAAACATTGTTCATGGAATTTATTTGACGGTGAATTTTTGAAAAATCTTTTCGCGGAAAGCAAAAGTAAAATCCTGGTTTAGTCCCATATTTTCCAAATTTTAGCCGTATCCGGTTAGACCAGTTGTTAGCGTATTCGACTCCCATTCCTAGGATCGCAGGTTTGGGACCAAGCGATGGAATTAAATTTTCCTGCCATGGCAAAAAACTTTTGCACGCTACCGGAATTTGATTCCACTACTGAGAAGCAGCAATCTCAGCAGAAGGCTTTGATGGCGCAGATCAAAGATACCGGACTGGTATCAACAGCCACAGCTTTGGGAGAGAGTGATATTACACGTAATCGGCCGGGGCACTGCAATGTGGAAGGCAAAGGGAAACTACTACATTTATCTCCCTATAAAATGCAGACCTGCATTGTTACTATAAATGATGTGATAGCACTCCTCCCAGTAAAATATTCTGGAGGTAAAATAGTCCCCCAATCGGATCTCCAGGTGGGGACTACTGGGAGGAGTGCATCAGTCAGTAAGGACAAGCGGAAAATTTAAACTTTCTTCTTCAAAACGGCCATTGTGTACCTTCACGACTAAAATTAATTAAATGGAAGTTATCAAGAAAAATGGGGATGTTTATTTTTGCAATATTTTTCATCGGAATTGAGAATATATCCTAAGATTATACCGCAGGGTATGTTTAAGGGAACGTTTTCGGTGAAAATCATGTTTGTACATCTCTCTCAATTTATTTTGAAATCATGTAGTCGGATCTGATCTTTTTCAATACATTTGCCGTTTGTGCAAAATACATAGGTTCATTCAGCAGCAGTTTGTCTAAAGATGCGTCTATCGGCGGCCCTCCTTAAGTCCCACTTGGAAACAAATGCTGATGTAATGGCTGCATTTTGGCCTCTAAACCACCTTCTCTGATACTTTCCCTTTCCACAAATAGACTGCAGTTACCCTTACAATCGACGACAGATGACCCACTTTTCGAGTTATCTGGAGGAGTCTTGTTGAAATGTGGTTATTCTCCTTTCCATTTACAACATCGATCCAGGGTTGATAACATTTATTGAAGTCGAGCATTAACTTCCTAAAGGTTACCTAAGTATTAACTACCTTAGTGAGAAGTCGAGTATTAACTTCCTAAAGGTAAACACGATATATTCGAGCCCTTTTAGTTATTCGTATATACTTATCTATATTCATAGAAAAATTTTCCCTAAAGGTCATTGGTTTTCCAAACAGCGTTGGATCTTGTCTTTGTATAAGTCTCGAAATTACCTACTTGTTGAATTTCATTGCTGAATATTTATTATTTTTACATGAAATTGGGTCAAATAACCCTATAGGGTTAAATTGAGATAGAGATAAAATTCCATTCCATCCATATTTCTCATGAAATGATGTAGTTGGATATTAATTATAGTATTAGTAGTTTTATCACTATTTAATCCTTATATATATAATATGAGACCCTGTTAATTTCATTCCTGCCAACCCTTTAGTTACCCCTGTACATATTCAACCAGAGTGGTACTTCTTATTTGCATATGCAATCCTACGCTCAATTCCTAATAAGCTAGGAGGGGTTCTTGCTCTAGTTACTTAAATTGCAATTTTATTTATTGAACCTATTTATCATAGAAAATTCCAAGGATTACAAATGTATCCAATAAACCAAGTACTTACTATATTGAGGGATAGTAAGTACAGTGATTATATTAACGTGAATTAAGGCACGTCCAGTAGGAGACCCATATATTATTACAGGATAAATCCTTACAGTTGTATACTATTTGTTCTGTATTTTCCACCCGGTAATTATAAAAACTTGAGATGACATTATAAACTAACTAATAAGCTTTAAGAAGCACATGTTTTGGAAGCACAAGATCAAGATGTTTCTTTATTGGTTTATGCTAATTTTTGTACGCTATATTAAGACAGATATAAATCAAAGCTTTAGACCTATAAAAAATTAAGTTATTTTATACTACAGAATGCATATGCGTGCCGCTGCCGGCCGCAAATTAGTGGACACCATTTTCTCTTCTTTGTGTCTGACGACTTTAACTGTTCCTATATCCAATCCTCATTTGTATTTTTCTTTCTCAGAGCAAAACACCTCAGGCACATCCACGTTTTTGTGGAGCACTACAATATCAAAAAATTATGAATAATGTAAAATTTGAGCGTTAACGCTTGAACGGCTTCAAAAAAGATCAGTATTTTTTTAAATTTCCATATGGATGATAATTATAGTCTTTACCCCTCAAGCACCGGCCTTAATTTCTTCTCAAAATATTTTTATTTAGAAAGACCATTTTCTCATTTTCCCTTTGACTTAAAAGCTCTTTCATATTACTTAGAGAACAAAAACATGGTGAAAAACCAATATAATATGTGCTCCAAAATGAATGATTAATGTACTATAATTTGGCTTGATGCTCCTTGATGGGTACTTTAGGTAGACTCGGGTGAAGTATCGCTCTTAATTGCCATTTCGTGGAAAATTATAACAGCCACGCAAATTTCCTAGGTCAAAATAGTCGCAAGGTTGCGCGAGTTCTCAGGCAGGCACATTATCAAATCGGTGCTATAAGGAGCGTCGACACTTGAGTTTGATGGTTGGATTTTCCGCTTAAAAGGGAAGTCTGGAAAGCAAATATCGTGCGATTTCATTTGTGGAGATGACACACTGGGGGTGAAGTCGGTTCACTCTAGTATCTGCGAGACAGAATCTTGGGTAGACGATGGGAAGGGCGACGACTTATCAGAGGATGTGCTTCGAAATGTGGCTTGGCGTTGACCATAAAATACTTCGTTTGGCTGGGAGTAGGAGGTTAATAGGAACCATTTCATAAGGAGGTTCTTCTGTTGAAGACGCAGCGCATATCTCTGAGTTGATCATATGGATGCCCTAGAAGCCTTGATGAAAAATTGACCGTCGGTACAATGCGTGTCAAAAGGTTACAGATGAGCATAGCAGAATATTGCTTCCTAGCAACATTTTCAGTTTGTAAACATTATAAGGTTATAAAAATAGTCTGGACGCTGCAGAATATTGCAGACTGAGCGCGCTTAAAAACGCTGCTTAACGAAGGAAAATTTACCGTAAACCACGATTAAGTTGTTTAGCGGGGTAAAGATGGATGGTATAAACATGATAATTTCGAACCTGGAATAAATTGGTGGACTCACGGAAGGAGAAGGTAGACAACGACGGTTGGTCCATGTGCTGGACACTTGTTACTTGTTTGCATTGCCAGACAGTGATTTAGCTACGATTCCAAATTTTACCTCCAGTTAATTTACACTACCTTTGTTCTCAGTGTCACTACGTTACCAATACAACATCGCCAAACCCCAGTTGTTGACAATCTTGGTCAATAATACCACCGTGGAAGTATTTTTCCTTCCTCAAAATATTATTTAGGGTAAAAATTGGTTGAGTAACGTAAATATATATTTTACAACCTTTTTTATTTTATAAAATTTCAAAAAAGGTTATCTTGCGGGGTGAATGTGGCACATTGAAGTTTTATGTTTATCACTGTTTTCGTCATTGGGGGCGAGTTTTTTTTGGTTGCCACGGACTAACCAAAGAAAAAAAAGGTAAAAAGAACAGGAGATACCGTAAGAGGATAAAGTTAGTATACCTTTATCAAACAACATGGGAGGTACATTTTTGAATTTCCTCACAACTTAATGACACCGACATAAGTTTTGACAGATTTATGTTATTATCAAGCTACATAAAATTGGTACGGACGCTTCCGCGGTGATTTATTGAGTTCAGTTTATTCGGGTTCCTATCCCGCGTTGCTTCATTTCAACGGTCAACGTTTTCGCTAACGTTACAGCTAGCGTCGTCAGGTCCTGAATGAGCGGCAGGGATTCATGTTCCTTTATATCCTGGTCAGAACCCGGCCACGTCATTAACTTTGAGAAATCGCAAGTGAAAATAAATATTTCCCTCGGTTATTACGAGAGGCGATTGAAATAGCCAAATACCGAGAAAATTTCAACAGGGAAGACGGTTATCCTCTTCTTTTGAATTTCCTCACAATTTAATGACACCGAGAAAGGTTTTGACAGATTTATGTTATTATCAAGCTACATAAAATTGGTACGGTAAAATGGGTAATCCAATTGTTGTTAAAGACGTGCAATCGTCTTTAACAACAATTGGATTCAAAGGTCCAGCCGGCCAATCAACGTGCGCCTAACTAGCTCAGGCGTTAGGTATATAAAGGAACATGAATCTCTGCAGCTTATTCAGGACCTGACGACGCTAGCTGTAACGTTAGCGAAACCGTTGACCGTTGAAATGAAGCAACGCGAGATGGACCCGAATAAAGTGAACTCAATAAATTACCGTGGAAGCCTCCGTACCAATTTAATGTAGCTTGATAATAACATAAATCTGTCAAAACCTATGTCGGTGTCATTAGATTGTGAGGACATTTAAAAATGTATCTCCCATGTTGTTAGATAAAGGTATAATAACTTTATCCTCTCACGGTATCTCCTGTTCTTTTTACCTCTGTTTTATTTGGTAATTCCGTGGCATCCAAAAACAACACGCCCCCAATGACTTTCTTTCTTAACGTTAGTGAAACTGTTGTCCGTTAAAATGAAGAAACGCGGGAAAGACCCGAATAAAATGAACTCATCCAGCTACATAGTTTCATTTTGCTAGCATTGGAAGATGGAAAGTTTCAATTATTTTATATCCAAATGAGTGGCGAACGTCTTGGCTCGGCTGGAATGGTATGGCACGAAGTCACTCCAACGGGTGCATATACACCAAGGGATGAAATTCGTGAAACCGACCATCGTCTCCTGTACCACAATGAGGACTTGAGATGATACCATCGAGCTCGCATGAAAACCCCTCGAAATTTTAAGCAGGATGACTTGGTGGTGTATTGAACAACTCACTCCATCGGAAATTTTGATATCCTGGTTCGAATCCGGGTCCATTCAAGTTATTTTTCCATGGCGAAGGTTATCTTACGGTGATTGGAGCATTTTGCTAAATTTATATAAAAATATATTATCTCGCGATCAGAAACCTCTGCACTTAGACAAGGGAATAAGTTTGTCAAAACCTTGGTTGGTGTGGTAATTTATAAAGTAGGAGTCCTTCAGCTTTTGCTTATGTTGTCACTGAAGAAAATTTGGGAGTAGAAAACCTTAATCTCCACCAAAAAATGAACTGAATTTGGCAATGGTTTGAGAAGTGGTCAACACTTTGCTAAGGAAAGTTTGGGTTGCACAGATGGTTATTAAAGCATTTTTTAAGTTCACAGAGTCTGTAGAAGGAGGCCGATCATGATTTTAATTGGATGGTGGTAAAAAATAAGCCAATTCATTGGAATTTTCTAAGGAAAACGATGCTGTACGATTATTACTATATTCAACGGGGAGTAGATAATACAAAGTTAACTTTTTCTCCTCAGCTTACTTTGAGAGGATAGAAAAGTATTATATTTCATTAGTATATTCGATAAACAATTTCATTCAAAGATTCAAACATTATATGACAGATTTTATATGACTGATTTTTTAAATCTATGAATGGCCTCACACACTCTGTAGAAATCTCGTAACTCAGCCAGTTCTTTCTTCATATTTCGTACCAAGAGAGATGGAAGTGAATTAAAAATGGTCGATGCGTATGAAAAGTGATAGCGGATTGAAATTTGTACGGGTTTTTCACCGTTTCAAACCATCCATCTCTGCTGACGTTTCGATGTACGAGTCGTCCATTGTCATCAGATCATTTTAATGGACGACTGTTTCACTGGACGACGACATCGAAACGTCGACATAGGTGGAGAGTTTGATCCAGTGGGGAACCCGTAAAAACTTAAATATCACAATGGCATATTATATATTGTAATGTAATGGTATATATTGTAAGCGTGAGTCAGTTGTTTTTTTATGAAAACATCTTTATACGGTGAAGTTGGTTTATTTCCTCTAAATGTTGAATGGTCTTTTACACGTTTACACTAACCGATACTATCGGTTATTAAGCGGTTTCATTTACGTCTCCACCGCGCTTTAAGTAATAGAAATCTGAAATGATTTTTTTCATTTTCATTACCCGAGAATTGTTTTCCTCTCTATTTATATATACCACGGATAAGCAGTTCATTTTATAACGCAAGGAAAGTCATGAGATTTCTGTCCTCTGTGATCGAATTGCAAAATTTAATTATATATTTTTTTAAAGGTAGCAGTTGCAAGTGTGTTTTTAAACCAGTGAAATACATAGGTTTCTATTTTGGGACCTTCAATTTTTAGTTGTTAGTCTTAATGATGAGATACTTAAATTATAAATCAAAATTTATTCTCTCTTTGTGATATTCTGTAAGGCTTTACTAACCTTAAAACTTCATTTTGACCGTCTTTGATAATTCGTTCAAATGGTTTAAGGCTCATTCATTGTCATTAACTTAATTCGTTTAAAGAAATCAGGACGCATTGCGAATTTAATACATAGCGATATTAATTTTATGCGCTAGGTTTTTTCCCATTATTGACACGAGGGAAATCATTAATCTTTTTTTAACTCCCAAGGAAAAACGGCAAGCAGTATCAGGTCTTACTAAGTCCAAAGAATGCTATTTAACCAATTCCCTCTAATTTTTCACGACCAACCTCCTCCGTTTAGCTGGTGAAATTATATTTTTTGTATTACATGTGGCAATGGGATGGGATCGGTACGATAAGAGGCATATAATAGGTTTATAGAAAATTACAAAGAAAGGCGGGGAGATACGTATTGAAGAGGCATATAAGGAAAGATTAAGAGGTGGTTAGGATTCTGGGCTGTGAGAATCTGGAAGAAGCGATAATAGAAGAATATGCTGTGTGGGTTGGAGAAATTACTTAAGCAAGAAGAAACTTGGGGGGCACGCGATAACATAGAGGAATCAAGAGTGTTTGGTAAGAACGACTAAAACTTCAAAATCGATCAGAAAAATCAAACGGAACAATTGCGAAATCAATTATTTAAAGAGCTTTATCATCCCATCCCGAAAACCATGCAGATATTCAAGAGAACGCTGCATTTGCTCAATATTTCTGTTTGACACGTCATTTTCAGTAATATTTTTAATATACATGCTATGGAATATCAATTTTAATATTATGAAAGGTTCATGAAGTGATGCTCTGAGATTATTTGGGTATTTTTTAAGTTTAGCCACTAGACCCTGTCTACTCACATATAACAAGCTCATAAATAAAAAAATATAGATAAAATAATTCAATATGCCCGACATAGTAGGGAATCGGATTATGAAGAAATTCCTCGCTATTTTTCTTGGGAACCATTCGGCCTACCGACCCTTTTTTTGTCTATCATATATATTTTGACCCTCTGCGTTCCCCTGCGCGAGGGATGGAGCGCCATTGGAGCGCGTCTGTGGAGATGATGGTGTCCAGGATGATCCCCGTGGCCGAGGTCCACGCCCCTACCAGCCCCCTCCCTCCTCGCTATTTTTCCTGGGAACTATTCGGCCATTCGACCATTTTCTTGTCTATCATATATATTTTTGGATCCTCTCCGCGTTCCCCTGCGCGAGAGAAGAGCCATTGGAGCGCGTCTGTGGAGATGATGGCTCCCAGGATGATCTCCGTGGCCGAGGTCTACACCTCTACCAGCCCCCTCCCCCCCCACACGTCTGCCGCCTCCGATGACGTCTCTATTCGAAGCAGTAAGTGAGGGAAGCGAGAGAGAGACCTTTTTCCTTTACGTACGCATGCACAAGGCCTCCATCCTTTCCCTTTTCCGGAGAGCGATTTCAATCCGATCCCCCTTTAATCCCAACCAACCCCCTTATACCCTTGCCTTCCTCTCTCTGGTTCCCTCCCTCCCAACCGACCGACCCCCTCTCCCTTAGGTGACGGTGCTTTCCCTACCCCATCTCCCTCCCACCTCAGCCAACCCCTTAGTGAGGAGGAATCCGCGGAGAGGCGAGAGAGAGAGAGGGAGGGAGGGCATGAAAGGGCGCTATCCACCCGTGTGGAATTGTATCGCAGCAGTCCCTTCTCCTCCGTTGCACCTGGTTCTCTCCTCTCAACCTCCCTTTCCTACCTCTCATTCTACTTCCCTCTTGCTCCGTCTTATGCATCTCCTTTTCCTCTTCCCCCCCACCCCGCTAAGGTTCCCGAAAGAGCAAAGGAGGGGAGGGAAGTGTGGAGGAGGTTTAGTTGGTTGGAACGATTTTAGTTTATGTCCAGTTTCGCGATAAACATTGAATACATGCAAATATCTTCAAGGTATCTTGAATAAAATGTAATAAGTTTCATATTTCCGATTTGGTTACTTGGCAATGTAAAGCCATTTTAACGTCATTGCACGTTATGTATACATAAAAATAATTCCAACCCTAAAAGCACACATTATCCCATAAACTCGAACTAACACTTTTTATATTATTAGTAGCCATAAAATGTCAAGACCTCATACCGAGAAAGATACGTGCTCTTATACGTGATTTTCGTCTGATTGCCGCATTCTGTGCCGTAAACCTAAGTCATAAAAACACTTTACGAAGGAAGATAATTTTGAAATATAATTAATGCTTCATTAATGATACTGCATTCATAAATAAATCACTATGTCAACACATTTTTAGGTCTAGTGTGGTCTAAGAAATTCATTCGACTTAATTTAAAAGTTATCAAAATATACCCGCAGTGATTCATGATTACATTACCAGCCGCATTAATTGAACGGACGGAGGGGAAGAAAGATAGGCGAAGAGGTAGAGTGAGGCAGGAGAACCAAATTTTTTCACGAAAAAAGCCCGGGGTACCCAAGCGTGAGGCAAGTGGTCAAAATCATTCATCGCCTGGGGCCCCATCTTGAAGTCTCATCTAGAGACGAGTGAAAATAGGGCGACAGCTAGTGTGTGAGCAGTTTAAACTTCTGGATGGGTCTGCGTTGGCAGCGATTAGAAAGATATCCCGATTGAAACGGCCTCACTAAACAACCTTTCTCTCCCGTTTCGAGGTATTTCGAAAGTTCCCTAGCCCTAGTCTCAAACTCGTCAACTGCGCAACGCCAAGATCTTTTGCTAGCACTGTAGCGATCCAAGTTCTCCCTCTTCTTCTTCTCTGCCCCTCCTAACCCTCTCCGATCGACGGAGAAAGGAGGGAAAGAGAGGATGCAAGTGAAAGAAAAGGGGAGAGACTTCCTCACTTTGAGGGAATCCCATTCCACTTCGATCCGATAGAGAAGAGGCGAGAGTGTCTTCCAATGCCGACCCAACCGTCTTCGTCCTCATCACTCGTCCATCTTGCCTCAATTCACTCCATTTCCACTTTTCTTCCTTCTAACTCGATTGTTCAGCTCTCAACTTTTGATCTATCGACGAAATATGGCAGAATGTTTTAGGCTTCACGACGTGGAAATTAATTTTTTAGTTGAAACGGAAAAAAACGCTTATTTCCAATTGTATTGAATTAAATTATAATAAAGAATTGCAAGTCAGACATGTACCTTATAACTAATACAATAAAAAATTATGGTGATTCTCAACATTTTTTTTCTCCCTTGGTGTGCTATCTTAGAGCATTTTCTTCTTCCTCAATTATCACTTCTACAAAAAATTTATGTATATTTCCATGGAACTAAACTACTTTCGGATTCCAGCATAAGCTATTTTGATATCACCCCTTGTCATTAATTTTTCTATTTTTCTACTACTTCCTTCCATTCATTAAATGATTATATGTCACCAGAGTGAAACTTGTAGAATAGTAAGAGTTAGAAGACGATTTAAAATTCCAAATTGCCGAACTACGGTGTACCAATTGTCAACCTTAAACTCTGCCCTAAGAATATGGAATGAAATACCGGACGAAATTGTTAACTGTAACACTGTAAATCAATTCAAAATGAAAATGTTTGCTTATTTACTTGAAAAATATAATTGTAATTAAAATACTGTAATACTATACATCATTAATACTGTAAAATTGTATTTTCACTTTTTCTTGTTGTTCACTGCTGAGACTTATTTGTAAAATGTGATATGTTCCATAGGACAAGGTCCTAGAACAATAAATTTATTATTATTATTATTATTATTATTATTATTCATTGTTTTCTGTTTCCTTGTTTCTCCTTTGATTTTATTGCGTATCCTCTAAAGGTGTTCCATATCTCTCCCTAATTTACACTTCCTTCGCTTCTCCACTATGTTTCACTATGTCCACTACTAATACTTCCTTTGCGATAAAATGCTTATAAACAGCATCTTCTTAGTTCCAATGCAGTGTTCTACTGTTTCTAGAATCTGTATCAGTTGAAATTCCCAATTCGCATGTATTGAAAAATTTTCCGTCGTACCAGACTCTAGTTTCTCATTTTCCATATTTCTGATTGATTCTTATTGATTGATTCTTACTCCTTCTGAGTAATATTTTATTTTCCTCAGGTTCCACTTGTCTGGGCATTTCCTTACCATTTTTTTCCTCATCTGTAGTCATTTTACTCTTAACTCTTAAATTTCTTTCTTTCATATAATAACTCTCTATGAAAGTCCAGCGATTCAAAATGACCAAATAGATATACTAGTTTCTCAAGTCAACACCCGGTAACCGTGCTCCAAGGGTCATAGAACTGAGAGGGTCGCATAAAAACATCTTTACCCATGTGATAAATACTTCAACAAATTTCTTTTCCTATAATGTCTTTTCTGCCTGAACGATTTTTGTTTATTGACCCCCTGGGACGTCATCTAAACTTTCTCTCAGAGTTATTCATTTTATGACACTATAACTTACGTACCCTCACCCTGGACCCTAGTAAATCACACGAACAACGCAAGGGTACCCCATATCCTTGGCCAGCCTATTTCCTTTTGGCCATTATAGTAGATGCATACGTATTACGTTATCTCTCCGTGCCATTAGAATCCGTCCTCCAAATCATTGCCGCACAGCTCAATAGTAGTTCAGGATTTATAACTCATACTTAAAGTTAGGTTGTAACGTTTCGGGCAGGTGGGTAAGGAAAAGAGGAAAGGCGGACAATCTTACCGAACAACCTTCAATCGTCTCTCTCTCAGGAGGCATACCAAGAAGAATCCAGTCCAAGGCACTCCACTCCAGTCCGTCGAGGCAGGTATTGGGTAACCCGATCCTCCGCAGTTCCACCACCGACTGCCCTTCGTCCCAACTGAGTGCTGAGACTCCCTGTGGCGGCGCTGTTATGCGACCGCCACATTCAAATGCGGCCAATAAGGTCGCATACAGAATTTTTTATTACAAGGTGACTGTAATATTAACTAATATTTGGCGAGAAATTCACTCATCCTCAATTCTTCTAAAATACCAAATACCTTTATGTCAGCTGAAAACTCTTAAGCAGGCCATTAAACGTTGTTTTTTTCTCTCTCGTTCCCTGGGATTCTTGCGTTAATCGAGTACTGTCGCATTGCTGCCGCAGAAGTTCCTGACGCAGACCTGCGCGGCAAGGACGGGAGGTATAAATGGATGGGGGTGAAGTGAAAGAACAGAGGGGGAGAGAGGGAGGAAGGAGAGCTATACTGCATCATGAAATTAGCTAGAACGCAAAGTTACATCTACATCTACGACGTTCCGTGCAAGCCACCATTAGGATGTATTGCACAGGGTGATTCCACATCAGGTGTTCATTACTTGTTCCAGTCCAAATCAGAAC
Organism: Ceriagrion tenellum; assembly: GCA_963169105.1. Classification (NCBI taxonomy): domain Eukaryota; kingdom Metazoa; phylum Arthropoda; class Insecta; order Odonata; family Coenagrionidae; genus Ceriagrion; species Ceriagrion tenellum. The sequence goes on along the minus strand of OY720632.1, from coordinate 185,524,951 downwards.
CTCGCATTTTTCTCCAGCCACTAGACTCAGACCGAAAAGCAGATAAGATACAAATCACGAATAAACGTGAAACTAGGAGAGTGCTTAGAAACAAGAAACCAGGCGACAAAGATTGTAGCATATATTACACTTGCAAAAACACATGAACTGGTTAACATTATTTGTACGATTGATAAGGAATACTACAGGAAAATAAATCATGCTAAAAAGAAAATCATGCCAGATATTTTAAGCAGAGTACGTTTTTCAAAATGATAATATTTAATTAAACAAAAGTACGAATTCTACCCCACCAAGTGAGAGTGTCAGGTTGATACTATTAATCTATCGTCAATATTATGGTTCCTTGTTGTACGAACCATTTAATCGTGCAAATAATACGTCCAAATTGACATTTTTAATTTATCGGTTATGTTATATACCTTCTTTCTCTTATGTTTACGATAACTTCTATCGTAATAATTTGGTCTAGCAAAATATTTGGATCGTCCGGTAAAAAATAGTCTTCCTCAAACTTGCCTAAAAGATGTAACCTGTATTTTTCCCTTCCATCAGATAGAGGTTTCTGCTTTATGTCCTTCAATAATGCGGTAAAATCGCTAAGTTTATCTTAATGACTTTCAACAAATCTTATTGCTGCATCAATAAATCTTCTCTCTGACTCGATTTTATTACCTCTGTCGTCCGTAAAGAGGCGAATTTTGCTCACAGCAATGGTGGTAATGTCATTTACATTTAAAAGATATAATATGGGACCTATGGCACTTCCCTGGGGTACACGCTAATCGTATTTTGGGATTTCTTGAAAGAATTTAGAAAGTGTCATAATGAACTCTGAGAAATCACCTCCTCCCCCTTTAAGGTCCCACTTGAAATATTATGCCAGTATTTGAGTTCCTCACGAGGCAGACTTAAACAAAACTGAGTAAGAATGTGTGCAGAGATCAGGAAGTCCGTTATGATAGACGCGCTAATTTTACTGACCTATTGCAAAAACTTGCAAGTGAATCGCTATCTGACCCTTGTTTAAAAATTAGATTTAAGTTCTTATGTTTATTCAAAACCAATTTATTTTTAGACAAAGCAAAAAATATTTGAACTCGAATATACTATGGTATATTATACCTAGTACTACTTTATTCCACTACTATATGTAGAACTTATTCTCTAAAACAGCCAAGAAACCGATCGTAAATGGCTCTATGATAAAAATGATAATAAACAAAGAGAATATATTTCTCGTTTACTTGATAAAAGAAAAACCCAGCCAGGTGTTTGAATTAAATTTCTGTCAGGAAGTTACGTATTACTTTCATCTAGTTTTCAAGGTTCAAAGATTGTTGCTCAACATGGAAATTCATTACAAAATGGAGATAATATTAAAGTAGCATTATTAGAATGCACACTTTTCCTGTTTGATGGTTTTTAAGTAAAAGAAAAAATATTCAAAGGATCTGCCACCGAGCAGAAATTCAGGGAAAAATGTGATATAAAAAATGACACCAATTGTACCAGAACAGCTAACATAAGATATTGCATTACGTAAATAATTTTCACTTTGTGTTAATGAGAGTACGGATTGGAAATTATCAGCTAGAATAGCCGTTATTATTAGATTTTCCTTTCATCATGAGATACGCGAAGAGGGTCATTAATTTGGTGACCTTTCTTGGAAGAATTACTGGCTTCGAAATAAGTAGGGCTGTTGTAAATGATTTAAACATAAACATGTTTGACACTTTTAAAATAATCATGTTTGACACTGTGAAAACAGATGGTGCACCTAGTTTGGTCGGTAAGTAAGCAGGTTTTGAATTTTTTTTTATCAAAACATGTTGGGCATCCAGTTCTGGAGTTTCATTGCATTGTACATCTCAAAATATTGTGTGCTAAATCCTGCCTTAAAGAACTCAAAGCTGTGAAAACTATTACCGAAGTGGTTGATTTCATTTCAGCGTATTAATTTAAAATTAGACAATTCCATAACCCTGTGAGTGAGGTGAATTCAGTACACAAAGGATTACTCACATGCATCAAAATTCACAAGCTTAGCTGATGTTGCGTTCATCTAAGATTTGTTGAATGTGTTGAGGAACTTTGTATGTTTGTAATGGATGAGAATTCGTCTGTCTTGCAGACTTGTAGATTAATGTTTTTCACGGATCTTTCCTGAAAGTCATGACGAGAACCAAACGGAAGGAAATATGAAAAATGTTCCAACTACATATTGCAAATATCATTTATTGCTAAAAAATGTGAGAACTTTTACTAAATATTGATAAAATTGCTATTTTACTAAACCGTCCCCTTAACAACAAGAGTATTGTTAATGGCCCTCATAAGCCAATATAGGAAATAAATGACTCTTGCTGTAAAATGTATTTCTATATGTTAAATATAATTTTTGAAGAAAATATTTCAAATGGCTTAGTAAAACATTACGGTGTAATTAAAAATACTAACAATTATTATTGAAATAGTCGCAAATGACCTTGGCCGTCGGCCACCTCCCCAAATATCCAATCCAATCCTATTATTGAAATAGAGCATAACTTGTATAAATATTCATCAGATGCGACTTAGGTCTTTTCTAGTTAATAAATACAGATGTACAACTTTTGGAAGTGCAGGTCTTACGATTCAAGAGGAGAAACATGGAAAGTGATTAACCTTTTAATTTCCTTTGTACGCGCTCCCGGGCGCAGAAAGAAGTTAAAGTGCGAGAAGATTTAGAGGCGAGAGGTCTTAAAGGAGAAAGGAGCTAATGTACCCGTTGAGTGCCGTTGGGGTCTTGCGCCAAGGTGCGTCGCTGGGAGACAATGGAGACTTAATGAATGGGATGAGGAGGGAGAAGCCTCTCAGGTGAAGCAGCACGGACGAAGAAAGGGCTGGCTCCTGTGCACGCCCGGACTGATTTATCATCGCTCGTAGGTATTCATCCGCCACCACGCATCGCGCACCTTCGCGCGCCTTGGAAAGACATTTTTTTTTCCTTCCCAATTCATTACAAAAACATTTGTGTGACTACTTCTGACAACCACTACAGTAAGCACGCTTCCTCTTTTTTTTTAAAGGCTTCGAGACGTATGTTATTTCTGCATGGTGGGTCGTATAAAAGCACACAGCGCCCATAACCTAGCCACTTAGCTGCCCCATCATGGAAATGCTTTTTCAAGAGCTACTGTTAGAATCCAACTATCCAAAAAATAAATTCACTGTTGAAAACCTCAAAATTGATATTAACTTACTTCAGCTGCCGATAAAGTATGACCAGTCTTGAAGGCAAGTCTTGTGCATAGAGTTATTACGTAAAGAGCCTAAATCATTATTTTCTGTTAATTTCTAAGCAAATTTATCTAAAAATAAAGTTAAGAGGACCAACTACTGCCGATATTAGATATGATAAACTTCGAAAAATACGAAAATATCTGTTTTCCGATTTGCATTGGCTTTTGTCATTTTCATTCGTAATCCACGATCTTCTGGAGACAGCGCCGTCTTTCTTCTTTCGTGAAAAATCTAAAATTTCTTGACTTTTACGGCATCCCATATCAAACATATTCGATCGGGGCATTTATACGAAATATCGTGATTTATGTAGATTACTCCTTTTCCTTTACCTAATTCTTTTTCCGTCCATTTCAGTCCTTCAACCTGCTGTATGACACTTACCGTTTGCTCGTAGCAGTGTCTAATGAAACGAGTGGCGTTTGTTTGTATCTTATCTACTTCAACAAGAAAATATTTCCTTGCTGGGTTCCTCATACTTGCAGCGTATGCTAAAGAGCAGAGTAGGATCTCTCTCTCAATTTTTTACGCAAACAACATATGAATAACTATCAGGAATTAGAGGCTCGGATGAATCGGCATCATTTTGAGACACAACGAGTTTAAAAGATTGCGATTGAGGGGAGAACGATGACAGAAATCTTCATGAGGAGGCTGATGGATGAATACAGAGGATATTTAAAACGATACTCAAAGCAGGAAAGCTTCAAGGACCGATAATTATTAGGATGCGACAGAATAACGAGTTATTCCCAATATATAGTTTACCTGAGTAAATTAAGTGCACATAAAGAGCTAGAAACAGAAGTCACTGACACTAAATTACGAATCATTTACCTCAAACTCATTCCAAAGGAAGGTTTGTTTCAGACAAGGACAAGTAAAAAATGAATTGTACTTAAGATTACACCAAATTTTCAACAGAAGCGAAGAATTACAGGAATCTGTCATCTCGATCATCCAGGTGACCTTCGGTGGGGAGATTTTTTTTCGTCTTATGCACACGTGTCTCTCGAGGCTTTTCAAGAGGAATTTCAGCCTCGGGTTTGGACTTTTCCCTCGGGCAATATGCTCTTGACAGGAGAATTTTAAAAAAACCTATAGATGATCACCTAAATGACCAAATTACATGCATTGGAGTCTAATATCCTTTGTTTCTCTTGACAACTTGGAGTCATTTTACCCTATGCTTATTTTAGTACTGTCATCCGAACTGAACTCGGCATCTTAAAATCGTACTGTGCAGAGGATGTGATCCCATCCGGTTACAGAATTGAATGCAATTTTCGTACAAAGAAGAGAAATAAGTGCAGGCGATTCATTAATCTAACGACCAATCACTGGCAAGCGAGCGAATCAAGCATTTTGAGAGAATACCGGTGGTGCAGCAGTAGTTTACCTAAATAATCTTTGGGGGAGCTGTGTCGAGAGAATTTTTCTTCAGAACTATGGAACTGGTTTTCTCAGGATCGTGAGGAAGCTTTGTAATCAATGCAGTAACTATGCCAAAACAACATGGCCTAACTTATTTATATTTTGTATTTCAGCAAATTATCAGACAGCACCACTAGTCACTTAAACAGGCTCAAAGGGATCAAATTCGATTAGAGGCCCTAACTTTGGTGCCCAGTTTTCGGCGCTGATTGAATTCAATACTGACATGAGCGTCGTATAAAACGGTCTTATTTCAATTGAACAGTTTTTTTCTTTTGTTACAAAACGCTTTTTAGAAATGGGGAAGCGTAAACTACCTTTACAGTCATTTGAGCAAATCCAAAGCGTACACAATTTTTCCATCAGTGAAAGTAAAATGGAGCTCTTGTTTTGACAATGAAAAGGGAGTTGCTTCTTCCACGAAAGGACTCGTGAGGAAGTTGCGCGTTCCAGTTCCTCCTTAGTCAGCGGATAAACTTTCTCCCCTTTCCTCCTTCACCCTCCTCTCCATCCCTCCCTCCGCCATAAATTCTTCTCTCCCCTTGTTCCGATTTGCGCAACACATTCGACCCTTTTCCTCCCTTCACCCTTTGCCGACACACGCCCCGCTGTTTCCCTCTGAGAGGTTAGACGCTCACAAATAAATACTGAACACGATTGACCCCCCATCCCAGATGTGAATGGCCTTACTCTCCTCCTTCCTAAAAGGTCATCACTCCTCTCACCGATCTAAGGCTCCATAGTCCTCCTCGAAAACCACTAATTACCAAATCCTCTTCACCCATTCGCCCATCCACTCCTTCTCCTCTTCTTCTTCACTGCTTTCCTTTTAACAACCCCTTTTTGGGCTGCGAACCCTTTAAGGACAGGGAAAGCGAACGAAAAGAAAAGTCTTTGCGATCCCAATCAGGGTCGGGCATTCCTTATCTCGACTCTGAGAAGCGGGGAGTGGGTGGGGGAAGGGAAAATCCCGCCTAAACTCTGACCACTCGAGGGTGTTAACATTGGCAGCGCCATCTTCCCTCTACAACTCCTCCTCCACCCCTCCCGTCCCACCCCCTCCTCAAGTGGGAGCCACAAACTTCCTTCCACAACCATCCCTCCATTCATTCATTCCCCCCGCATGTGGCGAGGAGGGCACTTCCTTAACGGCGCGCCCGCATCTCTGCCTTCCCACAATTCCCCACTGCCATCGCTCACATCCCCCTCGATACCCTCCCTCTCGCATTTCGACCGCTGGGACACCATTTGGTGAGAGCGACATCGCACCGCGGCACTCCTCCCAGACGACTCACTCGTTCGCTCAAATGTCTCTGCAACACTCATACGTATACCCTTGTACCCCGTTTCCACTGCAAAAACACTCTACCACAGATGTTTTAGGTCTCATGACCTACTTGTGTTTTCATTTGCTGCACTTTACCCCTCGTTTCATGAAGAAGCAACTACAAACATTCCGTTTAAAAAAAATCAACGAGCAATGTTTCAAGAAGCTCACGACTTCTCATATTGTATCCAATGCCCTATATATATCTTCTCACTACTGTAGATGAAAGGGGATTGAAGTAACATATAGTGATACTTTCAAATAGAGACTCGTTGCTATCAGGTTTATAAATTTATAAATGCTAAGCACGCCAAAACTCGCAAGGTCTGTATTCCCTAACGTTTATCGTGTCTCAACTGGTTTCCTATAATCTTTCTTATCCGATTTTTACCTTACTTGTGTTCCAATTACAAAAATTTGCACACGAAGGACTAATTACCTGGTTAGCTCAACCCTAGTGAAATGATCCAGAATGGATGACGTTTTCCAGCGTTTTCAATGCTAGTATTAAACGGATAGAGAGCAAAAATAGCCGGAATGTCAGCAATAAAAGCAGCATATTAGGCAAATGCATGGGCAACCCGTGGCCCGGAGAATGGCTTTGCATTACCATCTTCCAACTTCTTAGAACCTCATTAAGAGGATATATTAACCGCGGTGTCTATTCAATCCGATTCAAGTGACAGATAAACAAAAGTAGTCCCTTTTTTAGTTTCCATCCAAGATAATAGGATTAAAAAGAAATGGAAAGTGGACGATCTTTTCAAGGTGGAATGCATTCTTCAATCACGTGATTACCTTTTCCAATCGGAAATGAGCGTATTTAAAAATTGGCTGCATTCGTGTCAATGGAGCTATTATCTAAGGCGCAATATGATGAGGAATTGTCTGGCACGCTATTCAATCGTTAAACACATCATACAAAATTGATATTGTCGCTCAAAAGTCTTAATGAAAGGTATCACTAGTATGTTTCGATAAGTTTCCGGGTCGAATTTTTATCCTCTCCATGGGTTACCACCTTATCGTGGTGGAGAGCTTTGCGTGCCCCAGTGACCCGGAGAACTATGTTGGCGCGGAGCTTAAGCTCCTGGCAAAACAAGAAAAGAAACCCAAATTAAGTTCTATAAGGTGATAGCAGTCCCTACAATGCTGTAAGGGTCAGAATGTAGGACAACAAAACAAAAAGAGCTCAAAAAATAGAGTCATCTGAAATTAAATTTCTTCGAGCAGTGAAGGGGTGTACAAGAAGAGATAAATTAAGGAGTACATCCATAAGAGAGGAACTAGGTGTTCGGGCGATCTCAGATAGGTTGGTGGAGTGAAAAAATAAGTGGAAAGAGCATGTACAGCGAATGCTTAAAGAGAGCTTTCCAAAGTAGGCTTTGGAATATAAGCCATTTGGAAAAAGGAGTGTTGGGAAGCAAAGGTTGAGATGGTGATGTGAAGCCGGAAGAGGCTGAAAGCCTAACCCTGGAAGGAAGAAGTTTCCGGGTCGAAATTTTATTAATTATTTTCCAGGTAATTTCTTAAGTTTATCTCCAAAGTTTACTGATTACTGTTTTAAGGATTATGACTAAATATTATTGGTTACAGTATATTTCATTACATTGAAATACATGCAAAACAATCATGAATTCAAATTTATGAAAAAAATCTTTCCAATCATTTCAAAAATTCCGAAAAAAAAATTTTCGACAGAAATTAAAATTGTGCATTCTTGTTCTCTGAACCAAAATGTTTTCTTCAGTATGGTTCATACTCCTAGAAAAAACTGTCCTGCTCTCATGCCAAAGAAACGTTTAGTCTTAATAAGAGTTGGTTCTTCTGACGTTGCGATCGGCAGCATGTCGCTGCCTTGAAGCACTTAGAGGTTATTTTATGCCAGAACACACTGGCGCCGGGCCAAGGTGAGTGGAATAGTTGCCATGGGTGGATAACAAATTTCACCGGACAAATTCTACCAAGATACCAATGATTGGAATTCGCCGTGAAAAATATACATGCTTATGCACCAAGATATATAACTATCAAAGTTGAATTAAAGTACAGTACCTTGGTTCATATACGCCAAGATAAATTTATTTATATTTTTATTCCCCCCCCCCCTAGTGAGTGACTTCGTACCACATCATTTGTCAATGCAATGATTGGAAATCTACCTAGATGATAGCAAGAAAATACAAAAACGAAAACAGGGTTACTTTTTAAATTTGGTAAATTTATATTCATATTTCCTCGAAATATTGTCATTGCCTTACTAATTCCCACCTCTTCTCTTTCCATTTGGCAGGAGAGCTCGGCAATATATCAATTGCTCCATGGAATGTACTCTCAGATCTTTCGCGACTTATGCCTACATTACAAGTAATCCCATCTACCCTCGTATGATGCCTTAAAGACGGAGATATAGCGGTAAGTTTTATTGTAATATATTGTTATATCATCAACGGAGGAATGGCAGTTTTATGAATGATACTAGAGCTGAGCGAATGTTTCGGAATTGATTCGAAGCGAATCAGGCTTAGTTCGATTCCGTTCGCCGGCGAATTGAGATGCTTCGAAATATTCGAATCTGACAGATACATCTTCGAATCGTTGCATGCATTAAAAACATGGCGCTCATACCAAAAAACGGTGCGCCATCCGTTTAAACGATATTTTCCTCACGTGAAACGAAAATTTAAACGACCACATGTTATTCTGTGATACTCTTTGTGCCACTATATGGATGTATAAGCTAATGTAAGACCGTTAAATATTGTAAAAATTTTTATTACTTTAACTGCGAATAAGTTTTGCATTTTATTTAGAACTCGAATTCGATTCGCAAGCGAATTTTTTAGGGTGATTCGATTCGCCACCCAAATTTAAAAAAAAGTTCATTTCGATTCGATTAGAAATCTTTTGGGAGATTCGATTCGGTTTGATTGAAATGAAAATACCTGAGTCGCACAGCACTAGATGATACCTACTAAAGGAAGTGTGGAAGAGAGGTGTTATGGTATGTAGTCACCGTAAGAGATATCATATTTTGAATTTAGTGGATTATTCAATAAAGCACTTTCTTTAGGGATTTTAAGTATTGATAGTATTAAGTATTTCCATGACGTTAATAGTTAGTGACTTGGTGCAAGCCGTTTTCACCCATAAGGAAATAAATTTCGACATGAGCTCTCTCGTTGATAGCTGTGAGGATTGATAAAACATTTCCAGGATTGATATAATGACTGCCGAATTGAGGAAATTCAATTCCTCGGCTGACAATTCATTTCGGTCAAAAACCTTGAAATGGACCTCGATACAAATTACAGATTCTTCTGAGACAAAAAACTCTAAAATGGTCCAATTTTTTGGACATCATGAGTAATACATTCCAAATCTTGAATTTACTTATACATATATTCGATTATTATTCTTTGAAGTGCTCTTGCAAGATTGATGTTTGACCCTCATTACCTTGGAAACTGCCCCCGAATGTATTATATGAATTTTACAGGTCACCTTAATTAAAGGTCTCTGTTAGCAGTGTCAACATAGAAAATTAAATATGAACCACACTTGGGAATTCAATATTTTATCCACCAATCTTCGCTTCCCTCCTGTCTCAGACTTTTCATGGAGAGCGGTGATACTCTTTTTCATTCCTGAAAAGTTTTTCTCTATTGAACTCAACCTTCAAAAGATTTTTCACCAGCAATTTTTTACCCAGATTAAATTTTTATCGATGGGTGAATCAATTTCCTGGAAGATTAATTAATTGCAAATGAATTGATTACATCTCGCTTAATGAGCTTTCCCTGGTCAACACTTCAGCTATTCTTTACTTGAATCAATGGAGTTTTAGACTCAAATTCACCGTCAAGCAGTTTTATTACTAAATATTTACTTTCCTTGAAATGAATTTTAGTGCCTATTCGAGAGAAATATGCCCTTCGGTTATGATCGGCAATCAATTATTTATTCGGAGTTAAATAGTATGTAGCACGTTTCGTCACACTGATTCCAAAGTTATTACTATATGTAAGTGAAAGACCCAGCATACTTTTATGGTTCCTCTTTGTGCCTGTCCATCACTGACCAAGCCAAAAAAAATAATCGCATCTAGGCATGACTATGACAGAAGAGAAAGCACGGAAGTTATGCAGGAGAAGTACTTGAATATTTTACTTATAACTGCCAAACCATTTTCCAATGAGGAACTTTACAAATATTAAGCTCTAACACATGTAATAATGAATACAACCTGATGTCAGAGTAAATCCTAGTTTTAGATGAAAGTTCACAAAGTAGTTGAATCGCCGCGGAAAACGGCTCAGATATTTTCATGAAGAGCAGACACAGAATCCTTAACCCTTCGCGCCGAATGACGCGCCTGTGCGGCGAGGATATTCTTCCCTGAACAACGAATGCCTTATATATGCGGCGTGAATTTTCCTACCTTAACCAACGAATGCCGCTCCTATGCGGCGCAGGTCGGAAGAAAGTGACCGTGGAAACAATAGACCCACGTACGCGTCGCCCCTCGGGATCCGGCTTAGAGCGAGTACAGGCCCTTCCTCGGCCGCTCAGGTCGACCCCTTCCTATCCTCTCCACGAGGTCAACTACTGTTATTTGCAGTGTTTTTTCCAAAAAAATATTTATTGCTTACTTTAGAAATCCAATGTTAGAAATGAATTCATCTTTTTTTGCTTACTACATGGAAATTTCAAACGAAATTCTAACGTTAATATCAACGGAGTTACAGAACAGCAATCGAAGGCGGCATTAACGCACGCATTTGGAAAATTTTGTCAATATGAACGTTAGAACCTCGTTTAAAATTTCTCCATGCTCATAAAAACACAATAAATTCATTTTAAATGTAAAAAAATCGATGCGAACAACAAATATTTGTTTATATTAAACATTGCAATTTCAGTCAGTTGACCGTGGACTCACGCTGTGAAGAAGTCTTTTAATCCTTCGAGGGTCTGGGACAGCGGCCGAGGAAAGGGATCGGCGACCCGCTGAGTTGGGTCCAAAAATGGTTAGGGAGGGAACCTCTACCTTCCTTTGACGCGAGGAAGCTTCGTACAGGGGAGTGAAGAAAATTTTCAAGAGACTCGTAACGAGGAAGAATTTCCCTCCACGAAGCTCGGGCGCGAAAGGGTTAAGAACTCCACGGAGCGGATACGAGCAAATAAATCACGGCTGGTCACGACCAATATGACAAATGTTTCCTCAGACATTGTTTTCACCATTGCAAAATCTAGCCCTCAGTTAAAACGCCACTGAATAATACTCCAGATATAATAAAAAGATTATCTGTGATTCAGGAAAGCTGAAATCATTTTCGACTAAGGTTTATGGCAATGCCTGAGATCTACGCTTATAATCTGCCTTAGCAAAAAGGTTGAAAAGTCATCATGACCCGTAATTTTATTGCCCTTTCTCTCCTCTCCCCTTCTTTTTGTCTCACATTGAATAGAATACTTGCATGTGCTGTAATTGTAATGGATGAAAAATTCTTGTTACAACATATTCGTCAGTATGGAGTAACTACGAATTTTTTTTGCGTCTGATCTTTGGCTGTAAAAACCTTCTATGGAAGAACTTTTTTTCAAAGATAATTTAAAACCTTAATAACCTTCGCAACTGTTTTTTTCTGTAACTTCCAAGAAAATTCAATTTTTAAAAATTTACATGACGGAATTTAAGGCGCGTTTAGTAATAGTACAGCAGGCGGATTGAATGGTCAAAAGAAGAGGCATTTAGATCAGATTATTCACGGCAACAGATTTCCCGCACCTCATACTTCAGTTTCAGGACATGCACGTGGAAGCACGCAGAATAGTTAACGAGATAACGATTATAGCACTTGGAATGGATTTTGGAACAATGGAACATCCAAAAAATGAAAAGTATATATGGTCGTTACCTTAGTAACGTAATGACTGCAAAGTCTTTTTCTTAATACTCTTTTTGTATTTCTGACGTAGAAAGAATTTTCATTCTCTCATATATGAATTATATTCACCAATAAAAATTTATAATTGTACAGCTTTCGTTCATTCGTTTACAAAATTTAAGGTTTATTTGGTGTTTCACTCATTTAAAACTTTCTATAAAATCGTGGATTACTTCTTTGAGATAGATTGCTTCTGAAAAAGGGACATTATGTACACGAAATTCAGGACTACCTCATGGCCTCATTCAAATCACTCCTTCGCATGGACACCAAAACAGAAGTTTCTACCACTATCTGATCTGAGGATTTAGCACTTCAAGCACCAACTCGTAGAGGTGAATGATTTTTCCGCAGCGAATTTCCCATTTTTAGGAGTCTGTGGGTAGTACGACAAAAGAAAATGGGCGTAGTTGCCAGGGGAATAGCATTAGCGAGGGAAGCATTTAGTAATTGAAGAGAGCTAAATACGGGGACTTATAACAATGGTATAAGGAATAGGCCGGTGAAGGGCTTGATATGGAGTATGGCAGTCAGATACGTCCACGCAGAAAAGAGGACGATAATGGCACTGAATTGTATTTTGAGGAGGCGACCGACAGCTAAGGTCATTTGCGCCATAGGGAAAAGGTAAGGAAGGAAGGGTGGATAGAAATCCGGCGTCGGCATTAGCCTGCTCTTAACGAAAAGTGCCGATCATCCGAAGTGGGGATCACGGTTTAACGTCTCATCCGACAGACGGAGTACTGTACTTGAAGTGCCCTCTACAAGGCACTCAAGTAGGGATCGGGTTTCCTGTGAAAGAACATCCTCTGCAGGGATTTGAACCCTGGCCGTCCGTATGGTTAGCCAGTACACTAGTCATACGGACGGCCAGGTTTCATATCTCTGAAGAGGAGGATGTTTTTCAGAGGACACCCGATCCCTACTTGAGTGCCTTGTAGGGGGCACTTCAAGTACAGTGCTCCGTCTGTCGGATGACGAGAATAGACAGCAGACGTTCGAGATTTAGTTGAGATGGATGGTGGAGAAGGTGGAATAGGCGGAAAGTAGGACAAAAGAGGTGTTGCCTTGGCATGGTGGATGAGGGGAAGAAACGTTTGAATGAGATCAGGAGGAGACAGGGTAGGTAACTTAAAGGGATGATGAAAAACGAAAGATTGCTTTAAGCCGTGATATAGGAAAGGGTGTTGGAAAGTCGGAGAAGGGAAAGAAAGAAAGTTGATATTATGGGATTAATGAAGAAAAGTAGGAAGTACTCAGACAGAAATATAAGAGATAGACAGAACCCTGCACGTGTAAAATCCCTGGAATGTATTCTGTCTTTCTATAAACCTACCTCACTCCGCGCAATATTTAATGATCGTACCCATCGGGTATTCCAGGAGGCTGATGGTCGGGATCCGCACCGTAATCTTGCAAAGGGCGCTGCGTTTTCATCTTTCGATCTTTATAAACCACAGAATTTATTAGAGCTTGACTACTGGAGGATTTTATGATGACTATAGGACCAAAGGGGATCATTTAAGCAGATTTTTAAAGAGTGAATATTCTCAAAATAGCCAAATATTTTATCTTAATGTTTAAAATTGAAAATATTTTATGATTTGATCTCTTGTCTCAATGACAACGTCTAAGGAAGGTTCTCAAACGGTCCAGTGGTGTCTTAAAACCTTCGTTTTGCGAATCATCTCACTAGGTGGCACTGGAAACAATGAGGAGGGAGCAGGGAATTGTTTTACAACACCAGCTTCTGTAGGATACCTTTTGGTGAAATTAGGCATGATAATAGGGCTGTACATGTTCCCACGGACACAAAACATATTCTGCCACAAACTGAAATAATAACGCAAAAATCCAAGGATAGCCGTTTGAATAAATCCAAAGAGACAAATTGGGCTATTGTATAACGTGATAGAGAATAGATTCCTTTCTCAAACCACTTCCATAGCACATATGGCGAGCCTACACTGTATGCACTGTTATAAAATCGCCATTAGTAAGTTCATGGGTCTATAGCGTATAGTACTACTCGCGTCACTGTAATCCGATTAGCTGGGACACAAGGCTGAAGTTCGGCGATTTGTAGGTCTGAGATCGAATCCCAGCACAAACGAATTATTTCCGAAGGAAATTTTCCATACAAAGGGTTCTACACCTAGCCGGTTACTCAATTATGACTGCTTTGTTCCTCATTTTGCGTTCTCTTTTGATTTTTACATAAGACTATGCAGAGTAGGCAAGGGTTAAAACCTCGGGAACTTTCGAAAACTGCGCATACTTAATATACTCCACTCTTTCAAACATTTTAATCACTGGAAACAAATCTTTTAAACTTTGATTGATAGCTAAGGTATAAGAAAAGATAGCTAAGTATTACACGTAATAATATTTAGAAGTGGTCAAATTTGGTAACTTTAGAAAATGATAAATTTTTTCATTCATTTTAGTGTGCTTAGTTTTAAATGAAAATATGACGTAATCAATTTTTCCCCTGCATTGCTGTGTATCTCAACTAATAGGTTTTTAAATAAAATTTTATATCTGAATTCATGAATACAAATTACATTTATTCTTGCTATTTGGAGATAAATATTTTTCATCTAGGAAGTGATTTGCTAAGAAATTGCAAAAGTTAAAGCACCACCCACGCCTCTTCAACACAGCTGGTGATAGCGTTCAAATTATATTTAATTGGACTTGAAATGTGTCACATTTTCCTCAGGCCAAAATTGAATTGGAAAAATTTTAGATAATTTTCCATTTATGAATATCTGAGGAAAGAATAACATTATCTCTTATAATCAACATCCTGTCGCAATTTTCCACCAGCATCATTGTTAAAAGCCACTCCATTGGTACTTCCCACTAAAATGTTCCAGGCAGCTTAATTATGCATAGCAGCTTATGTATTTTATTTGCTACCTATGGTGAACATGGCATTCTGTTAATTTTTTTTGCTTCGAAAGTGAACAGAAATGTTTAGTTTTGGGAATCCGTCCACGTGTTTTGTCTGCTCTTGGGAAGAAAAATAAGCATCCATCAAAATTGAAAGAGTGAATTTTACTCTCAACATTTGCTCCGGTCTCTCAGAAAAATGCTCGCCGTGCAACGCGAAAGAGTATCTGAACATTTTTGACGGAAGATGGCGGCTCAAAGACATCTTTCCCGTCACCGCGCGCCTGACTACAGTTTTTGAAGAAGGGAAGGCAGCGTAATTTTTCAACCTCATGAATTACATCGCACGAAAGTGCGACATTTTTTCGTATGTGTGACATTTTGCTTTTGCAGGATGCGTGGGACTCCGTTTCACCTTTCGAATTTCCACAAATGTGCGTGGAAAGCTTTAATGGAATGAGAATGATACGCGTGAGGAAGTTTGTATAATAATATTTCCATACCATTCATTCCAGCAGTTGGTCTTGTATTTCTCTTAAGCAATCTCTTTTGCCATGAGTGGAATTGGGTGCGTGAAGGGAAATGATTTTAAGCCTTGGGAGCAAGAATGGGACTCGGTTAAAAAAAAACCTGCTGAACGCCAGTTCTTCTGTCGCAGACTGTACGACAGTTCTTCTGTTCATGGTAACCTCGCTATTTTCCTCCGAAGAATTAAGGAGAGAAATGGAATGTGAAATTCAGAGAAACGTCTCCTCGCTTTTTATTTAATACTCAAGTTTATAATTTTCAGAGTATTTTAGCATCCATTCAAGAAAAATAATAACTGAGGAAACGATTAGATAAAAAATATTCGCAAGACTTAATAAATTAATTTTCAATCTGAATAAAATATAGATTGTTTAAGGATAAAAAAAGGGTGAAGCAACGGCCAAAAAAATCCAATCATCCGTTTTAAAAAGAGAGCAGACTGGGTAAATTTTCAGACGGGTGGATAGCCATGGGTATTTTTACGCTTTATTGAAAGAAAGAAATTATTTTATCCCTACACCACATCGGGAGTGTATTGTCATAAAAAACACCCGACTCTGACAAATTCTAAAAAGTTTTGGCAACCGCTGGGATTTTAAAGGGATTTAAAAAGTGGGAACGCCAATGTGCGACGTTCAGGAGACTTTATTTTTGTAGCCATGGTAAAAACAAACGGTCGATGCTTTCAAAGCTAGGTTAATTAATGAAAAATAATTAAATACGGAGTCAAAGAGACTGCCTCTCTATTTAATGTTGGACAGACTTCAGCAAGTTTTCTTTTCTAAATTTAGGTATGTATATAGGGCACAGTGTGTAAGAGTATTTATTAATTAATGTAAAAGTCTCCATGAACTAAATATGCACTTCAATATGAACCAAGCAAAAGATGTGTCGTTTAATTCTGATAAAACTTGCATCTGAATCCCTCATTTTCGATCATCCAGCGCTGCTATATGTCAGTGAAATTTAGTTTAAGGGATAAAAATGTAAATTTATGTATTTTTAAGGATAAAATGTAAAAAAATGTAGTTTTAGGGATCAAAATGTAAATATATGTTGTAGTATGTAAATATATGTAGGGAGTAAACCAGGAAGAATGACAATTACCACACCGACGTGTGAAAATTGTTATCCCTATGCATATCACGATTGCGTTCCTGTGTTCAATATTTCCTATCCTGATACTTCTTTAGCTGAGAATATTATATTTAGTATAAAATATTTAACAGCTTCCATGCGAGAAACACATAGGCTGGATATTTACGGAATGAATTTAATTAAAAAAGGACCACTCCGGTGTTACGAAAAATTACCTCAGCCTAATACAGAACCCAGGTAAAAAGTTATAGAGTGGATGGTATTTCAGCAGTTTTCTTGTTATGTAGCAATTATTTGGACATTTTTTAGAGTAAATTGGCGATTTTATACCACTTTTGGAAGTTCAAATCTTGGATAAAGCGTTATAAGTGTGTTACAGGGTTTCAAAAACCGTTATTTTTTTACCCCTTTAATTATCATACGTATACGAGTTAAAACATAGCAACCGATCAAAAAAGCTGTTGAGATTAAATGTATTCTATTTTAAGAGATCAAACCTTTATCATCAGCTTAGTTTGTAATTACTATTAGCGTGACTTTCCGTCGAGCATACGACACGACACGATTAGGACTGCCTTTGTGAG
Source organism: Ceriagrion tenellum (assembly GCA_963169105.1). Classification (NCBI taxonomy): domain Eukaryota; kingdom Metazoa; phylum Arthropoda; class Insecta; order Odonata; family Coenagrionidae; genus Ceriagrion; species Ceriagrion tenellum. The sequence continues at coordinate 185,507,846 of OY720632.1, read as the reverse complement.
GGCATATTTCTCGATTTTCAGCTTCCGCTGGTATACGGTATACGGCATTATCATAAGGGCTATATCAGTTGCTAGGGCGGATTCTTTTGTTGCAGAGGTCAGGGTGTTGGGGGGTTTCCATGTGAGTGGGGGACGCGTGGTGGAATATTTAGGTCGTTCATGTTTGAAGTGGGGGTTTTCTTTGCACTGCCATAGGGGGTCGAGTAGTGTGTTATTTAAATTTCCTAGGGTGCTGTTAAAAGATGTAGCTATTTCTCTGAGGTGGGTGTCTAGGGCAGGTACGTTGAGGTCTTCTTGCAGGCAGCTGCTGCGGACGAACCATGGGGTGTTTGCTATTGTACGGAGGGTTTTGTTTTGCAGTCTTGTAAGGGTTTTTAGGTTTGTCGTTGCTATGGAGCCCCACGCAGGGTAGCTGTAGGTGAGGAGCGGGGGCAGCATCGATTTGTAGAGAATAATTTTTGTAGTAAGGGATAGGGGGCTTTCACGTTTTATTAGGGGGAAGATGGCGGCACTGGCGTTTCGGAATTTGGTGGCTGCAGCTTTGGCGTGTGCGGCCCAGGTTAGTTTTGGGTCCAGGGTGACTCCGAGGAATTTCGCTGTCGTTTTACGCGGGATGATGGTGCGTCTGTAGTGGACGGGTGTGGCAAGTTTCCTCGATCGTCTTCTGGAGGATTCTATTATTTCGGATTTGGTGGGGTTTATTGTAAGTTTCCATCTCTTCAACCATTCTTCTATGTCGTTGAGGTGTTCCTGTATGTGGTTGGCTGCGGTGTTGGAGTTGAAGTAACGGCAAAGGATGGCGGTGTCATCGGCAAAGAGGAAGAGGTCGGTGTTTTTCCGTCGAGCATAACGGAATTTGGTGCATTATATAGAAAGATATCTGTCATTTTCTCTTATATGTTAGAAACTATGCGACATCTCTGGTCTTAGTCATTAACTACACAGGTATAATCAAATAAATGATGACGCCATTCATTGAAATAAAACGCAACGGAACTCACTTTATAACTAGGTGACTACAGAACAAAAATCAAAACGCAATTCTTAAAACACTGCCAACCTTAACAATGAAAATAAAACTGGCTGAGTTTAACAAATGTTACCAACCTTATCTCAAGAGTCCCCCGTAATCATAGTACAGTTTTATTTTCAATGAACACTAGAGTATATGTCTCAACATAAAGGAAATTAATTATGTCAATATAACAAAATCTTAACACATTCATTTGTATCAATTTATAAAATGGAATAAAACAAATACATGTATCCTTTTTAATATAACTATTAAATATAAATATTTGGCTTCTTCCTTTTATGTAGCATTTTGACACATGGATTCTTATTCATAAAAATTGTATATTTAACTCATATATGAAATAACAATTTTTTAGCATAGTTTTCAATATTTTTAGAAAACAATGGTTTTGTAAGTATATCACTAACATTATACTCAGATGGTACATATTTAATATTAAGCAAACCATTACAATATTCATCCTCGAGAAAGAAATATTGTACTTCAATATGTCTACTTGTCTTCAGTCTACCAGCGTTTATCAAATTTTTGTTATTTGACTGTCAATGTATATAATAGCTTTAATTTTCTCACCTATAAGCTATTACATTAACTCCACCAGGTACTTTAGTTCCTTGGAGCATTTACAAGTAGCAATAAGCTCAGCCTCTTTTGTAGACTGTGCTATAACAGCTTGTCTTATAGAACACCATGAAATTGGGCTATTATTCAAAATAATAACAAAACCTGAATTACTCTTACTTTGAATATCTTTTCTAATATCTTTTTCTCTCGTTCTAACGTCACCCGCGTAATCTGAATCACAATATGCTGCTAGCTCAAAATTTTCATCAGAGCTATTTTCACTACTGTAAAAGATAACAGCATTAGTTGACCCCTTTAAATATCCGAGGGTTCTTTTTATGTTCACATAGTCTTGTTTCTGTGGATTTTCCATCGATCTATTTTCATAATTGGCTGTAAAACTTAGATCGGGTCGTGTCTTTAGTGTTGTCACAAGAATCGAGACGTGACCATTGTGGAGAATTCGAGACGAGACTCGAGGCAAGACCGCTTTTTAAAGAGACGAAATGATACCACTTCCATGAGACTCTCGAAAGTCTCAAAATACATATATATGTGATTAAATGGTATTTAGTGTTACGTTATCCCTAAAACTACGTCCTTCTGCTGAAACGAAGTAAATGTCATGTTTTCCTAAAGTATTAAATATGCAATACAATTCAATAATAACTTTGCGATATTATTACATAACTATTAAAAATTGTTATTTGCCAATACTACTTCTTGCTAATACTTCTGATGGCATGAGCGTGACTTTTGGAGTCAAATAAGTGAATGTTATTAGCTTACTACTTTTCATTATTACCTGCTATAATACAAATGCGCTATTTTCTAAAGCAGTAATTTTCTGTGCTCACTTCTACGACAAAAATATCATGGATTATAATCGCTTACGGTGTAAAGTATCGCCCAGTGGCTCAGGCAATCCTGCTTACAGTTTGCCTGCTAAGAAGAAAAGATGCCGCAATTTCGAATTGTGCATCTCTTCCTGCATTCCATACCTTACTAAGTTAGTAATAATGTTAAGTATGATGTCGTTAAATTGCGTCGAGCATGATATGTGAAAAAAGAATGATTATAAATGGTTTTAAATTGTTTTATTTGCTTTTATTTAGCTAACGGAAATTCTATTCAATCAAAAAGTCCACTACTTAAGTATTTAATCGTCATTTGTTCATCAGCCACTCATTTTACCTCCATTCATCCTACTGTAGCCACAAAAATCTAGGAGATACTACGTTTTAGCTGAATTCAGTCCATTCTTAAAGTGAAAGAGTGTCTCGCGAACAATTTGTCAGTTTACAGACTGTCGACTTTTACACTGCTACGATGGATTGGTGGCAGAAAAAATTCTACGGTTTCACGATTCGCTGCAAAGAGATTCGCTGCAGCTATGTCGCAAGTTACCTCTTTTGTATGAGATTCCTACCTTATTGAAGCGATAAAGCGATAACCGCGTTTAGTAGGTCGAAATCAACCATTTTCAACCATTCTGTAGATTTCATTTAATTTCATGTCTCTCAAGTCTCTCGTTACGAAATGTCAATCACTAAAAAGTACAATTAGGATAAAAAATCCTCTAAATAACGAAGTAAGTAAAATGAGAGAGATTTTTATTTTTATTTGAGAATGATGATAGAAATAATGACTTCTGAAATGCAATAGTTGACTGGATGGCGCAGAAATACCTCACTTTCCGATTGTTTAATGATGATGGTACAGAAAAATCTTTCAAGTTGTTGAATCCTACCTTTACATTCCTTAAAAGGACAAAGTTGCGGCAAATGGTACTTGACCGTTATAGTAGGATGCAAAAGGTGGTGTTGATGTTGCTGAAACAAAATAAATCCAACCTGTCTTTCATCATCACTGGCTGGACATCCTTAGCTGAAAAATAGTACTACGGAATCACGACTCATTTCATAGACGAGAAGTGGGAGTACCAATCTCTTGTTATTGACTTCGTTCTGTACAATGGTAACCACACAGGAAGGGATATTGTTGAATTATGAATAGCCTATGATTCTTTGAACTTGAGCACAAACTGCAAGTAGATAACGCCTCCGCAAGTACTAATTTCATGGAGAAACTCGGCAAGATGCTACCAAGTTTTGATAGCACTGATCAGTTTTATATGCATGGCCCATACATAAAACATTGCAGTACAAGATTTTTTAAAAGAATATTCTCTAAATTTTAAAGTTCTGTTGAATAAATTAAGAGAAAATTACGTTACCCTTCCACTCGTTACCATTCTATTCAACTTTATGTTGGATAAACTAGCAAAAATGGAGAAAATACTGGACAAAAAGCCTGGAAAAAATGAAGGCGATGAAAAACTGTTGCTTGCCTATCAAGCTGCTTGGGACAAGATGTTATAGCATTGCCTCCAGACGAACTGTATTTATTGCGCGCTATTCATATTAGACCCTCGTTGTAAATGTGAAACTTTCGGAAAGTCAGTTTGGATTTAGGAAGAACAGGGGTACTATGGAGCCCATATTCTGCCTGACAATAATGGTAGAGAAAACAATACATGTGAAAAAGCCATTGTATGTTGCATTTGTGGACCTGGAGAAAGCATTCGACAATATTCAGTGGAACAAGATGCTCAGACTGCTGGAAAAACTTGGAATTGATTACGACGACAGAAGAATTACTACCAAATATATAAAAATCTACCAAATATACAGGTAGCAAGTCGTCACAGTGCGAATGACAGATAGAAGTCAGATAGAAGCTAACATTAATAAAGGAGTAATACAAGGATGCCACCTCTCACCAGCACTGTTCAACATGTACTTGGAGGAGGCCATATGAGAAGCACAAGAAATTGGACTGAGCAGAAAAAAGATAAAAGGAGAAAACGTCAATAGGCTCCGCCACGCAGATTATATCGCAGTCTTAGCTGGAAATCGCGATGATCTTCTAAGGTCACTGAAAGCCATGGACCAAGTTCTTCAATAACAAAACATGAAAATTAATAAGACTAAGACTAGAATCCTAAGATAAGAAACAAGAGTAGAAGAGGAAAGGACTATATGGATCACCATAGAGAAAAGAAGAACCAGACGGATTGGACAAACCCTGGGACACGATGGGTTTGTGAAGAATATAATCGAAGATAAATCAGAGGGAAAATTCCCCAGAGGAAGACCAGGGAATAAGTTAATGGACCAAATAAAGAGGAAAGTACATTGGAAGAAATACCATGAGGTATGATCGCTAGCATTAGATAGGGAAGGGTGGAGGGCTACAGTCAACCAGTATTAGGATTAAATGACCAATGAATGATTGAGTGACAGTTTAGCATTGTTTTTAAGCACCAGAGAACAATAAAATAGAAACACAATGGTTTAGCCATCCCATGTCACTTGGCTGATGAATATGTGAAGCACTTAAAAATCTGGCTGTGTGCCTAGATACAGAGCAAACAATAAATGATATAAGTTTACGTTATACCTTTTGTTGTATGAACTATTGCAGAGATTTGGACCAGTAAAGTGCCTTAGCTTTCTTCTGATGAAGCTTCAGGTTTTTTAGTATTCATCTTATTGCAGATACAACCGCAAGTGTGAAGGCTTTTAATTTGGCACAAATTTAACTCTGTAACAAATTATAAGCAAACCCTCTTCCTCCAACTTGCTATAATTTTCATTCTTTAGACCAACAAAATCCATAGTAACAGCTCTATATGTTAATACTTTTGCAATTTTGAGGCGATTATCGCATTCGATACACAGGGGAAAATATTTCTACATGCATCACCAAAATACTTTTTCTTAAACAGCAGAAATTATATTTACTGCAGGCCTAAATAACGGCTTTCCTGGATTAAAAAATTTAGTATGTTGTAAGCGTATGGATCAATTAAATAAATAGTCAACATATTTTATCCGATGTTGAAATAGCAGTCAAATTTGTTATTTGAAAATCCATTTATGCATATTTTAACCACTAAACTATTACGACAGCTCTTTCATAATCTCGTTTCAATTCATTTGGTTTTAAATCTGTTATTTTTTCAATCTGCAAGTTTTCGCGATCTATAGTGATTTGATTTTGGACGCTTGATTACTTACGCGTAGAAAATGTCACATAATAATTACCTTATCCATAGGAATCTTAATCACTAAGTATAATTAATTTTATGCGCTGAAAACCAACACATATTATTCATGTAATACAGAAAATACGGATATTTTATGAAAAATTTTCAGTCAGCGTGACGAAACAAGCGCTGACGTTATTCACCATTTCAGGCCTTGGTTGTGGAGATTCCTGTCAGTGTACTTTAATGCTTTCCATAGTCTCTCATTTTTGTTTTTTTCTAATGATGAATACCAAAAATTAAATATTTTTATTTTTATGTTTTACGCTGTGGTTGAACTCATGCACTCCACTATTTCTATCATTAATCGATATATCGACGGTAATTACATATATTTCAAATTTATTGCTATTGTTTTTAACCAGATTTTCTCGTTTTACTAAAACATTAATGATATCCATTGAGATGAGAAATGGTTGGTACATAAAGCTGCTAATTTCAATATAGCTTGCTTTAGTAATATATGATTTTTATGATAGAGTTTCAGGCGTAAATTTTTTGAAATATTCCATATCCAAGGTGGTAAGAAAAAAAATAATTAATTCCCGCACTGATGATAATGCTTTCACATTGTTTAACCTTGATAATGACATAAAGTGCCGCAACTATGGTCGGATTTCATTCAAAGAGTATGGAAATTACTATTTTTATTTGATTCTTACTATCATGGATATAGGATTTTTATGTTTAAACATACATTCATGCACTACAGTGCTTTGCTCTGCAAGGACATATCTTCATACCCACAGTTTTTTTATCAGTATAATTCTACTGTTATCTTTTATCCGTAGTCTTGCCGTTTGGTTAATTGTAATTTATGTAATCTCAAGTGCTCATTTTAACTAAAATTGAGTGATGAATCTTTGGCAAAATCATATACCCGAGGAGATACGTCTTTGCCGACTTTCGACGAATATATTCGCCATTATTTTCAGGTTCAGAATAAGCCCTTATATATCAGTCGAAGCGTTGGCAATCAATCAACACCAAAAATGCAAAACCCGGAAAGACTACACTAACAGCATACGCTAGGTAACTACCAAATCCAACGTCATTATTAAAAATTCATTATTTAGTTATATAGCATCCAATTCATGGAGCTACGGTAACACGATCTGCCTACGCATTGAATTTCGTTAAATTTGCAGGTGACACTGCAGGATCGCTTTGATGCATTTTTCATTTTCGCTGTGGCGATAAGTATTTAATTTGATCTTCCGCTCCATTACTCAATGGAGCGGGCCAAAATCTCTGAATTTTTCTTATATGGAGGGAAGAGGGGCAAATCTCTACAAAATCTCTTTCATTCTTCATGCAATTAAGTAAAATATGTACGGACGCCCAGAAAGAGAATAGAACGAATCCGCGACACCATGATACGAGATGAACGGAGAAGAAAAACCGGAACGAGAAAGCCTTTACAGTTCTCAGAACGATCGTGGGTATCCTCGAGTGGTCGATAAAATCGATGGCATCCTCGAGCGATCGATGAACGTCCGAGATGGACTCGAGAGTACGGTCAAAAGGAGGGAGGGAGGCGTTTGAAAGTTTTTCACCCTTGAGCTGTCCGACGCCGTGTCATTCGGAGTGCTCCGGCGGAGTCTTCCTTCTTCTTCTTCCTCCTCCTGTGGCTTCCTTCTCCCTTCGAAAGTGTCCATCCGTCACACGCAAATCCTTCCACCTCTCTCTCCATCACGCTCTCTTCCCCTTTTTCTGAAGGTCCAGGCGACGGCGGGAGAGAGTGACGAAAGTTTGAAGGCGCCATTGACTTGCGGTGGCCGAGATGCTGAGAACCTCGCACATGGGTCTCAGAACACACTTCACCTGGTAATAAATCGATTTTTCATTTAAACTTGAATTTACGTCTTATACGCTCTTACAATAAAGGGTCGACCGGTGGACTGATCACGTCTTGGTGCACTTTATTAGCAAAATAGATGAATGAATAAATAAAGTGTGTCTGCGGAGCCGAACAAAAGCAACTTAAGTAACCGTCTAAGCGTTTAAAATTGGAATTTTTTGTCTTTTATTGTGCAAAAAATAGATTTTTGTGCGCATGAGGGTCATACCCCGTCTCGCCACTGATCACGTTGGTCACTGGTCTAAATCATACTATTCCAAGATTTACGGTCTCTTACCTCCCCTTTGATGAAGAAAGCAGCTGCGCTTAGCTTTATCTAGCAATTTTGACCTTTAATTAAACATGTAGGTGCCAACTTGATGCAGCGGCTGGCTGGGTGTTTATCGCAAATGGAAGATAGAGCTAATTTTCTCACCATAGGAATCGTCTGGATGAGTTCATTTTCATTATATTTATAGAGCCAGGGATTTATGATAGAAGAGAAGATGACTTGAATGAGCTGAACAACGACATATCGCCAGTGTTTTTCAATTGCAACAGCTATGAGACGTTTGTTCGCTTTTACCATCTATTTTCATCGCCAGGAGGTATGCCGGTGGCAATGTACACATTTTTTTGTATTTTAGCATTGTTACGTGACTTTCTGTTCCATTGAGTGGCATCTGTCATCAAAAATGGTGCACAAGAGTGCTGTGTGGGAATATTTTAGAAAACTGATGGACATTAAAGTGAATTGCATGGTTTTTCATTGAGTACTTTGTGTGGCGGGGAAAACTATATCTCACATTGCTCACTTGAGGACTGTGCACAAGATTAGGTTTGAAACTTAGAACACCATGAACATGAGAACTCATCTGCGAAGCCCCTCTCAAGCAGACCTAGAGAGAGGAAATGATCCGGATCTACAATGACCTCCAACTTCTATCATAATTATTAATTGTTTCGTTCGAGCCGTCTATGGACTGAAAACAACACAACTATCATTATTTTCTAAAGTTATTTCTTTAACTACTTTCGCCAGTCCTTTATGCTTAGGCTTGCTCATGCTCGTTCTAGCTCCGAGAATACTCTGTTTGCTTATCATTATCCAATTGTCCTTTATCTCCGCAAATATCCTTCTTAATATTTCTCCTTTCCTTCGTCTTCTGCTCTAATGTTACACTTTTATTGATCCTGGTGGCCTTATATCATGGGACTTACATTCTTCTGTTTGCCTTGAGGGTAAGAGCAGTCAACAGCACCCTTGCTGAAGTGCAGACATTCATGTTGTGTGTGCTCATAAACCGAAACTCGTCCAGTAATGGGAGATAATTACGTAAAAAATTACCTTAACCCAAAAAGAGGCCATGAAATACCTTCTCTTCTTGACAACATCGGCGCTAAGTAAAAGACTAGGAAGAGTGGGAAACATATTAATGAAATTTGGGGCTAGCCTAAAGGGGTAAGGAACACGGCGTACGTAACACCATGAAAATGCGGCTATTCCGTGGCTCTATCCCAGTTCATTCGTCAGAAGAGTAGTCAATATTAAAACTGAACGAATTCCTTTTTTTTTCACCCCACAACATTTTTGCTCGAACCACAATTGTTTTAGTTGGTTTAATTTTAAGCATGACTGATTTGGAGCTATCGAATTAGGTCCATATGTTGTTTTTTAGGATCAATGGTTTCGCGCACCATTTTTTTGCTGTTTACGATGGCCTTTATATTTTAGTAAACAATACAATCACAAGATCTGACACTTTTCCGGCGAATAGATTTGGTCAATTTCTCTCGGGCTTCACACCGGTTTAAATAACTTGATACTGCCGACGTTTCGGGCAACGATTCATCACGCATCCTCAAGGCAAGAATGTTGACGTGTTGAAATTCTTGCCTTGAAGATGGGTGACGAGTCGTTGCCCGAAACGTCGGTAGTATCAATTTATTTAAACCGGCGTGAAGTCCGAGAGAAATTAACCAAATACAATCTCAACATGATCAAATTAAATTGAACATTAAATATATAGTTTTGGTTTACCGATGCCAAAAAGATTAATTTTATCTAATTTTTTTGGAACTTGAGCTAAGTCGAAAAACCGATTTTTGTTCCGATTAAATGACGTTGAAAATCTGAAATTTCAAAGTCAAAGTTGAAAGACGACTTTTCCGGAACGGTCAAAATCTCCAGGAGTTCCTCATTCCTTCTTTTTCCACTTGAGCCTGAACTTTTATCGGTCGCGTCGGATAATATGGGGCTGACAAATTTTTTGTTAAAGATTCGTCATTGAAAATGTTATCGCATTTCTTTGTTCATCTCTTCAAACTTCTGTTTTGTCTTACGTTATTGATCTAGAAGGTTTTACTTCAGAAGGTTAAACGATTTCTTTGGTAGTGAGGTTTTGACTCAAGGTGACCGTGACTGTAAAAATTTTTTCTCACTTTTTGACACGACGCTACCGTGAGCGTTATGATCCGATTTGTCTTTCACCATAAATTCCATTGTTCAACGCAGCCTCAAAACATGTGTTTGATCATGGTTAGGCATAAAATTGGAATTTTTGGATAAGTACATAGTTAGATACTTATATTTTCATTGTCATTTTTCTGACAAATCTCCGATAATGTCCAATGAAGAGAATATAGCGAAAGACTTATTGTAGAAATGCTAGGCGTTCCATGGATTCATGGGTACAAACAAGCATGCTATTGTAGCACGTCTTATGGCATAAACGTTCCGAATTTTACATGCCTGACCAGACTTTGCTCAATATTTATTTCGAATTTTTGTTGACACACATAGATGGATGCGCTGTTAGGAGAAATGAAATCGCGAAATAAACATTAGATACCTCCGAACATGGTATAGGAATGCTCTTAAGCTATCAACTCTGCAAAACTTTAAATGTCGTCGAATTTGGAGCAGAAATTACGATTTTCGACACATTCTACGACCATTTTATTAACATTCAACTGAGCCATCATGTTGAAAATGAATAAAATATTTTTTGGAGTGAGTTTAAAAAAATTTAGAATATTTTCCATCAGGAACATGCTTTCTTTGCGTTACGGAAACAAAAGCATAATTATTTGGAAATTGGTGGTAAAGTGATTCCGAAATAAGACGTTAAACCGTCCATCTTGGCTGAAGAAGTTGAGGTATCATCCCCTGGCGAGACGCCGAAAAGATGTGCCTGATTCACCCAGAGAAAGAGGATGGATGAAACCAATTGTAAATTTGTTTGTAAATTGAGGAATAACAAAAGAACAATGCGTATTTTCCCAGTGATTCATTACTTAATAATGTAAGCGTAAAACTGACTCAGAGGACAAACTTTTTATTGAGTTTTAGTGTAGCCATTTATCAAGGAAGGTAACTGAGGCATCATTACTGCATGGCTTTGAAAGGCTGTCATATTTTGTCGTACTTAATTTTTTTTGTATTCATCATTGTTATCTACGCGTAACTCATGTATTTTTAATCACTAAAAACTATGGTGACTTTTTGGGTTATATTGACCTTACGCGGACGGCAGAGTCGCGAGTATTTGAATGCGATCGATTAAGAGTTAAACCATCAGATAACATCATTCCCTCCTCTCCCTCTCTGACCATTTCCCCAACTTATATTCCCCCACGCCCAAGAACCCCTCCTCCACCCCTGAACTTTACCAAACCCTCTATCTGTCCCATATTTGTGACTAAATATTCTTCGTCTTTTGTAAACATAGTACCTGATGAAACTTGCTGTGTCGAAACCTAGGTCGAATTCTATAAATTAATAAGGAATCACCTGGTAACAATCATCATTTTCAATGCTGAGCAAACTCTTTGTTTTTTCGGAGATAAAGGATTTTATAGACGTACTCATAACATGAAAAAATTAATTTCAGTCAACATATACGATTGGAAATCGATTTTTTACTGTATAACGCGGGATTTCAGTCCACTGTGCGGCGGTGGTGCTGGGTGCTGGTGGTAAAGCGTAAATATGGTAGTAGAGAGGGGTGGAACAATGGAAGTGGGGTGGGAATACGGGTGGAAGTGACTGACGCGCAGCTCGGCCGTCAATTTTTCACACTTTTTGGGTTCGAGGCGCGCTCACAATGACGTTCCCGGGATCCCTACCGCCGTCGCCGCGTTCGTTGGTTGGCAGGCGGTTAAAAGAGATGGAGTTTGGAAAGTGATGACGTGGGCGCTGTAGTCTGGAGCACTTCTCTCTCCTCCGTTGTTCGAGCCCTTCTCGGTCTCGCCGGGATATGAGGTATCTGAACTGAACTTTTGCCTGCGCTTGTTAACAGGTACACTGAGAATTGCTTTCACAGCGGAGAGATATGAAAGTAATAGGGTTATTGGAGCGCATATAAAGACAAATTTTGTACCAGAATTATGATGTAAATTGTCGGAGTATTTTACTCTTAGAGGTGATACATTAGTTGAATTATTTTGCTAAATATATTTTTTATCTGAATTTAAGGAGTTGAAGGTGACTTTCGAATTGACAGCTCAGGAGATGTGACTACACGGGACCACCGTTTTTCAATATTTCGCTTTTAGTAGTTCCAGTCTTATATTTATCTATTATTCCGTCACTTGGATCCCCTTTCTAGCCACATTTATATCTTAGCCATTCCGTTTATTGTGTTACCTTTTATGATTGAAGGGTAGAGTTATGCGTCGATTCTTCATTCTTAGCAAGAAAGTCAACGGTACCTAAAAAAAGCGTAGGAACATATAAAATTCAATGTAATATATATTGGATAAAGTGATTCTCCTTCCATGTTTCTGCTTTTCACAGCAATTTTTAAATAACGTAGCTTGGTTATAAAGCTCGGCCAACCTGTATAACCGCCTTTTTCCAAACGTTACAATGATGATTCACAAAGATTTCGTCCGAAAAGTATTTCTCTGCTAGAGACGTGGATAAATGACCACATGTAATACGAATGTTTTATTTTTAAGCTTTCTCTTCCAGTTCAATACATTAACAGTTGGCGTACATTGAGATAAAATGGGTTTCGCGAATTAGCATCAAGATCATGCACCTGGGAGCCTACTCATTCGATTTACCCTGGGGCAAGAGGGGTTACATTCATATATCTACATATCACCCTGAAAGCCACCTCAAGGTCATGAGGTAAAATAGAATATATATTTATTATGCTCTGGGCATCACCCTTGGAGCAAAAACAATTACAAAAAAGAATTTGGCTCAGCAAAAAAGAATAATACATAGATATAATGATTATAATACAAAGCAAAAAGAGGAGAACAAAGAAAAATATTTAAATTTTACTAATTTCACAATTTACAGGCTATAATTTATTAAGCACGCTAAGTTTTTTTTTGCTCTGCATGGAGTAGAGTCATGTATAATACATTTTTTAATGTATAAATGGAACTTTTCTGTATTAAGTTTTCAGGGAGAGAATTTCAGAATTTAGAGGCAGTAATTAAAAATGACTTTTGATAAGCAGTTGCTCTAGGAATAGGATAGCGTAAAGGATAGTCCTTTATACGAGATGTCCTCTGGGTAGTTTCTGACCTGACCTTAAACAGTAGGTAGGGGTCAACACATCAGTGCTACATTTTAAACCTGTCGCCTCTTCAGTCTATTCCTCTAATTTTATTCTCCTGGTACTATCTGTCGTTCTTGGTTTATTGGGGTTTGTAAGATATTAATAACATCGCTGGAAAAGTGTTGATTTTAAGTTTGCATAAAGTATTAAGTCTATTATTAAATCGACGATCATGCTGAATAAAAAAAATGTAATGCAGATTATTCAGCATTAATATAGACAACTTCCACCAAGCCCAGCCTGATACAGTTAAATGTATCTTTAATCGACGGTCTGAAATCGATTTCCATCTCAGATGGTGGAGAAGGACAGTGACACTAATAAGATTATTATAACGGCCTTTTAGATACCTTGCTGATATTTTCTGCATGCGTTCTGACTCGGTTTTGAAGTCTACCTCATTGTGGATATATAGTCTAAATAATTCCAAAAGCATGTTCACCATTTCAAAAACGTATTCATTGTATTTTACGTAGTGGTTCTGATTTCTTATGAAATGATGAAATATGAATTTTCCTTAAATCAGTTTGACTCATTTTTAATTCATAGATCTCGTATGAGCTACTTGAAATGTCAAGATAATTATGAAGCTTTGTAGAATAAATGGACAAATCCTTCGGTATACAAATTTTAGGGGCTAGATGTTTCCATTTTGATAGCTAGACAACTTAATTTAATACCATACTATATAATCAATAAATCTCTCTCAGGCTATCGACATTGAAACTTAAAAAAGTGTTTCTGTGTTAGCTTATGTCAACTCAAAATAATAAAAATTCAATTTCTTGAAGATAAGTGGGAAGGTCATCATTGCACATATATTTTTAGCTCCTTGGCTTGGGTTAATGTGCGCAAATATTTTTATTCCGCCTAACTTCGTAAAATGATATATCTCCCGCGTCTAATAGTTCTCTTGATCACTGAGAAAGTTAGAAATGCTTAATCTAATAACCATTCCCTGGTGACTTACCGTTTATAGCTTTGAAATTGACAGAAAAAAGATTTCAGTACAAATATTTTTTGCAGATACATAATTTTTCACCAAATAACATGAAGTACCTCCACTAAAGGTATTTTCAGGCTCCATCAATCGCGATAACTCGTATATTGGCTGCAATCTACGTCTAAATTAGTGAGTGTTACCCTTAACTATAATTCATTCTGTGTATTCACACACTTTTAGCTGAAAAGATTCCCAGTCAATGACTCCAATGATGGATTAATAATGTCCACATCGTCTCCAAACAGTGTTGGTCATAAAAACAAGATGTTACGCGTTGATAAAATAATTCTAATCACGTGATATACCACCATTATATGTCGTCCAGGGAATTTTACATCCAGTTTTAAAAAAACCATAAAAAGCCACTGCGTTATCTTGGAATTACCTTAACATCTAATATATCGTGCGTAATACACAATACACATACAAAACATATGTGGCGCAGCATTTAAGAAACTAGGTTTTGTTAAATGTATAATAGGAAGATCCTCGGATGAAAAAGTCAAAAAGATATGCTACTTTGTTCTGGTTAGGCCACACCTCGAATACGCCGCAAGCATTTGGGACCCTGGTAAAATAGATTTAACCAAAAAAATTAATGAAATGCAAAGGAAAGCAGCGCGCTTCGTTAAAAACTTCTACGAACGAACATACAGTGTCTCGCAACTTTTAGAGGGATTAAGGTGGAAGCCCCTAGAGACTCGGAGGCTTCACGCTAGGCTTAGGTAGCTTGATAAATTCAGAACTGATATTTTTCAGAGCGACATAGAGAATATTATCATTACTCCTCACTACATCTTTAGGGCTGACAGATGCAATAAAATAAGAGAAATGCACTGCCGAACAGATAGGTAAAAAACTCGTTCTTTCCGCGAACAATAAGCGACCACAATAATAATTGAGCTCCACTAAATACACTCCTATAATACATGTCACCATTTTATCTCCAAAAAAACTTACACCTTAACACGGCTGGTGCCTAACACCCCCTGCCACACGGCCATGTGGCAGCTAGCGGGGTATTATGTTGATGTAGATGTAAATTATGTGAATACTGAAGCGTGGTAACTACTTTAGGTATATTTTTTTATGAATTTTTGTGGAATAACAAAATGGAAAAGACTTTAATATTTAATGCTCTTTTTCTAATAAAATACAAATATGATAAAGCATCTTCTTCTCGTACAAAATTTCTGGTCATCTGACGGAAGTAAAATTCATTATTACTCGGTGTTCATTGATATATTTGTGATTTTGCTGAGCACTTGTTTTTTCATACCCAAAGAGTTGCGGCGCCTGCCTGTTGAAAAATAATTGGTGTTTGGGAATCGGATATTGAAAAGAATATTTATTTTTCCGTGACACAGCGAGCACTGATACATATTTATCATGAAAATGTGAACAGCATATTAATTTATGGGCGAGAAAATACTTATTCATACATTTTCTATAAAACCTCTTTGGATTGAGTCTTAAAGCCGTTTCACCCAAAGCAGTTAAGTAGCATTTTGATGCACAGAAATTGCGAGAATATGGGCACAGTATTTGGGAAATGGCTATTTTCCCATTTTTTGTTCAATAATTTACGCATGCATTTGTGCCATTCTCCGCCTTACACACTATAATATTCAATTTACATCCATACATATATCACACCGTGCAACATCATTCTTCGTATGAAACGGCTTTTAAAAATTGTAATACAATCAAACCAAATTTTTATACCGAATGAGCGGTTGAATTACCTCAATGTTATACCTTTAATTGCTTAGTCTCCTACAGATATAATTAATTATCATATATTCTCTTTATTTATTTCCTTCATCTCATGTGGAAAATATGTAAATAGTCTCGACTACAATTGACAGCAGTTTTCTTTCTCTCGTGTAGGTTTCCTTCTTCTCTATAATACGTCTTTCTCTTACACATTTCCGTTCTTTCTTCCGCTGGTTCTCAAACGAGCCCTCTTGCCTTGAATCTAAAGTGATCATCCGTGAGATCACTCTTCTCCCAACCGGAAACTATCTTCTTTCACCGCGTAACCTCCGTCATTCCCATCGACGGGTCGCGTCCTTCCGCTCCTCATCATCGCCCCTCGCCTCCTTCCGCAACATCATTTTCTTCGTGGTCGTTTTCTCCCTCCTTCGTCCGCTATAACACAAGCTTTGAACGTTGAAATGAGGTCTTCTATTAGGTGAGTACTTATAATAAATTTTCTGGCTTCACTTGGTGGAACAACATTGCGATGATTTTGAATTAATTCACTTTGTAGTATTCCACAATGGTATTAATTACTCCTACCTAGGTTTCGACTCTTGATAATGACTTAACTTAAGTAGAAACCTAGGTCGGACTAATAAATACCATTGTGGAATATTACAAAGTGAATTCATTTAAAATCAGATGAGCACTTGTTAAATTTTTTCGTCGAAATCGTATTGTCAAAAGTTGGGTTTTGATTAGCAAATCAAAAGTCTATCATGAATAGATGGCAATTATTTAAAAAATTAATGTAGTTTTGTCATTAAAATGTTCCAATTTTATGAACTCTATAAAGGCATGATGTAAAAGCCTACCTAGGTTAATCAGGTGTATATCAGGATAAGAATTTCATTCCCAGGATTACTGTAGGATTTTTGGGGAGGCGACCGACGGCTAAGGTCATTTGCGCCATAGGGGATAGGTAAGGGAGGAAGGGTGGATAGAAACCCGGCGTTGGCATTAGCCTACTCTCAACGATAGGCGTCAAGGGGACCACGGTTTAACGTCTAATCCAACAGACGAAGTACTGTGCTTGAAGTGCCCTCCACATGACAATCAAGTAGGGATCGGGTTTCCTCTGAAAAACATCCTCTTCTGCAGAGATTTGAACCCTGGCCGTCCGTATGGTTAGCCAGTACTCTAGCCACCACACAAACCCAATTCTCAGGATTGATGTACTAAATGCTTATTGTCTGATTGTAGCTTATTTATTACCTCCGGCCTATTTTTATTTCTTACGTCCCTCTGAATTTGGTCTTACAAGGCATCCCTTGGTTTTGTCATCAGGTGCTAAAATTCTATTTGACTTGCAGTCTGATGGCACTTGGCATATGTTTCGAAATGAATTGATTCTATTAGTACAAATTTTTCTAAAAATGTTGAAATCTCCATTTCATATAAATTTTATGGTTGCCAGCAAACTCAAGGTGCCATTCTGAGAAAAAAACGAATTTATATGCCGTATTTCCCGGCCCATAAGACGCTTCTTTTTCACTCCAAAATGTGCTCTAAAATCACCGTGCGTCTTATGGGCCGAGAGTATAATGGCAAAGATACTGTGAAATATTTTTTTCTCGCATCAGGCATAGATAATGGTTGTCTTCGTTAAAACGTTGATAATGACACCATGACACCGTTTTGAGCCAGTCGAAAGCATTTGATAGAATCCTTGACAGTACTTTTTAAAAATTCCTAAATAAATCGTACAACCGTAGGCAGAAAGTTAGACTATCATAAAGTCTTTTAAAAAGCGTGGAATTAGCAATGCCCTAGATGGAAGTGAAGATGACTTTGTGTATGTGGAAAGTAACAACTCCAGCGAAAATAACTGCGTATGTGATTTTAAAAGTAGTGAAGACGAACTTATGGGATTCAACGATGAATAAACGCCAAATATATTTGCAATTTTTAAATGTGACAGTTTCGTTTTCTTTGTCAAAAGTATTATCACTAAAATAATTTAATCCTCTTTTGGTCTGATCAAAGTATTTTTCGTAAATTCGAACCTGATAAATCACAGTGCGTCTTATAGGCTGGGAAATACGATACTATTTTTCCCAAAATTTTTAACAATGAGCATCGATATAATATGCTCTATAAATTCCTTTCCGACCTGCATGATAGGTTAAAAAAAATGAGCGGACTCAAGACTCACGATCACAACACCAGCCACCTTAAGAAGGAAGACACCGTCTTTAGACCCATCCACCCATTTGAGATCGCCTGCTTCATCTTTCGCTGTCATTTTCTCGCCTCGTCCCACTGCTATGTCCTCATCCGTGGGTGAAAAGAGAACTCGCTTTGTACTTCCCACACTGTTTTATTAGAATTAGATTCCCGCGAACAATATGAAATTGTAAATGCCGTCAAACAAAATTCAAATTTAGTGAATGACCTCACATTTGACGTGCATTCACCACTGATATCAATCAGCTTTTAATGTTTGTTTGCGATATATACTCAACCTGGGCTATTGTGTGTTGTTTATCCAGTGCCCATCCCCATTGACATCATTCTCCTTTCAACCAACCTTTTATTTCCCTCCTCCCACCCCTTCTTTTCTTCACCCTCCCTCCCTCGTCTCCCCCACCCCCCTCTGTTTGGTATATATGGTCAACGAAAATGTTAATTTGTATCTTGGCATAATGACATACCTTTGTCAAAACCATTGTCGGTGAGAATAAAACAGTGTGGAAAGTACAAAGCGAGTTATCTTTTCATGTGTCACTGTTCCACAAAGTGAAGCCTGAAACTGCAACTTGTGCTCATCCGTGGCTTTGGCGCAAGGGAGAGGACTAAAGAGAGTCTGGTTCATGGAATTCATCTCCTCCTCGTCCGCGTTTTTAACGGTCGTCCACTCAAACTCCTTACACACTCCCTCATGCCTTCGTGCCCGCATTAATACGTTCGCTTCAACGGGCTCGCGGACGTGTCGCTTTAATGTTCGTAATTAATTTCAAACCGCCACCCACTTAAACCCAATGAGTCGCCACCTTTCTTCCCACTCCACCCTTTTTATTTCCTCCCCATGTCACCATTTCTACCCTTAAATATGCCTCATCTGCCCATCTCTTATCTAGGTTTGACAGTTTCCCCGGAGTCCAGCTTTAAGGTGGCTGTATACCTCGGCCGAAGACGCCCTATTTGCTCTGTCGCAGCTTAGGACACATCTTTGCCTTACCTTCCATTCCCCTCCACCGGGCATCAGCGCCATCGATGGCAGAGTAAAGAATGGATGGCACTGTTCACGAGGATGCTCCATGTGGTGTAATAATACGAATCATGCAACAATATGATGTTCCTGCATAGAGATGAACAATTCCCATTTTAGAGCAAATTCAACGACTTTTAGGAAATTAACATCATGCGCCTCTTGGCAATTAACTGATTTTCGACAGGCATACGTTTGTTCCTCAGTCGAAAGGGTTACGTAGAAAGCAACAAGCAGAAAATTACAATCCTAACACTAAATATTTATTGTTATTCCAGAGGCCTGTGCAAATAGATTTATTCAAGTAGCAAAGGAGTTGTGGAAAAAAATCGTGTAGACGTCTGTGGTGGCAGAACAGAAGTCGAAGTGTTCAAGTCTTTATTTATTAGACAACCATGTGGTGAAAGTTTCATGATCTTTCAATGAGACCCAATTTAGATATTTATCCTTAATAATTGCCATTTTAGTCCGCGATGCCATAATTCACGATCCATAAAAATCCAAATACGTTTCTTAGGTTTTTTGTTTTTATAGAAAAGTTTAAATACTGGTGAAAGGCTTCTAAAGCTGATCTGTGTTTAGTAATTTTCTTCATCTTACCAAATTCATGCAAACTCTTATGCATACCTGCATCAGTTGCACACATGCATTGCTTAACGTTATCATTTTTCTGTTCATAACCCTCATAGTACCAACATCGATTTGAGCGAAACCAACAAGTTTTCCCCATGGCTCCAGTGTCATCTCCAGGTACACGGTTTCCAATGGCTTTAATTGTAAAAAAAAACATGGATCATTCATCTTTTATTATTTATTCCCATCTTTTGTGCCTGATCATATGCTTTGGAATACTATTTGGAAAATTGAAAAATACAAGTCAAAACCTTGTTTGGTGAACTGAATACATTCTTTTTTAAAGGAGTATATTATGCTTTTCTTATTCTTGACTGAAAATTGAGAATATGTATCACTGCGGTAAATAACGATAGCGATCCTCCTATTCCTATGAATTTCTCGGACTCACTTACTCTCTGACCGGATATCTCATGGAATCAGCTCTCCAGGAGTTCATTGACCCTTCTGTCACCCCACCCCTCCTGCTGCAGGCAACCAGCCCTCCTTTTTTCCACCGATCCCCTTCCTCGCCCACCACCCACTTCCATCCTCTGATTGAAGCACTTCCTCCACCACCCTCCCCCTTTCAATTCATTCTACCCCACCACCTCCGAGAAATTTCCCTCTACCTCCATAACCTTCTACCTTCATTTCACATGCCCTGTCGTATCTTTTACACTCCAGATCTTCATCTTTGAGTGCAAAAAAATGCATTTAATCGCAGTAGAAGAGCATTTGCCGAAGACTAATTCTCATCATCGTATTCCTCTTCTGCAACTACTGCTGAACTGGATTGATTCCCAGAGTAATAACTAATTCCAATGTCAATATGTTGAATTTCTATAGCAATAGCAGAGAAGAGGCTAATATATACACCTGTCATTTGTGCATTAGCGCATACATTCAAGAAATTCGCCGCTTCACACGACTCAATTAAATTTAGCTATTATTTTTAAACTTTTTTATGTTGCTTTCAAATAAATTTGTGATTGGAATGCCTATTTTTTGCATCTCACTTCAGGTTTTTCCATGAATCTCGAAAATGTGAAAAATTAAAAAAAAAATTTCTTTAATGACCTTGATACATGGCAACGTTTGTGTTTGGGAAGTTGACATTTGGTTGATTTGTATTTGGTGCATTGGAATCGACTCGACTGACATCGAATACACTAGAATTTTCTACTGCAAGGTCGACTCGGAATCGTCAGTGGGGTTCAGCGGAAGCCAGTTCCCCGACAGCGTAGGCGAGGGTCGCTTCGCCACGCTCAGTTCCGCTCCAAAGTTACCAGTTTATAGCTGTAATCTACCTCGCATCAAGGAGGAAATAAATCAAAACTGTGAAAATGTTCTCTTTATGGTGAAAGTTAACGAGTACGTATTGAATAATCATAAATGTGCAGTTGATAAGGAAAACTAATCCACTATGCTGGTATGACGTCTAATAGTGACGAATGCTATATCTATACTCAGATAATCGGGGCATACTGTTTCAGCGAGAGTAACATTGGGTATCCCAACATCCTATCTGCCAAGAGACCTGTGACTTATTGTGAACCCATCCCAGTGTGATCTCTGCTCAACATCAAGTCCCCACCGATCCAGGTGGTGATGCATGTGATGAGATAAAACCAACCGGATGAAAGGAATTTACTGTGCTCTATCACAAGATTCTAAAGGTAGAGAAAACAAAAAAAGTCAATTGGTTCCATTTTTCGTTGAGGGAGACGGTTTGGTATATTTTGTAAGCATTGTGTGTAAACTTAACGTGCTAAAATAATTAGAAATCCATCATATTTCGAAACCGTGAAAGTTGTTCATTGAGGCTATGGAATTCCGTTTCAAAGGTGTTTTCTTACACAATGCTAATGATTGGATTGGATAATTGGGGAGGCAAGCGACAGCTAAGGTTATTTCCGCCATAAGGGGCAGGAAAAGGAGGAAGGGTGGATAGAAACCCGGCGTCGGCATTAGCCTGCTCTTAACGAAAGGCGCCAAGGAGACCACAGTTTAGCGTCTCATCCGACAGACGAAGTGCTGCACTTGAGCTGCCCTCCACAAGACACTCAAGTAGGGATTGGATTTCCACTGAAAAACATCCACCTCTGCAGGGATTTGAACCCTGGCCGTCCGTATGGTTAGCCAGTACTCTAGCCACCACACCAACCTGATCCCCCCACAATACTAACATCTACCTATCCACTCCAGTTGCACATTCTTTGAATTTGAAAGAGACATACAAAACCCTAAATTTCTGCTGGCAAGTGCACTCGTCGTGAATTTTCTGTATACGGAGATTTTATGATAATTAAAATATTTCTCAATTAACAACCACACAACTCGAAAATGCCTTGCTTTTTGTATTAATGGGACTCCAGAGGAAGGACAAAATATTGGATTTGGAAGCAGTAGCCACTCAGTTGTTCAAGTACACCTGGCATAAGAACCTGTTTCACTTCCACTGGTTCATCCCCAGAAAATGCTCGTTCCACTTTAACGCATCGAATTTGGCTCAATGAAGCAACTAAAAAATTAGAAACCATGAAATGTGCACTATATGATGGCCAAATGTTTTTGGATGCTGAGAGGAGACTTCAAGGACGAACACCAAAGGCAAGTCAAGAAGAGGAAGTCTCAAAGGGTAGTCTAGTGGGATATCTGAGGAATACGTATTGCAAAATATGTGTTTATGTTTATCTATTCCTTCAACACTCATATTAACCCTCCAGGGACAATTATCGCCCGTCCAAAATATTGCCATGTTGCTATTGCTTTAACAATTATGTTATTTTCATTTTCACATGTTCGTGATTGGTGTGAAAATCAGACATGATGCGGAATTTTAAACGCCATTTTCGGTATCGACGGAAAAATCCATTTTGATACCTCCCTTCATTTAAAAACATCATAACTATCTGTATAATCGCCATCAATTCATATCCATTTGTACATCCTATTTTGCGATAAAGTTCCTCGAATCATACAGCATTCAAACGTGACAAAATGAAGAATGATTTTATGCCAAACAAAAGATTAACGCGCTCATTGTTATGTTTTGCAATACAATGCTCACTTAAGCTTTTAAAACATTGCTAACATAAGTCATAAATGTCATAAACCCTCTTTATTAATGAGTGGCCTTCTTTCACCTCGTATAAATATTGTAAATAGTCTCGACTATAATTGGCTTTAGCTTCATTTCTGTCGCTCGAGTTGCCTCTTCCAGGATTATATCTTTCTTTCGCAATTTTCCGTTATTTCTTCCCCTGGGTCTCAAGAGAGCCTCTTGGGCCTAAACTGAGCATACATAGAACACTTCTATTTCAACCGGGGTCTCTCTTCTTCCTATAAAATTTAGCCTCATAGTATTTTGTTTGACTCTGTGATCAAATCGGTTCACTATCTGTTGATGGTTACTTAATGGCATTGCCAGGTGAGTTTAGCTCTGAATCGTGTAGTTATTGACCTCTATTCACCCGAATTCGTAGAAACCTGTTGTCAGTCCTTCAGTTTACATCACTGCACCACGACATATGTTTGCTCATACAAATTATGCATACCCTTCATGATCACATGTAGTATCTATTTAAATAACGCTGTGCTATTTAATTGGCATCTTAAAGTCATTTTACGTGATTTTTACATGCAGAGGATATTATAAAATGCGGCAGAAATTACAATAATTTTCTGTATATTAAAAAGCATCTCCTTGAAATCTACCTCTACCGAAATCTTTTTGTAAGATTTGACCGTACTTTTAAAACCCCGAAAATGAAAAAGTTCCAGATATTTTGTATTGTATTTATAAACGTTCACTAAATATTTTGTTTGCAATGGTTAACGAATGGTACTCATAGGTATTTAATAAGCTATTAGGACTGTTTATACCTTGAAAATACATGATTTTTGGGTCAGCCGATTACTTGCATCTCTGTTATTGTGATCGCCTCTTGAGTTTCTTCTCTTCTTCTACTTCGTTGCTGCAACCAAATGGTCCTGTTTTCTGCTAATCTCTTAAACTGCCGATAATTTTCCGTCCCCATCAGTTCTTGTGACCTGTTCAGGTACTATAACCTTGGTCGTCATCTACCTTTCTTCATTCGAGTACCTTCCCCTCAATCACATTGGCAAAAGATGAAATGTGTCTCAGAAGATGTCGAAAAATTTTATATTTCTTTTTTCCATGGTGTTGAGTACGTATCTCTTTTCATTTATTTCCATTAAAACCTCTTCATTACTTTTCTTTTCCGTCCAGCTTATCTTAAGCATCCTTCTCCAAATCCACATCTCTGCTGCTTCTATTGCTCTTTTTCCCGTTTCCGGACGGTCCAACTCTTGCTTCCATAGAGCAATGTACTCCAAAGACATGTTTTTGCAAACATTTTCCGAATTTCGATATTCATATGCTTGTCTATTAGAAGGCTTTTATTATGTTGAAAGGCCTATTTTGTTATTGCTACCCTTTTCTTTATATCTGCACAACATCTGCTATCCTCAATTAGGATACTACCTAAATAGCAAAATTCCTTCACTTGTTCAATTTCCTCATTTTCTATTATAATTTTGGGTTTTCTTTCAATGTTGCTTTTACTCACTACCATCAGTTTTGTTTTCTTGGTATTTATTGTTAATTTCTGTTTCTTAAGCGATGAGGATAGAATCATTTTACATTTTAATGATTTTTTTGTTGATCTTGAGGTTAGCCCCTATAATTCATAGCTCTCCCAAAAATGCAGAATCTGTTCAAGTAATCGCCCAAACTGGGACTGGTGTAGATTGTTTGAATAAGGTCCCTTTTTTAGATCTCAAATCGCCCAATCTAGCAATCAAGTGTACTTAAAACTTAACAGTTAAGTAAACTTATAAGCAAATAATACAAGTAAATATAGTATAAATATATGAGAGGAAAATTTTATTTGGGTGTAGTTTTCTATCATGCGAGATATGTTTTTATTTTCACCCTGCTCATCTATTTAATTGGCATCCTCAAGCCACTTAAAGTGCTTTTCAAGTGTAGAGGAAATAAGTAAAACTTATGGTTGAAAATTCAATTCACACGACAGCACGAGAGGACAAGATTATCCCTGTAGTTAAACAGAGATTATGCTACTGATGGTGAATAATTTATGTATATCCAGATCTTGCTCTTGAATAATTACGGCAGTCAATGTAAACTGTAGGAAATCGAATTTTTAGCCATTTATAATTTTACAGATTAAATAAACATTGTTTTTTTTTTCATCGGTCACTGGTGATCGGGCGGATCGATCAACCGGTCGATCGATTGAATCGGAATTGGTGATGTTTCGTCGATCATTATACAATAGGTGAAAATATTACTCGCGTAGGACGAATACTTCTCGGTTTTCCAGCCTGGTAATAGTTTTTAACTGATCGACTCTTCAATCGCGTAGTCTGCCAAAGTTTACAGGCTGGGTGTTTTTCATCAAAATGTGTCCCATATTTAAACTCTCAATTTATCTGTGATTAGTCAGTACTTTTCTGCTCTTTCCCAAATATTTTCATTCTTTATTTCGTTTAAATTCTGGCTTCCATGCGTTGCTGAGCTGGAAAGCTTCTTGCATGTTGCTATTGTGCTTTTCCAGACTGATCTGAGAAATAAGGTCTGATAACTGTTACATAAAAGGCTCAGATTTTTACATAAACGTGTAGCCTTGCTACCTAAATTTCGTCAGATCCTATTGCCTACCATGCCACCTTTGCTACATATCATCATAGCCACCGATCTTCCTTTGACTTTTCCCATTCCCATTTACATCGACTATGTTCTTTTCCACTAGCTCAAGGTATTTCCTCTGCTTCAACCCTTTTGATGCTTCTATGTTCAACCTCTTCTTCCTCTTACTTTAAATAAGCCCTCAGAATCTACCTTCATAATTGTCATCACCAATATGTGATCAAACACTGAAATATGATCAAAGATTCATGGCTAGTATATCCTCTGTCCCTGGATTACTTCGTAAGTTACTAAATGTATGCTTTACCATTGTGTAACACTCTTGATGTCTTACGTTGCTACCCGTTTTTTTCCAGGTGTGCGTACGCATAAGGTGCTGTTTTAACCGTGTATTTGTCGTCACTAATTTATATCTCCTATAAAATTCAGCTACCTACCTCTTCCTTCCTATGGTTACTTGAAGGCGTCTTCACCTGAACATATACGGTATTTTTCATGCGTTATTTTATTTCTACTACCAGTATCCTATCATCCACCTAATCAATGTCTATTCTTCCCCAGTTATTCGTTCAGTAGCATTCCTATCCAGCGTTGAATGCCATCTCCTCCGATATAGATATCTCTAATACTATCACTCTAAAAGTCTTTGAATTCCTTATCTCAATTTACACAGCTTCTATGCCTCTATTTCTCCTTTCCCTATATATTTCGCTAAATATTTCCTTGATTCCCAACTCTCATCATTGTGCAAAAGTTCGAAGTATGCTACTTTTACCACTCCATACCTCCACTTTTTCTTTTTATTCTTACCCTCCCTTCTACTCCGTGTATCCTTTGATGACATTGCATTTTTGCAATAGCATACAAAAATAGGAATCATAGTTTCATTTCGTCTCCATCAGCGCAATCCCAATTAGTGAAATACCTTTTTCGTACGAAGCAAAATGATTCCAACGCAAGTCATTCCTCTCAAAAGCGGTGACTCTTTTCATGCCATGTGATTTGGCGTAGTAGCTTCCTCGAGTTGCTTCCAAGTGTTTCCAAGAAACTGAGCCTTTATTGAGGCGAGGAAATTGAGTGACCTATATTGCAGTTATTTTTTGAGACGAAGAAAGGGTCTGAGGAATGGATTGTGCATTGCAAGGAAAAAATACAAAGTTTCAAAAATGTGTATGTACTTTTCTACAAATTCCAGTTTTTACTTGTATATATGTATACGTTTTTACACATAATTTTACACATACAAACATATAAGTTTTATGGAAATAGCTATCTATTGGGATACAGCGATGGTCTTCACTGAAATCTTATGATGAAATATGAAGAAACAATCTATTTTGATTGAGTAACTCGTATTTGCTTTAAAGCCAATCTGCGTTGGTTAATCAGTTGGACCGAGGTTGAAGTGAAACTCGTTTGAGAGTTTCAGTATTCCGGGATTTTAAAACCTGAGCCATGAATGAAGTTAGAATGTACAGCATTTGTATGATATTGCTCAATTATTCATACGATTATTGAATTATTTTTCGAACAAAGGCGTGTTCAAAGTGACTGAAGATGTGCTGCGACGATGGCCATCGAAAGATTTTTTGGGTGAATATCGAATTTAAAATCGACAAACACCGTGATATATCGCCCAGATACGTGCTATACCGGCCTAGATCTCTTAATATCGAGTGATTCGGGTCTTGATACATGAGATTTTTTTTCCTTACAACTGAAAACACACCATTAGTACTTTTATTAGATTTTGTATAAACATATAGACCTGAGTAAAATATTAGGCCATAATGAGCGTATTTTGAACAAGCGTGAGAACTTAATCTGCCAGCTACCCACTATTCCGACCGCATACTTCGAATTATATCGCAAGAGGAACTAGCAAGGAGACGTTGAGGTTGCGCTTAGTAAATGTCGAGTATGAAATGGACCACACGGAGGAATTCAGTAATTTTGGAATGGTTTGACCTGAAAGGTTGGGAAAAAGATCTGGATTAAAGACAATGGGACAGCTAACAATAAAAGGTGTTAAAATTTTGAAGAGTTTTCTCGTTCCAGACGCAATCTTCACTCAAATATTTTCTTACCTCCAACTGCAATAGCAACTCCATTCTCCGTTCTTTATTCTCTATAAAGAAAATTTCTAGAAATAAGGCACATTTGTGGTCACTTACCAACAGTTGTTTCGTGAAATGGTTTTTTTGATTTCCTCATTCCGCAAAAGTCTCCTCTGGTCGATTATTAAGTTGAATGTTCTCTATGAGTGCTTGATGAAAATCAGTTTACGATAATAGCACTTATGCTTATGAATACCACTATTTCAATCCTTTTCCTTCTCGTACTTGGCTATTATACGGTATTTTATATGACCTACAACTGTTATGGTACGCAAGTTTGCATTATTTCTCAAAGAAAAGATAGGCAATTTTTTGGGTAAATGTCCGTAATGACTAATCTTGCACTACCGTATCTTTTTTTCCTCGTAATTAATTGAAGTTTATATGAATGATAATTTTGAATTTATTATTGATTTAGTTATGATGCATTAACACTAAGTTACGCCGGAAAATATCGAACCATCTGATGACCATCGGTAAAAAAATGGGAAGTCTAGAAGAAGAAAGATTTTCGAGACGCTTGTTGAGTGCAACACATGCAGTGCGAGACATCCTTTCTGTATCCCTGAGAATGTAAAAAAATATGTGATCGAAATGCACACGAGGAGGTGAGCGGCGGCGAACACTTCCAGCAGACGCCGAATTTCTAAAAAAAATCCCCCTTTTCCGATTCGTGTGTTCGCGTAGGTTTATTTTTCCTTTTACTTCCCACGACCTCGTCCCCCCATTCATAGCACATGCACTCACGTCATCGTTCCGTCCTTGCCGCCTCTCCCACGTCTTGTAAGAAATGTATCTTGTCTTTTTTTTCACCTCGGAATCGACAAAATGCGACTCATACTTCTGCTTGCTCCGCTCACTTTACTGTCACGCCCCCTTCTCCCTCCTTCCGTCTCTAAACCCTTCCACGTCGGATGCGCCCTTGTTTCGTCATTTCTTGGCACCCCACTCCTCCTCCTATCTTCCTCACTCTTCCTGGAGTCTCAAATATACGCTCCGTCGCACTCCTTCGCCTCCGTGTGAACGGAAGAAGAAGTATTTGCATTTCGTGTTAGCTCCTCCTCCTCCGTCTTATTCTTCTTCTTTTCGCAGAGAAACACTCTCCGCGTCACCACCCTGATTCCCCCTTCCTCTCCCATTCTTCCCGTTTAGTAGAGGGACCGCATCACGTCCCGTTCTGTCCTCAATTCTCGCGCCGAGGCACTTCGAAAATGAAAGCTGAAAGTAATTGCCAACCTTGAATCATGATGGCCATTAAAGAGTTCTTTTTCATAACTTTCAAATTCCACCTTCCAACCAATCCGGAGTCACCTGATTTCTGTATCCAATATATAAGGTTGCCGTATAATATCTCAATATTTACCCGGAAATCGATGGACCATTGAAGTGTTGGTACTTTCCGGAAATTACCTTCGTAGAATTCCCGAGAATAATAAACGCTAATTAAGATATAGTTAAACCTGATCAGATATCAATGGAGGGTACCTTTCCCTTAAAATTCAAGGGGAACTCTTCAATGGCTATCATGATTCAAGGTTGGCAATTACTTCAACTACGTTGTACTAATATTTTCCACAGCGCATTTCCTACCATTTGTCCTCCGATACAAATAAAAGAATACGCGGTGTAGAATGATCTCCCCTTGCCAGTTTTTCCTGCTATTCATTGGTTGAACGCTAAATTATAGTCAATGAATGAAGTTTCTATAGAGGCGAAGGAGCATTTTGTGGCTATTAATGAGGAATTACTATCACATGGGTTACTATCCTTTCAATTCTGCATTACAATGTGGTATTTATACGTCAAACAGCTCATTAAATTGCTAATTAACAACCCATTTATGCTTCAATGTAAAGAACCGTTCCATAGAAAAACATGTAATTTTTGTTTATTGGTTGTCACATACAATGGTATTACATTCTTAAAAACATTTTTTGATAAACGCGGCAGTAAAACAGTTCGGTTAGTATAACCAAATGTCATATATTTTAATTGGTAGAAAAATAACAACGTACCTATTCAGGATTTATATAAACTAATGGTGATGAAAAATTGTCATGATATGCACCGAAATAATGCTGTTGGATTAAAAAAGTATAGAGGCACATGCATTCCCTGTGAGAATGTTTTCCTGGAAAAAATTGTTGGAATCTTTTCGTGGAAAGTATAATCACCTTCAAATAAGAATCGACTGGATTTCGAGTGGAATACTTGTTTGAAATGGCGCATGTAGGAAAACAGATACAGGCGTCGCATTGGAATCGGGAGACAAATTGTTAAGGAAAAAATATTTTATTTTCTGGTGACGCGGTACTCAGTGTTATTTGATGTGGAGAGTTGTCTTTTTTCATCCTGATCTGATATATTAAAGAGTAATTTTTTTATAAAAAAGGTGGGAATTATTTGTTAACAATGCACTGCTTTTATTTGTTACCTCATTTTTTCATGGAATTTCTTATTCATTTCATTGAAAATTTGCGTTTGTATCGTATACCTTCATACAATTCATACAGTTTCAGTATATATGCATGACTCAAAACGGTGACGTTTCTGCAACCAGTGTAAACAGATAATTAATTCACAATCTATTCCGGCAATTTCAATTCATAGTTCCGCTGCCACTGCGCTGTGTCTCTCTGATCTTGCTCATTAGCATTAAATGGCGATTTCTAATTTGCAGTGGTTGAGTTGATTAAATTTTGGTTAATGGTGTCATTTTGAGCACCTGTTTGTATATTAATTGGCTCTATTGATAGTTGTGGCAAACTGCTGTAAATATGCTTCATATTACCGTGGATGTTTTTTATTCGTCGCTGGTAGGTTTTACAAGCCATTTATTATGATTAATTTATTTAAAACTTTAGACATTTGAATAATATTTTTCATTATTAATATAAAAGTTTGTATTATGGGAGAACTGTTCATATTCATGATAAATAAGATAATTAGTAAATAAATACGTTGTGAATTAACGAATTATAGCCAATAATTGTCCCTTTTTCCACTAATCAACTTGAAGTGAATGTATTAAAAATGGGTCGATTCCAGTTTTTTATTTTCGGTTTCGGTTCCTAACCCGTTGCCTGTACCATCGACTCTCGATTTTTGGTTCTCTATACTGAAACGATACTGGATACACATATTTTTGGTTCATAATGTATTGAATTTAGCTACAAGAATGATTAAAGCAACTATTTAGAGTTGTTACGAAATGTCAAAAGGAACAGGTGCATTGAAAATTTTCAAAATTGGCGATAAAAGCACAATAGTGTGTTAGTGATATCGAGTTTCCACTATAAGATAAATTAATAAAATCAATGCAGAAAAATATACGAGAGCAAGACACATGAAACAAGAATGAGATTTAATGCAAGCAAAGTTCAGAAGTTTTTATACAGATATGGCACCATTGTAATTTAATTTTCGATTTGCCTACAAGAAAAAAGCAGCAGAATAATTCATGTGGACAATGATAATTGTTATGCAGATGCAGAAAATAAATTCAAATATATGTTCACATATATATTTCAAGCACTCAAGTTTTAATTTAAAAACAAAAACATTTTGACCCTCTCTGTATCCAGCCTCTTTCCATTCGCATCTAAAATATTCCCTGCAATTCAATACATCTTCCAGTAAAATGAATACTGTGTCGAGCACATGATCATTGAACCATATTTATTTTAGTGGTAAATTATTTAATTGACATGGATGATAATTTTCTGAAGGAGGAGAAGGTGGGCTCCCTAGTCCTCTCCCGAGTTCCCCTGAAGTGAGTCCAAGGTGTAACGGGCTCAAACGCCGAGGCTTCTTCTCGCTCCCCTTGAACGATGGCCTCTCTTAAAGGGTCAAAGGCCTTGTTTTTCCGCCACATTTGAGGAACGAGTAAATAAACCGCATGCATCCGATTCTCTGTTAAGGTTTTCTTTTTTGCAGAATAATATTAATTGAGATCCCTAAGCTGAACGCATTTTTTATGCAATGTGCTTATCACTGCGGAAACTGATTTCTCCTTGGAATACACTTTCATAATATGCAACACTTCTGAATTTTATGAAGCTGAAAGTTTTAAAGGTACAGTGTAGTTAAAAAAATTCTATTAACTAACTACACTTGAAACTATATGAATTTTTTATTTATACTTCAATATAAATTGTTCATCAAAAAATGGTGGAAAGAAGGCACCTCTTAGAATACCCAAATTTCTAAAGGTAACTTTATTTTAAAAGTGCACTTCAAAATATGAATTCTATTTAGTCCAAGAAATACTGTCTAAATGCTTCTAGATTGAAAAGATTAAATTCAGTTTTTTGGGTTAGCTAACTAAGCGATTTCTGAGGCACACGCTGGAGGCATCATTCAGAAAGTTAGAGTTACATGTGTGGAAGGGATCCTTTTGAAAGGTCTCTGGGGTGATAGAGGTATTTCTAAGAGGTTGATTGTTTGTGTTTGGCTCACATGGGTCTGAAGACCGTATAATTACATTATAAGTTATTGCTACTGTTAATATTAGTCGTGTTGAAAGAAGTGCTTCAACGAAAGCATAGATCTCTATTTATATCATTCATTACATGTAGCTTTTAGCTACTGGGGTTACTAGTATCAGGTGCAATTTAAGAGATTGAAAAATACAAAGAATGTGAGTCCCATTGCTTGCAATCGTCTATGTTAAAATTTTAAATCTTTACTGACTCTGCAGGTTGGTCCAAATTGTACGGGCATAGAGACTGAAAGAATAAATTGAGAATTATTTTCACCATCAAAACAATATGAGTTCCAAAAAGTGTATTAATATTTGTTTAATAGGATAACAATATGAAGCCAAGTTTAATCTCAACGTTTTGATCAGATAAACTTTATGGAAATTAGCCAGCAATTATATGCTAGAAATACTCCCATCTCTGACTCTAAAGAAAGCTACCAACTGATAAGTTTTACGGAACAAGCATTGAGCGAGGATGCCAGTTACATCCTGTCAATTTTCCTGTCGCCCTTAAAAGAGACAATCTTGAAAATGACATCGTGGAAGTCGATTGAATGACGGCTGTTACCTGATGATAAATAGTGACCCAACCTTCAAAATAGACTTCGAAGAGAGGACGCCTGCAAAAATGAAAGAAAAACTCTTAACTGAAAAGCGGAAATGGCGACGGCAATTTCCATAAACAGAGTGAAGTCATTCAAATTTAATGCTCAGATATATTTCAGCGAGAAAGATAGCGGAATTTTTGAACTGAAAAAAATATGTCAAGAGAGTGCGAGTAATTATTAAGTTCAATATCCATTTATTTGTGTTCAATTTTTTCTTTTCATTGATCCCTCAGGCTATTCGTTTTTGTTTAGAGAAGTTTAATATTTACACTTTTTTGTAAAGAAGAATAATGTGATATAATTTAAATTTCGCAGTTTGTTTCTCCTTAAGAATAATCACAATTGCCCCGAGGACCATGCGGTTTACGTCCCGCGAGCGTACTTTTATGTTTCTCTACGGAATTGATTTTAAAAAGGAAAAAGGATGAATCTTTGCAATGCGCCATGGATAAATTAAAGATCACCTGTGGAGAATTACACAGTTCTTCATTTCACCATGCATTAGACCCACCTAATCAGTCGAGAGACAACTCTATTTATAAGTATTAACATGCATAATTATTCATGCGATGAGAACTTTTAAGCCTCAAGCTAACAACTTAACCATGGATTTGTTCTTTGAAGTTCAGAGCTAAAATTATTCTGAAGAGGGCTGAAACAACATGCCCGTCGTGTACGCTTAGCGTATCTGCATTACATCTTCAACGATGGTTTATGGACAATCTAAGCAAGGGGAAGTCAGTCACTTGTTAATAAATTGGCCCTAAAATTAACACTATGATGAAATAAAGAATAATGACTGGTATGGGGTGGAGGGCATTGCTCTTTTGTGTTTTGTAGTCGGTCAAAATGACCTACTGGTTATCCGAGCTCTCTTTCTAACTTTTTTGCTTCGTGGCATCCGTAATCACATCATCCTCTGCAGTCACTTGTTTTCGGCATTTAATTGCCATAGCGTTCCACCGAAAACAAAAGTATCACACTCATCGTTATGATCAAGATCGTTAACGACCAAATAAAAACAAGATAACAAGTGCGTTTACATCATGCCGCTTCGTTTTGAAGTAAAACTGTGGCTATCAATTACCACACCGGTGAAAACCAGTGTAACTTTTGAATGGATTTTTATAAAATTTAATATCTTATCTGATAATTTCAAATTCGTTAGTATTTTGTAATTGCATTTGGTATCATCTCCATGAAATAGTAAATTTTCTCTACTTTTTTGGATTTTAGAGTTGTACGAATGAAGTGTGCGGACAAGCAGAATAGTTACGTTACCATACGCGAATAAGATCGAACATGCAAAACGGTAACAATTTATCTATCGGCCATTTAAGAGAGTCAAATCATACCATTTCATTATCGATGATTTATTGTTATACAGGATTTTTAGATTTTGAAAATATTACTCGTGCATTACATGGGAACATTAGATACTTCAAACTATTTTTTGCACACTTCATTGCTCATGGAGAAACTCTACTGGAAATTAGCAATAAATGAAACTTGTCAATTTTAGATGCAACAAGATATTAGAAGACGGAAATGGGGTTGTATCTTACCGAATTATTTTGTTTTCATTTATTTGCTACAAGTTTTTAGCTTTATTTTCTGTGAATATTTGACTTTTCTCTATCCATTCTAAAGATTTTCAGGAATCATTAATGAATGAAGATCTAAATGAGCCATTTCCGTGATGTTGTTCTGTGCTAACCTCTCATCTGCCTGTTACGTTGCAGTCCTACAAATTTCAGTTAACATTCAACGAAATGTTGTGATACTGAAAATATCTTTCTCAATATTAACCTTTATTTGTGAGCAATGCAAATACTAATAGAGCCATTGACGCATTTATTACATGGAAAAAGTTTCTTCATATTTCCTGGTGAAATATGTGACGATTTTGGGTTGAATTGGAGCAAGATTAAATGATAGAGTGAAAAAATGTCCTAAACGTAAATTTGAATACGCAATCAATAAACACATGAACGATAATTTGATCTGGCAACCGTATAACACATAAAAAGTAGTAAAAGTTACATATTTATTTTACCATTCAATATTTTCCATTTTTAGCATTTGATCAGCTTACTGTTTTTTTTCTATGGTAGAAGAGTAATATTTCTTATTATTCTCCCAGTCATCATGGAATAAAAAGTCTCCTAATTTCTCACCCCCATTCATCATTGACTTCTTAAATCGAAGGTCTAGTACATTCTGGATTGAAATCTATATTGAGCTTTGTAATGTCGCTTATCTCTCACGTCAGGTCAGGATGAAAAGCTGTGCTTGTTTTGACTGAGGGATCGAAATCCTCCACAAAAGTCATGGATAACTTTTTATATTTACTATTTTCCATCCGCTGACGTATTTTACCTCTAAATTGTTACGAGACATTTACAAAAAATAGCTCACATCAACCATTCTCCTAAGATGGCCAAAAGATATAAACATATTAATGTTGACGGATAAAACAACTAGATTGACCCTTGCTAATATTATGGCTTGGTATTTTATTATCTTAAAGCTATCATCAGCAGCCGTCTTACAGAGGTTGGTTGGATTATTTGTTTTCTGAATCTCTCCACTCCGATCAACTCTCCCTAATGAATGTCTCCTTCCGCTATTCTTATCAAGAGGCTGCTGGAGTGCAAAATGAGTTATCTAAGTTTGCCTCTTTTACTTTAAAAACCCTGTTTTCATGAAACCTCATTTATCTCCTATTATTTTTTGTACTTCTTCTTTGGTGATATTCTCCATTCCACTCCAGACCATTCTACGACAGCGCCATACCATGTCCCCAAACGGCTTTGTCTTCCAGGTTTTTCAAGGCTTGAGATATCTCAGCTACCTACTCTGATGACTAAATAATATTTTATATGCCAGAATAAACGAGGTAATCTTTCCATAAAATCATGCGGTACGGTTTTTTTAGTCTTTTAGGGGCTCGTTAATTTAAACTGATCCATTTCTCTGAGCTGTCTTACTAGAAATGTCATCTCCGGTAATTCTACTTGGAGCAAAAATTCCTGCTTTAACTCAACTAAATATACGATTTTCATGCATATACGGCATCAAATTAAGATTTATTCTATCCTTACTGAATAAAAATCCGTCCTCACAAAACATTCTTGAGATGGCTTGCAGGTTTATGTGTAGATTTTGATGAAATGGTCGTGCTGGTGAAAAGTCGGCCAACGATTCACGTTGATTCCTGCCGGACGCTCTCATGAAGCCGGACCGGAGCTAGCGATAGCGTCTGGGTGAAATTTGAGAACTTATTTGTTGTCACCATAAAAAACTCATTTGAGCAGCCGAAAGTCGTCCGCTGACGCCTCCCGAACGGATTGGAGTTGTGCAAATGCATGGGACCTCCTCCAGGAGAGCAGGGAGTTAGTCGTGGGGTGGTAATCATGCGCCAGCAGAACATGATACCGCCCTGAAAGCCTTCTATACAACCTCCATGGTACCCTTTAGAGGCTATGAGGAAGCGATAAGGAAGCTTAGCAGATTAAATGAGCGTCAAAGAAGCGTTCTGCGATATCTCTATCATGTTTGCTTGAGGCCGTGGGAATATGTAGAGGAGGAGGTATCTCTGGGTACCTATCCATTTACTGCAACTCAATTAAGACAATTTTGTACCTAAAATCTTGGTGTAGGAACACTGCAGCGCCAAATGCAGGTGATAGCTTAGAAAAAACTTTGTCGGGAATAGGTTATTATAGGAAAACGAGATAAACACAACAATATTTGAGAATATTTTATTTTCTGAAATAAAGCACAAAGTTGGCAAAAGGATAACAATTAAAACAAATGAGGAAAAGTGATTGGGCTTTCTTTCCAAAATCCAAGTTTAGATATATTTGAATGTAAAAATACAAATTAAGGTTAGGCACATCAAAAATAATTATGTGACAACACTCAACCATTTCTGATTATTGTTTGCATGATTGCCTAGAAAAGGGATCAAAGCCAAAATATGCCCGTCCATACTACAGCATCCTTGCATCCTGCCCCAAATCTACTAGGATGTTCTCCTAGCATTTCACTATCATCTTATACGTGGAAGTATTTATGTATTAACCCCTTGGAGAGAGTACCAAGTCTGTGGTGTCACCAGATAGAGGGCAGAAAAATGATGGGATCAGGCAGTGTCAAATGCGGGCAACACATTCAAATTAAAAGGGCAGTAGAGTGCCATACCGTGCCGTCCAAAGTAAGCCAACATCGGGTTAATCATTTACAAACTCATCTTTTTCTCTTTCGGAGATCGCGATTTCCATAAGGTTTATATTCAGTTGCCTATCGGCCGTATTCATGGGAACTCTATGAGTCCTTATATGTCTCTAATGCATTTCAGTACGTTTATTTTGGTTTTCCCAGTCTTTACTTGAGAGATTTCATGATAAAATATTTTCCTATATACCACGATGGCCATTTAAAAATTTACAATTGCGTCGTGAGCGAACGACGAAATGTTCATTAAATTAATATACTCCAGATTGAGCTGATTAACTTTTCCGTCATGTGACACTCTCTTTCACCATCTATATCTACATACTACACTGTGAGCCGCCGCATGGGCGTGTGGCATGGGGTGTTAGTTCACCAGCCGTGTAAAGATGTAAGGTTTTTGGAGGTGAAATGATGATATGTACTATGGGAGTGTATTCAGAGGAGCTCAGTTCTGAATATCTCAAGCAGCCTAAGCCTAGCGTGCAGCCTCCGAGTCTCTAGGGGCTCCCACCTTAATCCCTCTAACAGTTGTGTAACACTATACTTTCGTTCGTAGAAGTTTTTAACGAAGCGCGCTGCTTTTCTTTGCATTTCGTTAATTTTTTTGGTTAATCTTTATGACCAGGGTCCTAAATGCTCGCAGCGTAGTCGAGGTGTGGCCTAACCAGAGCAAAGTAGTATCACTCTTTGACTTTTTCATTCGATAACCTTCCTATCATACGCCTTACAAAACCTAGTATATTAAATGCAGTGCCACATATGTTTTGTATGTGTTTCCCCACGATATATCAGAAGTTAAGGTGATTTCAAGATATTTTACTGTATTTGAATTTTTATGTTTATCCCACCCATGGTGTAGCTATGGTTTTTGTGTGATGGATTTTGCAGGAAGTGAACTGTGGTGCATTTACTAATATTTAGTTCTAAACTTCGCTCCTGGCACCACGAATAAACGTTTTTGAACTCATTACACCTGATCTAACTACACTGAGAGCAAATCTGTAAGTAGTGATATTTTGTGTAGTATTTGGATATATAATTAAATTTAAATGTTATAGTAATAAGATAGGGTTATACTTTTCTCAACAAAAATATAAATCTTATGGCTAAAATATCTCTGAGGTAAAAATAAATCTCTTTCGCTTTATTTTATTGATAAACTAATGATAAAAATTTAAGTTTTCAATTTAAAAATTAGTTAATCAAAAAATAATTAAAAAATGCAATGTAAAGTAATATTTATCTCTATAAATAAATATGCCAGGAAAGTGGTTGATGTGTTTTCATGGTAGTAATGGCAAACGGGGGAAGTTCGGCTCCATTTACTCCATCGGTTACAGTACTACACATAAATTCTCACGCGTGGGACAGCTTTATCATATACCACTATGATCCAAGCTTGGTCATGTTTCCATATATGGATCCCGGTAACATGTGCTGGTGATGGAACTCCGTTGAGTTAAATGTGTGTTTCACAGAGTGTACACGTTGTTGGGCGCTTCGCCGAATGAATCGGATCATAAAACTAAGGGTTTAGCCGCGAGCCGCACAAATCCGAGATATCGCCGGAATTTCCTATTGGTCCGAGGGCTATGGTGCGGATCGAACGTCCTTAAGCGCGCTTCGTCCCCGCATGGACCCCTAGGGATTTCAGAAGGAAATTAGGTTTACCCAATCCTATTTGCGGTGAATTTGAGGCCGTCAGAAAGGGGGATGAGGAGCCGGAGGAACGCAGACGGCCTCAGTTACACAAGAGCGTCGCTAGAGTTTCCCCAAGCATCGTCAGTCTCCACCTCGGTAGAAAGTTTTCCATATTTTTAAGATTGGTGACCCAACCAGAGTTTAAAATGTGACCTAAATGGCTTGGCCCATTTCACATCTACTTTTTACCCTGTAAGCCGCCACAAGGGTGTTTGACAGGGGTCCCATTTAGTTTAAAGAAGACAGGACTACAAAATAGTATGCGGAAACTTTCGTTTGGAGCGCGTCACTCTATATAATGGAATCGTGGATTAATTGAGATACACACCGGTAAAGATTATAAGCCCTCCAAGCCTGATTTCAGAGAAAGATGCTAAAGATAAAATGGACAGAAAAAACATGGGATAAAGAGGTTTAAAGAGGAGTGGAAGAGGAAAGAAATATGTAAAATACAATGCTGAAACATAAACAAGATAGATTGGACCCACCATGGGGCGCAATGGGTTTGTAAAAAATATAGCAAAAGGAAAAATTGAGGAAGAAGTGCCAAGAGGAAGGCCAAGGAATAGGTATGTAGACCAAGCAAGGAGAATAGTGCAGAAAATAGTCAGAGCGTAATGGAACTAGCATTGTATAGGAATGTATGGATGGCTGCGGTCAAATCAGTCTTAGAATTGAGCAAATGATGATGATAAAACGGCTTGGGTTTCATTTACAAAAGCCTGACTCAACAGGAGACGAAAAATCAAATGGCATTACGTTTTATTTTTATGAGAACATCAAACTAAAAAAAATAATTTATTGGGATTATGTTGAAATTCTCTTGACTCATTAATTCGAGATATATTTGCCTACACAGTGATTTGCTGTAGGTGTTCTGGTGACGGGAGCGTTGAAGGGAGTTGTCATGAGTCCAAGGAAACAGAAATTAAATATGAGCTGAGAGTTGTGCTCCTATTCTCGAAAATGTGTTTGCTATGGAAGCGTTATTAGAGGTAGTAATATCGGGTAAGCTAATGTTGTTCTACTACCCATTCATTTGTTTCAGAGTTATCAGCATAGACAATCTGGTATCGTGATTATTCTCACTACAACATAGTACTAAAAAAACTTAATCATTACCTTGTTTGTTTAGAGCCTACTTGCAGCTACTGAGGTACCCTTGAAGAAGATTTAGGGTGATTGGCTGGCTCAGTGGTTGAATGTTTAACTCCCAATGCGATTATCAAAATTTTGAGACCAAAATTAATTTTATGACGGTGAAAATGAAATTGTTCTAAATGCTCCAGCTATGGGAGATGTTCCACTTCGTGGAAGGCAGCAGTCTCATCAGAATGCATTGATCACACAGATCAGGATGATCGGTCCAGTAACTACATCCATAACTTCTGGCGAGAATGAAGTTCACAGAATCGGCCCGAGCACGGCATTGTGGAAGGTATCAGCAAAAAGTCATATCCGCCTCCATAAAATATAAATTGAATTAAAAAAAACATATGAACTACGGTATGGTGTCCCGATAAAATATTCTGGGAGAAAAACGGTCCCACATTTGGATCTCCGAATGGGGACTACTGGTGAGGGGGAAAACTACTCAGAATGCAGGGCGATAGATTGAATTTTCATTAAATTCCTGCATCCATACACCATCAAGCTATAGGGTTTGGAATAATATTTTGCATTTGATCTTCAAAAAGTAAGAGCATTTTATTAAACTGGTCGGATTGGTGAGCGAGTGGTGATCAAATCCTTCTTCCGACTCCAGAAACTGTGGAAGATGGTTGTGGGAATCAGACGCTGAGAGAGATAAAGAACCAAAATCAAGAATACCCACGCAGATAATGGCAGTATTGGTGGCAGAATGAAATTTTGAAAAAAACATATCTTCGCAAAAAAGTCTTATATCAGCTTTCCAATTCCTCATTTTATTAGTAGAGGCTCTATATCCTCATTATATCAGCATTTTAATCGTAATAGTACAGTTATGATGGAAAAAAATCAACAGAATGGATGAGTATAGAATGAATATTTATATTAAATGATATAGTAATATGAAATAAGGCGTCACATTGCTCAGAAACGCATTCGTTGTTAAGAGATAGTGCATATAAACAGATAATTTTGGGTACCTATGTATGACGAAGCGCTGCTGCGTGCAGAGAAAGAAAAAGAAGAAGATCTAGGTGTGCAAATAGAAGGTATGTATTGGAAATGAACAGCATAACTGTACGAAGGATGCGTTAAAGAACCTCATGTGTCCACGAATAACTAACAAAGTGACGCACTGAGTGGGAACATAACACTGAGAACAGAAGGCGTAACTTTGTGGAAATTCTTAATATTCATGTTAAAGAACAAACCAATTGTAACTTCCACACAAGATTTATTTAAACCGACCCAGGTTTCGATACAACATGTGTCATGATCAAGGTAGTTCGAAGCATTGGTTGAGAGGCTTAAATAGTAGACGTTTACATAGCCGTGACTCCGAAGTGGCGGGAGGGGGCAGAAGTGTGGGAGAAACCGGAGTTGGGAGGGGGTTTGGAAAGGGACAATGAAAAAGTCACTTAGGAAGGCGAATACTGAGGAGAGGAAAATGGGTGGGGAACACAATGTCAATACATAGGGCATATTTTCTGGGGTATTCACAATCTCGAACTGTTCAAGAAAGTCCAATTTTATAGTTTTGTCACAAACATGTAAAATATTCACTTCAAAATCACTGGAATGGCCTGACTCACATAAATGTTTTGAGAACGCTGATTTTTCGTCATCATTAATAAATTGTTCAGTGTTGGTAAGTATTCGAGTGAAAGTAATCGGATTACTTGTAACGATCACTTGTAACGATTACTTTTGCAGTAATTTGTACTTGTGACAAATACTTTTTACGAAATGTAATTTTTACTTGTAATTTACCTATTCTTCTATCTCATCTATCTCAATCTATTATTGAGATAGAAGAAACTATAGAATCCATAAGAAATATATTTTGCGTGATATGAATCGATATATTTCGATTGCTGTTGATAGTATGCATATAAAAATGGATATGAGTGTGTGTGTAATAATTATACGCTCTGAAACGCCTGGATCGATTGCATTGAAATTTTGCGTGAGTTTATTTTTGCACCGGTGCGAACATAGACTCTGTTAAAATTTCCTCAGGGTCTTTGGGACTCTTTTATTTACTTCCATAAGAAAACCATTGGAATCGGTGCAGAGGTTTTAATTTTTTTTAATTACTCGCAGAAGAGATATTAGGTTGAACTTTGGATCATCGAACCGGTGAAGTCAGTTATAATTTAACTCTTGCAACCGATTTTGTTCTACGCTTCTTATTTGCTTGAATCTTACGTTTTGAGTGAAAAAATTCTCAATTTTTCTCCCATTTTAATATTATTATTACTTTTCAATTATTGGTTATTTACATTGAACTGGATGTATGGCTGAGGCCTGCTTATGTTCAGTATCTGAAATTAAAATTGTTAATATTAGCGAATTTATGTTAGATTTCAGCTTTTATCTATCCCCACAATGTGTATTCAGCAACTATTACTTAGTATCCACATAATATTTTCTTCTATTAACTCGGGAACATCGATAGGTGTCGTCTATAGTTTAGGTTGAATTTTTCACCCTACATCAAAACTTCATACTGTGCCTATTAATACTGAAGTTCTGAGGAATAGTTGAGGTTCCATTGGCCTCTAAGGTCCCAAATTACAGCTATTTCAATTGTTATTAACGAGTATCTTCGTCGGAGCTTATTGTCTAGCATTAAATTAAATAATGAATATTAGCTCATTTTGGTGAGATTTTAGCTTTACCGTTCTATGTGCGTTGAATAGCTTTTTCACAGTAAGTGCGTTCAGCACGCCACATTTCCTTACATTATCATATTATACGATTTTGATGTTTTTCTTCCAAACTTTGAAATTGAATGGGCTCACTTATGAAAAGTATCTCATAATATTCACCACATTGGCATTTGATTATACTTGAAGTCTGATATTTGTACTACATTTAGGTCTCAATAATCATGAGTTCTCTCTGTCTAACAAGTTCAACGGGCGCCATAATCTAGGCCATGAATATATATTGTGGATTGTTATCTCGTGGCCAAAAACTATTGTCTAGAATTCCTTAAACAAACAACTTTTTGGAAAGTAGTGCCACC
The DNA here is from genome assembly GCA_963169105.1 of Ceriagrion tenellum. Taxonomy (NCBI): domain Eukaryota; kingdom Metazoa; phylum Arthropoda; class Insecta; order Odonata; family Coenagrionidae; genus Ceriagrion; species Ceriagrion tenellum. Next base: position 185,465,103 of record OY720632.1, on the reverse strand, counting down.
TAGTGATGAAAGACGGAAGTTCAAATGTAAATACAGTCGACAGATTGTAAATAAACTCGTCCTACCGGTTTTTACATGAACATGCATTGGTTTTTACTTACAAGTAATCATAATGTAGTGGATAAAAAATTTAGTACTACACGCGGGACGTAATTATACACTTTTTTACTATCGTCCGATCAACAGATATATTTAATTCCTCTCCAAATTTCAAAACACAAATGCACAATTAACTTCTAACCACCTCGTGAATATCGATATGCGTAAATTTAATAATAATGCGAGGTGACTTCATGAGTATTCCCAATGCCCATCATTGCAGTGAAGATAAAATGGAATTCACTTACCGCCGCCTTGAACAGATTCTTATTTTCCAATCCAAGTCTCTTATTTTGGGTCCTCGTAGACGCATATCCTGTTTTGTAGCCTGGTACGAAGCAAGTTCTGTTTAAACAAGGCATTCTAAATTCTTTATGTAAGCCGAACGGGTTCAATGCATTCAAATAAGAATCAGAGTCTGGCTAACACCGTCGTCAGCACACGATGGACGTTTCATAATCCTTTTACACATTTTATGTGATAGATATTTCCTCTCTAGCATTTATAAAGTAAATTTTAGATAAAAAACTAGCAAGATATTATTCAAAGCATCAAGTAATTCATATCTCCTCAATCGTTATTGAATATTTACCACAGTCTCATGTTATCAACAATTAACTACGTGTACTTACAATAACAGCTGAAAAGACTCTAATCGAAGTGGCGCTAAGGACTGGGTGAACTAAAAGTGGAAATTTAGGCAACACATAGCCTAGGTAACTATTCCAAACATCTAAATTAATAATATATATTCATCATCTAGGCCTTATTTGAATTGTTAGGTATATTTTACCATAAGTATGTAATCAGCTTACCCCATTGTTCATTATTTATTTTCCCGGAAACGAAATATCTATTGAATAAGCCATTTGTAAAATTTTAGGTACTTAACTACAACTCAAAGTTATTTTAGGAGGAACATTATGTAGCCAATGAATTTATCAACTTTATAACTTATTTTTAACCTTTAATTTAAAATTAAAATTTTAATTCAATTTTCAACCTTATAACTTGATGCTTAGATTTTTACCACCAATTTGCCACGACCCTCGCGAAGCCGTCTTATTCGCATTGGAACAGAATATTGGAATCAGTGTGGAGGTTATTTTCAGTGAACTGTTTAATTATTGCAAGTGATTAGACTCTAAGGTTGGCATTTCTTGAATATAAAATTATTAATTCAAATCTATCGATACTATCATTGGCATTTCTCAATTACTATCGATACTATGATTGGCAAAAATGGCATTTTTCCTCTGCAAACAGCAGATTGACAATGTGCGGAAAATTTCCCTCTGTGTATTTTTTTGGAGTGGATTGAATATTTGGGGAGGCGACCGACAACTAAGGTCATTTGCGCCATACAGGATAGATAAGGGAGGGAGGGTAAATAGAATCCCGGCGTAAGCATTAGCCTGCTATTAGCGAAATGCGCCAAGGGGACCACGGTTTAACGTCTCATCCGACAGACGGAGAACTGTACTTGAAGTGCTCTCCACAAGTCACTCAAGTAGGGAGAATAAAATAATAAAACTGATTAAAACTTGGCAATATCCACTGAATTTATTGTAGGTACTACGTGTTTCGACGCTTATGCGCCACCATCAAGTACAAACATTTTTGGAAAATTTCAGTCATATGTATGTGTGCGGAGAAGGATGGAAAGGTTAAGGGTTTGAAGGAGAGGGAGAGAGGGGATAAGGAGGGAGGTTTCATTGTGAGAGTGGGTTTGGGGGGAATGTTTTGTCCAAGGTTTACGTCGGTAGGGAAATAATGGGGGAATGGTTCACTAATTCAATATCATTCATTAGTTTGACCCTCCGTTTTCATCTTCTGATTACTTCTCTAAGTGGACATTGCCAAGTTTTAACAAGTTTTATTCTATTATTCTCTTAACAAAATATTCCACAACATCTCGCCGGACTTCGATGAGGTTACTCAAGTAGGGATCGGGTTTCCTCTGAAAAACATTCTTCTCTGCAGGAATTTGAACCCTGGCCGTCCGTATTGCAAATCAGTGCTCTAGTCACCACACCAACCCAATAACCGCGTATTTTTTGGCTTACATATTTAGCCTAGATCTTCTTGTCATTGATTGGGGCCATAAAACTTTATTAAAAGTTTAACTTTTACCCGTGTGAAGCCGGGTGGATGTGCTAGTGAACAATGAATTTATTATATTATAATTTCCTAAAATGCTTCATTTTGTATGTATAATTGCAGAATGTTTAGTTATTTGTATTTCTCATTTCATATCACATGCTAGCTTACCATATTGAGGTCGCATGATCTCCCTAAATGCATACAATCGCCATCGTAAGCCTCTTAGGTATTAATCGCGTGATGACCTAAATACAATTATTTGTGGCGACACATTGATATGGGTACAGCACAATTAATTCCATTGGGTTTATGTTCCTCGTAATTCTCAGAATCCAATTTTGATTTAATAAATTCCATACAAGCTTTGTTATCAGATCCTTTGGAATTCGTAACATAAACGACGGAGTTTCCTGGATTTGTGGTTTATGTGTGAGTGGAAAGGTAGAATCCTGAGTGAGATAAATCAATAATCAACGGATAAAATCATAACAATTGGATACATACACATGGATATCATGTTTGTCTCTTATTTGACACCACATGTTACAAATTCAGATATAATGAGGAAAATAGACTATTGCAAAACGGATACCAATATGGGCACGTGAATTTTCAGTCTGAATGTTCACCATATAGATTGAAATTCTAAAATTGGAAATTCGTCTCATTAATTCGCATATAGATACACCAAGCGTTGATTTGATTGGTGCGCATCAAAAGATATATTTTTGATCGAAAAGCGTTATTTTACTTCGCACCGTTTGCCCATTTCTCTTTAATACTCACAAAGAATCCTTATGCTTGTATTTTAATTTCTGTGTAAGTTCTTTGGACCCTTAAAAACCTAGATTATTCAACCTAGACTATCTTTTTGTAACATAACCTATAAGAAAATCCTTCATCATTTCTAAAATTCCTCAAAACCACCCTTTCTTAAACCTCAATCCCTTTCACCCAGTCATTCTTCGACGCTATCGTCAGGAAGGTGGTGAAATCCTTTTAGTTTAATTATCCTGGGACCATCCTCCCCTGACATAACGTTTCATTTATATCTTATCCGGTCGGGTTATGTTTATATCTACAGCTACATAATACCCCACGAGCCCCCGCATTGGCGTGCGGCAGGGGTGTTAGGTCACCAGCCGAGTAAAGGTGTAAGTTTTTTGGAGATAAAATGGTGACATTATTAGGAGTGTATTTAGTGAGATTAATTTTTATTGCGATCGCTTATTGTTCGCAGAAAGGTCGAGTTCTTGTACCTATCTGTTTGGCAGTATATCTCTCTTATTTTATCGCGTCTGTCAGATATAGAGATGTAGTGAGGAGTCATGATAATATTCTCTATGTCGTACTGAAAAATATCAGTTCTGAATTTATCAAGCAACCTAAGCCTAGCGTTTAGCCTCCGAGTCTCTAGGGGCTCCCACCTTAATCCCTCTAAAAGTTGTGAGACACTATATATACACTTCTAGCAATTTTTAACGAAGCGCGCTGCTTTCCTTGGTATTTTATTAATTTTTTTGGTTACATCTATTTGACCAGGGTCCCAAATGCGCGCGACGTGAAGTTCGAGAAGATTACAGTTTGAAGGGTTATTTTAATTTGCACCATTTATCCAATTCTCTTTAAAACTCACAAAGAATACTTATGCTTACATTTTAATTTCTACATAAATTCTTTGGACACTTAAAAACCTAGATTATTTAACCCAGACTATCTTTTTGAAGCATAAACCAAGACTAAATCCTCCAGCATTTCTTAAATTCCACAAAACCACCCATTGTTAAACCTCAATCCCTTTCACCCCGCCATTCTTCGTCGCTATCACCAGGAAGGCGGTGAAATCCTTTTAGTTTTATTATCCTGGGACCATCCTCCCCTGACATAACGTTTCATTTATATCTTATTGTCACTCTCGGTCGTAAATAGTGACAGCAGTGATGTCATAATCCGAACAATCGCCGTCTTTTCCGCATCTCCTGTGAGCCGAGCTGGAATCCGTTTGAAGTGTGTGCCTCCCTCCTCCTTCCATACGCCTCTTCCTCTTTCCATTCCCTCTTTCCTCGTCCCTTTGTCTCTTTCTCTCTCTCACTCTATATATCCCTGTCTCTCTCACGTATCCATTCGTCCCTGCCTTCGTTCCCCCCCCCCCTCCGTCCAAGTCTTGAGAAAGCGGAGGAGACAGCGAGAAAATCCACGAATCCTCCGAATCCTAAGGATGAAAGCCAATCTCTCCTTCTGTGCGTGCGTGTCTCTCTGCAATGCACACTTTCTCACTCTCCTCACGCACACCAGAACACACCTCCCCTTCCCTTCTACCCCACTCCACCCCCCTTCCTCACCATTCCTCCCCCGATCACATGAATTCCTCTCCTTACCTCGTCCTTCTTGTATTGTGCGCAGCGACAGAATATAGCGATTTTCTAACTCAAGCACTGGTCGAATATGCGACAGATACAGGTTAAAATGCTGGAAAAAAAAGAAAAGCATATAATAGATTAAGTAAATTATTTAAAAGAAATGTACGTTTTGCTACACTCATTTAGAGTCAAGAATGCTATCAAGGAACACAAAGATAAGAATATACCATACTATAATCCTACCTGTTTTACTGTATGGAGCTGAGACATGGCCCTGAGTAAAGACATCGAAAGGAAGCTGAATGTGTTCGAAAATAGAGTGCTTAGGAAAATATGCGGCCCAATAACGACAATGGAGTGTGGAGGATTTGAAAAAATAGAAAACTAAGAATGCTGTATAAGTTCCCAGATGTATTGTAAGTTCACGTAGTTAACTGTTGCTAACATGAGACTGTGGTGAATATTCAATAACGATTGAGGATATATGAATTACTGGCTCTAAAAAAAAGTAAAAGACTAAGGTGGACAGGGCACGTGTGGAGGAGCCAAGAGACGCTTTTATAAAAGCAGTGTGTGAGGGACAGCCGCATGGAGGACGTCCACTTGGAAGACCAAGGTTGAGATAGCAAGACCAGCTTAGGAAGGACCTAGCGAGAATGGGGAGGACACCACAGAAAGCGGAGAACAGAGAAGAATAGGGGCACATTGTTGACGAGGCCAAGAACCTACTGAGGTTTAAATTGCCATGGAGGTAGGGTAAGATACATACATTTAATGAAACAATTGTATGTATGCATGGTAAACAATATCGTGGAAGGTTACTCGGATTTTCCTTCGATTCATGTTCTCCATTTCTGCCGACGTTTCTACGAACGAGTTGTCCATTGTCCTCATGCTCTGAGGTGTCGTGGAAGGTTACTGGAAGGTTACGTGGAAGGCATGAGAACGATGGACAACTCGTTCGTTGAAATGTCGGCAGAAATTGAGAACCTGACCAAGTGGAAAATCCGATAAACCTTCCATGGCACCATACACCGGTAAAGCCCTCGACCATTCTTCATAATAAACAATATATAATACCTAAGTGCCTAATATATCACTGTATAAAATATTCAGTGAGGCAGGCGGGGATGTTAATGAGCGCTCACTTTCTGGTACTCGATTTAGAAATATACTCCTACGCTAGTGCCACGTGTCAGTTATTGAAAATTGTAGCTCCCTTGCCATCTATTGGCGCACAGGTGAATAACTACGCCCCGCCATTGAATCACGCTTATGCGCTAGTAGCATTTCATATTTTATAGATTTTCTATTTTTCCAAGGAGCTAGTATATGCACTAGAAGAAATTTTTGACCTAACTAGCAATAAGTTAACACATATTATGAATTTTATATAATAGTCAAAGGTGTTTTTGTTGCACTGAAAGAAACGTAATAATCCCTTGTAGCTCGTATAAATGTCCGCGAGAAAAAAAATTAAAACTAGATAGATACGTTTGTAAGGGTGCCCCGACTTAATATTCGCTATTTATTTGCAAGTTAAACTTGTTTAAATCCATTTCCATACATTTTGAGTGGCAGTGCGTGAAAGCACTAACTTGATGGATCTGCATTCTCCAAATTTCCAGTACATACAATTAATAAATCCTATTGACTACTAAGCCTGGCACCAGCAACACTTCTCTTAATAGTTAGGAATTATATATATCATATCTGAAATGGTTGACAAAAATTTTTTTGTATACTTATAATTCCTGTATTTCAATTTCGAATTTGCTACAGGCATGAATATTTCCATGGTACGTCATCGACCAGGAATAAAAAAAGAGTCAAGAGAACATAAATATATACTATTGATTCAGATGTTTCGCATTGTTGCCAAGGCTATGTGTTGCCGAAATTTCCACTTTTAGTTCACACAGTCCTTGGTGCCACTTCGATTAGAGTCTTTTCTGTTGTTATTGCAAATAGACGTAGTTAATTGTTGCTAACGTGCAACTGTGGTGAATATTCAATAACGATCGAGGAGATATGAATTAATTGATGATTCAAATATACCTTGCGATTTTTGTTATAAAAAATTTACTTTATAAATGCTAGAAAGGAAATATCTATTACAGGAAATCAGTAAGATGTTAATGAAATCGTGTACTGACTACGCTTTTTGCCAGAATTTGATTTTAATTGGAATGCATTAAGCCTGTTTTGCCTAAATAAAGAATTTAAAATGCCTTGTTTAAACAGAACTTGCTTCGTATCAGGCTAGAAAACAGGATATGCGTTGACGAGGACCCAAAATAGGAGACTTGGATTGAAAAATAAGAATCTGTTCAAGGCGGCGGTAAGTGCATTCCTTTTTCCCCACAATTTAATGATGGACATTGGTAATACTCATGTAGTCACCTCGCATTATTATTAAATTTCCGTATAGCGATATTCACGAAGTGCTTGGAAGTTTATTGTGCATTTGTGTAATTAAATTTGGAGAGGAATTAAATATATCTGTAGACCGGACGATATTAAAAAAGTGTATATTTACGTCCCGCGTGTAGTACTAAATTTTTTATCCACTACATTATGATTACTTGTAAGTAAAAACCAATGTGTTCATGAAAAAACCGGTAAGATGTGTTTATTTACAATCTGTCGACTGTATTTACATTTGAACTTCCGTCTTTCATCATTAGGTGGCACCACTTTCCAAAAAGGTAATTGTATACGGAATTCTAGGCAATATTTTTTGGCAACGAGATCCCAATCCATAAAATATATTCATGCTATAGAAGCAAATACCCTCTAAAATGAATTGTACTGAGTGGAGTATCTTCTTGCATTGACAAACTCTTCGTGCTCGCTCCTTTTACCCTCTCCTCATTCCAAATGCAAGAGAGGGTGGGGGCGGGGGTAGAACTGGAAGAGAGGGAGTGAAGGCAAGGTAAAGCCCCCGAGGAGGAATGTGTTTTGGGTGAGTGAGAGAGAGTGTGAGTTAGTGTGGGAAGTGGGTGTTGTCTTGAGAAGAAGGAACGGGGACGGAACGGATGAAGAAGAGAGAGAGAGAGAGATCCGTGGATAGAGAGTGGAAGGAAACGCACATTCTCCCGTTCCCTCTCACTCACTCCCGAGGGAACGGCAGAGGGCGTTTGAGAAGGCAAGGGTGGAATAAACGTGCTCGGTGAGGTGGCGGTTGGGAGAATTCTCCGGAAGAAGGGGAAGAAGAAGATGCGACTCCAAGCTGTTCCTCCTCCGGGGCTTCCTTGAAAGCGTTTGTGTGCGTGTGTGTGGGAGAAGTACGAGAAAGCGCTCTGGGCGGTTTGGAATCGAGTGGAGAAGAAATCGCTCTAGAGACAGAGAGACGAAGGGAATAAGTGTGTGTTCGGGTGTGTGTGTTTTGCTGCGCGGGCGTCGCTTTCACTCGTCAAAGGGATGGAGGTGCGCCGGTTGGCGCGCAGTCACTCCGCCGCGCAAACCCCCTTGTCTCTCACCATTTATCCACATGCAGTAGTCTTGGGTTTTCGGTCGGCAGCTGTCAGGGTTGTGTCGCCCTGGCTTCAATCCCGAGACTAAAACAACATAACGTGCCCGGGGTGGAATCTACGACTTTTGGGCTTGCTACAGGCATGGCGATTTACCGACCTGTCAACCGCAACATTCCTCAAACCAGCTCGTGGTGATGCCGTCCTTCGTCGCTATTTCAATGATTAGCCAGAAATTCCTTTGTTGTCAAAATTAATGAAGTCTTATAAACACATACCATATTTTAACTCTGATTCTTTGACTCCATTTAATTCACAGGAGAGCGAGAAACTTGTTAAATTCTATACATTTAATGTGAAGACGCTCTCAAGAAATTGATCCCCGCTTTTCTAGCCTTTGTCGATGCATATATAATAAATAAATGGTGGAAAAACTATGTTACAGCTTCTTCTGTAGATGAGCAGCGTTAAAATCAAATGTTTTCTTCAATTGCTAAAATCCCACAGTAATAGCAATTCAACTCTTTTATTAAAATTCTGGCGTTGCATAAAATTTTTTTAAAATTTGTATTCTGGGTAACGAATTGCAGTATAGCTATGTGTTGTGGTAAACAGATATGTTTTTTAAATAGCAAGCAGATATAAGGAATTTTATCAAATAGTTAAAATTTTCGCGGTCCATATTCGTAAAGCACGGTTCTTTTGAGATTATCCGCGCGAGAGTTTTTTAAGGCCATTTGTTACACCTTGCCGAGGTCTCCACCAAAGGAGAGGAATCGTCAGTTTCTTTAAATCTCTGGCATGGGTGATCCCAAAACACGAAGGAATATTTTGTAAATCACAAATTACATTGAGATAGCATTTATTGAAAGGCCTCCTGATTACTATTAGAATAGAAATAACAATTTTATACTTTTAAGTATCCTTTGTATACGGTAATTAGATTTCACGATTGGATTGAATGTCATACAGGTCAAGGTGTCGACTAGGTGGCACAATACTAATAAAATATTATGCCAAATATGGCTCTCAATAAACCAAAATACACGGATTAACGGCGGAATATTTTCTCAACGTAATTATTTTGAAACATAGACCTAGACAGTTGCAAATAATCTAAAAACGATACTCTAGGTTAGAATAACACAAATAATTCCCATAAGACAAGCTAGGCTGATAGCCTGGTTGGACTCTTACGGAATTACTGTTAAAATATCCAATAAATTTGAAAATCGATTCAAGTGAATGTGCTTGCCATTACATAAATTCAGATAAATCAATTTACTTCCCATTTGGTTATTGATTGACTGGATAACGGTGGATGTAAAGGACATGTGCTATCAAAATAACAAGAACCCTTTCTTGTGATAAAGTTATTTTTCACCGAGGTGGTTACTAAATGTACTACATTGAATGATACTCAATTAGAGATTATTATCACCAAAGAGCCTATACAAAAATCCATTTAAGCGGCAGGCAAAAATTAAAAAATAAGACGTTTGGAATAATATTTTCATCATAAAAATAAATGTATAATATTATAAATTATTTTTTTGCCATAAGAACAAAATGAGAAAAGAAATTTCAGGAGAAAGCATTTAAATTGGTGCATTTCTTTCGAGCATCATCGATCACACAATTATGGCTCATTGGTTTTTTAAATGGTAATCCTAGTTGATATTTAAATTGAATTTTTATTTATCGATGCGTATATATTTATTACTTCCAACAATAATCACATGACTGATTTTACGGGAGGAGTTTCATTTAAATATAACCATATTTCAATTGTTTGACACGAGTTTTGCATAAATGCATAGATCAAAGACTTAATTTGAGTCAAGGAAGTAATCAGAGCACAAGGGATCAATGGGATTATAGGACTTTATCACGCATTCTTTGATGCCATAATCTTGTTTAGTCATCCTCTGATTTTAACCCAAAATTTCCTTCTCCTCTGAAAGTAACTTTCACTTGGCAAGGAGTGACTTTCTCTTCTAAATTCCAAGGTTTCGATAGTCATTGAACGCTAACAGCAAGCCTTTAGAGGTAAATTCAGTGTCGCTCAATTTATCGGTTCCATCGCAAAAGCCATCCATACGCATACGTACACACATCGATAACCTCTTATGTCGACCTCAACCCCCCCTCTCAGGGAGGGCATTCCATTCATATTCATATCCTTTATTGGACAATAAGCTTTCAAAATATGCAAAAGCCCTCGTCAAATGAAATAACATAAAAAAGAATAAAAAAAGAAAAGGAGAAAAAGATGAAAACATTTTTGCACTCTTAATACTCTTCAATAAAATAAAATGCATTAGATACAAGCCATATATATTAACTCTTAAACCTTGACGTGTGTGACCATGTGGTAGATTATAAAAAAGTTTCAACTTGACTAGAAAGCCAAATGAGTCTTTGGTTTTGTTCAGCCTGCAGTATGGTAGTACAAGTTTCTCTTTACTTCTAGAGTTGTGATGATGGAAAATTTCCAATGTGGTAAAAGAACTAAGATTTTATTTCACACAGCAAAGATATTTATAAATGTAAACACTATAGAGAGTGGGAATACCAAGCTCTTTGAAAATTGGTTTGCAGTGCTCCATTGGAGGTGAATTGGAAATGATCCTTATAGCTCTTTTTTGCAAAGTAAATAATTCACATGAAGCTGTAGCATGCCCCCACAACTCAATGCCATAGCTATGATGGCTGTGAAAAAAGACAGTATATTGGTTTCAGATAGTGCATGGGAATAAGTTCCTGGAGTTTTCTTAGCATGAAGATTCCTCTTTCATATGCCCTCTAAACCTCTTACTATCCCCCCTCTTACCATCACACCTGAGTAGAGAAACCCAGTCTCCTATCTCAAACAGTGAAGTGTGAGGTATTTTGATCTCTTTAAGTCAAAATCTAAATTATGTTGTTAGGAATGACATAGGGAGGTGAACTGGACAAATAATATTATAAGATGTGTAATACAAAGTCTTTGAAAAAGAATGAATATAATTTATTGAGCTTATTGAACCCTTACTCTTTAAATTTAAGGGTCGAATTTTGGAAATAAGCTAGTGTACTAAAGTTTTTTATATCAAAGTATAAATGAAAATTTTGATTGATTCAACGCAAAGTCACAAAACTTATGTTCGAATGAAAGTATTTAAACATGGCAAAACCTTAATATATAATTATTGCCTATTATTCATGTGCATGTTAAAACGTTGAATAAACCGTAGTTTTCACTGCCGCTATCAAAAATATTTATCCCTTTACATAAAATTCAAAAAACTTATATTAGCCACGTTCTGAAGTCAGATTAGATAAACATTATTTTCAAGTTTAATAGTTAATATCCATTGCCCACTTTATTTTCCCAAGATCTTGCGTTACAGGTTGTTTATAATGCGTCATTGCACTTCTTAATCCATCTCATTTTGTCGTTTCTGGCAATAGTTATCAGTTTTTGGCTCAAAAAGTATTTATATGCCACTCTCTGAGACGTTCCGGCTATTCTCGTAGGATGAGGCTGAAAAGAGGAAGGCGTCTTATTTCCCCCTTCCCCGCCGCACAATCCCATTTCGCTGGTTGTGCCAAAATTTCCCACCTCCCACTTTGCCAAAACCACTCTGCCAAAATAACCACTCATCGCCAAAACAGTCGTGAACGCCAAAAACTTTCGCACGCCAAACAATCGCAAACGCCGTTCGCGGCTATCCCTCGCGCATTGTAGTCTCGCGATCTGCTGTTTCGCGTTCGACGTCCACGATGGAACAATCAGCTCTCTTTTATACTGAAAGTGATAGTGGCGCACTCTATTCTGACCGACTCCACGCTAGCGACATTTTCTCCGCCAATCAACGGCCCGACAAGGATTCCCCTACTACCCCCAACTCCTGCGTTGGTCTGCTGACTCCCCTCAATCGCCAGCCGCGTCGTCTCTACGCTGGGCCCGGCTTCTTTTTTTAACCCGACCGCGGACGGGAAGTGACCTGCTGGAGTGGTGACTTGTGATCGTATTCTATAGGTAAGGTTAACGGTATTTAGCCTACGGGCTTGTTTTCAACTGTAATACTTGTTTGTTATATAAATGATCTTGCTTGAAGTTAATCAAACTAAGTTTGTTGTTATTTTCTCTCGTCTCCGCCTACCATTCGCAGTCAATTCACTCGCGACGTCAAGTTTTAGTAATTTGCGTTGCACAGTTAGTTCTCTTCCCGTTCAGTCACAACGTCGCGCCATGTATATTGCCTCGATTCGATCCCTAGTTGTCCCATCTCCCCCATCAAACCCTCTTTCTCTTCCGCTCACCCCTTCGAATGAATAACCAACCCTTTCGCACAAACGCCGGGAGCGCATTGCTTAAGCTGCTGTTAACTACAACTAAAGCGTATGCGAGTGACGGGAGAACATTTCTCGCCGGAACCGCACGCCTAGAGACAAACTGTTTCCAAAGATCCGTTAAAGTTATGAGGAGATGAGTGAAAAGCAACTACTATGGATGAAATACTGATATAATAGAATGTATCTTGTTGCTTAGAGTTGCACTTTGCATCTTGTTGCTTAGAAAAGATCGAAAAGTAATGCATGCGAGGAAATAATCATAAAGTAACACATACTAATTATATTACTCGAGAATTATTGGTGTTTATAAATAATAATATTAAAGAAGTAATCGCGTGTCTATTCTTAGAAGTGTTCGCCTTGTAACTATGGTAAAAGTATTTCAATTTATTGAAGCTCGATGGGTCCCTTGCTAATGAAACGCAAGCCATAAGCAATTAATGGTAGAAATTGTCCCTGCGTAAGTTATTGAAAACAATTGCAATTACTAATTACTCCCTCGGGTTTATCCGCATTGATACGTCACCTTTTACATCGTTCGCAATTTTAAGGCGTATCGTGGAGTATATTTAATGGTCGCACGCATCGCCAGCCAAGATCCACCAAATCACTATTTCTCTATTTCAGGCAATTTTTTTCAATCCTCATTAGTGCTGCGGACGATAAACATGAACAAGAACAATACCGGATATAAATTAGAACATGAAAGCTTATATAAAAGTCCCTATAACTGCGCATTGGACGATTTTAGAACATGGGCTCCCCACCTTTTTGCAAAATGTGTGTGGCTCTGTGCGGAACCTTCCTAATTGTCTCCAAAACAAGCGCCTTGAGACTTGAGATGACTTCTAACTACCTGCCGTCTCGTTTTAACTCGTCTTGCAATGAGACCAATCAATACTCAACTTCTACCGCCCATCCGCGCCGCTCAGGTCTCCGCCACGAACTTTTCCTAGAGCCAGACCCCGTGCCCACGCCGTGGACGCACGTGCTGTCTGAATGCCCTTTGATCCTTCTTGAAAACAGATTTCTACTAGGGATATCTTCCTCGTAACAATTAATACTTTTTTTCTCCCTCTCCAGGAGTAAAAGCGTGCCCATGTGCCCAATTCATGCCTTGTTGAGGGAGAACTATAGAGCGCGTTCGACGGGCGAATCTTTCTCCATCTCTTGGCATGGAGCAGAGAGAAAGAGAGAAGGGAAAAGAGAAGCTGAGGGGAGTGAGAGGGTTCCAGAAAACATGAGATGAGTCCCACCTCCGAGGGGGGCAACGGTGGAAGCAAAATGCCGAACTCTTTTCTTGTCTCTCATTTCGCTTTCGTTGCTCAGGGAATCTTCCAATTACCCGCCTCCTCATCCCAAACTCCCGCTTCGTCGCGTTTCTACGCCTTCCTCCCACTCCACTCCAACCCTTCCCCTCCTCCTCCTCCAGCCAACTCCATCCCGCCAACTCCGCTTCGCTGCTGCCTTTTGTGGCCTGTGTCGTGTCATTTTATATCCCCTCCCCTTTAAATGCCACTCCAGTCGCCGCGAACGTAGGCGACCGGCAATGTCGTTGCGTAATTAGTGTTTCCTAACCACCCAAGGGGCGCTCACGTTTAAATCCTTGGAAACCGAGGAAAGGAAAGGCGAGGATAAGGCAATCGAAGAGAAGCTAAACTATATGATGTTCAATTTCCAATATTGACCGTCTTTATGTGGTAGATTAGAGGTACATAGGTGTGTCAGTTTTCCTAGGATACATAGGATAGACTTACTTAGTTTTATTTAAATAAAGAATGGAATACGCGAGGCTAACATTTGAGGCACCAGTAATAAAGTAGGAGTGGAGAATCGGATCGTCAAATTAATAGTACACGGGACGGAGGATTGGATAAAAAATACGGAGAAATATGTGTGAAACAAGTTTTTTGTTTCTATTCTTCTCGAGAGTAACTGTCATAATATCCCAAACCTTTGTGAAATAAGACGAAAATTAAACTTTCATTAATTATTATATAAATTATTGCCAATTTTTTTACCCACTCAAATCCGGCCAGTCATCCTACGGCAACGCTGGTGATGGATATGCGCAGATTACGAGTGATGGTAGAAAATGGAGATTTTACTGTAAATGGTCGAATGTCACTGGAGTACAAGTTTAGGCAAAAGTAATACGATGTTGAAGTGGAGGTAAATGAGGACAAAAATGCTTCTAAAAGAGCTCATTGCAAGGGTATCATGCAGGGAAAAGGTGACATATATCGCCATGTGTACCTCATCTTTTTTGGATAAGGTTTTACAGCTGGTTCTTTTACTCATTCATCAGTTTAGCAAAATTTTCTAGCCTTGCATGAATTGGTAATTCACTAAAAATATCACATTTATTGATAAGTTGGTTCTAAATAATTATCTAATGAATTCCGAATTTAAAACCAGGGCCTGTAAATTTTTTTTTTAATTATCGGTGAGTAAAGAGTATCTGCATGGCGGTAAGAATACTCCAATATGCGAAATGATCAGTATACAGGTATTGAGTGTAAGATCCATTTTTAATATACTACGCTGGATTGTTTAGCTGATTTAAGATGTGTCTAGAAAGGGTTTAGTGGAGAACAGATGCTCTAATTTTGTACGTTCAGGTGATATTGATTTCGCATCCAGGATCTAATTCAATTAAGAATCGTAGAGGGATATATTAAGATAGGTATTCAATGTTTGATTCCCAAAAGGAAATATTTCCAGTTAATTATTCTCTGTATTCTGCAAAGTTATAAAAAAATCTACATATTATTCAAATGAATAAAGAACGTATCATGTTTAAAAAATTATAGTTTTGGAATTTCCAGTGCCGAACAAAATCCTCAAAGCCCTCAATAACCTCAAAGAGGAAAAAGTGGTGAAAAAATGAAGTGACGAAAATAATCAATTGGAAGAAATCTTTTTCAGCTGAAAATAGTGTAAAATGTTGGTCAATTAGTGCTTTAACGTATGCTGTAAATTAACTGGACCAGGCTCAGCGAATGGATCTTTAAATTGTCGGAGGCTCTACCATGCAGTTTTAATGCCAAAACAGCACAGCATCCATTTCTCATGTATCAAAGAGGGTGATATCTTCTAGTGTTACCGTTGTTCTGTCTTAACCTCCATGCTCAATGTGATCCATTCCACTGCCGTTCTTTCTATTCTCCCTGCAACCTTTTTCATATGACCTCAAGGTCCCAAAACAAACATACATTTATTTTTTCAAGTGATCGTTTTTTCTCTGGTTAATAATAAGTTAGTTGAGCTTAAGTAGGTGAGCTTGATAATAGTGCATGTTCAATTGGGCCCAAGCATTGTTGATAGCGCACCTAGGACTTCATATTGAGGAATCGTTTTAATTGACCGCATTCCTGTCGCAGCCATGCACCAAGTTGAATTACGTGACGGCGGACAAAAGTGCCCCCACGTGTATACGTTTCCTATCCCGCGGTTGCGCGTTGCTGAGGTTTCCGCGGGAGAACGCAAATCTAATCTGCAGTAACGAATGAAATGCTATTTGGAATGCGCATCATCAGCTAATTTATATTCCAATTACAGAGAAAACCACAATCCACCGCACAGAAAACGTGTAACCTACTTTCATGCCTCAGGTCACAAAAACGCTCAGTCCTCATGCTTTATTTCCCGGATCACTATCACGACAGGTGGATTTCCGCCTTGACCGCCAGAAATTACGGACTCTGTCGTTGATTCAAAATACAATTCTTCTGCGTGAAAAAATCCCTGCAGTTGCTTTAAGCTCTACCGTTTGGTTGCTCTCGTTATAATTTAGTTGAATTTGATAGAAACATAGGTTTTTCCCCAATATCTTATCAAGTGGAGTATTATTTGTATAATAAAAGGTATAATTAATTATCAGAGGTGATTTAATAAATTTCTAAGGCTACCAGCTCCTTTTGGTAAAATATTTTCACATTTTCATGCTGAAAGTAGCGTTAGGATGCGATTATGGAAACTTAAGGTAGAAATGAATGGTATCAGAGATTTTATGGGCATATGAGAAACTGGATGTTATTTATAATCAAAAGTTTGAATGCTAGTCACATCTAGAGCATTTTATTCTTTCAATTCTTAAATTGAATTCATAAAATTTTCTAAGCAAATTCAATCCTTTACTCATTAATCTAAAAGTTAAACAAATAAATCAAACAAATACCCTCAAATTTATTTCTGGCACTTGAAACTTTTTTTCTGTGTAACGAACTGGGGTTAACAGCTCAAAGGATGGACAGGATGCGGAAATATGCTTTGATCGATTTAAAATCTGCTTTCTACTCGATTCTGCTTTTTGGTATCTCAAATTACTAATTGAAATCACCATTGTGTTAATGTAGTATTTAGAAGTAGATTTATGGATGGCATAGGAAGAGTGATGTGTGTTAGATGTATGAGATCCTAACTGTAGAAAGTAAACCTGGACTTCTTACAACCAATGAATGATGTGGACTAATCTCGAAAGCCGGGTGCGTAATTTCAATTCAAATGGTTGAAGTACGTAGAAGGAACCGTGAAAAAAATTATCATACGAGCCAACTACAGGAAACAGGAGGAATGAAAGCTGATAAAAGGAAAAGCAGTCACTAAATAAAAAAACTCGTGGAGAGAATGGTATGTTTAGCAAGAGTCTTACAATAAAATTTAATAATAACAAACCATTAGGAATAAGATTATTTAAAAGCTTAGGTAAAGGTTTTAAGTAAAATATGGTGCATTTCTGATTAACCAAAAGAACGGTACACCAATCTAATTGCGGAAGGAGAAGAACGCATAGTTCTAAGAAATAAAATCGATTATTCAAAGTGGAGGATAGAAAAATGAAGCTTAATAATTTAAGAAAGTGTGTAATTTAAACGGTTTCGTAGATTTTAGATATCACAAAGACCGAAAAATTTTGGAAAATGACTGAGAAAAATGATACTCATAGGGAAAGAAAAACAGTAAAAGATTTTTTGAAAAATCATGGAAAGTGGAATCCCAGTAAATTATGCAGGTTCTTTAATATTTTGCTCCACTTTTGACGTGAATACCTTTTACTGCAAGAGAGGATCTCCCGTTTTTTAGTTATCCCCTTGGACTACTTGACCTGTTGTTGGTGGCACGTACGACACAGTTGTATACGTGTTCGTTCATGCGCGAAACTCAACACCCACAATTTCTTTGGCAGCAAAAAAAGCGGAGAGTAAGGTTTGCTGTCACGTCGTCCAAGTTGGCGATCGTTCACTTTGGTGAATGTGACAGTGCCGTCTCGCGGGGATTGCCGAGTACTGGAAGGAAAGTTGGCCAAAGCGGACTGTAGGCCAGACTAGGCGGCCCTTTGGGTACACTTTGCATTGACATGAAGGCGAAGAGAGTGGTAAACCAAGATTTATTGGCAAATTTAAATTAGTCCTACAATTTGTTGACACATCAGGATGCATCAATCAATACCTTATTCGGCTAAATTACGTGTAACACTTTCTTAATTCTTTATAATTATGAAAATTAATGACGTCACTACAGCCTGGATGGATCATGAAATCTTTTTACGCTTGGCACAGAACAGATAGTAAATTATTATTTTAAACTTTGCTGTTCAAAGCTTTAAAATTCCATCGTTGAGTTTATGAAAAACTAATGATTACACCAATGTCTTAGCCTTATTTGGGCGGGACGAGGCTATCACTAAGAATCTTCTCTAAAATCCTAACATTCAATATAAACGCACAAAAATAAGAACAGCGAAAAATTTTAAGCTGATATTCAGTGCGTGATACTATCAATGAGAAAATATATTGGTGATCAAAAACGGATTTTTTTCACTTCATCTGCGGAAAAATTATGATATTTTCGCAATCTAGCTGAAAGAATTAAAAGCTGCTATGACGCCATCGGATTTGTGCATTAAAATAAACGTTATATATATATATATATATGTTAAGATAAACGTCTCTGGCTTGTGCTCGGTTATTTCATCACAAAACAGCGCAGTATCAATTAAGAACTCCAAAAACTGATTGAAAATCAAACTTTGTCATCTTAAAACTAAGGGTAATAGGTTCAATTTATAAAAATATACCATTAATAGAAGCATGAGCTCTCATCCTATCTTTAGTTTCTACAGAACGTTTATGAAATATGCATATGACTCTACTCTCTTTCGGTGTGAATTAGACTTACGTACACCAAAAGAGAGTGAAGTCCTCGATCCCTTTCGTACTAGTATGTTTATTTATTTACGGGAAAAGTTAATTTCAGTTTAGGACACATGTAATCAAAAGATCAGTAAAAGCACCATAGCCTCCAAACTTACTCCGGACGCATATGCGTGCCAAATATATTAAGTTGGGCGAGTTTACTTACAACAAAGTTATCTTCATTGACCCAAAAGGCTAATATTTAAGTTGGGATCTCCATTCGTCAACGCCTCGCCATCCATACAGGCCTTATCTCGGTATCTAAGAGAGTTGTATAGAATACAGTGGGCGTTTTCGGAGCTGCTCGAAAGGACTAAGAGATAGGTGATACTGTTCTCTGATTTATTTTTAGAATACATGCGTTGCTCCAAATTCATGGTTAAAAACTTCTAAAACATAGCTAAAGTTCGCTTTAAAGCACATGCTGACATCATTCCGTCCGACGACAGTGTGAATTGCACGTGTTTTCATAGGAAACGAAGGAGTGCCATTTTCAAACGCTTATTTTCGGTTTGTAAATGTGTATTTCCTTTCTCCACCAGCTGTTTCCTTTGCATTATTCACGAGATACGCGTAATAAACCCTATGGGTGAACGCCGGCGGTGATTAAATCTCACGTAATCAATCGGCTATAAACTTGAATGCACAACGCACATTTCCAAAATAACCGCTTTTGTCGCTCTCATAACAGTGTCCTCGATGATTTGTTGATAATATTGACCCTAACGCCGGAAAGAATCAACCAAATACGTGCATTGAAAGGTTATGAAGTAAGTGGAAATGGATGAATTGATTGGCAATAGGTTATGTAGAAAATCATCGGAAGCGAAATTAAAATCCTAAAAAGGAGATAAAAAAACTTGTTAAACAGAGAAATTAGAGGGTGGATAACATTCATGAAAATTATTGTTTCATCGTTTTATCTTGCTATGCTAATTTCACACCTTGTTTCTCACACGTTTCTATATGCATTCACATTTGTGTTATAAAGAAAAATAACAGAGAGAAATTTCGAATTTTGCCGTAATCTCCCCTTGTTATTGAAAGGAAAATAATCTGTTCTAAAGATTGGAGTTAGCGTTAATGGAAAAGTTTAGGCAGTTTATGTTTATGCTGGATAAACGTTTGAGTTTTATTAATTAGTTTGGTTGAAGAATAAATAATTGTTATATTCGCACTTTTTTAATGAGACTATCAGGTTTTGGTGTTACAGCTCCCATAATATTGTTACGGATTCGTGTAATATGGAAGAAATTACGACTAAGTCCTGCGACAACACTCAAAAACTCCAACTTTATTTACTTGTCCTGTAACCAACAAAAATTACCCTAGCAACAGCATTCCTTCATTGCATTTCATTGATTCATTACATTGCTCCCCTCTTCGAGCCTGTTTCGTCCCGGAACGGCACGTCCACTGCCTCGTGGTAGTTACGGCGACTTAGGCCTGTCTTGGAGCATGGTTGTCTCCGCGAAACGGTGATAGCCTGTTGAAATGGACCACTTTCGGTTTTCCATTCGGTTGCTTCCTTATGCTGTACACCACATCATTGATCCTTTTTACAACCTCATTAAGGTCCGTCCCATGATCGCTGCAGCTTGAGGGAGAGACCCCGATGGCGCTGGGGGTTGAACAGCCAAACCATATCTCCTGGCTGATATCCACCTCCTTCGGCTTTAATTTCGTAGCGTTCCTTCATCCTGTCACTCGCCTCGTGTATCTTACTTCTTGTTCGACTATGGATTTCGTCCATACTTCTTCGAAGATTCGAGACGTAGTCTTCCCCAACTACCTTTTCATTTGGCTTGAAGCCCAACTCAAGTCGCATGGTAGTCACAGCTCCCGGCCAAAAAGCACGTTTGCTGGGGACTGCCCTGTCGTTTCATGTACCGATGCTCGATACGCAAGGAGGAATAGGTGTAATTGCCGGTCCCAGTCTCCCTGATGGTCGGAGACAACCTTCGACAGGTACTTCCTAACCATTCTATTCATCCGCTCTACCATGCCATTGGACTGGGGATGTAGTGCAGTTGTCCTGGTTTTCCAGATGCCTAGAAGCTTGCAGACTTCGTGGAATACTTCCGATTCAAAATTCCGTCCTTGGTCAGAGTGAAGCTCGAGTGGCACCCCAAATCGACTCACGAGCTTCTTTACCAACATTTCACCTACCCTCAGAGCCTCCTGGTTAGGAAGAGCGTACGCTTCTACCCTATTTTCCGAAGTAATCCATTGCAACCAGTATGTATTTATTTCCACCCTCGGTTGTAGGAGGGGGACCGAGGATATCATTAGCTATTCTCTCGAATGGGCTTCCGACGTTGTACTGCTTCATTGCGGCTCTTCTTTTCTTTGGAGGTCTATTAGCCATTGCACAGGTTACGCACCTTCTGCACCAAACCAAAACATCTTTCTTGCAGTTCACGCAGAAGAACCGTTTCCTGACCTTTTCTAGGGATTTAGGGACGCCTAAATGTCCTCCTGAGGTTCCATCGTGGAGTAGTTCCAAAACCTCAGGAACTCGTTTCCATGGGAAGTATCAGCTTCATTCCGCAATTTAATTCATCTTCATTCTCTAAAACCCGTTTCAGCATACCATCTTCCAGCATCAGGCAGTCCCATTGTGTCCAGTAGGCTTTCACCTCCGGAGCGTAAGGGGCAAGTATTCCCCAGGCAGGCCTCGACCCGGCTCTCTTCCACTCCAACACATACTTCAGGCAGGGATCACTTTCCTGATCAGGAAAGTGATCCCTGCCTGGGGAATGTTACTGTGGAAAAAGAAATGTACCAGACACAATGTTGAAGCCTTGATGGACTCTGACCAGCCGTTAACCATCGCCGAAGTTTCGACTAGAGTCAAATATTCCTCTAAAGGCGTCTTTCCGTCCAACGTAGGTAGCTCACTCGGCCCGAAAGCCTGACATTGCACATTGTCTTGTCTATGCAACTCTGTTACGTTCGCTGCTCGAATTAATTCGTTCCGCCAGGGATTCAACACGACTCTTGAGTTTCTTCAATCTTCTTTCCTGGTCCTGCTGTAATTCCTGTCTCAGCCCGGCAGCATTCTCCCGAAACCTCTCATTAATCCCTTCTTTGAGTATTCTGAAATCTTCCTCCATTCTCTCTTCTATCCTTCCGAAAATTTTCACCAATTTTCCGCCCCACTTTCTTTCTAATTTTTCATCAAGTAACTTTCTTAATTCCTCACTACCGCCTTGCACTTCGAATAAGAAGTTCTCCGGTTCTTCTCCCGCCTTTCTCATCGTTTGTATTAAGCGCTGTAATAGCACGGCTTTCATACCAACGGTATCTTCGTCCCGTTCTTCTAACTCTTTTTTTTAAATCCGCCACTTTTATGTCTTTTATTGTCACTAATTTCGTGGCCATCGTTCTTCCGTACAAATAATCACATATTTTGCAATCAATCCCACTTCTGACACAGATTTGTTACGAATTTGTGTGAAATGGAAGAAATTACGACTCAAGTCCTGCGACAACACTCAAGAACTCCAACTTTATTTACTTATCCTGTAACCAACAACAAATGCCCTAACAACAACATTCCTTCATTGCATTTCATTGATACATTACAATATGTATAGGCTTATAATATACATTATGATGCCTTATGGCAGTAAAATCAAAACTGGTTGGTCCCATTCAAAAAAGGGAGAGGGGAGAGGATTCGGTTGGTTAAACAATATAGAGGCAAAATACTGGAGTGAAAGCATAAAACACGATAAAGATTGAAAGAAAATGGAATGTGGACGGTAAAAATGGAGGATAATTTTTTCTGGGACAAAGTCATTTAAAATTATGTGGCTGAAAAGATTTTCTTATTTTCTTACAAATAATTTCAAAAGAGGAAAAGGTTTGAACTTATCGTCTCCCCTATGGCTTATTATATATCACCATGTGTACTTGAGTATGCATTTTCAACGTCGTTAATAGTCATTCCTATTTTTTTTAATTAGGGAAAATTACAATATTTTAGCTCTCTAGCCATGTCACGATTCCACAAGGTCACTTCGCCTGCCATTACGTTCATTTATGAAGTGAATACTGCTAAAAATTCCAAACGAATATCCAATCCATCTAGTGTATGACATAGGCTCACAGATCAGATTAAAAGAGAAAAAAGATCTGTCTAAAATGAGCCACAATAGTGGATGGTTGTGCGTGTGATAGAGAGAACTTCGGGTTCCAATCACACTGCACCTCCATGTTCCTGTTTTTTTCCCTCTTGGGAAATTTCTCGAAAGTGAGAGGTAACTTGGACGCTCGGTTCTCAAAAGTGCTGGCACGGGAGAGATCCGACGGAATGGTCCGCGGTTTTCAGAGCTTGGGTGGGACCAAAATAGGTTTGGAGATCGAAGAGTGGACGAAGGGAAACTCCCAAAAAGGCATTGTCAATCTCGGTTGGGGTGAGAAAGTGTGGAATCTGTAACCGCATGTGTGTTTCAGCTAGGTCGTCCATTCCATTTGTCTGCGCAGTTTGGGAATCGTAAGGGGCGCGGTGGGGGAAGGTTGAATTTGCGAGTGCGGTCGAAGAAGGGGACGATTGGGATGTGGAATGTCCCCTGAGGGAGCCGGACGGTACGGCAGACATTTTAAAAAAATACCTCCCTGGTCTGGTTTTGGTGCGTGCCTCACCGGCCGGTCTTTCACTAGTTATCATATTCTAAAGGCTAAGCCTTGTCTCTGCAGCCATGTGTCCCTGTGTACTGCATCTCTCTTCAAATCAGCATAGGTTTTTAATCCCAACGTACTTCGTACATCATCTAGGAACTTCTTTCTTGGCCTTCCTCTGCTTCTCTTTCCGAAAACCTTTCCCTCCATTATATTTTCTAAAAAATTATTATGTCAAAGAACATGACCAATGAATTTAACCTTCCTTTTCTCCATCTCTTTTATCAGTCTTCTTTCTTCTTTTTTTTCCCTCAGCAACCCTTCATTGCTCATTCTGTCAGTCCATCTTGTTTTTCTCATCATCCTCTATATCCACATTTCCATTGCTTCCAACCGCGACTTTTCCGTCTTTCTCAATGTCTAACTTTCACAGCCATACAACAGTGTGCTCCATACAAACGTTTTCGCGAAGGATTTCCTTGTTTCTACTTTAATGTGGCTATTTCCTAGAATATGTTTTTTATTTTCATATGCCTTGTTTGCCAAGGCTATACGTCTTTTTACTGCAGAGGTGCTTCTGTTATCTGCTGAAATTATGCTCCTAAGGAAGCTGAACTCTTCAACCTGTTTTATTATCGATCCCCCTATCATTATATCATATGCCTTTCACTGGTGACGGGGGTAAAAAGCCCCTTGTTCCGATACCTCCAGCATCTGGGAGGGCGAAATTAACCACTAGAGTAGCCTGTTGTTTCCATTGCTGCATTCGACCGAGTGGCGCCGAGAACATTTACAGATCAAAATGATGTAACAAAATAAAAATTTCACTCTCACTAATGCGCGACTCTGATTTTGTCTTCTCCTTCCGAACTCTTCAGCGAACCTAACTTAACTACTAAATTTCCCGGACTCTCCTTCTCAGTTTGAACAATGAATTTTATTCACAAAATATTACAAGAAAATGAATATCCCTTTACACGAATGATTACCAATCACCATAAATATGTTATACCATTAAAGTACGCAACATACATTTTGCCCTTCACTGTATCACTTCTCTTCTGGCTCAAAAAATTGAACAGGCCATGCACTTTTTCTCACTTGAGCCACTTCACGTTCCTTCTTATTCACATCAGATAACATATTTAAAAGAATGAAAACCATACATACAATTTTATTATTGATATCCGCACAGGTGGATGCTGTATTCTTTGTCAGCTAAATTCCCGGATTCACCTTGCGTTGAAATACAGTTGCTCCTCTTGCCGCTTGTCCCCGTTGATGCCGATGTTATGAGAATAACTTCATCTGCTCAGTTCCACAAGAGTCCTTGATTATTGTCAGACTGCCACTGTGCCCTTCAGCGTGCTTCCTTAAATACCCTTTCTCTGCTCTCTGTTATACGTTGCTTACTGCAATTAACAAATTGTTAGGCGTCGCCTAGCTGTCATTAACAAGTTGTTGCGCGTTGCTTAGCTACCACTTACAAATTGTTGTGAGCCGTTTTCGGAATCCCCTGTAGTTTCTGATATTTTATGCTATGGTGGAATTAAAATGTTACAATGAGAATGATCCGGGGGAAAACGAATCATAAAACTTGATCACATTTCATAAGATCACATTTGTCGTTTTTCACGTTATAAATACTCGCGTGAAATTACTCGAAATTGGAAATAAGGAGTGTGCTAATACGTGTAAGCATAATTGACAAAACTGTTAGTTTTTCTTTTGGCAGAGTCAAAAAATCAAGAAGAAGGAAATCGACAAGAAAACTAAATTGAACATTAACCCCAACTGTCAATATTGGCAAAGTGAATCTACAAAGCTAAAGATCTCAGCTCCTTAGATAGATCCTTTGAATACTGAAATACATGGAAGGGGCCTTATTTCCATCGCACCTACAAACAATTTAAACAATCTTTTATTTAACTTAAAAGTCAATATTCCTAGCCTATCTTTACCTGCTTCTATCTTTCCTATTACTCCACTCCTGTAACTTTGCAAACCAAACTTTTCATGCCTTAATAGACACAAATCGAGGGTTCTCTCTTTACATTCTAAAATTTGAGTAAAAAAGAGCACCGTAAATTCATTTCGGAGGCATTTAGAAGAAATTATCTAATATCATACATTGGTTATATTTAGTAACCAAAATAGTACATACATAATTTATTGGTTCACTACGTGAATGAATAATAATAATATTAACAACGTTTATTATCGTGGGCTACTCTCAGTCCCTGAGATAATGAAGTACAATTTTTCAAATTAATACAATTTTGAAATTCAAAAATTAGATTAATAATACAGTGATGAAACTCAATATACAAAATCGCATTAATTATAAAATGATGGCAGGCAAAACAAAAAATAAAAAAAACTCATTGTTAGCTTGGAATTCATAATACAGCCGTACATATTACTGTAGAGAGCACTACTAGGATAACATTTAAATACATGATTAAGCATATAAACCGTGAGGAATAAGGTAATTAATGATAACAGTAATAATTACAAGTATAAAGTTGAATACATTCATGTTCAATAGATTAATTCTTCTTCAATATGTATAAGGCATCCAATTTAACATTTGTTCAATTTTTCTTCGTTTCAATTATTATCAATATCAATCAATATATTAAAGATGTTCATATTAATGCTTCATATATCAACACGCGAAATTTTTCGGTGAGATATGTGATATTTTTGAGCTCTCAATTCAATTAAGTCATATTTTATTCTTCGTACCCAAGACCATTGGTAGATGTGACTCTCAAAACTCACTTAGGTACGGAACTATCGTTCTCCGTGAAGTGAATGCGCATTTATTTAAACTTTTTCATATAATCCAATTAGTGGGTTTGGGAAAATGCACATAGTCTCACTGTGTGCTGTGCTAATAAATTTCATCTCCAAAAGACTTACACCTTTGCATGGCTGATGACCTAACACCCCCCTGCCACACGCCCATGCGGCGGCTCCCGGGAAATTGTGTAGATGTAGATGAATAAAATAACTTTAACTTGATTTTTAACACTGTACGCATCAAAGTTCGTGAATTCTGCCTCCAATCTTATTTTCATTCTTAATTTCCCGCCTCACTTTTCTCAGTAACGCATTTTGATATAACAGTAGAGCGTCGATAATCCGGATCTATTGTTACCGGATATACAGTCCGGATTATCAAAAAGTTCGGATTTTCAAACAGAACCAATGAAAGGTCGTTTGATGCCTAAAACGTTAAGAATCTTTGATAAAAACTGTAAAAAAGTAATTCACTTTAGTACTGTAGTTAAATAGTTAGAGCAGAAAAAATGTAACCATTGAATATATGAACATATTGCGCAGCATTTTAATCAAATATTCTGCAATGCGTCTTTCATCAACGCTTTTGAGAAATATGTAGTACATTGCATTCATTTCAACTTAATTTTCTCCGGATGCGAATAGTCCGGCTTTTTGACGACCGGATTATTGGCGCTCTACTGTACTTGCTTGGAAAACCACCTCTGGGTATTGCGCAAGTACGTTCAAGAGTGGAAAAAATTATTTTTCTTAACAAGGAACTGAACCCGGATATATTAATTTTGCGCCGGGTGCTACAACCTCTTAAGCTACCGAGATTTCCTACTCACCTGTGATTTTAAAGGAATAAGGTTTTCTAGACTGCAGTTTAACGAGCTGTCCGAAACGCGCGCAAGTCCGGAGGAAAAATGCAGAAATTTGAACAGGATGACTCATTCGTATATTGGAACAGGCCTCGACACCCTCACAATAAGCCAATGTGCAAATAGTTCAAACTAGTTCGTTATGTTTTCATCGACAGGGAGTAACTATTCCTAAATCAACCCTTTTTTGTATTTTCATCAAACTCTAACTTTGATACCAAAGGTTCTATCTACTCTGTTTTTAAATCCTGTGTTGTTCTGCCAACTCTTAGTTACACTTTAATATAGTTTTGTTTTTTCATCTCTTTTTATTCGACTATTCCGTCATTTTATCACACAGTGTTACCGATTGGTTGTGCCTGTTTTACGATTTGGCTAACAAAGTCCTTTTCCATCCTTACGAATTCGGTCCAACTGAAAATTATTTGAGCGATCTCTCTAGACTGAGAGTATGTGTCCCGGCTGAGCTGTCTGGATCTGTGTCTTTTCTTATGGACAGTTTGAAATCCTATTGCCCCTCGGAGAGCTACCCGGATGCTTTCTCAAAACCAGCGATCTATCTCGGGTCTGAAGCGAGTTCACGCCGAAACCGTATGGAGCGGCATTGAGGAGAAGGGAGGAGAAAAAAGAAGTTCTCTCACATTCAAGAGTGTCCTCCACCGCAGTGACATTTTGTAAAGCTGATTCTCATCCATCATAATGTACCTTCTAATCGTTACTGCATTTACGGCCGCGTTTCAAACAATGGATGGTCAGGAGCTGCCTCGTGTATTATCTGGGACAAAATAAGATCATATGTTATTCATAATTGCATAAATAGCTGATCAAAAATAAAATGAATAGAAAAAATGCGCGCAATTGATTGCTAATAACATAGAGTAATTACATATAGAGTGGCAAAGAGATGGACTCCGATATGAGTTTTTAAATAATACTTTGGCCGATAGATGGAACAGGTGTATCGAAGTTGCACGAAAAGCCATAACAAATGAGCTTTGGCACACGACTACTTCATTTAGGGTCGCGTTACTCACATGATATTCCTCTGATGATTTCGATGCCTGGATATTTACTAATCGACCCATAGCAACGAAAATAAATCTTATTGAGTCGTAGAGATCAAATAAAACATGCATTGTAATGAGCTTTCAATGAGCATTGTCTATAATGAATCAAATTTACTTCAATATGATAAGGCACGTGATTACCAAACACGGAGTCAACTGTTTATCGATGTATCATAGGAAAGAGAAAACAATTGATACTCAATTAAATGCACACAGCAGCCATGGAAAATACACCTCTGTATGTTGATGCAAAATCACCGAGTACCACTAGCGCGTCCAAGTGGTCTTCTCCGTAAGCCAAAATTCTTCCTTCCCTATGGTGGTGGCACCTGAGAAATTCTTACCAAAGCTCAAAAATTTAAGTCCAGTTTTCAGCATTGCTTTGCCACTCTATATATACTTACTATGTGCTATTACCATCGTATGCGCTGGTTTTATTTCAAACACTACACAATGGTGTGTACTGCACAAAGGATAGTAGCATTTATTTTATCATTTATGTATTGCATCTCTTTTAACATGGTTATTTTGTTATTAAATCCTCATTTGTAGGCAATATGCTTTTCAACAAGACCCATAAAACTTCTCTTGAATGATGATAAAACCTCTAGATATTTTAGTGAAGACCTGTAGCTGACTTGACATTCGAGATTGCCAAAGTAATTAGCAGATGCGTTCGAGAGGCCGAAAATGAAGACTGTGTGGGACGCTACATGTATTGAGTGAAACATATTAATATTCATCTTTGATATTAGAGCGCTTATAAACGATAGAATTTCAAGTCAACGCTTAAAAAAGTTAAAATCCAAGAACCTTATACCCTCCCCTGCGCAGATTATGACGAGAAACCATTCATGCGTAAATGAAATTAACGTTTATTTCCG
Organism: Ceriagrion tenellum; assembly: GCA_963169105.1. Taxonomy (NCBI): domain Eukaryota; kingdom Metazoa; phylum Arthropoda; class Insecta; order Odonata; family Coenagrionidae; genus Ceriagrion; species Ceriagrion tenellum. The sequence goes on along the minus strand of OY720632.1, from coordinate 185,436,285 downwards.
GGCGAGCGATCCGCCAGAATGCTCATCCACCCCGACCAGAGTAGTGTTACCGGGCAAATGAAACAGAAGAATTCGCATTATACCGCGCGAAATTTCACGATCTGCTACGCCCGAGGACGCCGGAAGGAATCTTCTCGTCGTTCGAATTTCCGTCAGGTGAGAGGGTGGGGTACAAATGAGGGAGATGTGGAGAGAGTGAGGGGGGGGTAGAGTGGGTTGGGGGTGGGTGGAGGAAAGGATGAGTAAGAGAGGGGGTGGGAGAGAGAGTAGAAGGGTCGATCCGACGGATTCGATGGCCACTCCTCCAATTACGCGGAGCACGCAATCCTAGAGTTTAATCTTCGTTCGACTGAATGAATGGATTCGACATACAGCCGCTTATCGCCCGCCATCACCTGCGTGGTTGTGATCTGGTGTAATAAAATTTTACTGTTGCGATACCTTTATCTCCTAGCATCTTTAATTTGGTGATATTTTAAAGCCACGAGTCCAAAGTTGTCCCCGATATCCATATTTGCTTGTGTTTTCGTTTATGTTAAACGTAAATTACGTTTAATAAACTCCCTCAGCAATGGTTTTTGACATTATAATGACCATTTGATTTTGATATAATGACATTTTGATTTTCGTAAATCAGTTCTTTTTGGATTATCTGCATTAGGTTTTTTAAAAAACCGACGATTATTATCATTTGAAGGAGACATCGTAAAGGATATGGTCACTAGCCCTGAGAAAGTCTAGGCCAAAGAAGAAGAAACGTTGGTTTTTTGAAATATCGACACAGGAAACTCCAAAGAGCAGTACTTTATAAGCTTGAACAGCATTGGTCATGATAATTTGATATCTGATGATATTATAAATGCTATTTTTTAATCATCCAGTGATAAATGGATGCTGTTAAACTCCAACTGTAAAAACGATCAAATACCATGCTTTCTTGAAAAGCTGGCTCCAAATTTGAAGTTAATATCATTAATGAAAATACACAGTAACTCATGTGGATCGGGTTAGTTGTATGACTAAAGAAAACTTGGTAGTTGCTTCTTTGGCCAAAAGTCAACTGTTGACTTAATTGCTGTCGGAAAAAGCGTGTCTTTTTTTTCCTTCTGAGGAACTTCACAGTTTTCTGTTGAAAAAAAACAAGATTTCACAAAATTGTGCCCAATTCTATAAAATGTGTAAACATGTATTTTTAGGTGCAAATTGCAGTTGTTGATCCTCTCCAAATAATCTATTATTACATAAAGCTATCAAATGTATGTATATCTATAGGAAAAATTATTTCAGTGTTTGATGTTAATAAGGCTGGGGGCAAAAAATATATTTAATCCGAGCAATAATGGCCAAAAATCAACTGTGCAGTTCACCTTCAAAGAATTAGCATGGCTAATACTTTGCTGTTGATGCGTATATAAACACATCCTAGTTTTGTGTCTAATTGGCACAAATATCAGCGTTGTACATGGGATGTCTTTCTTTTCATTTTAATCAATTTTAAATATAGTGGCCCGAATTCCAAATAATGGTTTATTATTTGGGGAGGGTGAAAAAATATATGTACGTTTGAGGGTCGATTAATTGGATATGGTTTAGAGAATGGAGACAGGGAGTTGTTCCAAATCCCAACTTATGGACTAACTTAAGTATTGGAACTGCTGTCCACATGGCAGCATTGTAGGTATTACGACAGCAATGAAAAGTCTACGCAACCGCTGAGATTCAACCGCAGGCTTTCGAGATAGAAAGTCCAATTTTCTGTATTCACGGGGCAAGACTTAATTGACTGCAATCCTCCTAACCTAAAAACACTGAGGCATGGTGTTTACATTTACTCTTGCGTTCATTATTTCTACGTGGCATGTATGCTCTCACATTTTGACAGTTCCATTGGTCCACTGGTCAATGAGCGGTGGTCCCTGTTTGTGTCTTCCGTATTGACTCGAAGGCGTAATCATTTTCCGTCTCTCCTTGGATCAAGTGCTCTTCTTTCGGCATTGAGAGGAGATGATTGCCGCGGTGAAGGGAGGGAGAGGGAATAAAGGGCTAGTCTTGCCCTCTTCCGAACGGACGCCGCCGTTTTCATTCGACCGCTCGACCAGACAGCGCCCCCGCTCTCATACCCACCACTCATTCAACACTCTCTCTCTCTTGAAATCCCCCCACTCATCCATCCCCACGGTAGATGAGGCCCTTGACATCAGCAGCGGCAGTCTACATGGACGGGCAAATAATTGAGCTTTAGAATGGAGGTGGGCTCCAATCATGCTATAGTGAGTGACAGAGGGAATAAACTCATGCCCTCAAGGATTTTTAACCCAAACAAACCTTAGAATACTTCCACTCTCGACGATCACTTCCATTATAGACACAAGTATAGCCACACCAGGGTTGAAATTCGCCATAAAAAAGTCATTTGACTTGACCGGGATTTGAACCCGGATCTCTCATTTGCCGGTCAGGTGTGTTAGCCAGAGACACCACCAAGTGATCTTCCTTAAAGGCAAATTTCAAGCCTGAACATCTAGTTCGCATTAACCCCCCTCGAAATTTGCCTTGAAGGAAGATGACTTGGTGGTGTACCTGGTTAACCCACCTGACCGGCAATTGAGGAGATCCGGATTCGAATATCGGTAAAGTCATATGATTTTTTCACTGCGAATTTCAATCTTGGTGTATATGCATCCATGCGAGTGACTTCGTACCACATGATTTTTTAAATGCAATGATTGGAAACAAGTACAGCTCTCACAAAACCTGCTGGCGCAAACCTGCGTGCAGGGGATGTGAAAGTGGAGGAAGTAAAGGAAACGGATGGGCGGGAAAGTAAGGGAAGCAATGAGATAGAATTGAACCGGGGGTACCGACCCACTTTGCGAAATAATCACCAGAAGCACACTCGTCATGTAAGTGGTTAAAAGCACCCATCGTTATGACTTTATCTGAGATCCTATCTTGAGTTCTCATTGTGAGACGAATTGAAATGGGACGACAGATCGTGATGGTTAATTAAGCTTCTCACAGCGCTTGTGTTGGCAGCGACTAGAGAGTTTTCTCACTACTCTAGCTCATATCTCAAATTCGTCCACATGCCTAGAGCCAGGAACTGTTCAACAGTACTTCAGAGGATGGTTGGTAGAGGTAGTTTTTCAAGAGAAGAATATACCAAATCTCCTCGAAAAGGGATCTACTAATGTATCTAGTGATATTGACGAGAAAATTCATCAAAGTTGTGTGTACTTATCTTCAGACGGTGTTTCTGGCAATTCTGGAGAAATGGCGGAATATTTTGTTTTGTTAGATGATCCTCCTGCCTTTCAGAGTATCTCTATCGTCGGATTCAGGTTTTATAATTAATTTCGTTAATAAACCAATTGAGTTTTTCAACTACATGTTTTCCGACGAATTTTATTTACTCATTGTGAGAGAGATCAACAAAAAACCGAAGCAAAGTTTTACAACTGAGGAAATTGTTAAGAAAAGCGATCAATAAAAACTCAGTCAATAGAATGTCTTCAGGAGAATTGCATGCGCACTAAATTTTTTGTGGAATTAAATTATAATAGATGGCAAAAAATAATGTTGAAAATTACCATTACTAGCGAAAAAATTATTTTTCAGCGTCCTAAATATCCACTTAGTATTGAGGAATAATATTTACGGCGTTTCTTGATAAAATACAAAATGTGAATTATCGTACTGCTCTAATTTTAAATTGAAATCTAAGAATGATTATACAAACCCCCATGACAAGTAATACAACATCTGGGAGGAGGGTTGAAACTGATATGTGGCCGGCTTGTTCACTTAAGGATTAACTACATAAAGTATAGCAAATATGCTCGAACTCGATGCAAAACTCGATTTTCATAACAATGATATACACTTAATTCGCCTCGAGTTGAAAATCTGGTGTTCACACAGCCCTAATATGAAGCAGTCACCATAAGTATTAATTTTTGGCATCATATATATGCAGCACACTCACTTGTGTGGCAAAAATAATTTGACTCCCGCTAATCAATTTAATATTTCACGCGTTAACGATTGCCACCAATTGTATGCGGTTGCTCCCAGTGGAGGGTGCTGTAATAGAATTAGGCTAAACCTTGAGAAAGGCAGGTTAAGTTGGCTGTAAAATAAAATGTTGAACGTCAAGTTTTTGTTTAAAAATTACTTTCAAGGAGAGCGCTGAAAAACAAAAAGTTAAAGATGCTGATAAAATATGCATGACAGTCGAAATATATTTATCAGTGATGCTTTTTAAGATTTCATCAAATATATGCAACCTCAAGGGCTTGATAAACAATGCATTGGTCTCTCTGCAACTCAATCCAAAATTATAGTGGCTCATTAGACACACAGGTTGTTTATCTGTGTATAGCTAAAAATAATAGAAATGGAATATGAGATTCCGTTTGAATCAGGATACTTTGTTTTACAAATAAATATGGAGAGGGAAATGCTTTTATTTATGATCTTCCATGCTTTTTTTGGGACTTTAACTTAGTGTGTATGCCTCCCGATTGATCCTTTTGTTTATTTTTATGCTCAAAAAGTTGTAGAATCGAATTACTTAAAATTGGGAAGCGTAAAAATCAATTTTTTAATTTGGTCATTGGTTGTGTTTCAGTCAGTTCAATCAGTTTTTAATCGGAACCATCGATTTCTTTTAGGCTACATCATTCTTTTGCTAGAGATTAAATTGCTACATCTACAAAATACCGTGTAAGCCACCAATAGGATGTGTGGCATGGGGTGAATCCACACCAGGCATGCAGCACTCATGCCAGTTCAAATCAAAACCGAGCACGTTTCCCCGAATGCCAGGCGCAGGCCACAAGCAGTGAGGGGAACGGTACGCAGTCAGACCAGAAACCAGGAGAGTGATACGTAGAATAACATGCTGCCATGCAGTACACTGCTCAATATACAATTATTGGTTAGTATTATCAATGCGACAAATAAATAGATACTAAAACACTACTACAAGATACTAAAACACACAAGAGTGTATCATGCCAGAGATTGCATGCGAGGTTAGTATCTACAATTCATGTTAAGATATTTAGCACTACTGAAAAAACTTATTTCATCTACTCAGTATCCTAAAACTGATCTATCGTAATTATAATGGTCTCATATGGTACGTGGAAAAAATGGCATTTTGAATCTATTGGTTCTGCAGTCTGTTTCCTTAATCTTATTCCTGTGATAGTTCCTACCATATTAGTTTGGCTCTAGCAAAATATTTTGAACGTCTGGCAAAAAATAGTCTACATCAGAACTTCATAAATGATTTAACCTATTCGATCGAATCGAGGTTCCCACCCTAATTCCCTCAACAGTTTTGTAACACTAGTATGTTTATCATAACAATTTTTAACAAACCTAGCTGCCCTCCGCCGTATTCGATATATATCTGAAACGACGTGCAATTATCTGACCAACTGTATATTATCATGTCTTCTCTTTATATTTCCATGAAATTAATTTGAAATGGAGCCCTTTTCCAATAATATCGTTGCAAAGCAGATCATCATTGAAGAAAAGTATACATTCACTCTATCAAAGCAGTGTTGTGTATTATAAAGTTACTTCGTGAAATTTACGTGCATCTGGTACCCGCAACGCAAAGTTTAATTCATTATTTCCCTTGAATGGCGGAAATTTCTACTTTTTTCCTTTAGAAAGGTTAATAAAATAAGATGGGCACCTAATGGGTCAATTTTACCCGAAATATTCAGTCATTCTGGCATTGACCGAACTTTTCTCCCTTCTCTTCATTTTCTTCCGAATCCCGCGGGTTTGCTCTTGGCAGAACACCGGCTTTTTCTCGTGAGCCTGTCCCATCCCAGCCTCTTATTTTGCCTTAACATCCCTGTCTTTTCAATTTCAAACAAAGTTATTTACACAGAGTTGAGTAAACACGGGGTCACAGGTCGCTTTCCTCTCGCACAATTTGTCAAGTCTGCAGAAGTAAAAGGAAACATTTACTCAATGGGAGATGGGGATGCTAATAATCCTTGTTTACGCTCGTTCCAAACTTGTATTGATAGAGTGTCTTTTCCATTCCTGTCTTCCAATCTAGAGGACTGCCGAACTCTTCGAAATATCTTCCGCGTCATCTGCAACCCAGTGACTTCCCACCTTCATCGCTCTAATCAACATTTTTTTGCTAAACAAGGGCCTTCACACACACAAAACAATGGATTGAAAATTTATTTACGGTAGTAATTACATTTCTGAAATAAGTTTCCAGGGTATTAAAAGGTGGTGCATGTAAATAATATTATATCAATTGTTATTGAATATGATAAATGTCCATGAAATAAATATGGAAAGGGAATTTTAAAATTTTCTTATTAGGAAAGGCAGTCTATTTCTGTTTACATTTTGAGTTTCTCTACGCACATATGCAGTTAGTAGTTTTTGCCAATTTGTGATTAAGTTGATGAGTCCCCGATGTCCCCTACAGTGCTTTAATTAATCGCATCTTCAGCCTTTTTTCTCTATATTAATGATAAGAACGGAAACCATAATACAACATTCCTGGGAAAAAAAATGATTCATCAGCTATTTTTTCTCCAATGGACAAAGGTAATGACGTCTAATTTGTCAAACTTTTAACTAATGATTAAAAACAAGAGAGGCCCTAAAATTTTGAAACTCTTAGGCATTGGTACAATTTGGCATCATAAAATTTCTCTTTTCAGGAGATGATAGATATAGTTTTCATTTTAAATGATGTACTTAATATGAATGGAAGTTTTATAAATTTTACTATGCTTCTTAAGAGCTAATTATCCATATTTCAAGTAATGGGAGAAATACCAACGCAAGGAACAAGTAACTTATCCTGCTAGAGTCCTAAGAGATAAAATAAGTTTTACGAAATATTTATTGATAGCTTATCTTAATGAATAATGGATTACCTCATTTAAAAAAACCAAGGTTTTTCATCAACTGACTGAATATATATTATAATTAATAAAAGAATACCAAGAAACACTTAAAATCTATATATATTATACTCTTACAAATTAAAGGAACTGGATCCAAGAAATTTTTATTACATGCAATGGTGAAATTTTAATATCTTGGAACTTTAAAAGAATTAACGCTAACCAATACATTATATGCCTAGACTATGTCAATATCATTCTCTCTGGTTTAACCTCATCTGAAACACTCCGCTGGCATTTTTCAAAAAAGCTACGGAAGTAAACATATATATACAACTACTATGCGCCTCTAAAAAATATAAGTATATATAGTAAAAGTATATATATTATATAAAAATTATGTAGTAAAAATATAAGTGAAAAAAGGAGAAATTGTAATTTCTTTAATTCACACACTACTGGAAACTAAACGAAAATGGAGTGAGAACCAGATAGCACGTTGTTGTACAATAAACCTCTCTTCCTCATTTTCCTTATTCCTTTTCTCTTCCCCGAAGACGCAGGTCAACTCGGCCATCAAAAAGCCGGCAACGATCACATCTCTTATCCATCTAGACTTCCCGACTAGAACTACTGACCTTCCCCTTTCCTTTTCCCTTTTCTCTTTTCCCTCTCTCTATAACGGTTGATTTTCTTAACCTCCTTCCACTTTTTCCCGGGGTAACTTTTAGTTTTGTAGTTTGTAGATTTAGTTTGAAGGTTTTAAATGAATTGACAAAAACTCAGTCACAAAATTACTTACATTTCAGTTTCATGTTAAGTCTTTCAGCAAACTATCTCTATTCTATGTGTGGGTCAAAAGTATTTAAAGCCGGTAAGGTTGAGTTTCTCGACAATGAAACTTAAATTTCCCAAGCATAATATCATATCAATTGATCAGGCAAAGAGAATACAGTGAGAAAAAGTGTCAAAAAATATTCCAAAAAATATTATGGTCCTCGTAGAAGTGCAAAATGTGGGTACTTATGCGCGCGTCATTCAATTCGCCTCATATACCCCTTTCCCCCTCTGTCTCTCAAACTTCCTCATTCACGCCCGAAGAGTGGTCAACATTTGGTGTCGATTACACCCTCTGCCGCTCATCCCGTTGGATGCCCTTTGGTACAAGGGTGAGTGGAGAGTAAGAGAGGGAGCTGGTGGGTGCGGGGCGGGGAGTGAATCTGCTGATGGGTGCTGGTGACTGGACACTCCGAGGCCACAAAAGGCCGGCACTCTTCGCTAAACCCGCCCAACACAACGGGGATGGAAGAGAAAATGGAATGATCAGGCACAAGAAATTCCACTTGATGCATCCGACAGAAACACTACCGAAGCATTGATAACTTGTTGATGCCTCTTTGAGCATTTCTCTGACGATAATATTCGTCATCGTCGCTATCCTCCATTGCGCAAGATTACAATTTAAAATACTTTCAAGTAAGATATTTAACAATCTCTCTCTCACGAGATTAAATCTCGTGAAATGATATGCTGTCGCTGAAGAAGTGGTGAAGAAAATATTGTTGTATAAAAACCTGAAAAATGACGCCATGGTTAACGGATGGACTTTTTAAAACCGCGTCATCAGAGATAAAAGTAAGCAAAAATTTCTTCTGTGGCGATGAACTGAGCGAAGTGAGGAGGCCACTGATTATTTGACAGTTCCTGGCTTCCCCATTCCAGCTCAAGACTACTTACTACACTTGTTTATAAATGTAATATATTCATAAGTAGCCGTGATAGATTCATTTATTACCTAATGAATCTCTTATTCTAAATTGAGCCTACACAAAAAGGATTTACGTTGATTTCTACGCCACAGACGTGCATTCGTGCTCATTTACGTGTTTTGGCATAGGTAAATACTCCGTTTTCAAAACTGTGACCCTTGAAGATTCACGAGTGATTCTCAGAGCCTCCGTCTTCGGCAGTGATTATGATGACGACACTCACAGAAATTCAAAAGATGATTCCATGTGGTCTATTTTATATTGCTTTATTCATAAATTTGGAAGCCGCTAGATAATAAGAACGGTGCGGAAATGAATGAAAGAGAGGAGAGAAATTTGGCGTGGGTAATAGTTCAAGTCCTCTCAACAAAGGCAGCTGAAATTTCCAGACAGTGGCATTCTGTCTGATGGGTGGATTGTTGCACCTTGAAGTGATCGACACTTGAGCAGAGATCGGGATTACGCAGAAAATCTTCCTCCTACTGCTGGAATTTGAAGTCGACCCCCCTCCATGGATAGACAGTACTCTAACAAATAAAACAGTATTTTTGTTAACTTGGTGGTATGTTTCAATAGACACCTGGAGATGGTACTTATGTATTGAACCCCGGGTCGTGTTTTTATGAGTGTTTTTTGTGTTAAGTAAAAGTTATCATTAAATATGCCAGTACTCTTATCATCACAATAACAATATCCTCCCTCTTATAATGGAAAAAATTTAGAAGGACACCAAAAAGTGACATTATTTAACGATGGCGAGAGCAGTAATCACGAGTCATTGAGTGTACATTTCAATTCCTATTCGAGTAAGTCGAAAAAATTCTTTGACCACATCTTTCTATAGTAGATCAGTTTATTTGTGGAAAATTAGCATGGATATGGAAATTTAATGAAAGGTGCATGAGTTTTATTTCAAAACTTTCCCCTTAATATTAGCATAGTTATGACCTGGGTTCACGGCGCGGAATAAGACATTTTAGCAAAAATCATGTCCTAATAAGTACTTTTTACTTGGACTAATGCGTTGAATATTTTTCATTCACAGTTTAAACAATTTGCAAAGTTTTATATAGCTTTTTGGAGAAAATATACTCTGATATATTTTAATTATCACTACATATCTGTCAAGTGCAATAATACTACGTAAAAATAACATTATCATTCCAAGAAACAAAATCAATAACACTACGTATTTTTATCTTTTGTTAATCGTCGATAAAAATAAAAACACGTATGCAGTGTTTCACTCATATCTGTATATTAGCAATAATTGCTCGAAAGGCCTCAAAGACATCATCCAAATACACATACAAAATATATGTGGCACAGCATTAAAGAAACTAGGTTTTGTTAAGCGTATAATAGGTAGGTCCTCGGATGAAAAAGTAAAAGATATATACTACTTCGTTTTGGTAGGGCCACACCTCGAATACGCCGCAAGAAATTGGGCCCCTGGTCATAAAGATTTAACCAAAAATTAATTAAATACAAAGGAAAGCAGCGCGCTTTGTTAAATACCGCTACGAGAGTACATGTAGTGTCTCACAACTTTTAGAGGGATGAAGGTGGGAGTTCCTAGAGACTCGGAGGCTTCACGCTAGGCTTAGGGGACTTGAGAAATTCAGAACTGATATTTTTCCGAGCGACACAGATAATACTGTCATTACTGCTCACTACATCTCTACGTCTGACAGATGCAACAATATAAGAGGGATACACTGCCGAACATATATTTACCAAAACTCGCTCTTTCCGCGAAAGATAAGCGACCACAATAAAAATTGAGCGCCACACTCCTATAATACATGTCACCATTCCATCTCCCAAAAACTTACACCTTTACACGTCCGGTGGCCTAGCATCCCCTGCCACACGCCCATGCGGCGGCTCGCAGGGTATTATGTAGATGTAGATACGTGGAAATTTAAACGATTTTGGACGTGTTCATTGTCGGAAACATTTGCTCAGTGGGCAAATTAGAGATGATCAGCGATTGAATGGTCTACAATTGGGAGTTTGAAGTTGTCAGCCGTATTATTGCGTCGATTCTAGACTCACCGGTTTCAACAAACCAAACGTAGAGATCAGAATAAAATATCGACCTTCGTTGGCATCTGAGTGCTCCATTTTCATGATATACAGCTCACAGGATAAGGCGAGAGGAAAACACAAAGGAGAGGAAGGAGGTAGTAGACGAAACTGATGGAGAGAGACCTCAGATCTGCGGCGGTGGAAGAGTGTAGGAGGTGGACTCTGATGGGATTGGAGGGAGAATTGGAGGCCCCAGAACGTCCCTCGGTCGGAGAAAGAAAGAAAGGAACAGTTTGGAGACGATTGGATTGAGAGAAATGGGATTGAGGCGAAGATATGCGAGGAGAGAAGGAGGGATAATGGAGGAGGGAGGGATAAGGAAGGAGGGAGGGATTTAAAGGATAAATAAATTTATTATCATTATAAGGTTGGAGGCAAAAAAAGAAGTGCCGGAAAACGAGGCATCTACATGTGCATAAAAACTTGCGAGCCACCTCAAGGGTGCATGGTAGGGGGTGATTTATTACCAGCACACATTATACAGTACACTACTAAGGCATGACAACTGCTGAGGCATTAAAAAAATGCTCAAACTCGTCTGGAGACAAAAATTATCAAATACACACCACATTAAACGCATATTATTTTGCATTAATTATTTTAAAACGACATAAATGCACCGAGATACAAGTGTTGCACTGAAAATATATGCGGCGTGCTGTTAGTACGAGGCAGCATATGAAGAGAAAGGCATTAGGAAATTAGGGAGTGAGTCAGCTAATTAGCTATACTATCTATCGAAAAACGAAGTTAAAGTCTGGATAAAGGTGCCTTATGGGTTTACTACGTTATAATTACTATTTCAGCAACAGTTTCGCCTGGCTATTCTGCCGGCAATTGAAAGCTTGATAAAGCCGGCAGAATAGCCAGGCGAAACTGTTGCTGAAATTGTAATTATAACGCAGTAAATCCAAAAGGTGCATTAATCCAAATATAATTGAACTGCGAAAATCCACGAAAAAAATACATTATTATCTTTGGTAGCCATTATGGTCTCATATAATGCGAGGGAAAAATGGCACTTTTAACCTGGAAGATCTTCAGTCAGTTTCACTACTTTTATGCTTATGATTCAATTTTCTATATTATTCCGGAGTTGATAAGATTTTAATGACGTTTTCAGCAAATAAACTGGCTTGAAACTTACATAACAGATTTGATTTGTAATTTTAAGTTATAATCGACGGTCTGAAATAACTTCCCATATCTTGAGTTAGAAAGGATCTTCAACACAAACAGAGCTATTTCTCGTGTCAAATTTCAATTATTCATCCCATAGTCGGATAGGGAATGAGTTGAACACGTTGTTTTCAATAACGGTGTCAATGTTTCTTTGAAGGCTTCCGCGATTCTTATAATTGTTTATATTGCTCTTTTCAGGTATTTCCGTCGCGTGTTTGGTTTTTTTGGCAACAGTTTCTCCCCTCTTCCTGGGGCCGTCTTCAGGTCCGTTGGAGATTTTGTAAATTACATTATTACAAAATGTCCAACGGACCTGAAGACGCCCCCAGGAAGAGGGGAGAAACTGTTGTCAAAAAACCAACTACGCGACGGAAATACCTGAAAAGAGCAATATAAACAACGGTGTTAATGGTTTAGGAAAAATATACGAGGTGCCGTAATATATAACAAGATAAATGCGGCACGGAGTAATTCAAACTAGAAAATTACTGCGTAAAAATGGTTAAGCTTCGTAAAAAATGAAGAGATATGATGAGAAATAAGACGAAAAATGATTTCAGGAATATCAAATTACTTTCTCTAAGTTTTTCATGAAGGAACTGACATTCAAGAGCGATTATGGAAGAGCCCACCAATGACAGCCCACCTTTAGAGCGTGACACCCGATTACAATGCCTTTGGGGTGCTGTTGAGAGTAGGATACGAAAACTGCAAAAATAAAGGCGCAAAAAAAACCATAACATAAGTTTAATCGCCTTTTTCGGTTAGAGATTTAGTTAAAATAAAGCCATGGCTAGTGTCAGTTTTACGCGTCGGCAGCCGGGCGAAATATTACCAGTAAAACCAGGGCGAGGTGATCTACCATACATTTATCAAAATCGAAGTCTCTTCTTAATAATTATGTTAGTAAATGAAACATAAAATTCCTCTGGTAGTCTCGGAGATCGTGCCTGAGCGTATGTCCTTGAACTTCCGCGTAAATCCCACACATTTCACGTGAACCATTTTGGCGCCATTTCGCCCGCCTTGCTTCACCTAGGGTGAGTAATCTATTGTAATATATCCACGGTAAATTCAAAACTACAGTTCGTTATGCAGTAAAATATTTTATTTCTGCATTAACCAAGAACGTACCCATGGTCACTATGTAGCACTTAGAGTAGTTAAAATCATCGTTTTTTTATGTTTTATACCGGTTAAATCGTGACAGAAGTCAATCTTTGCATAGTGACAGTTTAATAGATAACCATACTCTACATAAGTATTGTATTTTTACATTTTTTGAATCGGAAAAATCGCGATTGAAATGTCTTTTACACAGAGGAAGGGTGAAACAAGTAAACATAATGAATATAAGCCAACGTTAGAATGAAATGGTCGCTTCAATTGGAAAATTTCAAGCGCAGTTTCAAAGCAGACAAAGTTAAAAGTATACTGGTAATATCAATAAAAACTATAGGGAAGGAGCCATCGCGACATGTTTACCTCAAGGAAAAAATGGCCCCTTATTGGGTATAGATCCCAGGTAATATTCAAGAAATGCTCGGGGCTTAAACCTAAATCACGCTACGTCAGAGTAACTGAAACACTTTTGAAAGCTACAGGTGGCACAGCAAATGGAACCAGGCGCTAGAGTATGCGAGTAATTTTGAAAGAGAGAGACTGATTTAATTAGTTTTATCCTCTCCCTGACCATATCCGTGGGTTCATGTATCCCGTAATAAAGATATCCGCGTACTGCGTGCTACTTCTTTAGTTGTAGTCACGCTGAGCGCAATTAAAATACTTCCATATACTCTTCTGGAAATAGCATTGATGAATGTATACGCAAGTGCGTGACAATAAATGCGTCGAAAAAATCTTCAAAAGTTTAAAAAAATTCCTCTATATTAAATGGGAGCTCAACATTTACATTTCACTGAATATCAGTAAAAAAATTGGACACAATAATATTTTCTATGTACCCTACAATAGGCACTTGATAATATGTCAATGGGAGGGTTTCAGCTCGATATTAGCATTGTTGACAATATAACATCTAATTCAATGATATTCGGGACTAGAACTGAACAAGACAGGTTCAGATGTTTATATCTACATCAGTTTGATATAATTGAACCATACGTACGGGCCCAGGGATTGAGGTGGCGGTAAAAGGTAGACAGAAAAACCGGTTAAAACAAATATAATTTATTAACATCAATTAATATAAACGGTCAATAATAGTCCCCAGAGTTGAGACCGGCTCAAAGGAAAGCAAATAGCAAAGAAGACTCAAGAGGACGGGGAGAATAGAAAATTTGGTAAGTTGTTACCTTGGCTGTGGAGATAGCAGTGGTCTTCAAGAGACGCCGTGGGTCCGACTCTCGGGAGCAGCTCCGTTAGCGTCGAACACTCGACAAGAGCCTCACCAAAAAAAAATCCCACCGCTATATATATCCTGGGCCAATTTGTCCCTAGGTGTCATAGGCCCCTATTGACCGGTACTGTGGTGGAGGATTGCACCACCCGCCTAGTTGCTCTACCGACACTCTCTGAGTGAGGTACGGCTCATATTTATATTCAGTTGTATGAATATATCTGGATCTGTCTGCTATTATTCGAGGAGTAAATAAAGCCTTTTCTGTTTTAACTCGTTCGATCTCGTTCTTGTTCGCGTTACTGACCCTTTGATGCTTCTGAGATGTGAATAGATTTCAGACCGTCGATAATAACTTAGAATAACGAATCAAATCTTTTCTGTAAGTTCCAAGCCAATTTATTTGCTGAAGACGTCATTAAAATCTCATAAAATCTGGAATAGTACACTTCCATGATACACGACACCATTACGTCAGCAATTCCTTATCCCTCATATCTTCACATGGCTGGTGTTCTAATACCCCCTGCCGCACGCCCATTCGATGGTTCGCAGGGTAGTATGTAGATGTAGAAGACGTTTGAATGTTCTCAGTTCTTTTAATTGATGTATTTCTTGCCTAGAACGTAATAATTTATTTCCATCAGCCGGTATGCCTTCATCAATCCTAATATAAGATTAACTCAATTCACTTGAGATTCTAAGATTGCACACGACCTCATTAGCTTGTTTTGTGCATGTCATTACAACCTTAACTGCATTTTACTGCAAGCCTACTTTTAAATAGAATGTCACAAAAAATCCAATTGGAATATGTTCCTCAGTTTTTGTGATAAAACTCTTTTCGGCAGTTGGAAGAATTCACTGAAAATGAAGGGCATGGACGTCAAACAGTTTTTCCGTCGATTCACATGTCTGCGAGCGAGTGTCCAGTTTATCTTTCCGCTCCTAGTGCTGTTGATTTAGAATTTAATCTAAAAAGAAGGAGTTGGGAATTCATGAGCCAGATTTCATTCAACATGGGAAATATTTCATTTAGTATTCATGAATACGCTTTTTGAGATGTATATTTTGCGTTATGTCTCTTTGTACCTTCTTTTTTATGCATGCATATTTTTCCTTAAAATTAGCCCAAGGAAAATCTTGAGCAAATTATTTTATTTCCTACGCTTACTGCGTTGGCAATACTACTCTTACTGTTCCTGTGCATCAATCTAATATAAAACACCGTCGGTTTAATATAGAGAAGAGGAATAATGTCGTATCCAGTAGAAGAACTGTGCACAGGCACTGTGTTTACGATACTCTTTAATTAAAATTTTGTGATTTGTAAAAGACGAGAATTATATCGTTCAAAGGATTAAATTAAACGGACGACGAAAAAATCCTTCGGATAGCAATGGGCTCGAAATAAAAACACATTGCTATGCTATTGTCTCGTTATATCGTTTCATATTCACTCGTGTCGCGTCTCTTAAAGTACTACTACAGAACCCTTTGATTCTTCTGCGTTTATTTAAGATCTCATACAAGCAAAACTACTTCCATGCCTCTACTGTCATGGTAGACGATACACTATGCTCTGATTAATCACCTTGTCCTGCGAAATGGACCGATCTCTCAAACCAGTGGAAATTTCAATCCTCCTGATAAATGCTCTAAAGAATCAATCTAAATGACATTATATTTATTGAAATAATATAATGGCATGATGAAAAAAACTCATTGAAAAATTGTCTACAGCTTATCATCCGTAATGGCGTCGCGACTACGTCATGTCTGCCCCATCGGAAGGGTTCTGCAAGTCAGTACTGTATTGGTCGTTGTTTTGATACCTCTACTGCACTTTTATCTGGGACGGGTTCCACGTCGACTACCTATCTATACTCGGGTGCAAAATGCATGGCCCTATGAGTAGAAGGAGACTGCGATCCATCAGATGATGTGGTCGATGGTGGAGCCCTTAACCCGTACGTATTGTTTAAGAGCACCCAATCACCGACACTATATTTATCTCCAATGCTCTTCAAACTAATCTTTCTTACAAAGTCGGAACAGGAATTCTCCGGCATTTGTGCTGGATGTACTCTTCTTTTATTCGAGGTCTCTATGGCTGATTTATACATCGCTCTCATGGCTGTTTTGTTATCCAGCAGCCACCTAGCGGCCATGAGGGATATGTGGGTCAACGAAACATCAGAGAGAGTGGAGCTCTTAGATGACTAATAAACTCCATATCAATATAAATACCAATTAAAGATTCATTGTATCGACGATCGAATGTGTATCAACATGTATTCCTGATGAATACTTGAAGATATTCTCCTATTGAAACATACTATTTCGGTTTACAACACGTTTCAAATAGACAGTCATCAGAAACAATAAAAATGCATATAATTATATTTTCAAGCGTTCCAGCCAACGGTTTGTCGGAGCCTGCTCAAGATATAAAGTCGTTAGAATAGCAATATTCGACAATACGACAAAAGCCTAAATACGACACCTAAATGACGCGCTCTTCAGCTTATAAACCCGTAATTAGGCACGTATATGGTAATATTAAGCTTATGATTCAGTAAAAATCCCGAGAAGTTATAAAAGGAATCTCCCTTAACTCTCCTACCTATTTTCTTTCCAAGTACCATTTTTATGCGGTAATTGTGTAATTAAATATAAATAAAAAATCTTAAGTAACACCCACCACCATTTAAAAAGTGTTAATGTCCTAAACATCAAATTATTTCCTTATTTTTGCTCTACTTTTTATGGCAATGCAAAGCATCTTCCCTCTAAGAGGCTTCTTAAATTTCTAAACTTACACAGGTATGAAGAAATTGCCATGAGAAAAATTCGGCCTGTGCCGGGAATCGAACCACATACCTTTGGTTTGCTGGACCAATGCGAAGACCACTACGCTATCCAGGCTTCCAAAAAATTCACCCGCCATGTTTGAATATTTACATATGTATGTTTCTCTGGTATACCAATTTTTATTTGTGTTTAAGGAAAATTAAAAAGTATAATGCTGAAGAACCTGCAACAATAGTTAAAAAAATACTCGCTGTGTGACGTTTTAGGTATGAATGTAAAAAAAGTGGGGCAAAAACATATAATAGGTATTATGGAGACCCCACCTTATGGTATTGAATGATAGATTTATCATATGTACAGTTAAAACCAGGGAACATATTCAGAATGAACTTACTCCGGGTTAATGCTGTGGGTATGGTGCAACGTTCTAGACGGGTGTAAAATTTTAAATGGTTTCATTTGAATTCTTGGAGGTGGCGATATCAAAACTCAGTCAAACTTGAAACTTGGAAGGACCGAGGGCTTCTTAAATATGGCTCTTGTACCTCGGTAAAATAATCCACTGAGTGTACGTTCTTAAGTGGTCCAGATGGCAACATTACGAATATCTTATCACCTACATCCACACAATATCCCGCGAGTCACCTCAAGGGCGTGTTAACCATAACACATTACACACTACCCAATTAAGGTTAATGTTACTACGATGATTAATGTATTTGCAAAAACATGCTAAAACATTTTGGGAGGCAAAATTTCACAAATATACGCATTTCACCAATGTAAGACAGTTTGGATGGATTTTTTTTCAACAACACTAATGCTCAGATATACACAAGGTACAGCATTAGGAATGTATATGTGTAGATAACACTAAGCAGCAGATAAGAATACAAACGTGAGACAGCAAATCAACTAACTACTCAATTACTCTACCTATTTACAATCCTATCTACGGTTTAAAGTCTATTTGGCAGCTGTCATGGTCTATTATTTTTCGCGGAAAATTTGACTTTAAAATTGTTGAATCTACAATTCATTTCCCCAAATTTATTCTAATGGTCTAATCTACCTTAGTATGTCGGAGTTGGTGGATTTTATTTAGGTCTACAGCAAATATATTGGTTTAAAGTTGACGTGATTGACTCAATACAAATAATCGTTACTCATATTGGAATAAGCAGTGAACTTTTGCTTTCTAACCCTGAGCGTGCGATAATAGAGAATACAATATTCTTAAACTTCACACTTTTTGGAAACTTGATAGTCATTAGGAGTGATTAGAGACTGTTTCTTCCAGCGCCGCGGGAAATTTCCCAAAGGTAGAAGGCTTGACAGAGGTTGATGAGGAAGAAGGTAGAATGCCAGAATGGAAGAGGGGGCGGGGAGAGTTTGTGGCGGCGGCTGGCTGGCTGTTTATGCCGTCTAATTTATTCCACCAAACAACTTCTCCAAAACGCGCATCCCACACCCCATCCTCACTCTCTCACTCACTCTCTCTCTCTCTCCCCCAGCATCTCGCATCTCCATGGTGACGCACGGGTGACGCAAAGGAGAAAAATAATAACGCCATCTGAAACGCTTCACCCCTTAGAGAGAGAGAGAGAGAGAGGCAAGTTGAGTCCCTCTCTCTATGTGTTTCCTCGCGGGGATCCCCGTGAGAGTGGGATGCCGAGTGTATTCCGAACGCGCGAAGGTGCGCATGACTAACTCTCGTATGCGTGTGTGTCCGTGCGTGCGTATTTAGCACGGGATGATTCTCTCCCGTTTGCGCGGCGCAGGGTGTCACCTGAAGAGCGGCCGGGCGACGCTCGTCTTCTGTCGTGATTGACGCGCTGTCGAGAGGGCGGCGGAAGAGGCGGTTTGCGGGTGGCGCTTCGGGCAGAGAGGCGCCTCCTCCGAGATTTCCGTCACCTCCCCCTCTTCCTCCCCTCTCTTACCCCCTCATTCGCCCCTCCTCCCCCATGCCATATATTCGTCACTCGTGCCGCCAGAAAAGTAGATTACCGCGCATTTTTCATTCCCCTCTCTCTCAAAATTTATTACCCGCCATATATCATCCTCCATTTTCGCGTGATTCTAGCTGAAGACCCCTCCCCCCCCGGGCTCCATCACTTCTCCTCCACTGTCTTTCTCTCCCTCCCACACCCTCTCTGCACCCACACGCCAAATCCTCCTTCACTTTACTCGCTTTCTCCGCCCTCAAACTCATCCGAGCCGCCCACCGCCCGCTTCTCACCTCCACCGCCTCGAAACGGGTGAAAGAGGCTCGCCGTGTAATAGAAACCTCATATCGCGCGCACCCCGTCGGGAAACAACAACAGGAGTGAAGAGGTGAGGGGAGAATGAAAGGAGGGAAGGGGTTAAGCCGCGAGCGCAAGGGCGCCGCAAGGGCCGGTGGCGCCAAAAATATTCGCACCTTCTCCCTGTTGAAGGTAGCCAAATCGGAGCGGCGGGCCCGGCGAAGTTGTGGCTTCAGCCGTAAGACCCATCGGAGGCCAGAGATCGGAATCTCTTTCTCTCTCCCTCTACCTATATGAGAGTACTAGAGAATTTAGCGCACTCTGGTTGCTCGAAACATTAAAGAAAATGAATGATTAACGTCAAATATAATCAATAAATTCAAATGACCAATGTTAACTCTCTCCAGTCACTTAAAGCCTAACCATGACAAAAATATATCAAAAATAAATTTAAAATCGGTAAAGCTAAACGTATTGGCAGTCATACTTTTGGTTAATTTAAAGAGCTTTAAAGAACAATTAGTTTATAATAATTAAGGTTAATTGCTCTTAATAGCGTAAGCAGAGTCATCATTAATATTGCCCTGACTATTTCCTTGAATAATATGCGCATTTGAGCGTGTGCTGGCTTTACTGCTTCACGTTAATCAGGCTTTGTTTCGACTGCCCGGTTGTTGGTTTACTTTGGTGGGTGGAATGACATAGGATAGTGATCCCCCATCCGCAAATTGAGAAACACAAATTTTGGAATCCTTTTCTTTGCACCAAGGTAATTGCACAATGTGGTTTTTACACGAAACTTCTATCCAAACAACGCGTCCCTTTCACTCATCAAGTAAACGCCAACATTCAAAATTTACGCAGTACTCTCTGATTCTCCTCGATTTTTTTAGATCGGGATAATATTTACCACGGAAACGCCACATCAACTGCTTCGGATGTTTTGGAAACCATATCCTGTGTAATATTGAGTTTAACACATGTAAGATTTTACAATCAAAACTTTTGAGTACTAGGTTCAGTAGTCTTTATAAATCCTAACTAGGGTGACCCGAAAAGAAGAATGCTTAACTCGCATACCTTCATCAAAATGTGAATTAGAACTAGGAAAGTTAAGGCAACCATAACAGCCGTGAGGCAAGAAGTTGTTATGTACGTATGGGAAACTATTTACCAGATTTAAGCTCACACGGAAACCTGCAGTAACTAAGCACCTTAAAAACTTGATTACAGCTATTACTTTCCATAGTTTCTTTGCAACAACTAAGACATCGTAAGAAGCAGTTCACTGACGATCAAATCCATCCGACTCTTAGTACCACTGCCATTTTAAACCCCTACCTTTGTATCCTTTTGTTTCTTCTTTCCATTGCGTAGACATTTCTCATGTTCCAGGCCCGTATATAAATATTTTTATTAATTGTATAATTTGATCTTATAACATGATGCTGGCCCACACAAGTGCAACGAAAGACTAGGGGATGTGTGTAATGTTCTCCTAACATATGTTTTTCAATGCGAATCCTGCAGATCCAACATTGTCTCTTTTTAGTTACCCGTGATCTCATATTTACTTAACCTTACTTTTATCCATACATATTACTCATTAGTTCACGCAAGCAAATCATGCAAATCTGTACATCAACGAAAATTGCTCAGCCGCCAAAAATATGCGATGTTTATGAATGCGCCGATGTGCACAAAACGCGCCTCTTTCCTCTCCAAATTCCCTCCCACAACACCGCGAAACTTTTCTCTTTCCCTTCCCAATCTTCTCTTTCCGCACACAACTCCCGGCACCAGCCATTATCCTCCTGCCCATCACCGCTCCTCCGCATCCAGTGGTTTGCTTTTTCTGCCGCATCGCCCGCGAGCCAGCTCATGAACCGCCCTAACCCCCATCCCCCTCCCACCACCGTCCTTAAATTCACCCCCTTCTCCCACTCTTGAATGTATACGCGGGTGTATCCATCCGCCATCCTCCCCTTTCACCTCAGCCAATCCTCGCGGTGCGGCCTCGTAGGGAGGGGGGGGGAGAGTTAGAGGAGAGTCTGAATTTTAATAAGCGGGCGAGCGGGAGGACGCAAAAAGGAAGCCACCGCAGCTGAGAGGGAGAGCATCCGTGAGAAGTTGATGTTCTTATTATTATCATGGGTTACTTTTGTAACATTCGCCTCCGAGTCCACGGCAAACATCAGGTTTCATTGCCTTCACAATGGCCGAGGACTCGAGCGGGGTCGGGCAGTTTTCGCAGCCATGTCCGATACCCATCGTATAAGTGGATACGCTGCGGCCGGGTCATACGTACGGAGTGGACGGAGTGATCTAACGATGACGGCCTTCTGTATGCGAGCCGCAAGTGATTCCGCCTGTTCCACGACGGACGGAATACACTTGATGCTCTCTGCCAGTGATCCCTTTACTCCACAGTGCACTTCTATAAAGGAGACAACCAGTTTAACAAATTATCCGGGGTGCAGATAATGAAACTAAAAAAGCTGGTCTTGTCATTTCGTCCGTTTTTTGCATCTTTTGCATTTTTGCTTCAACTGGGACCGAAAACTCATTTACGAACATGGAGCGCGAGAGATGGTCGAGGATAAGGATATTAGGATTGGACCTCCAACCTATGCCAGGCCTGATGGCGGGAAAGAGATGTTCTGGGAATAATAGATGTGGTCTTTCTCTTAGTCTCTCTACGGTTGAAGAAGGGCTGTGGAGACCGAATTGTCCACAGTAAGGCCCTTCATTTTTTTTTTCAACCGCATTTTATTACCCCTTGTCCAGTTTTTCTTATATTTAATGTTTTTGATGTTGGTTGATTTTGTTTTTTAATGTTGTGGTTGAATTTGGATCAGGAAATTCTTAGGAGGAGGAATATTAGGAGTCTGAAAAACAGGAGGGCGTGTATGAAGCAGTGTATGGGGGTAGATGAGGCGAAAGAGGTTTGCAAAGATAGGTCAGTATGGAGGAAATTTTTGAAGCAGAGTTAGATGTACAATTATGTATTTTTGAGTGAAAGTTTGTGGCTGTGCCAACTCCAGAAGGAAACGGCGTGATTGAATGCATATGTATGGATGTAATGTTTTTGGTGAGTTAGCAAAAATTTCTTTCAATGTGTGGGTGTTTTTAATGCTCATTAAATTCTATTAGAGGTGTAAAGAAGGCGAGTAAAATAAATAATTGGTTTAGCCTAACCTTGAAACTCAGAGTTTACGAGGTAAACATATGCATTTTTCATTGAATATTCATTCATAAATGGCATATTTTTCTTAAATCACAGATATATCGTAGCTAAATTTAAGATCAAATGTAATAATCATGTTTGGATAATCAGAACAGTTGTAAGAATACCACTGCAGCAGTACTGACAATGAGTGTAAAACACACCCGATTCACCATCTTGTTTACCTGGTTTTGATAACCTACGTATCAAAACTTTCCAAGGATTTCTTTCAATAATTATCATATATAATTGTACGCATCCATGATCGCTTTTAAATGAAGATCGTAGGCATTCATGTGGTTAGTATTGATGTTATATTTAATCCAATTTGAATTCTACATGGAGGAAGTTCCGTAGTTTTTTTTTCTTACCGGAGTATTGAACTCGAGTCCTAAATGTATTGCTTTAGAACCTATACAACATATTTTTTTTCAATTAATTCACAATTCTCCATCAGAGAGTAAGAATGAGAGAAATTGATTGCAAAAGATAAATTTTCTAGAAATATGGCCTCACTTTGGTGCAAGAACCAAACTCATAACTGAATTACTTCATATGCTAATGAATGATAGAACTACTATGCGGATAGAAGTTCTACGCGGATATTTTTCTTTTTCCTATATAATCCTACTTTTAGATAAACTAATAACTGTCCACGAACCAGTGACAAAATAAGAATTTTTTTTATTTTTTCCTGACTTGATTGGTAACTATAAATCTCCCCTGAAAATTTTAACATCCTTGTTCGATTATTAATGCGTAGCATGATTAGTAATGTTTTTATCGATGAGTGAGCGAGTCCGTGAATCAGTTGTGTAGCTTTATAACTCTAATATATAGCTAGCAAAAAGGTTCTTGCAGATTGCAAGCGAGGATTAAATGTAAGATAGTGATTTGTATGATATAAAACGTGAGTGAAAATGCAGTTGGAGTCATAGTTACAGTTAGAGCCATGAAAAGACATAATGTTGAACGCAAAAGGCTAAGAAAAGTTTTGTTTTTCCCGATCTGAATCACAAGTTCCATAAATCATTAATGATCCTTCTTTAGTTGTAGGTGAAAGCTCGTGATATTTCTTCTCCATTCTACAAACGGATTATTCTACAAACGAATAACTATGTTTTGTGATAAAGTAATGTATTAACGTTTCAGTATTAAAACAAAATAAATACAAAAACTGCTGAATTTAATATCAATACATCTACTGCCCAGCTATCATCTGTTACACCATACTCGTTAATATAACTTACATATATATATATATATATATATATATATATATATATATATATATATATAGAATAAAAATGGAATGTTATTTGAGTTGGGATAGTTGGAGATCAGCGTGTTACCTGAAGTACTCGGTTTGAGGAAAGAATGATTGCTATTTTGTAGAAGCTTTAATCGTATCCATCTGCTAAATGCTCTGTAAAAAACGAAGCCAAAAAATACTGAGAATGAATAAGGGTAAAATATATTACTCTAACAATTAAAATGAAAGAACAAAGCCGTAAATTTACTAGGATAAACATCCTTCTCCTCTTATAAAAGACAATGAATTTATCGTAGAAAAATCACAAAATATCGTAACAAAAATTGCGCACCAATTTCATTCGTATAGGAGATAGAACATACCTAACAAATATCCTTTCTTCATATCCACTAGGCTATGTAATGCAGGTGCAGTATCTTTAGAAAATCAATAAAATCAGTCATAAAAACGTATCATCATACTTTGTACTGCCAAAGAGCCACGATGATATCATATTTAGTCATGGCAATCTTTATCTACCATTTCCTTTCGTTATCACAATTGTCAAATGAGAGAATTTAAGTATCATGCGGTTTTAAATAATATTTATTTGCCATTGGTACCTCTTTAAAACTGATATACTCTTACAGTTGTTAAGGTTAAAACCGAATATCTGGGGCCACATCTCAGGTAGTCTCAAGTAGGGTCAATTATAAAACTTAAATACATTTTATCAAAAATAAAACAACCCAGTATTCTGTTTCATTAACTCTTTTCGCAATTATTTTTCGTTTTACCGCTTGCAACAGGTGTGCGATGGTATAAAAAACATCATAAGAATTTCATAATGCATTGTAAATTGTAAAAGACCATGGAATTTTGATCTTAAAAGTCGTTAAACTTAGTATCGCGAAACTTAAATTCCATTAAATATTGCCTAAAATGCCAGCGTAGCGAATTCCAAGCCTTAGTGACGATTCGGAAGTTCCTTTGACGGACTTGAAAAACAAATCTCTCAATCTGCATATATTTTTCACGAAATGTTCGAAATATTGAGTTATTCAATTGGCAGAGAGGAAAAGATTAAACATTAAAAATTTCAAAGCATCATTATGGTACAAGTATCACACTCCTTACTCAGTTTATTCCTATTTCAATGAATGAAAGAAAAATGTTCTACGCAGGGATATTTCATTTTCCTCGTTTAATTCCAGTATCAACAAGGCTTATCTAAGCTGAAATCATGCTCAAAATATCGGTATCATCGATTTTTCATAGCTAACTCAAATGAAAATTATTAACCTTCCCTGAAAATATCAACCTCCTATCCCAATTAGAAATTCCCTGGAATTTGAATGAATGAGTGATTGAGTCAGTCAGTTTTTAGCTTTACATACTGTTTCGTAAATCGCGCATTTGAGGGGTTCGGCTGGCTGCCGCTGGAAGGCGCAGGTTGACTGGTAATATGTGCACACAAAAATCTAGTTGGTTAGTGGCAGTGATTAGAGATGGGCAACATCGTTCAATACAATGACAGAGTCTTGAATCGGTCGTTCAATCTAAAGAATCGATTCTTGGATCTCGTTCTCGTTCAATTTTTTTCATTATAGTGGTTCATTGAAATAAATTTTAACTTTAATTTAAACATAAAGTGAAACCTGTATTTAGCGGCCAACAGCAGGCCTTTGAAATAACTCCCGCAAGAGATAATGTGTCCGCTGATTGGAGGTAAAATTTTAATTGATAATATCATAAATTCATTTTCCGAAAATTTTTATCGCATACAGATGAGACCGCCCTAGTGAGGTGGCCTCTGAGGCAGGTTTCACTATGCAGTGCTTCTGTAAGCATGCCTTAAAAACTACTGCTGACGAGAAAAAGTATATTCGTTGCTGAAACATGTACGACTTCTAAAAATGGTGAAAACCCTACAAAAAAGTTAGTCATATCACTCGCTATAAAAAATGGTATACACCGCCGAAAATAACCGAGAAATCGAGTCTTTTAATTATACACCATCTTTTTGAGTGTGTAAGAAATGCATCGAAGTATATAAAAAATGGAGGAGCTAAATACTGCTAATGCAAGTTTGGGTTGATGAAGTACAGCGCGTTCATCGAAATATTCGTAGGCTACTGTTCCTGAAAGTTGCGGAAGCATACGCCTAAAATGCAGCGAAAATCTTTTGGAACATTTTTTCAATGCTATTCTTTTGAAAAAGTTTCTGCTCCGTCATTAATGGAACAAACACAAAAATGTTAAAAAAATATTTCTGGTAAAATTTATAATTTTGATTAAATATTTGCCTCAGTAGGTTTGCAGATAAAGGAATTATGAATTTATTTATTCAAAGATCGAGGAAATTTTTTAGAAGTTTGCGAACAAACGCAAGTGGACAAGATTTTAATAGTCAAGAATTCATTATTCCACTGCGATCACTAATTCCTTGAGTATTTATTGATGCTCGGGCCAGCGACTCCTCAAGGAATCACTGAATCCGAGTCCTCATCTGAATCTGAGTCCTAATCTGAATCCGAGTCCTCAACTGAATCTGAATCCGAATCCTAATCTGAATCCGAGTCCTCAACTGAATCTGAATCCTAATCTGAATCCGAGTCCTCAACTGAATCTGAATCCGAGTCCTCAACTGAATCTGAATCCGAGTCCTTAACTGAATCTGAATCCGAATCCTAATCTGAATCCGAGTCCTTAAGTGAATCTGAATCCTAATCCGAATCTGACTCCTCGAGGACTCATGAGTCCTCCCTCTCCGCGGGCTCTACGAGAACACAGGTCCCCCTCCCTCAGACTTCAAATTTCAAGAGTGGGGGGACTCGTTTCTTCCTGTCGTTCACTTGATTCTCTGCTTTGCCGAGTGGTGCGCCCATTTCCATTCCCAAACTTCCAAGGGTGGGGGGACTCGTGGCCTCGCCTGTCAGTTAGTTCCCATCTTTGCCGGGTGTTGCGCCTATTTTCATTACGATTCGTAAGGAACGACGGTTCATTGCCGCGAACGACTCCGTTCGTCAACTCACTTCAAAGAGTCGTTCGAATTGATTCGTTCGTTCGCGACCGACCCATCTCTAGCAGTGATTGATGTAAACCACTCGTGGCCGCCAAACCCCACACGTGTTCTCCCATAGTGTGTGTTCCCGTGAACACCCTTCACCTATGTGCAAGTGAACGTTCCCGGCCACCAAGAGGAAGGAAACCACCGGACTGGACTTGTTGCTTTTTCCCTATTTAAACAATTATATTTCACTATTTTCCTATCGTACCACAGTGAAGTCAAATTTAATATATTTACACCAGGGTTGAAATTCGCTATGAAAAAAATCATTTGACTTGACCGGGATTCGAACCCGGATCTCCCAATTGCCGGTCAGGTGTGTTAGCCAGTTGTTTGGAAATTTGTCAATTTCGTCGTTTTAATAACGACAATGTTGGGTTTATCCACCGCGACAGTGGCTTTATAAGCACGACTTCGTCTCATGTGCTACAATGTAGACTTGACGCCTGAACATCTAGTTCGCAGAAACCCCCCTCGAAATTCGCCTTGAAGGAAGATGGATTGGTGGTGTAACTGGCTAACACACCTGACCGGCAGGTGGAAGATTCGGGTTCGAATCTCGGTCAGATCAAATGATTTTTTCATGGCGAATTTCAACCCTGGTGTATATGCACCCGTGCGAGTGACTTCGTACCACATCATTTGCTACATGCAATGTTTGGATATTTAATATATTTTGTCCTTAGTGACTAAATCGATCATTTGTTTTAATCAATTATTTGATCATTCTCCGGTCCTTCGGAGCCTTTTATTCAATTTACTCACCATTTCTTGGTCCTTCGGGCCGGATCTATTTAAGATGCTATTCTAAAGATACATGTGACTAAATATTAAACTCAAGCTCTAGGTTAACAGTACCATTTGTTCTCATGGTTTTCCTCATTAACAACATTTTCAATATGTTATTTTGTGCACGTTAGTGTAATTTTTGTAATTCATCTCGTATTGCACTCGAATCCCTTTTATATATCTATCTAAGTGCATCGCAATATATAGTAACTGCATGCGCTCTCCGGTGGCAGTTAGTCGGGGCAATTTCTGACGTATTGAGAAACTCTCAGCCCGTTCGATTCTCTCAACGCCCTGAGTCTCCCTTACTCCTCCTGTTGCGTACATGTTCATCGCTCGCCGCCCGAAGCTCGTGCTGCCATCTCCAAGGTCGGCCTCTGCTCTCTACCCGTTCCGCGCACTCGCGCAGTATCTCTACAAACAGCTGTCTTTTAGTCTTCGCACACGTGAAAATCTATCTCTAAGCGTTACGTTGCTTTCTCTTGTCAATCAATGCTCATAAAAATTAGATTTGTTAAAATAAAAGATAATGTCGAACAACTTCTACCTCCTTCCGCTACTTGACTTCCCGAACAAAAAAG
Source organism: Ceriagrion tenellum (assembly GCA_963169105.1). NCBI lineage: Eukaryota > Metazoa > Arthropoda > Insecta > Odonata > Coenagrionidae > Ceriagrion > Ceriagrion tenellum. Next base: position 185,408,007 of record OY720632.1, on the reverse strand, counting down.
AGAAAAATTACGATCCTACCTATAGGAAGTGGAACAAAAGTATATTTATTTTCAGCAGATAGTAAAAGTTATGTGTAGGCGATAAAACTCCTGAAATCAATGATCAGGCTGTCGGACTCTATTCCGATGAGATGTCGGGTGACGTTAAGGAAGCAATTAGGATGCTACCGAGATGAGTAGAAGATGCAGATACTCGAAGTAATGCTGCTCCTCCAGCCGCTTCGCCGTTGTCCACTACGTTATTGATATGCCTCACTTCTCTTGAGAGGGTTGGATATATTTTTCGAATATATTAATAAAAAACAATTAATGAAAATGAATGTCTCTCGGAAATCGAAATATTTAAATATCTTATATCCTCACTCCGAGGCGAAGCCCTAAAAGTTTGTTAAGGGGCTGCCCATCTCCCCCAACAACTATAGAATTAACTGAACTGCTTCAGGCGTGACTTGGTGGAACTGCATATTGATGAAAATCAATAAACTTTGTATAGTCCGCACAAAAATGTTTAATACACCGACCAGGGTTTCATCTACACTGTAGACATCATCAAGGGTGAAAAATGACAAATAGCAAGCTCTTATATATGGGAAAATTTGGGGGGGGGAGTATAGGCGGGGAAGGAGGAATATATGGGGGAGGAAGATGTGGAAGGAGGGCAGAGAGTTAAGAAAATGCTGGTCAGGAAGAACTAGTTGTTAATGTCAAGGGCAGGGATCTTTGGAAAGAGGGAAAGCTATGGAGAGCAGTGGGAAATGAAACGGAAAAACAAATTCGTTTAAAAGGTTTAAACTATGGTCATTCGATGCTTCTTTTATCTCCAATTGTTCAAGAAAGTCAAAATTCCCTCCTTTTCCCTCCGTGTGGAGTACTTTAGGAGTGGAATTACTCTCATAGTCATTATCAATGAGGTTTTTGGCGAAACTGGATCTTGTGTCCGCTGTCAACCAGCACTTCTTATGTTCCTGTACACGGGTATTAATTGCCCGTCCACTTTGTCCAACGTATTTTGATGAACAATTGGGAGTGTTGAACTTTAGTATATAAATTCCACTCCGTTCACACTTATCAAACTTATCTTTGGAGTTACACAAGATTTTACCTATAGTTTTAGGGTTATAGAATGATAGATTTAATTTTTCCATCGGGAAAGCATTGGCAACTTAGTCGGAACGGTTACCCAAAAATGGAATTTTACACCACCGTTTGCATTGTTAGTCATGGCTAGCTGGGTGACAGCGGACACAAGATCGAGTTCCGCCAAACACCTCACTGAGAATGACCATCAGAGTGATTTCACTCCTGAAGTACTCCACACGGAAGAAAAAGGAGGGAAGTTAGACTTCCTTGAACATATGGAGATAAAAGAAGCATCAAAAGACCATAGTGTAAACCTTTTAAACGACTTTCTTTTTCCATTTCATTTCTGTCCCTTCCAGGTTAAGATTCATTCTCTGAAACGAGAGCAATTAATCAAGGCATATTTGTGTATATCTGTTGGTTTCTCGGCCAAAGCTCTTCACATAGAAGTTGTCAATGGACTCTTAATAAATGCCTTTATCGATGCACTGACTCGTATGTCTCTAGAAGAGAACTGTGCACCGATTTGTACTCTGATTGTGAAACAAATTTTAAGAGAGGTTCAAGTAAATTAGCTGTAGTAATGAAGAAGACTTTTTCATCAAAGGACTTCCAGCATAAAATTACTCATTTTACACGAAAGTGCTCGATAAATTTTCATTTGTTTCCTCCGACATCCCCACACCAGGGAGGTTTATGGGAAAGTGCACCTTGTCAGCGTAATAGGAAAAGAAATTCTGACATTAGAAGGATTTATAACTCTCTCGACAAAAGTCGAAGCAATGTTGAATATACGCCCACTGACACCGCTGTCAATGGACCCCTCCGAAACTTCAGCTTTTACCCCTGGCCATATTCTAATAGGAAGCTCCTTATTAGCTGTTCCGGAAGAAGATACTAAAAATGCTCCCCTAAATCGGCTTTCTCGATCGCAGATGCTACAAAGCCTATCCCATCGCAGCGGGAAGCGCTGGAATCAAGAATATCTTCACACCCTTCAACAGCCATCGAAACGGACCTTACGCGGAAAGGGTTTGAAGACAGGAAATTTGGTGCTGATCCACAACCTTCAAACTCCGCCCCTGCGCTGGTGCCTCGCCCGCATAACTGACTCCTTACCGGAAAAGGATGGCATCGTTCGTGTGGTGCAACTGCGTATGCAAGACAGTGCCATTTTCCGCCCTGCTACAAAATTATTCCCCCTTCCTCTATCTTAGTCAAAACCTCACCTTATTCCCTTGTCAATTTATTGGTCCAAATGGATCAAGAGGGTCGACATTTTTCGTAAATCGCGCATTTGACTGACTGCCACTGGGAGGTGCAGGTTGACTGGTAAAATTTTCACACAAAAATCTAGTTTGTAGGCAGCAGTGATTGCTGTAAGCCGCTCGTGGCCGCCAAACCCCTCACGAGTTCTCCCATAGTGTGTGCTCCGGTGAACACCCATTCCCCTGTGTGCAAGTGAATTTTCATGGCCACCAAGAGGAAGGAAAACACCGGAATGGAGTTGTTGAGTTTTCCCTATTTTAACACTTATATTTCATTATTTTCCTTTTGTACGACAGTGAATTATAATTTAATATATTTTGTTCTTTGTGATAACACCGATCATTTGTTTTCAAGGATCATTTGATCATTCTGTGGTCCTTTGGAGCCTTTTGTACCAACTCAATATCCTCACCGCATGTAGTAACTAGAAAATGGGCCTTTCAGTTTGCTAGCAAGATAGTTAATGCATTATATTGCAGTGTAAATCTTTAAAAGCTAAGGAATGATTCAGTTAGAGGCTATGAAAATTATTTAATTTGCGCGCAATAGGCGCGAAAAGAAAAGATTAAGTGATCTAATGTTGAAGTATTTGATCTGTTAGAGATATCAATATTTATATTGTCATTGTGCATCTAGTCTGGAGGTTTTTCTCCCCCTATGCAAATGCCACTAAGCAACTGCGAGTTACTATATTTGTGATTGAATAAATTAATCAAATTATTTTAGTAAAATTAAATTAACAAATACCAGAGCAACACATTATATCATAATTCTTACACCATATAAATCATCTATCACATTTTGCTGGTGTATGCGCCATTCATATGATAGCAAGATAAGTTAAAAATAAGAATGTAACATGAAGGGGGAAGACACACACACATAGCTAAGCAAAAGAATCAAATGGTCCCTCACGCAAATATTCCGTTGAGAACGTAGCCAAAATAATAATAAAGATTATTAAGATTGTAAAAACAAAAGCTATATAAGCCAAGAATAAATAGAAACTTTAAATTTACTCAGGTTAACTCCTGTTTTCTTTTTATATAAGAATCACGGATATATAATATCAAAACAACGAACAATCAAAACGAATAGTAAAAATGTACCGATTGTATGCGCTTAGGAGATGATATAAGGAAAATTAGAATCGTGCTAGGTGGTTAGAAAATGTGCATGAATACCTAAACCCCTATAGTACTTCAATTGAGAAAACACCCCATATGACATTTATGTCATTTTTATTCCGAAGTTCCGAAGAAATACGTTTCAAAGTGTAACAAATAATTTGCTATAAGTTGCCCTTTGAGATCGTATTTTTGGTCCCTTGTATGCACTATACCCCGAGGGATCATGGCATAGAAATCTCCAAATATCTTTACATTCTTGAGCAATTGACAGGTAAAAGCTTCGATGAATAATCACAAACAATTGATAAATTCCAAAACTAAAATTTATATTGCGAACAAGGTTTGGCTAATAACGCCCTCATCTTGTTACTACTCTTCAGTGACGATGCTGTTACAAGGGAAACCTAGGTCGTTACAAGTAAAAGACTAGTGGACTTTAATGCAGAATTCTGGTAATACAGAATGACAGTTTCTGCTGCTGTGCCCGTATCAGGTACACTGAGGTACATCGTTTTTTGACCAAATAAAAGTGAAAAAGATAGCATGGGGTTCGGGAAGAACTATTTGGTGGAGGGTGAACTACTGAGTGGTACGCTGGTGTGTCATATGGGTTGGGAGATAAGAAATTAAGGAAAGTCATGCCCTTTAAATGGAAACGGGAAGGCCGACCATGCATGACTTAAATGACTCCTATGACCCAACTTTATTAGATAACTGGCGTCCTATGATGGCATGATAGTAGCATTATTCCGTCTTACCTTTTTAACACTTTCCTCTCCGACTATCGTATATTTGTTCAAAGTCGTACACTTCAGTGCACCTGATGATGGCAATACAGTTAAAACCGATCGTACATTCAGTAATTAATGGTGGAGGTAAATATTTTTGTATTTCTACAATGCAGAGCTTCCATCAATAAGACCTTAAGCATTTGGCATAAAATAAATGTTATTGAGATGGATGGCAGCTACTCACTGCATCGGAAATCCATTAATCAATCCTGCGCAGAGTAGATGAAACTACTGGTTAATATTTATACTAAAATTCAAAAATAAAACCAAAATAGTTTTTAATTTCTGTGCAGAATATTTAGTTTGCTAGTGGGATAGATTGTATTCCATGCGGCCATGTTTTTATTTCATACCATGTCCATCTCTTGATGGTGATATGCTATGAGAAACCCATATAAATTGATTTCATTTAAAATTAAAGTTTTTATTTATAATCATGACAATTTTCATTCAATCAAATTATTCTACCCTAAATATACATTCCTATGCTAAAATCTATGATGAAACGTCATTGTTCATCAAATGAGTTTCTTTCCTGATGAACGTTATAGCAAAATACGTAATACGTTTTTCCAAGAGATGCGGTTTCATGCGATGCGTATTCAAGCTCTCGCCTTTTTTACTCAGTATGAGAAGGATGAGATGATTCTTATGGTGAATCCCACGCATATCATGTCACAGCGGGAGATTAAAAATGAGAATTGCTGCTTTTTTCATCAAATAGCCGTCATCAGGTCTAGGGCAATTTGGATCTCAAATCTAGGCTCAAGTGAAACATACAAATCAGCTCCTACCTCTGACACGTGAATTCATTTAGCTACTTTTCATTAATACCTTTGCCATGAAACCAGGAAGGATGTTTTCATTTACATTATGTAAATAATGCTTTTCAACCGAGGGACCGCGGGTCCAAATTTGGTACATCGTTCAAACTTATGTGGCCTCACGGTTTTCCTGGTTGTTTTCATTACATTCATGCCATTTGATAGCAAGATAAACAAAACATTTTCAAAGAACTACGTAAATAGCAGTGCAGTAACTTTAAAGAAGTCAGTAGCGACTGTTCTCACAATTGAGTGAAATTCACATTGGAAAATTCATTCGCCTGGACAGCGAATTGAACCCAGGTCCCTCGATTTCACGCCAAGTACTCAAATAAATGTGAATTTCCACTGGGAATTTTCACTGTGAATTTCACACAATTGCAATAAACAGTAGAAAAATATACCTTAATTATATAGAAGTTTGTAATTGAAAGCATATGCAGCAAAATGAAATGGAAAATCGAAATGTGGTATATTTGTTTCAAATTTACGAAGTCGTCAAGTTCTTTCGTCTCATAGAAATTTTGTATTCCGGGCCAAAAATGAATCTGCTGGTATTTTATGAACATTTTCAAGTTGATGAAAGAATTGACGAAAAGTAATTTGCTCTACAATCTGGAATAAATTGGCGATATTATTTTCCAAACTTACGATCGTTTATGGAAGTGATGAGTAATTCTAAGGATGAGAGTTACTTTACTCGTACAGAGGGTAAAATGAACCTTTTGTTGCTGAAAGTTTCCTGTAGAGTAATGTTTGCACTATCCAATGTACGAAAATAAAAGATATGACATGATGATAATATAAATTAAAATATAATATCATTTTTTTACAAAACTAAAAAATATATCTTTGATAAACACTTGAACTAGCAGTGTGGTATCAAATTCAAATAACGTTCAATTTCCGAGAAAAGTTACTTCCAAGGATAAAAGTGGTGTCTTTACAAATTTAACATCATCAGTTACAGTATGTCTATCTAGAGTTGCAGCTCGAGTATAGAAAACTCTTTATATATAATTACAATAACGCATGACCATAAATAAATCATTTCTTCGCCAGAAGTATGCTAAATTATTTTAAAAGCGATCCAAATTTTTAAAAATTAATGATTTCATAAAGGTGAATGCAACTTATTTAAGAATATTCTTTCAGGAATACGAAGAGAAAATAATTTTTGTTTATTCTTAGCTTTCACGTGATAATTAGATTGGATTGGATATTTGGGGAGGCGACCGACAGCTATGGTCATTTGCGCCATAGAGGACAGGTAAGGGAGAAAGGGTGGATCGAAACCCGGCGTCGACATTAGCCTGCTCTTAACGGAAGGCGCCAATTACACCACGGTTTAACATCTCATCCGGCAGACGGAGTAATGTACTTGTAGTGCCCTCCATAAGACACTCAAGTAGGGATCGGGTTTCCTCTTAAACACTTTTCTCCTCTGCAGGGATTTGAACCCTGGCCCTCCGTATGGTTAGCCAGCACTCTAGCCACCACACCAACCCAATCCCCACGTGATAATATTTATTAGCTTTTTGAGGGAGGTGGAGGAGGACGGGGAGGGCGTGTCGCTCAGATAGGCTGAATCTAGGCAAGAATGGGAGAAATAACGGATAAAGAGTAATCAGGTTATCAGTTACGGTGGCGAAGAAACAGAGAATCGACTGTTTCTTGGTGATTGCATACACTGAGCTGAGTCCGGTTTTGAGAAGTTTCATAAATATAAATTCTGTTAATGCCTAATAAATACTGTCCTTCATTTTAAAAATCTATTTTGCCAATTTGGTATAATAGTTGCCGATGATATGTCATCAAATGCTTTTGCTTTTATTTATTTATTAATAACTTTCTTTGCCTAAATAAGTGTTCTATAATGGATTTAAACTTATAAACTGAAATACACTGATGTTTTACATTAGGAAGAATCAGCTAATAACACTAATGATTAATTCTTTTATAACACTAAAAATGAATTATTAAAAACTTCTAGATCAATTCAACTGTAAATCTTTTTGGGTCTCTCTACTTCAGTATCTAGTAAAAAATACTGATGTAAGGCATTTTCTTAAACATGTATTTGCGAACACTAAAGAGATTCTGTTGAAAAAGAAATCAGCACGCACTTAGCTCCTGGTAAACCCTCATAATGGACGTAAGGCTTGGGACTTTTGGGTTTGGGACTCTTTTCCACTCAGCCAATAAACAATTGATTATAATAATTATGAAATGAAATATTTTATGTTATGGTTACTTTAAATTCTTATAGCTTATGCTGTGGTCGTGCATGGGAGAGAAGGAAAGGAAATAATTTTATAGAGTGGTTGTACTCCAAACACGTTTTGTAACCCTATTTAAAATATTCTAGTGATTATTTTTGTTTCTTCCTGGTGGTTTTTTAACGAACTGGGTTAGTGTAAGATTGCTCCAGTAAGTTCATTGCACTTATTTTTTTCAAGTCTTTATCGATTAATTTATCTAATGAAACCTTCTAATTTCATTTTTAACCGTCCATTTACTGCCATGTATTTGAGAATTTTCAAATATTTATAAAATTTTGGTATTAATCTTTTAAAATGTTGAAATTAATATGAATGGACTCAAGGTGGAGTAAAAAAATATATCCATTGATACTCCGTTACGGAAATTGAATCACAAAGTGTGCGAGCCGGAATAATATACTGGATTTCAAACTTTAGTCCCTTCGCTTTTCAAAAAGGAATTTTTTCACTGATGGCATGCATAAGCCCCTCAAGTCCAAAGTTCAGTGACGAAATTTTCCGATTTATCCACGAATATATTTTCGCCGACCACTTTTGATCAGTACGAGACGTCAACAGTAGCGCCGTTCCATTGAAATTACCACGCTTTACTTAAATGATCACAGAAATGAGCAAATAAAAAATGAGGCGACAAGATACATCCTTGTTTGTTTTTAATATCGTTCTCTCGGGAATTTCGAGCTTCTCATTAAAATATTTCTGAGAAATCGGCATGAATATTAAACATAAAACTTCTTTTTTGTTACTCGATCACGTCACGTTCAGTTTCCGTGAAAAATAACTTCCAAGAAGAAAATTTTGATGACCCTATCTCCGAGCAGACATGTTTTTCTATATATGTCCAGAGTATTCATAAAATAAAATAAATTTCCCAATGAACCGGAGAAATTTCTGCCGCTGTATTCAGGGCTCTGGTCCGTTAAGGTATTCCGAGCGAAATATTTTCCTAGTCATACTAGAGACCATATTTGAATTATACGTTTTAATTTCACCAGCTGTGGGACTCATCAATTAAAAATTGCATTATTAATGGTGCAATTATATAGTTTTATAAGACAGAAATTGTAAGTAATTAAATGAAAATATCTAAATAAGTCTTTAACTTCACTCATTTTTTTCGCGCGGTGCGTTTGAAACTCCTTCAAAACGGAAGGGTTTTTGTGATATCCAAGAATTTACTGCGATAACAATGTGATTAATTTTCAAATACAGTTGAGAAAACATACAAACTACACGCTGTTAGTTTTTTACGACATCTAAGTGTTATAAATATCTCATTTTGTAAATAATGTCTCCCTGGAGTACATACACTTACCATTTCCCACGTAAAAGGCCTGATATTTTTTGACAAATATCTCGGAAAGTAATGTGGTAAGGGGTTAACTTTTTTGTGTTATTAGAAGGATGAGAAATTTTTCTTTAAAATGAGACAAAATTCATTGATTTTTTTAAAGTAAAATGATATTTCGCTCAAACTACCTTAAATGTCCATTGGGATCTAGTCCGGTGCGCTCTCATTGGCTGCGGAGTCGAACGGTCTTGGACTGTTGAAAACCCTTTCAAAAGTAGAGGAAAGCGGATAGCGATTTTGAACGCCTCCCGTCAGCATCAGAGGGAAGCATTTATTTTCTTTGGCGATGATTTTATTTCCCTAAAAATTTATTACGTGATGAGTGCTGATCTGGCGTGTACAGCAACAGCAGAATGACGATATTTTTTCTTCATGGTCGCTCTCTAATGTCTTGAACATTAGGACCTGATGATGCCGACTGGAATGCCGGAAAAATGATCGTCCATTAAAATGCTGCAACGTGGGAAAAATCCGACAAAGTGTAATTTACTAGAATAACGCGGAAGCCTCCGTAACAGTTTTACAGCAAATGTTTTCGGCTAGCACATAGGGTGACTTTAACACTTGATCTGTGGAATAAATAATGTCACCAGCACTTATCGCGGACCACTACTGAGATAAAAATCGCATTTGCGTGAAAAATGGAATGAATGAAAAAACCAGCGGTAGGTATCCATAAAACCACCGACCATTATCAGATTGGGATAACTTATGAGGGCTCCTCACCTTCATGAGTTTCTTGCGCTCCTTCGTTCCATGCTGTTACCAGCGCTGCCTAGTGCGAATGTGCTTGGTATTTTGTCTCCCACGGCGTAAATTTGAAGGGTATCCTTGGCACACCTGCTCCTCTCTTGGCTCTACTCCAAAGTCTCTACTCAAAGTATTTCACCCGCGAAAGTAGGGGATATATCAAACAAACTGCGCATTCCCCACCGTTAAGACAATCGTCTGTATTTATGAGAATATCAGAGTGTTTCTGAAACTTTTGAGTGATAAATGTTGCAAATAAAAAAATTGAATTGCTATACTTTTCTCGGGAACACAATGTTATCAATTTATCAGTGAACATGCAGATAAAGTTCTTACTATTTCATTCAGCTGAGATGACGGCATCATAGCTCTCAAAATCTGAGCTCTTACTGAGGTATTTTATTTTAGTTCTTTATTTATTGGATGTCTTTGAAAAATTTCCCTTCTTGGAGTGTTTCCCATTATAAAATTATGTCTTACGTGCTTTTTTACGTAAGACATCACTTTATGAAAGGAAATATACGACAAAACAAACATATAGTATGAAATATGTTTGTTTTGTTGTGTTTGTGTTCAACCACATTTCCTTACTTACACCCTCTATCTAAAGAAAAAGAATAAATATAATAAAATTTGTCGCCGAGATGACAAGCACCCTTTAATAAAGGGGTTATCATCGATCTTTAAATTTATGAGTCGAATTTGGCGTATAATATTGAAGAATTACCTAAATAGGTCTCCGAGAAGAAGTTATAAGTCAGCATAGCAGTTGATAATTAAGGATAAGGATAATAAGCTGCTACAGCACAACTACAAAATAAGATGAATAGGATGAAAGAAACAACCCTAGCAACGTAAAAAACAACAGCAACGACCTGGCTGGCGACCAAAGGAAACTTCACGAGCGACCATAATGCGTCGATGTTAAAACAGACTGCTGAAAGAATGTATTCAAATAATGTCTTCGATTGGAGAAATTATCCATAAAGGTTTCAAATTTAAAAAAGGTGGAAACAGTTCTAATAGGAAAACTTAAGCTGGAATACACTGGTGTACCGTAGGGAAAAATTTTCAAATACCTCTTTGCGATAATATATGTGCAGAATTTGTGGTTAAGGTATCCGAATCAGGTTACAGGATATATATTTTCTCCGAAATTCCACTTAGTTTGAATAGTTGGTGAAAATTCCGTACTACTTAATGAATTTAACGATCGAAATACTCCCGCAGCTCGGCACATATCTCTTGATTCGGGTCACGGAAGTCTCTACCCAACCTCAATGTTCTGCTGGTGAAAATCGTCCAAGGACTGAAGACATCAAAGCCGCTCTAACGTGGAGAATGCCTATTTCGTCTTTAACCGAGTGAGCACCGCCACTGTGAGGTCGGTCCCTTTCAGTCACAGTTTCCGGATGCCGGAATGATAATGCCGAACCCTTGAAAATAGTTTCCTGACTACTAGTAAAATAGGGTGCGCCCTCTCCCCCTTTCAAACTCACCCCACACACCCTCCCACTTCGCCTACCCTGTCTTCATTTCCGCCCCCTTACGAACGCTTTGTTCCCGTTGATACAGGAATGGCCTGGTCGCGTTTCCATCCCCATTGTCAGCAGCGGAGTGTGCCTGGATCCCCACCCCCGTCTTTATCATTTGATTGGCTCTTTGTGTCGGAAGGACTTTGTGTAGGGGCTCGGCAATGGCGGCACGGGGAGCGGAAGTGGAAAGACCAGAGCTCGAAGTGCTCCTCTTATAGGCCGGCGACGAGTGGAGGAAATATTGGCATCAATTTTAGGAGAGTCTAGTTTACTGAGCCGAAATTGATAATTAAGACTTAATTCCGGTAAAGCCAAAAAATCATCTTGAAGGAAATTGATAGAATGCTGGGATACTCATTATTAAATTAATTTTGGAATGAGCCTTAGCCCTTTTCTTCTTATTTTGTTTTAAATACATTCCAATGTAGATTTTTCATTACTTTTATGTTAAACAAAACATAAACGTATTTATTTCACTGCAAAAAGTACACACCAACATACATACTAAAACATTGAAATGTAGCACCCCAGAAGATAAATTCTTGTGCAGGGGAAAGCCATTCGATGAAAGTATGGCATTGATCGGAAGTACATTTTTTCAGCATCAGAGTAGAACAAAAATAGCTCTTTAATGAATCATCAAAATGACATGTGTCCATATATTTCGAGTAAAAGTAGGTGCACAACCTTAATAAATAGATACAAAATAAAATAGGAATACAATAATAGTGAATCATTCATGAGCATAATATATTCAAATGATAAATCTCTTTAATGAATTTATAGAAAAATAGAATAGTTTTAAAAATGAACATAATCAGTGAAAATCTTGTCTTAAAAAGAAACTCCAGTGATTTTCTGAAAGAGAAATTCAATATCCTTATGACGAAACAACCAGCCTCTCAATTTATTAGTAAAGGCAGCTTGACTGTTACAACAGTGTAATACTTTCCGTTTTTTACGAGAACGATCGCTTTAACTATTGTGTAGTTTATGATACCACAACGGAGAATGGTGGTTCACTTGAAAAAATAACATGATCAATTGTTTTAAACGATCAGTAATGGATGAATTTGTCTTCGTTGGTCGTCGGTTTAAGAGAGGTGGCAAGGAGTCCGCCAATGACTAAACTCGCCATATGAGGGAATTAGCTCTTAAGGCATCTCACTTTCAAGTATTTCTAAAAGTGAGACCTAGTTGAAAACTAAACGTATGTTTTATGTTCCATGGCTATATGTAGCCGTATCACTAAATGTAATATGGAGCATAGGAAGAGACTTATAATATATACGATGTGTTATCACCTTACTTACTGCAAAAAAGTTTTGTTGAATTTCCGGTAAATGTACTGTCTTCAAGGAAAAAGCGCAAATATTATTTGTTTGCATTTAAAGATTCCACGAGAATATCAATCGTTATAGCTGAGCACTTTCTGTTTACTAAATTCGAACCTGAGCCAAATAATCAAACTTACGTTGGATGTATAAGAACTCTCCAGTAGCCATATTTTCATTAATAAAAGATGCATTATCTTCAATAAAATTTTAGTTTGTACTCCGTGAAAAATTACAAATGAACGATAATTTAAATAAAAAGAATGAGTCTTATGATTTCGTCCGATGGATGGAGTTTTAACACGATGAGAAATCTCCATGAAGAATTTTAACTGTAAATATACCTGTTTAAATTTATTTCCATGGTAAAAAACTTTAAATGTATATTGAATCATGTGGTTAATACTATAGTTATCTGATAGCACATTAAATAAAAAAAAATTATTTCAATCATTTCTCTTGTTTTTGTCCCTAGATATCATTTAATTTCTGATTTGACGATCATGTTTCATTTCAGTTCTTTTGGTTGCAGTATAGCAATGATGACAATATTATCCCTTATTGTGGTCTCAGAATAAGGAGTTTTCGAGCAGAATGGACTGATAATAAAAGATAGAAGTTAGATTCTCAAAGGTTGTTAAAAATTCAAGCTCAATGCCTCGAAGTGATGCCGTTTATTGTAAATTATCCCACTCTGCACTAGCTTTTATTCGAATGGTGTATGAGGAGACTTCAATAGTCGATTAAAAGCTGCATCTCAGACGGAAAAATTTCCAACTCCAAACCAACCACTGCATTTGCATTTGAGAACGCCTTCATTCATCAAATGAACGGGCAATATATTACGCTATTGAATCTCTTTCACAAATGTAACTAAAAATGATAAGTCGAATTACTGCAGGTTTACTCACTGGCCAGCAAATTTCAAAAGGTAATCAGGGAAAATTTTTATTTCGCTTAATTACCTTCTATATGGTTGACATGTATTTCTTGAGAGGAAGTCATAGCGCAAATCTGTATTGAAAGGATATGTAATACACTCCCTTAATTATCTAAAACGTGAGAGCGTTGTATAGATGCGGAGAGTGACAACAGATAAGAGGGGAATACTCAGTTCACTCATTTTGCTCAATAAGCTGTTGGAAAGTGTGGATATGTTAACTTTTGCCTAAGGGTTTAGATTCAGCGATAGGTTGTCAAAGCACACTTTTATATGATAGTGGTCTTAATTCTTAGCTGCATTTATTGTACATAGAATGAAAAATAAAGTCGCGTGAGGTAAATCTTATGGAATGACTAAAATTTTCTCCAACATTGTATTAATAATGCCATCCATATATTGAAATATATACTCGCTAAATTGCCTTTTACGTCCCAGTAATGGTTTCCACATTGGAGTGGAGAGGCTAGGAACATGTGGTCAGTAATACTGGCAACTTATTTGATATTCAGAGAACTTTTGGTAAAAAGGTGGTTGCCAGAAAGATTTTAGGTTTACAAATATTGACACAATTAAGTTATTGAAGTTTTTATGTAATATATTTGTCAAAATATTTGTACTATTTTTCTTAAAAGTTGAAAATGAATGTAAAAATGGAGAGACATTTGGTGGAGCTTTTGAGGAGGAGGAAAGAAGTAACTACATCCAAAGTTGCATGCAGTTACCGGTTGTTTGCAATTTTGCTTCCTATTTAATGGCTTAAAAATCAAGATCAAATCAAATATTTAATGGCTTAAAATTTTTTGTTGATGCTAGCATGGGATAAGTTGATGTAGAGCTCATATTATTGACTCATAATTCAGGACTACGGCTCAGAGAAATCAACTTTTTCCGATATTTCGGTCCTAATATTTTTTTAATGTCTTTGACTTTCCATCCATTTAAGAGGTATCAAAATAAAACAACTGCCTTATTCAATAATCTGGATGGCCCAGCGAGGTTTGCAAACTTCTGCTTCCATTTTCTTAAAAGTGGTCATACCGGTAACTGCATGCAACTTTGGATGCAGTTACTTCTCTCCTCTTCCATTGCCATATTTGGCACAAATGATTTATGGAACAATGAGATTCACGCTCCGGTGAAAAGACAAACGTATCTTATCTATGAGCAATGATTTCCCATTTTGAGTGTAATTAGTTGAAATTTAAGTCTTTCGATTTCATTTCGCTATGTCCTTTTATGCTTGAAAAAAGCTGCGGATGCCATGCGTCAAAAGGCAGCTTGAACATCATGAAATACAAAATATAAATAACCATAGCAAAAAACAACAAAGAGATTTTTACCATGGAATTTTACACGTGAAATATCTCTTCTTTTTGAAGCATCACCAAAGGCTTCGAAAAAGTTCCCGTGGTTCTGGCTCCAAGTAAACATGCAAGACACCGCACATTCCTTCGTTAGCTAGAAATGTTAACGATTCTCAACACAGTATCTGCTTCAAACCCTCCCCTACATGTGATAAAGGCAATCATTGGCCCTTTTTATCTATATGATATAAGATTATTAAGTCACAAAGGGTCAATTCACTGTAGGGGAGGGTCTTTGGAGGGGTGAGCCATTGGAGGGGAAGTAGAGTGGGAGGAAGCCATAAGAGGATACGGCCGTAAGCTTCAGCGCGATCGAAAGTCGTAAATCGGCCTTTGAGGGCTCAATATTTTCCACACTGTATCCCTAAAGCAGAACACTGGCCCTTAGTAATGGTCTCTGCTTCCGGATGAATGGTTCAAGAGACCGTCAAAGATAATTGTAGAGTTAAAGTATACTGACTTGGATGACAACGAAACTGAAAACTAAAGTGTTTTTTAAGATTTTGTGATATTCACAAAGGCCGCCATTTAGAACTAATTTATCACGTGATTCCCTTCATTTGACGATTTTGAACATGTATACTGATTGACTGCATTTCCATTAACTGCGCTACAATCTACGACAAGGATTTTCTTGACCTTCTAGAATTTTCTAAATATGATTTTGCGCCATGGAAACAGGTGTTGAAAAATGTAAATAGTCGTGAGGTTTTATGAGAGGTATATCACTCTGGAAACTCGTAGTAATCTCATTTTTAATTGTAGGTAAACCGTAGACTTTTGCTAAAACTATGATCATGGTAACCACTATAGTTTACCTCGGTAGGTATTAAAGAAAACTTGAACGATGTATTTTTCACACTTTATTTGGAAACCCTACCGGTTTCGACGCACTCGTGTCATTTTCAAGGGTAGAGCTCACGAGAGTGTCGAAACCGATAGGGTTTCCAAATAAAGTGTGAAAAGTACATGGTTCAAGTTTTATTTAATATGTCACTTTTTCACAAAGTATCGCCTTACTCGATCCAACTTATACCACAGTAGGAGCGTAGCACATAAATAATGATCACCTTTCCCCATTGCATGACAGAGGTCCCTTAATGCAACATATCCTGGGTTATCATAAACCGGCCATATATTTTGACGTCGTCCAGCAATGAATTATTATTTTATACCCCTGGCAACAAGTATTTTTAATTATCCAAATTTATTTTTTTTTGCTAAAAGTCTCCTTCTCTAATTAGGGTAGTTTGATTTGATACACTCGGAGCTCCATCGACATGGATATTTGCAACAATTTTCACCACTTGGCCGCCATAAATTCACTCATTGAGCGATAACTGTCTTAGTACGCTCAAGAATATCTGTGGATATGCGGCTCAAGTCGTCATTTCGAATACATATGCACTGTAAAGTCAACAAAAACGATGAACAGCATATGCTATGTCTATGGAAGGCTCAGTAAGGCAAACACATTAATGGTTGACTTTTTTGCGTACGAAGATCTGTATCGAAGGAAGATACCAATCGATTTTGAACTACCTGGTCGTTAACAACTTCTTTCTCTTCTACCATCACATCACTATGTAACCAAGAACTCAATTGCAATGGGCTGACAATTTAAAGAAATATACTTTGAAAAGTGCCAAAATTTGGTGATAATCAAATATAATTGGTTTGAATGATAAGCCCATTAGTTTAAAATGCTTGAAATGTGACACTTTTCCTTTGTTGATGATCGTATTTGCTGGAAAAATCAAGTTCCCCTCACCGCTAGCCCATACAAAATCACTCCACCGACGACAAAAATGCAATTGAGAGTCCTTATCAGACACTTTAAATCTAAACTATGCAATACACCCACAAAATGAGTTCTCATTCCCTCGTTTGCATCCCTGGGGGTAAGGAACAGATCGATTAAGTTGCGGCACAGAGATACAAATATTCGACTTACTTCGAGTGAATGGTTAATTTTACGCTAATAAGTTGGCAGTGTCCAAAAATACTTTTCTTTCCAAAAGCAGTTTTCCTCTTTTAATGAGCAGCACTCCTAATTGCTCGAAGACCATCGACTTCCAAGCTCAGAATATAAGTCCTTCAAATCATACTCCCTCACAATTATTTCTTTAGCCAATCACCGTCAAATTTTTAGGCAATGACTTGCAAAGTTTTTTTTTACCTCAGCTTCCTTCAAATTAATGCGCGTTGACGAGTACATCTTTGGATTCATATTTTTAATGAGTTCAGCTCTTGATTGCTCTCATTTACGAAAACGAGCACTTGGTATTTTGCCGCAGAAGTTTTTATTTGGCACCCAAAAGAACCTGAATATGACGCCAATGCGTTAAAAGTAGTCTCACTAAATTTAAAATTCCATGGAAAAATGCTAAGATCTCCTATTTATCAATGAACATGAATTCCCACGAAGTCATACCTGAATTAAATATTCCTGGATTATCCATTAGGTTTCTTCCCCATCGCTTTTACCTTCGATAACATACATTTTAGGAACTGATCATGCCAATATACATGAGTAAACTGATTATTCTACCGTTTTCTTGTACTTTTAAAGGCAATCAACTTTTCCAACCACTTAAAATTTATCTTCATTGCTTTTTCCATCTGTCTAATTATGCCAGCTTCATTTACATCCACCTGTTACCTTAAGCTTCATTCTTTCCGCTTTTTTGAGGGCCCATATCACTTACTTATGTAATAAAACTTGAAAAAAAAAGACTGCGGTGAACTTTTTCCCGGTCTCATATCCTTATGATAAGTAACTACTAAGTTCTTGTTTATACAAATTTGTGTTTCAAATGTATAGCTTTTTATCTATCTCTCTCTTATAATTACAGTTTAAAATGTTCCTTTGGAAGCAAACATTATTAAATAGCTTCCAAAATTTTGTTTTCCCTACTTATGTATATTGTTAGAGTTTTTAACCTTTTCCATTTGCTTCTCAGAGTCTGAGACTCTTGCTCTATCCTTTGGAACGAGGGAGCTTTGATTACTTCTGTCATTCAATGTCACTGATTTGAAATTTTCTTGTATTCTAATATTTGCTTTTACGATGAATAAACTGAATTGGCAAGTCGGTTAGGGACAGTCTTCTCTAATACCTAATTTTATTTTTTTTCCGACAACCACGTATCATGAACTTAAAGTCATATTTTTTGCATCTTTAATACATTTTAATTCACTCTTCTATTTAATCAAGGGCAAGTTTTTTATTTTATAATAATTGTCCCAAACGTCTCTTATCAAATGCTTTATGTAATCTAAAAAATGGGTCACGTGTGTCCTTCCAGAGATCTTTATGTTGGTAGGAAGGAGAAACCATACATTAACAGCAGCTGAATTAATTTTGATTCTCTAACCAGCAATCAGCCCATGATGGATGCATTCAAAGTTCAAGCACTTGAACCTGTTTTTCAATTATATTTATAGATTTTATCTCAAATATTTATTTCACCGGAGCTGAATTAATTTTATTGTCCAATATTTTTTCCATAATCCGTCCAGAATAAGAATTTATCTCGTAATAAAAAGTCATTCTAAATTGCATTGTGCTAATATTTAAACATCCAAATACGATATTCTCTAACTGTAGATTATCCTATCAATGGCTGAATGCATTGCTATTCTTCACAATATACCAGACATCGTTGTTCAGATAAATGCCCAAGCTTAATGTTATTAACAAGAAGCTCATCAGATATAGTTTAAGGAGGTGTTTTTTGCTTTAAGGGATTTCAATAATTCTTTAGTGCATGATTCATGTATCAATTTCAGCTTCACACATCTGTGAACTCCTGATACAGAAAAAAATATTCCATCCTATGGAGAAGAAGCCCTTTTCCATTGGAATTTTAGTCAAGTTTTGTTGGAATATATTAAATCATTGCCTCTAGTTTCCTTCAGTCTGTATTATTTAACGCATTTCATTGCTTATTTTTTATCATATAAACACTGCAATGACTATTTTATGTCGTTTTTCTGCCGTTCAATAAGTTGTACTCGGTAAATGATTTGTTTGCTTCCTTCCCTAAGTTTTCTCACCCAAATAATAGTTTTTCAACACAGTTTGTTAGTTTTGAGTGACAAAATGTAATTTATTGGTCTTCAAGGCCATCGTCTTCAGGCTACTTACATATATTACAGTGACGGACTTAGTCACTTAACAACGATGAACATGAGATTCAACAAAGTGAACCGATTAAAATAAAATACCGTCAAATAATGCTCAGGAAATAAATAAGGAAGGCATAAGTCCGTTTTTGGAAGGCATAAGTCTGTTTTTGAGCTTTGAAATCAATATTGCACTAATTTCGTCCTCTAAATAAAATAATATCGGGAAATTTTGTGATTGAATGCATGGTAAGTCT
This sequence comes from Ceriagrion tenellum, assembly GCA_963169105.1. Classification (NCBI taxonomy): domain Eukaryota; kingdom Metazoa; phylum Arthropoda; class Insecta; order Odonata; family Coenagrionidae; genus Ceriagrion; species Ceriagrion tenellum. The sequence goes on along the minus strand of OY720632.1, from coordinate 185,388,969 downwards.
TGGCACCTGATCTTTTTGACAGTCTTGCCAAGACATCTGAAAAAAAGCAGAAAAATGAAATGTATCCCACCGCTTTCCTTAAAGTTTGATTCGCCTTTACGAATAAAAATCCCAACTTTTTAATCATATCAATATTTTTTAGTGAGCCTACTCTTAGAAAAGAAGCAGTTATTGGAATTAACATCGCAATGTAATACTTTTAATCAACAATTACAAAGCCGGTGAACCAGTGTAAAAAGTAAACTCAGAAATGCAATTGAAGTGTCTTAGTGGTGACGGTATTTTTTTCTCGTGTGTTATCCTATTTCGACGTACCCCGCCTGTCCTGTCACTCACTCAACAAGTGGTTCACCTGATGCATTGCCCGGGCAACCGAGACAGCTGCGTACGTATCGTCTGCCAGCCATGTTATAGGGGCGTGCCCATAACATTATACTCTATGATAAAGGGACCAGATTCACTTTCTTATTATACAGGGTTTTTTCTTTTCTTATTAAGGATGAAAGTCAAAACATCACGCTTTTCAGCACCATGCACAATTGCTTAGCGTGGGGCAAAAATTTCCTGGGTATTCCCAAAAATTAGGTACATAGCATGATTAGCGTGGAAATTTTAAATTTGGACCAATAAGAGAAATTTGGCGTCAAAATATTACCTGACGAGTCAAAGATAGAATATAACTTAACGAATTACATATAATTTCATTTTTCTTTTTTACAGCCACAGCCATTGGAAAAAGAGTAACTGAGAACAATGCTAAGCATTTTTGGAATAGTTGTCGGGAGTCCACCACTGCGACGCTGGGACCTAAGGGGCGAATTTCTTTCACTAAGGATTTTTGATAACTTTCTTTTTTTTAAGAACATCTAAATTTTGCGGTCTTTAATATAGAGAGCATAAAATATCATTATTTGGATAATTGTTCAATTGAAAAATGTATCCTTTGCCACCGTTTTGTCAAATATGTAGAGACATCAGCAGAGCGTTGACTGACTCAGTAAGTTTAAAAAAAAAGAGTTCAAAAAGCAGCAGTGAGAATCAAGTAATTTTTTGTTAAATTTTAAAACTTCATTTATATTATTTTAGTATGAATTTTGCTATGCAAACTTATTAAGATCGTATTAAAATACTTAAGTATTTGAAAAATTGGCTAAAAACCCAAAATATAATATTCCTTTATACGATTTCAATTTATACAATTTATACGTTTATCAATAAGGTCGAGAAAAGAAGGATTATCATAGAATATGAATTATACAAATAAAACCTGAGAAAGTAATTTACCCTCTTCTACAGTTTTTAATTGTATGATGATGAGTTGATACTGCATCTATAATGAAGTTTTATTAATAGTGCTAGACCTTAATAGAACCCACAACTTTAGTAATAACTAGTGCACGTGAGGCTCGGGTTGGTGTGGTAGCTAGAGTACTCGCCTACCACTCGGGCGACCCGGGCTAAAATCCCTGCAGAGGAGGATGTTTTTCAAAGAAAACCTGATCCCCAGTTGAGTATCTTGTGGAGGGAACTTCAAGTACAGTACTCCGTCTGTCGGATGAGACGTTCAACCGTGGTCCCCTTGGCGCCTTTTGTTAAGAGCAGGCTAATGCCGGGTTTCTATCCACCCATCCTCCCTTATCTGGTACAAATGACCTTAGCCGTCGGTCGCCTCCCCAAATATCCAATCCAACTAGTGCACAGTAAAGGTGTTCATTTTACGAAAAAAGTCACCAGAAAATTCTCAAATATTTTCAAAAATGGTAAAAAAAGTCTGACGTGTATTTCATAAGTTTCCCCAAGCTGAAGTAACAATTAGGAACTAGTGTTCCTTATTAGTGAAAGAGATTGTTTTCAAATATCACTGGCACTTTTTCATAAATGTATGGAAGTACAAAAGGATTTAATGAGACCTAAATATGTAAGTTAATGATTTTAAGGTCACAAATATCTAAAATATTTTCAAAATGTCTCTTTTAAAATTTTAATAGCACTCGGTACATGACACAATGTGTTAGGTAAAAAATATTGATCCCAATCATTTTTTATCACTTCTGCTGATAAAAAGCTTATAATTTTTGGGGTCAGAGATGGTTAAGGAGAAATAAGAGTTTTAGCTTCTCAATTATAATTCCAAATAACATCAAAAGGTACTAGCAAAAGTTTTAAAGATTTTGGTTAATTATTAGTTCAGTCTCTTCGATCGGAATATGTGAGTTCCTTTGTCTGTCTGACTGACCGCATATTCTCATAAGAAAATACACCTATTGAATGTATTTCATTCATCTCAAGTCTTTCTATATATTTCATTTTTTAATTAAAAATATTGGCCGTACAAAGTTAAGGTGGATACCAAACGAAAGAATACACAATAAAGAATTGGTAAAAATGCTGCATTCTTGCTAAACCGTCCCCATGGCGACTGATGGCATTATTTGAATTGAGTTTCAAAATCAAATATAGAGACTAAAGGCCCTCAATGGATCAACTAGGAATGACAGATAGTTTTTGCCACAAGGAAAGCATATCATTAGCAAAGGAAAATTATTTTAGGACCATCCTCGAAGAGACCCAGTCGTGGAATGTGGTTGTATGAATCACTCGATATCCACTTATGCATTTGGGAGGTAGTGATAAGTTGATCTACAGTATCCCATTTTTTATCTCACGGCAACTTGAAATAGCAGTTTAATTTTAAAATTAAAAAAAAGTACAGAGTATAACTATGCAGGGTTTTTAGACAGTTTAAATTTTCCATTCAAAGTTCCGTCTTGAAGGGGTTTTGTAGGCCTAGCAAAACTGTATGTTGACGGCCCGCCATTGAAAATGCGTTCCATTGTGCTGGAAAACTAATATCAAGCATCTTTATAAAACACATAAATACAACATAATTAAATATTTCAATCAATTATCATTGATATTGATATAAATTCAAATAAAGCTTCGTCATGTATATTTGGAGTTTTTCCTTGTATCTCATCGTTTTCCATAATGATGTTTCATATTCACCACGGTCGTTCAAAATGTGTAAACATATGACACTTTCCGTTTCTTACTGCTTTCAGAAGCTACTTCAAAGTGGACATTTCACGAATGGACACTTTATGAAAAATTTCTAATGCCTTCTCATGTAGTCTAAATCGAGAATTTGAGATGCTTCACTCGTTAACACGAGACCTGTATCTTTCGTAGTAAAAATAATTCTCAGTTGAATGCAAGCAATAGCTAGCTTTGCAAATTTATGGTTCCTTTCAATCCATGAGATATAAATTTGCTCTTCACGTGCGACTTCACGAGTCTGTATAATTTCATGCAGAATTGCGCATTTAAAACATGCAGTTTAAACCGATGGTTTACATTCCCCATCAAAAATCATTTAACTTGACCAGGATTCAAATTCTTGGTGTATATTCACCCGTGAGAATGACTTTTTACCACCTAATTTGTCAATGCAATGATTGAAAATGCAGTTTAAAACTTCAAATCGTTTTATCAGGGTACCAAATTCAATTTAAATGTAGGAACTTCATACTTTTTATTGATACTCACGGATTTTTTTCAATTATTACATTAAATTTCATTTTTTTATGCGTTAAGGTGCTTGCTTTGTAAGTTTGGCGTTCAGACAATATCTCACCTTTTATTTTAAATATTTTCCTGTCCGCATCTCTTGAACAATTCCATCGACGCTTTGGCTTATCGGCGACTGATTTGATTATTTATTCTCATGACTTGCTTGCGTAGACAGAAAATATCACGTACAGTTTGACTAACCTATGGGACTTTCGTAATCCTTGATTTATCCTCTTAAATGTCAAGTACAAAGGACTTCCTCTCTGAGGACATTATTGATATGCTTCCCTATTTGCGTAGCTCGCGAGAACCTCGTATAAAATTGCACGTGATCTAAGATGCAACTACTGAAATATTCTCCTAAATTTCCTCTAATGGGGTCATGTGTAAGCCCACAGAGTATAATACTCGGTTGTTCCACAAAACGCCAGGGTTGAAATAGGAAAATTTAACTAGTGAAATTTTTTGCAAAGATGAAGCCCATAAGGTATATTTGCTTTATTTGCTCGGAAATGATTATTTATTTACTCAAGAGTCTTCATTTTTATTACAGAAAAAACATTTAGATACATGAGTACATATTTTTTTGGAAGCATCCAACTCCTGTTTGTTGAACAGGAGAGAGACACCTGCAGTAGACAACACCCAAATGAATGAAAGTATTCATTAAGGGCAGTAAATGGATGGCCGTCGCTACGGATATGCATTTGGTTTAAACCCTAGTGATAGTTCAAGGCTAAAGAACGTATCCATTTCAAAATGAAACACAATGGTAACTTTCCACAATAATTTTTGATAACAATCGACCTTGGTTTCAGCACTTAGTGCTATGATCAAGGCATAAAAAAGCCTTGATAATGGCACTAGGTGCTGAAACCATAGTCGTTTGTTACTAAAATGGTGTGGAAAGTTACCTTTGTGTTTCATTTGGAAATGGATATTAATTACTTCCACAAAGTTAAGCCTGATACGCTTTTATATATACTAAAGAACGTAGTTTGAATGAATGATTCGTTTATTTATTCGAAAAAAGTTTCGGAGTGCCAAATAAATATCCGAATAACTCTCGAAAATAAGCAATAAACAAAAAACAATTCAATAAGCAATAAACAATAAAATAATGCTCTATTTAACGTAAATGGCCATGGGTTATCGATAGAACCACAGAAGATCCGATTTGGAAAACAATACTGACTTTTTTATGCTCTAGTAATAACGTGATGCGGTTGCTTGGCAAATAACGGAAGGGTAAATACAATTTAGTGAATCTTCTCCACGGGCATTTTTATACTGGTCTATTTCCACCAGAGAGTGGATTGAAAAAGCATGCTACGAGCATTTCTCTTATAAAGGTAGGGGACGAGTGCCGTCATGACATGCTATCACAAGAGAATTAGATGGGGGTGAGAGGGAGATAGAGGGGGTAGAGAGAAGGGAGGGGAGAGTGGCAGAGGGTGAGCGTTCTACTTTCACCTTCTCTCACACCCTACACTCTGCCACATGTGACAGAGCACGACTATCGTCGAAAAAGAAATAAAATAACGGAAAGATTGGAAACATTGATATAATATTTGATCGCTATGAGCTTCAACTCTGTAAATTCCTCTCAGGGCCAACCTAAAGGTTGCACAGGTCCGGGGCTAGAGATGAATTGGAGGCCCCGGATAAAAATGTATAGCTAACGTAAACAACGTTGAAAGAGTTCAAAAATTTCTGCTGATATTCATGCGAATAGCTTTTAAATTACATAATAAACTTCATGAAAATAAACAAATCGTTGACTATTACGGTACAATGACTGTTTAGTTTTGCTGATTTAAGCAAAAACTTATCAGTTGATGTCTGGTTAATTTCTTTTAATATTTCATCAACAGTACAAAAGTAATATCACCAACTAGTCTGTTTACTGAGTAACCATAAAACAAACATCTGCCAAATGGCAACCAATACCAATAACTTCTGTATCTAACATCTCCCTTTTTTTAATTTTTCAATTTAATTAACCAATCTCTTACACATAACCACCAAACTCTCCTTTATTTCAATCTAATTAAATTGGCTTGAGATACCTAGAATTTTTTCTTAACATAGTTCCGTCTTCTCTTCTTACTCAATAGCGTCGAGGCGTATCAACTTGGCTGATCAATGGCTGTCATAAACCTTCAATGCTTCACTTTCAATGTGGTTTAAAAATAGGGCAATTTTTACCTTCTCATCTGCTTCATCTTTTTCTGCTGCCGTAAGAAATATGAAAAATTCCTTTTTAAATCTTTTCCATCCTGACCCTGAAAGGTCATGCATGGTATTCTGAACTTCTAACCGACTGCGCCATGTTTAGTTTTGCTGGTTTAAGCAAAAACTTGTCTGTTGATGTCTTGTTAATTTCTTTTAATACTTCATCAACAGTACAAATGCCATATCACCAAATAGTCTGTTTACTGAGTAACCATAAAACAAACATCTGCCACATGGCAACCAACACCAATAACTTCTATATCTAACAAGACTAGTTCCCTAAATATTTCTATCAGAATTTCCTATTTTGTAAGTTTCTAATTTGGAGAAATTAATCATATGTAACTGATAAATAATGACTCCTCCGATCTCAGAGGCTCGCTATAAGGCCCCGGGCCGCAACAAGGTGCCGTGTTTTACATCCAGTGAAGTAATTGACACGTAAGCGACACTCTTAATTAGTAAGTAATGCGTCAATTCTGTCAGTGGAATACAAGAGTGAAAATCTACTCAGAAGTGAAGCCTGCCAAAGTCAAGTTCAGGAAAAGTCGTTTCGTGTTGTCGAAAAGTATGACGCACGCAAGGCTCGACAGTTATCAAAAAAATTAATTATATATTTCCTAGGCAATTTGTTACAAATATTTAAAAAGTATTTTTTGTGGATGAAAATTATGGGAGTCTTATGAAAAATTCATACTCCTGCGCAATTTGTCAATAAGTGTAAAAACTATATTACGTGAATGGAAGCTCGCTTGTCATCTATTTACCCTCGTCGAAAACATAATGCCTAGGAGTAGGGAAAGGCACGTTCGCCGTTATGTTTATTAGATTTTCATCGGTCGTTAATGCGTGTTCGTTTCTGACGTTATTAGTGTGCCTAAGGGGTGCATTGTCAAGGTTTTGTTTAACGGCGTTAAACTGCCAAGATAGTTATCATTTCATATGCTTTGCCGTTAACGGAGGAATCTATTTCATTTTGGGCATTTCCGAATCCTTTCCCTTAACGCTTTAAAACCATAGTTTTCATTAGTGATCGCAACATTGCTGCTGTAAAAATTTTGTCATCATACATTAATTTGATGTAGCACATTACTCCCTGTAGAGGATGAACCATTACTTACGGGGTCTACTTCAGAGCAGAAAGGATTTTTAGATTTCATATTTGATTGGTCATCTCAGAACTTGAAGTTCATATGTCACCACTTTCATTGCATACATTGCATGGTGATAATTCAGCCAAAGGCAGCTATTCCCGCTTTGCAAGTCCCCTCTCAGATGTGCACGAAAATTATGAACAAGCGAGCATCAAAGTGGCCGTCACTTGGTTGCACTTTGATCAGAAGTCGTTCATACTCGTTTCGGGTGGAATTTAATTACCTGCCAGGGCCAAAAACGGCTTTTGAAACTGCTGCCATCTCGCACATGTCCACAGAAAGCGGAAACTCAGCATCCGTGCCGTAACTTGACAAATATTTATCCTCGTTCATGATTGAAAAATAACGTTGTAACCCCTTTAACAGGCCATAATGTGTCGCAGTATGTTCTTTGGGAAACCATTTGCGCGTAATTCACATTTGACCCCGTTGCTAGGAGGCCCTTTTCAACAGATTATAGGCCATGCACCCGCCGCGCTTCATTGTCGCTCGAGTAGATTTCTCATTAGTGACTAATGTCGCGCATCTACGTTGCTTCAAGAGATACATTGTCAGCAGTCTTTTCATTTTCTGCGAACCCGTTCCATTAGCTCGGAATAAATAAACGCTCAACGAAGTGAGTCGGAAGCATTTTGAAAATTTTATAAAATGCTGTGTGGTTCGTAGTACACTTATTTTTTTTAATTTTATTTTTCGGCGAAGAGAGCGAATTGTTGGTTCATGCTCCGAGGATTAATCCCGGGGAAGCTGGTGCCTTGGAAAATAAAAGCGGTCGTAATCAGGCGCGAGAGGGAGAGGCCCTTCCAACCAGCCGAGGGGTGGAGTTTGCCCTAGAAACGCCCCCTTCTTTCCGTCATCTACCCGATTCACTCGTTTGTTGTCCTCCTTCACATTTATTCGTTTCCCTCAAGTTCCCCTTGATAAAAATTGCAAAAACTCGCACCATTTATATTCATCTGTTTTCCTGTTTAACATTTTGTTTTCTAAAATAAAAGAAAATATTTGTTTTCCTGAAGCCCCACCATAGTACCAAGAACAATAATGAATATAAATCGAAGAAGCTTGTCATTTATGCAAAAGATAACTTTTATTTGGTTTTCAAGGGCATACTGCCATTATATAATGATCGTGAAAGTATAATTATTATATATCGTGGGAATTACACATACAAAACATATGTGGCACAGCATTAAAAATACTAGATTTTCTTATACGTATAAAAGGAAGGTCCTCAGATGAAAAAGGCAAAGAGAGATGCTACTTCACTCTGGTTAGGCCACACCTCGAATACGCCGCGAGTATTTGGAACCCTGGTCATAAAGATTTAACCAAAAAAATAATAAAATACAAAGGAGAGCAGCGCATTTCGTTAAAAACTGCTACGAGCGTACATATAGTGTCTCACAACTTTCAGAGAGATTAAGGTGGGAGCCCCTAGAGACTCAGAGGTTGCACGCTAGGCTTAGATTGCTTGATAAATTCAGAACTAATATTTTTCAGAGCGACACAGAGAATATTATCATGACTCCTCACTAAAATTTCTAGGTCTGACAGATGCGATAAAATTAGATAGATACACTGCCGAACAGATATGTTCAAGAACTCGTTATTTCCGTGCACGATAAGCGATCACAATAAAAATTGAGCATCACTAAATACACTTCTATAATACATGTCATCATTTCATCTCCCAAAAACTTACTTCTTTACATGGCTGGTGATCTAACATCCCCTGCCACACACCCATGCGGCGGCTCGTAAGGTATTATGTAAATGTAGATTACTTGAGGTGGAAGGAAATATTCTCCTCCAAAGTATTAAATTTTATCTTGGTATATTTTATCTTTAACTGGTTATATGATATTTTGAAAGTCCCAGACTCAAGTCTGTTTAGTTTAAAATACTAACAGCAACAATACGGGACCCATACTTAAAGGCATAATGGCGCGGAGTTCATTTTTTCAATCAAAGTATCAGTATTTCAAGAAGATTTTCTAATCCCTTATGAAGAGTCATTTGAAAACGGTGCATAACATGAAGATTGTTATAGTCATTTTGTCTCTAGCTTTATTACCTTCCTCGATAAAACAATACCGCTTATCAGTAGTGCTGGCATGATAGCGCACAGGAGTACATGAAGGTAAGTCTGAAAGGGAAATACAGACCCTAACTGTAGATTGCGACGCTTTCTACAGGAACTGGAACCCGACATTTCCAAAAAAAACTGTAAGACTGGTACCACAAAAGTGGTTACGATTCCGTGGCCTCAAGTTTTAGGATGAATTGAATCGGGATCGAGGTGTTGGAGAAGTTGGAAATGTCGAGAGTAAACCTCGATTGCGAAACATGGAATGACACGTCGTTCTCCATTCCCTCGCACCTCACATTCCCCTCATTCATTACATCCCAATGCAGTCGATAAGTCCCTCGTGATTCTTGGTGTACCCAACCTTTGGCCTTTTTGTTACACTCAAATCACCTCACTCGTTCTCCCAGTTCATGTCCCAGCCGTCCAACTTCTCCGATTCTGCAGAAGAAAACTTATAACGTACTTCAGAGTACAGATTCATGTTCTGTTTCCCTTTTTTTCTTTTTCATGCCGGGCCATGATGGTTTGCGCTGAAGATTTAGTAGAAAATGATGATTAACTTGAAAAATAACAAATATTCAATTTTACCATCGTCATTATCCAATAGAGACTTCTAATTTGTCCTGTGATTCTGTAAACACCGCACTGCAGTGCTTTCTGAATCCGGGCTATGCGGAGATACATTAAAATTAAGTTTTATTTTGAAGTAAACTTTCGTTTTAATGAAAATACATGTATGTATAACCTTTTTCTCATTAAATAAATTTTAATTAATAAATCTCATTAATCTAAATAAAATAATCTCATAAATTAAATTTTTCACTTGGTATTAAAAATAGTTTGGCATGCATGTGAATGCAGCCTGTCATACTCATTGACTCTGCTGCATAACGGGTTCCACATTCCACTCATCCAAGCACTAGAATTCAGGTAAAATATTTCAATTTTGCTTATTGTATATTTTTATTCCACCTATATTTATACACTTTTGCCTAGCCATGTAATTTTTATGGCTTTCAATTTCATCCACTGATACAGGTAGAACCTACGCCAGGTAGAACCTCTGTGTGGTGCATGTTGGTGAAAGTAAATTTCTTCAATATAGTTCGTGTTGGTGATAAGTCACCCCCTGCCAAACACCTTTGTGGAGGCTTGTACGGTAATAAGTAGATGCAGACGTGGATGCTCACCTCTTCAGCTCTATTAGATTTTCTTCTAGGTTCATTTATCCCTATTTTGTTAATGATTTATGCATCTCTTTGAAGGGATTTACGTTTTTTGTGACTGTAGAAATAACTTTTTTGAAAACTTAAAGATCCGAACCAGTGTTTCTTCTATAAAACGCCTTTTATGATTCATTCGCTTTTTATTGCTAAGAGCTCAAGAGCCAGCCTCCGGCCAGGAGGAGAAACTGCCTTGAATTACTCCTCAAATATTTATCTACCGAAATTCCTTGAAATCCCTCTGAAATTCATCCTCAATATTTTGCCTTTTCTGCAATCCATGCATCGTCTTTGGATTTTCATCTCCCCTACCGTCTAAAAATTCCAACTCATCCACCCATTTCAATCATTTCGCTGCAGAATCATCATCTTAATTTATTTCACCGAGTCCTTTCAGTTAGTGAAGTTTTCTGATTCATATATAATCAGTTCTACACAAACTTACTGCACAATGTACTATATTACAAAAGTGCCAACGAGAAACTGGCAGCGTCCATTCATTCAACACACTGAGTATTTTCTTCTCAACATCCAATACTCCAGTCTCCAGTGGCGCGGATTCACTTAACTCTTCCGGCTTTTTGGAGCTCCTGAAGGACGTTGGCTGTCATTTCTACAGCCAATGCTGGGTGCATATGTGTGTTATTCTCCTGTTCGTAAAGTCCATTTCCCACGTCCAGTTCATCCAAAGTAGAAATAGACAGATGAAATAAATGGTGTCAGGAAAAAAAATTGGAACTCATGGGCCATCAAAGGTCGGCTCGTCGATGAGCAGGAAATTACATCTACATCTACATACTACCCTGCGAGCCACCGCGTGGGCGTGTGGCAGGGGGTGTTAGGACATCAGCCGTGTCAAAATATAAGAGATAAGGTTTTGGAAGGAGAAATAGTGACGTGTACTATGGGAGTGTATTTAGTGGATCTCAGTTTTAATTTTGGTATCTTAATGTGCACGGTGAGAAGTGTATTTGTACTTATATTTTCGGCAATGTATCTCTCTTATTTATCGCTTCTTTCAGACCTAGATTAAATTATAAATGAATCAAATTTCACAGGTTAATTGAAGAGTGATTCATAGTTGTTATTTTATGCAGGATTTAACTGATAATTCTTTGGTTAATTCTACTTACCTATTTATCCTGCAGCCTACTCATCCACGTATGTTATTCTCGGCTTAATTTCTGGACTCCCCTCTTATTCACGATTTCCTTTCTAGTTTAATGTGGATGATGGAGGTGGCTTCTTGTAAAGAGACTGGCAAAGATTGCTACAGACAGTATGGTTCACTCCTAGTATATATGGAACATATGAACCAAATGTGTAAAACTAAACCTAGTGCGTATGTACCAAAATTTCTATGCACTTATGGCCAAAATAATCTTTTTCTTTTCTACCTTTCCCTTAGTGGTCAAATGGACGATGAAGAATATTTAAAAGTCATATTAATATCTAAAAGACTAATTATATCGTCTTACTTACAAGGATTGCTCAAATAGTAACTCCCCTCATTAATAAAAACTCTCCCACTCAGAAATCAAAGCGTTGAAACGGCCATCGAGAGACGCGTCTCAATCTCGTATCTTGGTCTCGCGTACTTATCAGGTTATCGCGACGCTACCGTATATTTCGTGTGTTCTTACTAATTTTGTAAACTCTGTAGAGGACAGACAGCATTTTTAGGCTCACAAGTGCCAATCTGGAACAAACTAAAGACGTGAGAGAATATAACTTGCTTTGTAATTTCTCTTCTTTTCTGATCCATTTAGAATAATGACACTTTACCACACTCTTACTCTGGACGTCAAAGAGGTGATATGAGCGGTGTGGTTCCATAACCAGATCGACATCTGGTACTGACAGGACATATACCCTCTAGTGATTTGCTGGAGGATGGCAATAGAATTTGTGGGAGATTATGCGGAAAAATAATATTAGTAGATACAACAGTAATCTTTCTTATGCACGTATTACATTTTTGTAGAATCCGTAATTTTTGAGAAAAAAATGTGGGTTATTAATTTTTGGGCAACTCTCGTAATACCTATGGGCCATTAGTATATTTTCTTAACACTAGATAATACTTCTATCTACTCCTAGTGAATTGGAGAGACTAAATTTCTTATCTTCCATTAATATCGCTTATAATTGCGCCCTCCTCCCTGTCTTTACAGCTGATTGGGCCGTAATTCACACAGCCGCAGTTTATATGATTTATAACTGCTTACTGGAAGATTCCTTATTTGATTTGCAGTGATATTACTGTGTGGTCCAATTATTAGCTCTAATGTTTGCTTCTTTTCTCCCGTCTTTTGAGAACAAATTACAAAAAAGTAGACTCCATCTCGCGCCACGACTCGTCTCAATATTTCTGTAATTACTTTTAACGCTGAATTTTAGTAAGAAGTGGAAAATGGACACCTAATAGAAACCTAATTACTCTTTTATTACGGTTTAGATACAATGTTTCGTGACGTTCTTTACTAAGCGCTGTAACAAAATAAAAATGTCACCCTCACTTTAGCGCGACTATGATTTTGTCTTCTCCTTCTGAACTCTCTCTCCAGCAAACCTCACTTAACTAATAAATTGCCCGGACTCTCCTTCTCAGTGTGAGTAACGAATTTTATTCACAAAATATTACAAGAAAGAAAATGAATACTTCTTTACACAAATGATTACTAATCACCATAAATATGTTATACCATTAAAATATACAACATATATTTTGCCCTTCACTGAATCACTTCTCTTCAGGCTCATAAAGTTGAACAGGCCATGCACTTTTTCTCACCTGAGCTACTTCACGTTTCTTCTTATTCACATCACAGAACATATAAAAAAAATGAAAACCACACATATAATCCTTTACGTGGATGCTGTGTTCCTTGCCAGCTAAATTCCCGGATACACCCTGCGCTGAAATACGGCTCCATCTCTAGTGATATTCCCGTTGCTCCCCGGATTCACCTTGCGTTGAATTGCAGTTGCTCCTCTTGCGGCTTGTACCCACAAGAGTCCTTGATTATTGTCAGACTGCCCCCGTGCCCTTCAGCGTCCTTAAATACCCTTTCTCTGCCCTCTATTATGCGTTGTTTAGCCGCCATTAACAAATTGTTAGCCGTCGCTTAGCTGCCACTTATAAATTGTTGTGAGTCGTTTTCGGAATGCCCTGTAGTTTTTGATAATTTCTGATAGGGTAGAATCAAAATGTTACAGCACCTAGTTGCCATTAGAGCAAGTTTTTTCACTCTTTTCTTTTCCTGGAAAAAAATCTGGCCGTGACTAATGGCTCATTCCTCTGATCTGAACATAAGCAAAGACCACCAAAGCAGTAACCAAGTGGTAAGGAACCACCTATCCCATACTATGAAAATATATCGAAATATCAATGTATTCTTAACTAATGGTTATTTGAATGTACCTCTAGAATGTACCTCTAGAATTATCACCACCACGAGTCAGTGAGATTTAGATAATCTGGGAATCGGCTTCACAACTTGTATTGTGGCGATATTGTTCCGAAATTTCATTTTCATCTCGTCGGCAATACAAGTTAAAAACGAACTTCATCGTTTATTTTTATCTCTGAAGGGTCTTTTAAAAGAAATTTCTGTGAAACAAATCTCTCAATTAATCAACTCGCCATCGTCATGAACAACGGCAATCTTCAAATTTATTCAAAGTGTCAGCGTACGGAAAACTTCTAAATATCATCCAACCACGTCTAACATGGGCGCCATCATCAAAATCGCTTTCATTCAACTGAATTACGCCACTGTCGCCGAGAGGTCGCGCCTGTTTTCGTCAACCACGGCATTACTTTTGCCAAAACGGCCCTGGTGCATAATGAATACTCTTCCACATTGATGGAGGACGCCTTGCCTTCCTAATCCTCCAATCATTAGCTCCGGCAGGTTAATATAACTCCGCGCGGAATGGGAAGCCATCGACGACGCAGATGGTCTTCGCCGCAGGGCAATTCGTTTCTCTTCCCGAACGCAGCCCTCCGACCTCCTCCAAGCAGCATTAATCAGAGTGAAAGGGCGGAGGAGAATGGGTGGATTCAAAAGGGAGGGAGTGGGGTGTGGAAGCGATTGTAGCGCTAAAGGCTCCATATATAACGGCGTGGGCTTAAACCATAACAGTCTTAGTCCTCCGCTGGCTTTATAGCACGAAAATTAAGCTTCCGCCCAAGAGAGGCGAGAACAACTTGCCTCCCTCTGTCGATCGATGTGGATCGTCTCCAAAGGCGCCTGGAGTATAGCCACTTTCTCAACCCGAGTATTTTTATGTATTAAAAACAAAACATCTATAGGTATATATTAATTTTGTAGCGTGCCAGTCATTCTGTATCCGTTTTGATTCTTTCTCTGTCAATTTTTGAGCTAAAAGAGTGAGGTTTGGTGCGTTGAATGTAGAATCTCTGTCTTCATGATTTGGTAGTAGTTTTGGATTTTTAAAGCTTGGGCGTATGGCAGGCGTGTTAGGTCACCAGCCGTGCAAATGTGTAAGTTATTTGGAGATGAAATGGAGACATGAATTAAAAGAAGTGTAGTTAGTTAGTTTGAATAAGATCCAAATGAGCGGCTGCTTGGGTGTGCGGCAGGGGGTGTTAGGTCACCAGCCGTGCAAATGTGTAAGTTATTTGGAGATGAAATAGATCATTTTTGGGTTGTGGTTGCTACAACCAGATGCTGGGAAATAGCTCTGAGGCGGACACACCCCGCTGCTCACGGAATGACCAGGCTAGCTGCCTGCTAGTGTTTACTCATTTATGTTTATCATAAAGAGAGCCATTATCCTTTTTACCCTATGCCTATTCTAATATATAAATTTCTTTAATCAAATTACATGAAAATGATAGAGATAACAACAAAACAAACTACATCCAAGTTTCTGGCTAGTAATGGGATGAATTTTATCCATATGAAAACAATCCTTGTACTTTTCCACTACTACTTATTAATGTACTACGCGTTTTGCAGCTTGCTGCATCCTCAGGTACAACGTACATATACTCTGAGGATGCAGCAAGCTGAGAAACGCGTAGTATATTAATAAATAGTAGTGGAAAAGTACAATGTTTGTTTTTATGGATTCAAGTATAAACACTTCCAAGAAGTGACGCCTGAGGGTGTAAATTTTATGGGATGAATTGTATTGTAAAATGTATCCCTCTAGTGAGGAGTGAAAATATTGCTTGGAGAGAACAGGCAAAGAGAAGGATCATCACTGGAGAAGGAGTTAAAAAGATTTGGGATATGGTGGAAAAGGGAGCTTTTGGAAATGGTTGGGTGTGTAGAGTAGACCCTTGTTTCGTGTGGTGCGGGACGGCACAAGTAGTAAGGAGGATGTAAGGTGTTAAGGGGATCGGAGGGGACCGTTTAAGAAAAATCGAAGGAACTTCAAGTTCGAAACCTGTCTCCGGAGAGTGGGGTGCAAAGTACCATGAGATTACAGTATTTAACCCCGCGAACAAGTATTGAGAGCGGAAACGCGGTGACGAAATATGGCTCAGTAGGAATTTAGTTTCCAGTTAAGAAGTTTTAGCAGAATAGGGCAGGCAGAGTGGACCAAGTGCAGACAGTATTCAAAAAGGGGAAGGACGCATCCAAGGAATACTGCAATTAATGCAAGAGGATACGTGATTTCGTGTTGGCGATAAAGAACAGTAACAATAATCGACATTCCCTTGGCTATTATGCGTTTGACATGCTCTTCAAACAGTAATTTCTCATCAAAAGTAATTTTCAGATCAGTATGCAAATCTGCCGTAGTAATGGCTGATTGGCAAGACTATTTACGGAGGATGAAAGGACACGGTTTAGGGTGAAAAAAATTTTTGCTGATATAGGAGGAATTACTCGTTAATGCCATTTCGACGACAGTCATCATTGAGTTGCATAATTCCGTTAGTATATATTTTAGCACAACTTGTTTCAACGCTTTGGAGTTATCACCAATTACATATTCATACGACCATATTCAGTTGTATCCATACCGATGTATGACAGGGGATGAAAAGAGGATGGGTGGTTTAATAATTTTGCTGGTGGAGCGAGAATTGGATGGTGGGTGGGAGAAGTGGAAAGTGGTATTTTTCCAAGCAAGGTGCCTCATTACTACATAACGATGAATATCTAAAAGGTTAGAACATCGAATATGTGGATCATTGTTTCTTCTACCGTCTGGGATTAACAGGCTTTCTCCTTCGCCAATCCAAGGAGCGTATAGGTTGTTAACACCATAGGCTTCCTTACCATTGTACATCAAAACTCAAAATACAGATCACATGTGGCGCACCATAAAAGAAACTAGGTTTTGTTAAACGTATTATAGGAAGGTCCTCGGATTAACAAGTCAAAGAGAGGTGCTACTTCGCTCTGGTAAGGCCACAACTCGAATACGCCGGGAACATTTGAGACCCTGGTCATAAAGATTTGACCAAAAAAATTAATAAAATGCAAGGGAAAGCAGCACGCTTTGTTAAAAACTGCTACGAGCGTACATATAGTGTCCCACAACTTCTAGAGGGATAAATGTGGGAGCCCCTAGAGACTCGGAGGCTACACGCTAGGCTTAGTTTGATTGATAAATTCAGAACTAATATTTTTCAGAGCAACATAGAGAATATTATCATGACTCCTCATTACATCTCTAGGTCTGACTGGTGCGATAAAATAAGACAGATATTTTGCCGAGCAGATAGGTACAAAAACTCGTTCTTTCCGCGAACGGTAAGCGACCACAATAAAAATTGAGCTCTTTTAAATGCACTCCTATAATACATGTCACCATTTCATCTCCAAAAAACGTACACCTTTACACGGCTGGTGACCTAACACCTCCTACCACACGCCCAATCGGCGGCTCGCGGGGTATTATGTAGATGTAGATGAAAATGTATGTTGCCAAGATTTTTATGTGCTCACAACTAACCTATACATATAGAAAATGAAAGGCACTTTATGGCACTATTTCCAAAATACCTGCTGTATTTTCGAAAATGCAGCTTTCATACAGAATTTTCTGCGGTCATGAAAAACTGAGAGTCTGTCGAAGGTTGGAAATTATGAGACAATTAATTTTTTTGCTGATTACTTTGCCCATCCCATGTCACAATCTCTATTTTCCTGTACATCTAACAGATTTCATCTGAAATAATGGCTATAAATGATACTATCTCAAAAATATTGGAAATTCTACAGCTAATAAATATTTCGAGAAGTAGTCTAGTAAATTCTCTTCATAAAAAGAATTGCAGTTATGACGTACATGATGCGGTGAGGTAGCCTGGAGGGGTAGAAGCAACTTGAATGAGGGCACTTTTTTTTCTTCGGGTTTCATTGAGAAATTGAAGTTGATATCGCATCATTATACGACACATCACGCTCGAAACACAATAGATTGTGACTGTTCAAATGAATAATACCATACATAATTATGGTAAAATACCACTGCTTGGAATTCTTAAAATATTCTCATAGTTAGAGGGTTTGTAATTTTACATTTTTGGATCTTCACTCCCGCACCCAATTTTGTCCACGAAAATAATTGCCCTAAAAATCAGTACATATTCGAGGGTAGAAGACGTAGAACGCGTGTGCTTCTTTTTCCGTTCGGTTGACTGGTTGCTGAATCTTCTCTTATGAATTTTTTTTCCGAGACCACCACTTGCGTTTGTGACACGTAATGACTTTTCGTAGTGATTTAGAGCGTCAAGGCCCATAAAATATCAATTACTATACTTAACACCTAAATTTTACATATCGATTGAGGCCAAGGGGTACAGAGACGATGAAAATGTATAAGAGAAGAAAGTATTCGGGAAATTAAAATGGTTATTAACAGTGAGACATTGTCATTTATATTAATTTTGCTTGGTAAAGTGTCCAGGATCGCAACCCCGGCGTAGATTTGGGGACCAAGCCGCCACACCAGAGGTTCCTTGTGTTTCTGTAGGAATTAGAGAAGCACGAGGCTAGGTCAACAGGGATTGGCTGGCGGTTGGTAATTCAAAGGACGGATGATCCGATAAACTCCGTGAGTCGGTGGTCTTTGATGTGGAGAAGGAGCCGATTGCCTCAACTGATTACTTGCCCTCATTTGATATAATTCAGGGATACGTAGACTCAAATGTCAATGAAAACTTAACTGACTCTTCGAAGACTACCACTGTGCGATGAGTTTGACGATAGTCCTAGCACAGTGGAAAAACCTTGAGGACAGCCCTGAAGATTATTATGTTCAATGTTAACGGAGTAGGTGAACAGGAAATAAAAATTTTATCTTTCAAAGAAATATTTGGTGCTCAAAGCTTCCGGATTTAATGAATTTAATGAAATATAAAAAAAACGTAGCACACTAGAAAAATATCAGTTCTGAATTTACCTATGGAATGATAATAAATCACTCTTATGGAGTGATAATGAGAGAGTGACCAAATTACAAGTTTACAAAGATATAAAATGAACCGGTGATTACACTAATAAAATTACCTTGATGATACATGATTTAAATCTAGTGATATTTATGATTATGTTACCTATTGACTTTTTATTTCAAGAGGAGCAAAGCAATGTTCTCACAATAGTCACTGGGACGGATACCATCGGCTATATTGGATCCTGCGCCTCTAGAGAAGATTATTCCTTTATAAATTTACAGATTGCAATGCTCATCGGCATCTGCCGGGTGTCTTAAAAAATAAAAATAAAAGAGTAGAATAACAAAATACATTGATTCGCACAATTGTGCGCATTAATAATTAACTTGTTTAATGATTTTTAGTATATGACTAAAAAGAGAGCACTCTTAGTATTTTCCACACTTAAAACTTTTATTCCCGACCCAGGTTTCGACTGCCTTGCAATCATTGCCCCCTCCACCACCTCCCACTGACCGTGACGCACGTCTCTGACGTCAACCAACCACTTCTTCCCCCACCCCTCCCTCTCCCCAGATCTATATATTAACTCGCATACCATGTATAATGTACCTTGAAAATGATTGCAAGCAAGTGTGGAAAATACTAAGAGTTCTCTCTTTTTAGTCATGTCGGTAGAGTCATTCCACAAAGTTACGCCTCCAACAATTAAGTTTATTTTTAGTATACATTTACATAATACCCACCGAGCCCCCCGCCGAGAGATTGGCTAGCTGTGATAAATATAGACAAAGAAGTGTGGAAACTCATGTAAACATCGTCTGGGTAACATATTTCAATATAAACGTATAAATGTAAACAGCCCTCCTATACATCTACATAATACCCTGCGAGCCGCCGCATGGTCGTGTGGCAGAAGGTGTTAGGTCACCAGCCCTGTAAAGGTGTAAGTTTTTGGAGATGAAATGGTGACATGAATTACAGGAGTGCAATTAGTGGAGCTCAATTTTTATTGTGGTCGCTTATTGCTCGCGGAAAGAACGAGTTTTTGTGCCTACCTGCTCGGCAAATATCTCTCTTATTTTATCGCATCTAGCAGACCTAGAGTTATAGTGAGGAGTAATGATAATATTCTTTATGTCGCTCTGAAAAATATCAGTTCTGAATTTACCAAGCAAACTAAGCCTAGCGTGTAGCCTCCGAGTCTCTAGGGACTCCCATCTTAATCCTTCTAAAAGTTGTGTGACACTGTATGTACGCTCGTAGCAGTTTTTAACGAAACGCGCTGCTTTCCTTTGTATTTTATTAACTATTATATGATCCTAATAGGTATCAGAAATGTTGGAAAGGACTCATAGAGTTCATCAAGAAGCCTGTTCCAACCTTTTACACTCTTAATTTTAAATGAGTTATAGGTTATAGGTTAGTCCTCAGTTTTGTTTTATTAGGGTAATCAAGTCTTCGATAGTGATTTAGACTCATCAGTCCCTCTTTCAATTGCTTTCACTCGTGATCCCTTGCGACAGATCTAAATACTGATTGTTTTACTTACCTTTCATTTTCAAAAGAATTCCATCCTAATCCAAGTTTTAAAGGCCACCAAACATCCTTTTCTCTTCATATAAGTGGAAACAGCTGTAAGTGTTTGTATCATATCAAGGTACATAGCCTGTTGCATCCACAGCAATAGAATAGGTCATTTTGCCAAATCACACCTTAAAATGAGAAATTAATAATTCGGTAGTATCTGATAGCAAAGCGTACGAAAGTAGTGGGAGGTTATTGAAGTCTCAACTTTTAGGTCATCCTACGAATTGCATCATGCTGTTCCTTTTCCTCCTCACTTGAAGTAAGTCCCATGCTAATACTTGCTGTATTTTTTAAAGCTACCCATTCTCCTCTGCCGACTCGTTATAAAATTGATCGGAAATTTGTTAAATATTGAAAGAGGAAATTGGGAACTCACTTTTTTTTCCAAGTTTAGGCTTTAACTTGTTCCGGCTTCACTTGATCTTCTCATCCTTGGTCCTTCGACACTTATTCTATCAAATGGCTGATACTCAAAAGTCTATTTTGAACTTCTCTCCTTAGGCACTCTCAGTGCATGCTCTTTTCACCTATTTTTGTATTCTACAAACTTATTTGATATGAGTTGTACGTCTAGTTCTTCTCTTCCAGAGGCATTTATTATTAATGTGTCTTATCTTTTACACCCTTTCATAGCTCGAACAAATTTCACTCCTGTTGACGCTTTTTGCCTAATTTTCTTAGTGTTGTGATGTCCAACATTCTGAGCCATGCAGCACAGAAGAAACTGTCATTGCTTTACGTAAATACTACCTGGGTTTCTTATCTGGTTAAGTCTTTTAAAGCTCTTATATTTATCTCACATATCCTCTGGAAAATATTAACTTTATTTGAGATCTTCATCGTATATTATATCGCATTCCAAATACCAGAAATGGGACACCTGTCGGAAACTCACTTTGTTAAAAATCTAGCGTATTTACTTAGAGCCATAGTCAGTGAGCGTCGTGATAGAAGGAAGGGAAATACCTTTTGGAGATGATCTCGGAGGGCGATGGGTTGGGGACGCAAGCATTGCATGCACAGGTGGGATGTGAATGTGTGTTTGGTTTGAGAGGGAGGTAGCAGGAAAGGGCCTACGCTAACCCTGAGGGCGTAGAAGAAAATTTAATACGATAAATGATGGATTATGGTGCACAGGATCGTATTTGCCCACGGCTCCAATCCATCTGTTGATTCCTCCAGGCTATGTGGGTGTCATCCTTCCGCTAACACAGGGAATTTCGACGGCTGGCCTCGGACGGCAGTTTCCCGCCGCCGCCGGCGGTTTTCCCCGGGTGGCGGCATGGGAGTTTTTCGCCAAAAATGGTGATGGTTGGATCTGTGCATCGTACGAGAGAGAATGGCGTACTACTTCGGAAACACCGGTTCCTTATCAGTTGACGAAAATAATCATCGTTGGTCTCGACTAGAATTTGGAGGTGTATGATCATCCGATTTTTCCTAGTGCTGTTGATTCTGTCATACCTGTGGAAGGCAATATGTCTCATATAGCCTCGTAGGTCATTGTAACTTTAATCAAAATACTACCACACAAGATGGAAATGATTATACCTGCGTAAGTCGTCATAAAATCTCCTACTGCCTGCCGCCACTAACTCGTGCGTAAGGTACGCGTATTGAGAAAACTTCGCGTCGGACATCGTGTCATTTGGATTCTAATTATACCAGAATCTAAGAGCTGTACTTAGAAATGAAATAGGAAAATTAGTCAAAATTCATAACGAAGGTGATCAGATTCTCGACATACTAAAAAGCCTCACTAGTATTAAACTTATGACCTTGAAATGAAAGTCAAATCGTCGATATTCGAATCAGAAGTAGTTTACATAAGTTTTTTTATCATCATGATTATGAATACACATTTTTCCCAGTAGCAATGAAAAGTGAGAAAATTTCTGTAAAAACGTCAAAAAAATTGGTAATTTAAACTTTGAATCAGGTATTACCTAAAGGTTATTTTACTACTATAGTCAAACGTGGCATGTTCCTAGTTTTATTGCCGCTAAAAGTAATATGTATTCATGTGCATGCCATAAAAATTTTGAAAGCTACTTAACTTGTTAATGTGTGTATCACCCAGCATTTAGGAATTTCATTTTTCCATATCGTTCCCAGATTGTCCCTGCTAAGTTTTTCCAAGTCTGCATCCAAGGAAAAATGCAAAATATTTTAAAATTCTCCAAAATTCAGTTTGTTGCTGTTTGGAGATGGCCGCCCTTCAAGAAGGTGGATGTGAAGTAGGAATTAAAACGAGATATATGGTAATGTTTTCGAAATATCCTAGTCGTATATTAATTCAGCAAGGCAGCTGCATGGTTAAGTCAAAAGAGCGATCTACCTGTTGTTATGTCTTAAAATATTCTGGATAAAGAATACAACCGTCATTATCCCTCTTTCAGGATTTCCCTGCTGATGAGTACAACTTGCAGCAAGTGGAAGCCGTCTTCTAATTGGGTGACGGTGGCTGCTCGTGGAAAGTAGGCTCACTAGATTTGATCATACCTGGGTTCGAGATTGAAGGAGATTATTGTTATAGAATAATGACCGTGTGTCGGCGATAGGAGGGATCTTAACTTGTGAATCACTCACAAATTCACCTGCACGTGCATCAAAGTACGACATTTCACAGAGGGAATATCGTCGAGTGATTTTTTTCTTCTGTGGAATACCGCATTTTCATACACTTGTGGGTAACTCCGGAAAGATATTTCGGTGGCCTATCCCGCGATCCTCAAAAATTCGCAAAAGATCGATCACCTCTTGTATTCAAAGTTCGGCTTTAACCTCGTGGACTGTGCCGCTTAGCGCACGCCTTGCACTCCTAATTAAATTTCATGTCTGGCAGGCTTGGACACCTTGTTCCTTTTAAGTCCACAAAATTCCAAAGGGGAGCAGAACGCCTTGGTAACTTAGCTGGTTAAAGCTCTGGGCCGGAAATCGAGGGATTAGAGTCTCTGTCATGGGGAATGATTTTCCTCTGTGGAAATGCGCACGTGCCTATCGCTGTTGCGGAGAAGTGGCTTGGGATGATGCCGCTTTGGAATCTTAAAGAGCAGCGTATTGGTGGCATGAACAGAGAATGTTACTACATTTGCAATGATTAGGGTTGCTAGGTGATTTATCATCACCAGAAATTAGCGATAAAGTAGCCCAAAATCAGGGAAACTTGCATTGCCGCTCTTAACCCGGGAAAGGGCGCTCTGGGTGTAATTGACGCCCCAAGGTTCTTCTTTGGTACATTGTATGTCCATCGTTGTATCTACAATGTTGCAAGTTTTTCACACCTTCAAATCTCTTACATTCTGACGAATTTATGTCAGCATTCCATAAACATTTCATTTTGCTTCGAAATCGGAACGAGTCAAAACGTTTTGGGGTGTTACCTATACCTCACGCGCCCATCCATGTCCCTCTTAGGAATCGTCACACTGCCCCCGAGCTGTTTTTCTGCATCAATACTGGGCCCATAATGGTAAGAAAAAGATCACTCTCTACTGCTGCTGTTTCTATATACTTCAACTCCAGTAAACTTTTCCAGTACTATTTGTAAATAATAACGTTTGAATTCATAATTTCAATTGAGAAATTCGGCCCTATTTTTTGACATCAAAATACAGAAATTGTAAAGTGCTGATCGTTTTTTTATTATTTAACATTTAGAACATCATATTGAGAAGGTGTAATAATAAACTTCTTGTCTTAGAAAACATGAGTTGAAAAGGCAACATCAATTATTTTTACGAGTGTCAATTAAGCTGCAGAAAAGACTTCTGTTTAATATTTTTCTCCCGATATCAGTTTATTAGTAATAATGTATAAATAAATATGTAGCGTGAAGGTAATAAGAGATATCCATTTAAAAAATGATTAAATGACTATACTTTTTCAAGGAAAAAGATAAAAATATACTTGCTTTGGGGCGCCGATGACACCCCGTGCACCTTCTAACATTCGGGACCATAACAGCTGTGATCGTCGTCATGAATAGTGTGAATAGTGACATTAGCTACATTTTAGATCTCTTTCTTTGTAAATTTTACGTTCTTATTTATACATGATGTAAATATTGATGCTCTTATTTATGAATGAGATTTTGAATCTGTAGTAGTAGTCCTTGTACCCCTTGCATGTTGGAACGATTGACGTTAGAATGTTTCTTGATTAGTAGATTTTTAATTGGCGCGTTGCATGTGTGGTACGCTGGTTCCAATGCAGTTTCGGTATTCTGCCGTATAATTCATGCATGCCTGGTGTGGAAGTACCCCCTGCCACACACCCTTTGGGTGGCTTGCAGGGTATGACGTAGATGTAGATGTAACGTTGCATTTCACCGCGCACCCTCTCCCGGGTTAACTTTGAATCATTAAAATATCATGGCATTGTCTCGTTTGAGCACTTAATCTGTTTTAAAGTGGAAGAATGTAGTAACAAAACGCATTCACTAACCACTATTTTCAATAATGGAAAATGAACTTCATAACCCAACTCTATCGACTGTAGTATGATTTGAACTGAATGTTTAACCTCCCGGAGTGAATGAAAAATCCCAGATAGCTTAGATATTGATGGACGTACGGTGATGAGTTTGGTTTCTATGCATCACGGAATGTTTTAAGGATGGCTATTAGCTATGCAAACTGTAAATACCTAACTCCTGTTAATACCTAGCTAATCTTACCGGGTCAGTCGATCACTTGCTTCTCTGTTCTTAAAATGGTACAATAACGTCAGCCGTAATATTTGCAATCTTAAAATGATTCTCGCCCAAAAGAGGCTCGATATGTTGGTAAAATCGGCCAAACGTGTCTGGCGCAGGTCTTTCAAAATTAGGCTACATTTTGCAATGCCCAAATTGCTGATTCTACGACAAATAGCCCATTAGTAATGGCAATACTTGTGAATATGGAGCAGAGCATTGGATGAGGTGAGAGAGGAGATCTGTAAAGAGGGAAGGAGTGGACTTAGGTGGATGAGACTCTAAAGTGATCAGTTTTCAACCCAGACCTTGCCAAAAGTTAGTTCAACCGGTCCATTTGTTTCTCTTCGTGAACATAATAAGCTGAAATAATGATTGTCTGAAGGATTGGTAAATGACAGTGGTTGATCATGGGTCCACAGGGACAACTGAGCTACAGCAGAGAAGAGAGCATAGATAAAGGAATTTTCAAATTTAATTACGCTTCACTCTGTATATACTTTTGTGGCGCGAATTAAATGAGAGATAGTTATTACCATACCTATCTGCATGAATACTTACTTATCGTATCAACCATAGCATGTAGCCTAATGTTGCTGATGGTAATTACTGATCCGATGACGATAACATCTTTGCTTAAAAATGCATTGAGGCTGTTGAAATTCCTAGAAAAACACTAGAATCACAACGACGTAGTCAAAAGAATTGTGGTACATATATTGACCTCATCTATGAAAATTTCATATCAATATCAAGAATTTTTTCCAACTTGGGCCTATAATGCATGTAATGCAATAACATATGTCTACGTGAGCTTAATTTTCAGACTTTGAGTGCTTACGTGAAGAATTTATGCTACATTTTGGTACTTATGGGATATTTTTACAGTTGATATTAGATTTTATTGGGTTCCTTATAGGTGCTACCAACAATTTCAAAATGCAAATAAAATGGTGCACTTGGATAAAAAACGTCTAGAGGGTGTTAGCATTGTGAAAGGCTTTCAAACAGGAATTTTATTGAATTTTCTATCTTATTTCGATGAAGCGTAAGAGCATGTACCGGGGTCTAATTAGACGCTTGTCCTTAAAATAGCCAAGGAAATGTAATATTTCACGAAGGAGGCTTGCTAAAATTTTGTCAGAAGACATGAGTTGGAGGGAAAGGGTGATCGCTGAAAGGGTAATTATGAGGAGAAAATTTGGGCGGGCTACAAGTTCAAGAAGTAGCGAAGAGTTGAGAAGGTGCTATCATTAAGGAAGAGAAATGCGTGATTTTTGCGGGAATCGTGAAGGTGACGTGTTTTTCTGACAGTGCCAACTGTGTATACATGATGAGAAAATACAAGACTTAACCTGGAGCATGATGCGCACATGAGAGGCTCATTAAAAGTTTATCGCATTTTGGACTTCAAAAAACTGGTTATACCCGAATTAAATCTTCTAAATTAATAACCATTAATTAGGTCAATAACAATAAATTAATAACCGTTAATTAGGTGTATTACAATTTATTACTCATTAATTTTTCTTCCCAGGAAAACCCTCCTCCACTAGTAAATCAACTGGCTTACACAAACCTTACTGATCCTATCATTAGGCAGAATTGGTTAATCGTATCTCATGAATTTGTATTAAAATATTAAATCTTTACAACTAAACTGGTTAAATCCATTCAAACTATTAGAGGAGCCAGCTAATGTTCTAAGTATGCTAGGTTCTTATTTTTTTAAATCATTAGCTCAAATGTTCGTGCTTTCTTCAATAAACGAAGACTTTCATGAAATCAATTTTTATATTCGATGACAATCAATGAGTATTTAATCATCATGTTTATCCTGCAGTTCTTGTAGCACTATTAAAGAAAGAGTTAATTAAATATAGTACGTATATATAATGGTTGGCCACTGGCGCCCTTCAAATTTTCAGTTAGTGTTGATGCCTTTCTGCCTACTGCAAATATCGGTTATTTGCAACCAATCACTAATTTCGTCCACTGTTTGGGGTTCTATTTTTTAGAGTATTACAGAATGGAAGAGAAAATACCTGTTGATAAATCGAAAAAATTATATTTACTCAATCACTTTCAGTTTTTCGGTATCTCCTTTAAGAGGAGCGAATAACGTTACTGTAAGCAGAGGACTCCAGGGGTTGGTTTGCCGAGGGGTTAGAAGGGAAACAACAACCAGTGGTTTATACTCATTTATTCACACATGTCTCTACCAATGACCATGTCCAACTGCCCTTGCGCGTTCTCCTTCTTCCTACCACCGGAAATGCCTAGTTGCAGTGTTGCACACTCTTAGGCTCACCCCCCTTCACAGGAGGTGCAAGTGGATGGCTCTCGGGGATGTTTCTCGGGGATCCGGCCGATGCGGTGGGAAAGTAACTAAGCATTCCCTCGAGGGAGCGAGCGAATCAGTAGGGGAGGGGCTTACATTACTCTACATCAAATTGGCATTCAAGGGTAGAAACATTTTGAGTGAATAATAATTATAAGGAATCTGGCCGAGTAGTTTCACGTGCCCATCTGATAGCAGAAAACATTTGCTATTTCTTATTAAATTACTATCATATGGTCGGCTTTATCGACTAGCGGTTCTTAATACTCTCATTTCCAGCCATTTTGCAAGTGCCCTTTCCCTCAGCCCAGTAATTTTTAAGTTCCTTTTTAAGTACGTGTAATATTTATTTCATTTAATCCTGATTTTTTTTCATCTTAAGTCTAAATACCTGCATTTTTATGGAAAAAATATACCAGCTGTGAGAAATGCTGATAAACGTTTAGAAATTATCATTAATTACAATACTTTTACTGGATTAAAGAGCTTAATATTCCATTTTCTGACAGGGATGGACTGATGAGGACGTACGGAAACATAAATGGGAGTGTGAAGTCAGATATGTGGCTTTCCCGGCGTGTGATGTTAAGAGGTTTCGGGAAGTACACATGTTTGAGAGATCCAATTGTTGCCGACATTTTGCTGGACGACTCGGCCATCGAAACGTCGGCAGCGATAGAACCCCTCACCCGGTAAACTTCCCGAATTGATCTTCTAACAATTGGAATCATTCCAATAGTCAATCACATAAATAACAACTGTAAATATGCAATTGTAGTCGAGAAAGGGCTGACTCCTTGAAATACCCTGCTGCATTATGTGGATGGAATCTCAAAAGAGATTGCATCTCATCATCCAGAGCGTCGTCGAGGAATCTCGCGGACAAATGGAGCGATTGGGTGAGTTGTTCTCGTCTTGAACACGGACGGCCCTTGAATTTTTTTTCATTAGCGCCACTCCGTGCTCTTCCCCTTGGCCCTCTTCCCGCACCCGACGCTTCCATCCACTTGTTCATCGGGACAGGGTCGCTCTGCATTCTCTCTCGCCTCTCCCTGTCTCTTAACAATTTATTCCACTACTTCCCCATTTTGACCACCCACCCACACATTTTGGTAGCATTGACTTTATGTAATTCATTCGACGGTGAGGGGAGGATATGTCACCCTTCAGTGAAGGTGTGAAAGGAATATAGTTGGACATTTAAATCATTGACGACTCCTTAACGTCATTGTGTTAGTAGTTATTGCAGAATCGATCGGCCAGTCTATCACTGGTTTCAATTGATGTGATCTGTTAGGAAATGATATAAGAAGAAATTTCACTAACAGCTATTAGCCAATGATTTTATTTATCGTGGGGATTACACATACAGAACATATATGGTGCAGCAATAAAGAAACTAGGTTTTGTTAAACGTATAATTGGAAGATACTCGGTTAAAAAAGCCAAACAGAGATACCACTTGCCTCATCTCAAATAAGCCGCGAGAATTTTGGACCTTGGTCACATAGATTAAACCAAAAAAAATAATAAAATACAAAGGAAAGCAGCGCGCTTTGTTAAAAACTGCTACAAGCGTACATATAATGTCTCAACTTTTAGAGGGGTTAATGTGGGAGCCCCTAGAGACTCGAAGGCTACACGCTAGGCTTAGGTTGCTTGAGAAATTCAGCACTGATATTTTTCAGAGCGACATAAAGAATATTATCATGACTCCTCACTATATCTCTAGGTCTGACAGATGCGTTAAAATAAGAGAGATACACTGCTGAACAGATATGTACAAGAACTCGTTTTTTCCGCGAACATTAAGCGACCACAATAAAAATTGAGCTCCACTAAATACACTCCTATAATACATGTCACCATTTCATCTCCAAAAACTTACACCTTTAGAGGGCTGGTGACATAACACCCCCTACCACGCGCCCATGCGGCGGCTCGCGTGGTCTGATGTAGATGTAATTCTTCAGCGACATGTTGCAGGGAGTCTCTTGCTTATGAGAAAGAGAAAGTTCAAAAAGAAATTGAAAGTCTTGACAATGGGTATTGCGGAGTTAATAGCAAATAAATTGCTCATTTTTATTTATCGCGAAAATACGTTTAAAATAATGTGGTCGCAAAACGAAATTTAAAATGGCACGACATGTGATGTGAATGGTGATTCGTGTGGAAATGTGTCGCTTAGATGCGTAGATGCGGAGAAATATTTCATGAATCATATGTAAACTTCAATAGAAGGAAAACTAATCAGTGACGGAGAGTAAATATAGCTTAATTTTTTCATGAAACTAACGCAGAGAATTGTGTAATTTCCTTAATATTTCTCCTATTGTGTTATATTTGAATAGGGTTTGGTCGTGAAAGAAATAGAATTTTTTGTTTAAATGCTTAGTCGCTTTCATCACGGAATAAAAATTTAGAAGATGATAAATATTCCAAAGGCTTCACTGCTCTAATTTTTTATTGGCGGATATTCTTTTTGATTCTCTCAGATTTTCCCTGCATGCGTTGTTTTTCAGAAGAATATAATGAATAACTGCCTTCCAACCTCGCGGGAACCTGGAAACTTATATTACCACATGTTTACTGTTACATACATTATTACAAATGCATACTGACAAACGCAAGGTTATTCCGTTGACTTTGACAAGGACTTGAGCAGAATGATTTGAACCGTCATGCATCTACTCCAACTATCCCCGACCTATTCTGTGGGCCGTCTGAAGTTTGCTACGATCGATGAAGGATAGTGCAAAATTTACCTTCCCGACTCCTCCTCCCCCGCTCTAGAAGCAGTGGATAGCAAACATTGTGGATGCGACAGAGGTGTTGCTTTCATCCGCTCTTGCTTCGGTGATGTGGAGGACAACGCGTCGTTGAAACCGATTAATTTCCGTTGAGCAGACTTTAAAGGCTGTCTCACTGATATCTGCACACACCCCACAGTCCCACTTGGCTACATTGACACTGCCTTACAAGTGGACGCACTGTTGAAGCGATTGCGCACAATTACTCCCGACCTCTCGTCACCCAATCGGCGTCTCACTCCCAATTTCTCACTCCAGTATTAAAAGAACATGTGGCCTAACGAGATAGCTTCTGCAGTTCCCCTAAGAGTGAGTTTGGTGGGTGTGTAGTTTATCTGCCAAGAGCGCGTAGAGCTTGTAACAAAATAAAAATTTCACTATCATGTGTGTGCGACTCTGATTTTGTCTTCTCCTGAACTCTCCAGCAAACCTCACTTAATTAACAACTTGCCCAGACTCTCCTTCTTAGTATTTGATCAATGAATGTTATTCATAAAATATTACGAGAAAGAAAATGAATATCCCTTTACACAAATAATTACCAATCACCATTAATATGTTAAAGCATTAAAATACACAACATATATTTTGCCCTTCACTGTATCACTTCTCTTCAGGCTCAGAGAATTGAAAAAGCAATGCACTTTTTCTCACTTGAGCCACTTCACGTTTCTTCTTCTTCACATCACAGAACATACAAAGAAATGAAAATCATACATACAATTTCCTTATTCATATCCGCTCAGGTGGGTGCTGTGTTCCTTGCCAGCTAAATTCCCGAATATACCCTGCGTTTAAATACGGTCACTTTTTTAGCAGCTTGTCCCCGGTGATGCACAAAAATAAAATAACATCATCTGCTCAGTTCCACTAGAGTCCTTGATTATTGTCAGACTGCTCCCATGCCCTTCAGCGTGCCTCCTCAAATACCCTGTCTCTGCCCTCTGTTATGCGCTGATTAGCTGCCATTAACAAATTTTTGTGCGTTGCTTAGCTGCCACTTACAAATTGTTGTGAGTAGTTTTCGGAATGCCCTGTAGTTTTTAATATTTTATGCTATGTTAATTTAATATGTTATGCTATGTTATTTTAATATTAAAATGTTACAAGCTTGAAAAATTATACGCCCATTTGAGTGTCCCTGCGGTGTCTCCATATCGCCTCCATATCCTCAGGCAAGTATTTTGCATCGAAATTAAAATGTTAGTCAGCCTACAAAGACGATTCCTTAAACTATGATTACCGCTATTTATTGAGAAATAATTAAGTAAAATAATGTCTCATTATCTTACCTTTTGCCACATTTTCAATACTTAAGCCTCGAAATGAAATCGTAAAAATCGATAAGTGATGTTTCCGACCATCTAAATGGCACAGAACAATATTATTTAAGCAACATATGATTTCCATCTACTCGGATTTCTTACAGCAAATTGATAAAATATTTTACAAAATTATCTAATATAAAATTAGTACAATTATTCAAGTATAAAAATAACTTTCAAAAAGATAAATATTTTTCGGATTACATTTTATTCACTCCTCATATAGAAAAATATACATCTTTTAATAATCAAAGGAATCCATTATATAACCATGCTAAAGATGGGAATAGATTTTTCCTAATGTTGAAATCCTCATTATAAAGAGAATTATGTCCTCATTCTTCTTCCGCTCATTTTACTTCCTTTCTGGGGCGAGAGATTAATGCAATTTTTTTTCTGCAAGCGCCCTCGAAGGTGAAACTTTTACAAAGAGAAGTGAACCCGCTCCATTTCGCTTCTCCGCGAGAATCTTTGTTTTACTGACCTAATTATTTCTCCCCCGCGACAAAAGCGGCGGGGAGAGAGAGAGAGGGGGGGATAGACTCAGTGGATTTGATGGGGGAGGGTCGGCCGAGTGACTCAGCCGAGCGCGGAATCTCGGCTCCCTCCTTATTTCCCATCCGTCCCTCTCTTTCCCCCTTTCTCTCGCTATATCTCTTTCTTGAATGCAATAACTCAGTCATACATTGGAATCTCATGGGCCAACCTTAATTAGGTCAGAGGTACATCATACCATTCCTATCATTGCACCTGCATTCCTAGGATTGTTGATTATTTGTGGCAATTTGAGCAAAATATCACTACTCATAAACTTCAGTGACTTTTTCCTCGGTCGTTCAATCCTAAGGTTGGTTGACTGCCACCCTCCGTCCTCCTCTTTTTAACGCTCATTTATGCTATTCATAAAAAACTCATTTATAAATTGTATTCATGCGGAGTTAAAGAGAAAATAGGGAACTGGATAAGGGAGTTTCTCAGTGATCGAAAACAAAAAGTATTTGTTGACTGTTTCAGCTCTGATATGCTTGAAGTCACATCCGGTGTTCCTCAAGGAAGCGTGATTGGCCCTCTTTTATTTATTATTTATATTAATAACTTAAGTTCTCTAGTTAGCAGTAAATTAAGATTATTTGCAGACGAAAGAGTAATCAACCGTGAAATAAGCGAAGACACGGACTTTGAAGTTCTGTCATCTGATCATAACAACGTTCTTTCGTGGTACCAGGAGTGGGGGTTAGAACTAAATATTAGTAAATGCACCACAGTTCATTTCCTGCGAAAGTCATCACACAAATACCATACTTACAC
Source organism: Ceriagrion tenellum (assembly GCA_963169105.1). NCBI lineage: Eukaryota > Metazoa > Arthropoda > Insecta > Odonata > Coenagrionidae > Ceriagrion > Ceriagrion tenellum. Next base: position 185,356,239 of record OY720632.1, on the reverse strand, counting down.
CATGGGTGGAGTAAACATAAAATCTTCAAATACAGTAAAATATCTTGGAACTACCTCAACTTCAGATATATCGTGGGGAACACACATACAAAGCATTTGTGGCACAGCATTCAAGAAACTTGGTTTTGTTAAGCGTATAATAGGAAGGTCCTTGGATGAAAAAGTAAAAGAGAGATGCTACTTCCCTCTGGTAAGGCCACATCTCGAATACGCCGCGAGGATTTGGGACCCTGGTCATAAAGATTTAACTATATAAATTAAAAAAATACAAAGGAAAGCAGCACGCTTCGTTAAAAACTGCTACGAACGAAAATATAGTGTTACACAACTGTTAGAGGGATTAAGGTGGGAGTCCCTAGAGGAGGCAGCACGCTAGGCTGCTTAAGATATACAGAACTGGTGTGTTTCAGAGCGATACAGAGAATATTATCATGACGCATCACTACATTTCTAGGTCTGACAGATGCGATAAAATAAGAAAGGTACTCTGCCGAACAGATGGGTACAAAAACTCGTCCTTTCCGCGCACAATAAGGAAACCCAATAAAAACCGATCTCCTCTAATTACACTTCTATAGTACATGTCACCAGTTCACCTCCAAAATTTTGAATTTTTACACGGCTGGTGACCTACCACCCCCTGCCACATGCCCCTGCGGCGGCTCGCGGGGTAGTATGTACATGGGAATGTAGATATCTAATGCCTTTTCTTTTACTTCACGGTAGTTCTAATTATACATATTCTTTTTTAATGGATCTATGTATTTTATCTATCCCTTGGTCTTATTTATCCCTTGGTCTTCATCTTGACACCTTTCTATCTCTTTCTTCTTCAGTTATACAAAAACGCTTTCTACCTCTGGGTACATCAAATGAATCTCGTTCCTCTTTTCTCTATTGCATTTCATCGAGCTCTTTCCCCATCTTTTCTTCTGTATATTTATTTATTTCTTACTGAGTCAGTTAATTTTAACTTCATCACCTTCCCATAAGTCCAAGTTTTGAAAGCTTCTAATCTTTTCTCGTCCATTTTTCCAGTGGCCCATGCTTCCAATTCATGAAGTACCATGCACCACATAGATGTTTTCATCATACTTTTTCATCGTTCATGGTCATTTTGAACCTCTTCTTTGAAAATCTTCTTTGAGCACAGTAGTTAACAGTGAAATTCACAGAGGGAAAATCATTAGCTTGGACCAAGACTTGAACTTAGAACTCTCGATAACCGAATGCTCTACCCAGTGAAGCTACCAAGGAGTCCTCCTCCACGATGAATGTAGAGTACTCGGCGCGAAATCGAATGGCGTACTTTAGAGTCCATAGGTGGTGTGCTTGAGCCGATCGAGATAATCTCGATCACGTAACTAAGGAGTCACGTGGTACAAATGATACAAATGATTTTTTTTTAAATTAAACCACTCAGTTAAAAATTTTAAACACCTTATATGTTGTTTATAGAGCCTCTAATCGTGACATAAAACTTCACCATCAATATTCTCGCGAGAAAAACTCGATCGGGAAGGCTGCGTGAGGTTTTAGGGGATTAAAACACCAAAATCTCGTACCTTTCGTGATTGTATCACGTGACTCCTTAGTAACATTCACGAATGTTCATTATGGATTCTCGACTCGTTGCCAAAAACTGTTGCCTATAACTCCGTAAATAAACAACTTTTTCGATCGAGTCACCGTTTAGTGATGAAAGACGGCAGTTCAAATGTAAATACAGTCTACAGATCGTAAATTATCACGTCTCAAAGGTTTTACTTACCAGCAATCATGATGCAGTGGATAAAAAAATGTCAACCTACACGCGGGACGTAATTACATTCTTTTTTAATACTGTCTGGTCTACAGATATATTTTATTTCTCTCCAAATTTAATTACGAAAATGGGCAATTAACTTCTTAGCACTTCGTGAATATCGTTCTACGGCCATTTAATAATAATTCGAGGTGGAAAAAGTGGAATGAATTAGAAGACGGATACAAGTACAATAAGGGTTTCCAAAACCAAGATCCGACAATATCATCAATGGATGAGAAATTACGCCAATAACTATCATTTTAATAACAAATGAAGGAGAGATTGTTGAACCTACTCCGAGGCCAATAGTAGGCTACCCATTAAGGTCCACATCAATCTATCTAGATCATAACTTCTGATTCCTAAGGCTCTCAACAGGTAATAAACCAAAAAAATGTAGCTGTAAATTAACAGTAAAAGATCCTCACAGCAGAGAAAAGACTCACGATGGAAGTTTCATATGCCTCTTACACACTTCCTGTAGTAGATATTTCCTCTCTAGCATTTACGAAGTAACTGTTAGGTCTCAATAATAGTCAGCTATTATTTACAGCATCAAGTAGTTCATATATCTTAAATTGTTATTGAATATTCACCACAGCCTCACGTTAATAACAATCAACAATGACTATTTACGATTCGACTGAGAAGATTTTTTTCTAAGTGTCGCCAAGGACTGAGTGAACTAAATGTGGTAATGGAGGCAACTCATTGCCTAGGCAACGATTAAAAACATTTAAATCCATAAAATATATTCATGGTTACGTGCTTGGAACCATCTCAAGCAGTTCAGACCCAATCCGAAATGATTTAACCTCTTTTGAATTTTAACACAATTGTTTGACCGCTAGCGGACCACTCTGCTCAAGCTGTTGCGCGGCCATTTCCGCTGTTTTTCGGAGAGTAATTTCCTTTTAACCATGAATCCTTTTGCTCTACTTTATCTACTCTTAGTGCGAAAGCTGCATTCAGCTTCTCTCTTTGCATAATAGGAATTTTGTCATCCCCTGATTTATTTCCATGTTGTATTCTTGGATACTTTGGTCCATTGCGTTTAGTGATCTACAAAAATCATAACGATTTCCTACTGTGACTCCGATATCGTCTGCGAAGCGGAGCATTCTAAATTCTTCTCCGAAAATCTTGATCCTGTAGATTGCTAATTCTTCGGCGTCTTATTCGTATCTTCCTCAAAGTGAATGCTGAGAAGTGCTGGTACTCTCTTACCCATCTAGTTATCTCATCTGATAGCATTGAATTGTTGATTATTTAAGACAGTTCGAAAATAATAAAACTCCCCATGCAATTTACTGGATTGAATGGGTTGTTGTTATGAAGAAAATGAAGAAAAAAATATATTCCTTCAAGCGATATTAAATTATCTGCCACTGTTTCCCGTCTTTTTGGGATTTACTCCAAAATATTTGAGCCTTTTTACTTGAGCTATGGAACGGCTCAGCGCTATTTCGAAACAAGAATAATTATGAAAAGGCGCACGAAGTCGAAAAGAATGATATTGATGCAGCCATAAATTGAACAGTCAGTTGATCAGGAACTCTACGATAATCCAAATATTGCCATAAATTAAAAAAATAATAGATCATTGTAGTTTGTACATGTTGATAAAATGCATAAGAAATGAATTAAGGTCAAAATAATACACCCGGGACTTCCAGGTGATGGAAGATTGAGAGAAAAAGATGGTGGGGTGATGTAAGGAGAGAGATGAGAAGAAGGCGAAGGATAATAACCAATTCAACGACAATTGTTGCATTATAAAAACTAATTCACTGTCATTTATTGCAGACAAATAAACGGAAGAAATGGAAAGCAGAATTTGAAGGAATGTAATTAATTGCGGCCGTTCAAAGATGAAAATCTCAGGATTTAAGAATATTTCTTGCAAAAAAGAACGCGAAGATAATTTTCCCAATCAATATAGGTGATTAAAAAAAACAATTATTGATATCTAGAACTATACGAGTATTATCATGATAGCTATTCTGTTTTTCCATCGACTAATATTCAAAAGGCGTCGCTAAGGAATCGGATTAAACTGCGGCTGTTCAAAACTAAGGTTATGTTCAATGTAAGATTTCTATTGTTTCAGTATTTTGAGAGCTTTGTGCAATTTTGGGTTAAGCCATGTGTCCCCACTTCAGGCAAGAATTTAAATTTACCACCATAAATTTAAAAATAAAAGCAGTTTCATAACAAATATCCAAATAAATCAACTGGAAAGGTATATTGCGCTAACAATTTATAATGGACGGGTGTTTAATAATGCACCCCGAGGGAGCGATATGAAATTAAAATGAGATATAACCCCGCGGTCCTGAGGTTGAAGAAGCTCATTCATATGCAAATCAATATCCCCATGGAATTTGCGGCTCGGTATTTTATTAAACTGAGAAAATGAGCATCATTCATTGAGACTTGCGCGCTAGAGTTTTAATGCAAGTCATAATCAGAGCATCGTAACGAGGTGAAAGGGAAGTGTAGGAGTGAGAGAAAAAATTTCAGACAGTGTAATATTAAATAAAATAGCCAGATCACCAGTGTCAACTCAGGGTGCTTAGTAAAATATTCATAAAATGTATGCCGGTGTATAGAAAAAAATTCATAAATTTCACCGAGGCTCAGGCTGTGTGAATTAATCCTCAGTATCTTGAGGAAAATTTTCTCAGTCGACCTTCAGCATCGCTTGATCTGAATTTCTCAAAAAACCCAAGCCTGACGTGTGGCTTACGAGTCTCTAATGGCTCCCAGTCTAGTCATTGATCGGCAGTGTGAGATACTTTCTGTCAATTCAAAACACTTTTAATGACATTTTCTGCTTTTCTACAACTTTTACTTAATTTGCAAATTAATCCATGATTTTCAGAGTGACAAGTGCTCACTGCGATTAAAAGTTGCGGTATACTGAAGTGTATGTTAGCCAACGCTAATCAGCATCTCTTTTTTTACTTTTTTAAAGTATAGTCTTCCTACTGTTTGTTTTATTTTCCATGCTGTATTCAATGCAGTGCCATAAAAGTTTTCTTTGTTTTTCCCGCACGCTATTTACTTGGGTGAGTGCAAGTTTATTCTCTGGTGACGGAATTCGTTTGGCTCTTTTATGTATAGCCCTCTCACACTGTACTCATAGGACGTTGGGGTGACTGCATTCGTCAGGCGTGTAACACAGGGTGCTTTGTATGTTAATTTCAAGCCCAGACTTATGACTACTCAAAAAATTAAATGAAGTCCCTTTGTTCACTCCGTCTTCAAGAGTGCTTTTGTAACAATTGCTGGCTCCATTCGGCTGCTGTTCACAGTTTGATCTATCCTTCAAATTCATTTCAGGCGAACTGCAATCGTTAAATTGCATTGATTCTTTAGCTAATACGTTCCTTGGGATTTATGTTTTGGGTTTCAAACCCTTCTAATAAGAGCTTCTTACCAGTGTGCATACCCTGTTTCTAATTATTATATCAGGAAAAAAGTCTGGATAATTTATTCCTGCAGCATTTTTTAGCCATTTATTTGGATGCATGCTAGGTATATTCGGAAAAATAAGGAAATCTCAAGGATTGTCCTAATGAGGAGCCCTGAAAATAATTCAATGAAGACGGAAAATCCAATCAAGTTTTTGGAAACCCCGTAGTTGGGATGAAAATTCAATGGAAATAGCAATTGTCCAAACTGTTTGGAACCTAACCGTAACCATGAAAGAACCAGAGTAAAAACAATCAAGATGTTTGGTTATTCAACACTTCAGCAGAGGACTTCGTGATGAGAATTAGTTCCCCAGTTTGACAATTTCGACGTTGCTTTTAACATTAAAAGCGCCGTATTTTCCCCATGCCTAAAATGCTGTTATCCCCATGCAGCGGTTATTTTAACCGCTAGGTGTTTTCTCTCGTTTTTGTGGTTTGCATAAGTTCCCGCATATATTCCATTTTAAAGTGAGATAATTTCCTTTAAAACTAAAATGTACATTATTTTTAAGTATAGAATAATATTCATAAAAAATATAGTTTTTCTACTTTAGCACAAGCTTTGGGATGCACAGTTTTATCACCAATTGTGCAATACACATTTATCAATGGTGGTAGTTTAGTGTAAAAACATTTTTCATAGTAACTATAAGTATGTCATTTACAATCAGGGAGTAGTGATATAATGTAAGTAACAGCATTAAACCATGTATATTGTCATCAGTTCTACGGTCCCATCCTTTATTTTTCATGGCACATAAAACATTGAATAAGTTTTTCACTTCTAGCTGAGCATTTTCCGAGAGTATATTTTTGGCATCTTGAATATTTTACCATAGTTTAATTCCCTTAACATATTTTTACCTGAAAATCCTGTCTTTTTCTAAATTGTGTACCTGAAGTGGAAGGTGCTGGCCCAGGCTGTGACTTGATATTCTCACTACGTAGTTCTTCAGCTAGCCTCAAAAGGAATTTATGGCGACTGATATTTTGTAAAATGACCTCTTTTTATATCACCCATGTGTTAATGGCAGCTAAATCTAGGATATTATATAAAACTTGCCCAGGCCATCGGCGAGATCTAGCATGCGTGGTGTATTTCCTTGCCATTTGGTCTAGCATATCTGTTCCATGCTTTGTGGTGTTGTCAAAATTGACTGACTCCGGTAATATTTTTTCTGTATTATTTAATTCAATGCTGGGATGCATGGTACTCAGAACCACTGCGTTTTTGTTATTTTTACCGTAGTATACTGCCATTGTAATATATTCATATTTTATAACTATGGCATCGTACAACGTAGCCTTTGACGTTCGAAGAACTTCAGAGACCTCGCGTCTGATTCTATTCAATGTGCCGATAATACTAATGCCTTTCTCCTTTAATTTTTTATTTAAAGTCAGTGACGCTAAAAAATATCCGTCATGACATTTCGTTCTGAATTCAGATAGGGACGCAATAAACGTAAAGCAACTTTTTTGGGGAGACTTTCGTTCGGCGGGTGCAACATATCTTTCCCCAGATATGGAAACCCATCGTAGAAATATTTGGAATTTTCATCTGCTAATACCAAAATTTTTATTCCAAATTTTCCTGATTTTCTTACCAGATGTTGTGTGAATCTACTCCAATTAGGTAATATCTGCTCGTCTACCGTGAGGTATTGGACTATAGCAAGCTATGGAGTTGTCTACAAAGTTATTCCATATTTCGGACATCAATGCAAATTTGTCAGTAGTGAGACGCTGAGATCATCAAAACGTAAATACTTCATAAGCGAGCGAAATCTGCTTCGTGACATTGTCTTAGAAAAAAACACTGGTCTCCATTCGCTAGACCATAGCATATCATAATCTAGCGAACCACAGCCATATGCTCCTCTTGCGTACATTATGGTAAAAATAGTTTCAATTGCATAGTTGTGGTCCAATCTCCCTCTTCCAAGCGCACTGCTTCTACTTTAGTTCATAGTTCGATATGCTAGAGCATGCGTTCATAAATAAATAAACGCCATGCGCTAGCTACGTTCTTTAGACCTTCTTTGTTTGGCTTGGTTTGATGGTCCCGGATTTTATTATATAGTATTTTGACTCGCAAGCCTACAGATCGTGTTTACGCCACTTGGAGTCACAAACTCATTGAGTCTATCCCCACTTAATAGCCGAGTTCCGATTGCTGGAGCAAACAAACCTTTATTTTCTCGCCCTCGACCCTGCCGTCCCCCTCCCGTTCTGCGCTTCTTGGAGGAAGGCAGCCCTGACCGGAAGCATTTTTGAGGGCAGCATCACTGCGGAGCAGGAGATTCCCTTGAATCGCGTCAGCAGCGGTCGGCACTCTGCAGTCCTTTGCACTTCCTCTTCCCCGACCTCGTCGTTGTCCTCTGTCCCCTCTACCGAGCCTCACTTACTGACCACCACCGTGAATGATGCCTATGGACAAGTAAGGAAATGTTTTTGCATTAATTACCCTAAATTATGAAGAGAGAGAGACGGCAAACGAATTTTTTTAATGAATTTCATGTGGTTACATCCTTCTTCAAATATATAGGATTGTAGTTATATCGAGAGATAACTCACCAGAGTCAGGAAATCAGTCAGGCGTCAGTCTTGCAGAGACGCTTGTGTCGAGTTATTACCGTCTGAATTGCCGCTCCCTTCAGCAATATCACTTTAAGTGTCAGAGAAGAAAGTAATTCCAACATCCGAATCAGGATTGACTGTCTTGAGTTCGTCAATATCAGAATCGTTTCCTGATAATTCTTGCAAAATGTGCACAGATTCTTTCGAAGTACGACTGCATCGCCGGGGCATGTATCAGAGCATTGGGGTTTTCCTCTTACCCAATGCACGGTCTAAGCTCGACTGACAGTGTGGGAGTAAAAAAGGGACGAAGAATGTGGTATAAAACAGCATATCTCGCATCCCTTAGGATAAGACAGAATTCTGGACCAACCTTTTAGTGATTTTATGTGTAATCCTTGAGACATTTCTGAGAAAGTCTATACAATAATCCTGTAATATAATTGCATGATAATTTTAAAAAAAGGAAAATTCTATAAAGACATGCAGAAAATTGAATGATTTAGTTTTTTCCCGACTAATAATATGGTGGAAGTCTTCTCGGGTCTTCCACTGGGATAAGTTTTTTGAACGGCCAAAGTCATCATCATCCCTCTCAGCGTCGGGCAGTGTTAAACACTTAATTCTTCGCGCAAGGTCCATTGCCGACAAGGAGAGCCTACCTCAGGAGTTAAGCCACCTTCGTAGGACCTTCCTTGAAAATTGATATAATGGACAGGAAATATCGTTGGCTCTTTAAAAGTCTCTTGACCATCGGGTGCTAAATACGCAGGGAGAGAAAAAGAGACCTCTTGCTAGAGCCTGCTTGCCTTATGTGTCCACGGTTTCCGGGAAAATATCTAGAATACTGGCCGGGCACAACATCAAGACGATTCACATGCCAGCCCAAAAATCAGGGGTCTCATCGTCCGAGCAAAAGACTATCGGCTTGTAGACTCCAGGCGTCTATCGAGTGCCTTGTGAATGCGGCAAGGTGTACATCGGAGAGATGAGTAGAACAGTGGAAACAAGGGTTAAGGAACACCAACGGTACCGGCGTCTAGCACAAATGGAAAATCCGCCATTGCGGAACACAGCACAACCATGGACCACTCCATCTATTTACATGAGCCTAAAGTGCTATCCCGCTCCCGAGGTTATTGGGATAGAATTATCAAGGAGGTCATTGAATTCCGACTGAAAAGAAGGAATTTCAACCGAGACCTTGGCTTTTCCCTTAGCAGAGCATGGAAGCCGTTATTAAAAAGCCTGGGAAATACGAATCCTAAAGGTTGTTGACCATTCGAATCTCTTGACCACGCCCAACAATAGCGACCGTTGAAGTTCTACGGTAAATATCATCATTTGCCTAGAGAATGGAGTACGAGTCGGACTCCGAAACGTCGGCAGCAAAAAACTTATCCCGGTGGAAGACCCGAGAACACTTCCTCCATGTGCAGAAAATCAGTTATGAATTCAATCCGTTAACATGAATGCTACTCATCATACCAGAGTTAAATCTTTATTGAAAATACAAAAATTATAAGCTGAAAATTTATAATAACATACCAGAAAATTCATTATATGATAATGTATTTATATTACCTAAACATTGTGTTTATAAATTTATATTTCGCAAATTCATTTAAATTTTGTACTTACTACATCATATTCAGACGAGATTGCCATTTTAGGGCAATGTATTTCATCTGTTAACTTTAGAAACAGAAATCCCTGTTCACGAGCCACGCCACGCTGTGCATAACTTCCCTCCCAAAAATAAATTTGAAGGAGGTAAAGTGAATGCCTACCGCGCCGGAATTTTACGTGTGGATTACGTGTACCAAATACATCTCTGACCATTACATTTATCTGAGTGGTTACATCTTATTGAAACTCATCAAATTTGAAAAGCGAAAGAGTGCAAAATCACTATCTGTTTTCTGTTTCACAGCAATAAATTCACTAACTCCTTTTTTCACTAGTTAGCGATGTTTTTTCCTCATCAAAATCTATTTAAATTGTCGCAATGTTTTATGATAACCGTTTATATGTGAGTAAATTACATGACTGACGTTTCCAGCATTTGATAAGTCGCATGTTTAATGGACACCGTCGCAATCAAATAATCTTTTCTTCATCAAGATGGCTTTTACTGAGACCATCTTTTTTTAGCTATAATTGTGTGTTTGAAATAAAGTCATGTACAGTAATTAGATATTGTTTTCATAAAAAGTCTCTAGTCACTACACAAGACTTGACGGTAAATATAGGTCTGATATCGAATTTTGATTCAACAAGAAAACACATTCCCTCCAAACGTTTTGGCCAGTCACATCGACGCTTTAATACGATATAACGAATCAGTTTCGAATTTATGTTCTATGCCGATCGAAAGAATGTCTTCACACTCAATGGTAGTTATATTTTTCGTTTCTTTTTCCCCCATTACGTCGATGATAGTAAAAAAGGACCTAAATCCCTCTCCCGAAATAAAACTGCCGGCTCGGATGTTCCTTCACACGGCGCTGTAATGGCGAGACAGTGGTACAGATTTAAGTCGGCAGTAATATTTGATGGCCCGGCATAAATAAGGAGAGGAAGTTTTTAAACCCCCGCTGGTGCTTATCCCCGGCATGGCGCTGAAATAACTCTTCGAGTTTCCCCGCTATCCGGGAGCGAAATACAGATGGAAAGAGGGATTGTGTGGGGTGGGGGGCGAACGTCGAGCCAGGGATTCCGCGGAAGAGGCGATAAGGCCAACTCGCGCATTCACCCACACACCCCTCCAACCCCCAACTACTCTCCTTTTTTACCTCCCATTCTCATCCTTACCCTCGCCCTCCCCTCTTCCCCAGTTGGAGAGAGAGAGAGAGAGATAAAATATTTCATATTTACAATACAATTTTTAAGCAAAATTGAAAATATGCTCTGAGGCTTCACAGCATATATCATATGAGCATTCGATAAATTAACATGAGCATAATCATCCGCATTGTGCCCACATTTACAATATTAAGCGGGTATTCATATTTGAGTAAATAATAGTTTTTTTAAAGGTAATGAAAACGTTTAAATATATTTAAAAAGTATGATATAGGCCACTCATTTTGAAAACAAGACGATTTATACACTAATACAGAACAAAAATATGTACAAATATGCCATGTGACAATTTTGTAGTATATTTTACAATTCATAGTATTTCGAAGTATATTTTACAATTCATAGTATTTTGAAGTATATTTTACAATGAAAATGTATGCATGTAATGGATAATCAATTTAAACGTATGTTTTAATATGATATAATAAATAATAATAAAATATGACATCTTACATTTACACATGTTCATTTATTTTGGAGGTAATTACAATGAAAAAATGGTAAGGCCATCATTAGGTAGTATCTCTTTGTTTTTGAAACAGGTAATCGAAAAGTCTTTGCCTAAATATTCGGTTATTTATCGATCTACGTATTTCACTAGATAAGGCATTCCATAATTTGCTACCGCTTACTACGAAAGACCTATTAAAGGCACAAGTCCGGTGGATGGGGAGGAGTTAGAGGGAGGGACTCCCATTGCCTCAATTTCGCCCCAATGAAGACGTGTTGCTATTATTATTATTCTTATTGATAACGTCACCATCCCTACCCCCCCCCTCTTATCCACCCTAACGTCCTCCGTCTATCCATTTACCCCGTCGGCAGTACCAACTGGTATCATTTCGATCGTAATATTTTTATTTTCTTTTTCGGCATAAAACTCGGTCGTGCATGACGAAACTTTTTTCGAATTGAACTCGTATGTTAATAATAACAGTTTGAATTTTTTACTACACGGCGTTTTTCTAAAGATACTCATCATTAAATTAATATTCCATTGCTCAGGATATGTTTATTTTGTGGGAAAAGATTCTCATCAGCCCTAGTTGATCACTTATCGGTCTTTATATCCCCTATATTTTCTAATGACAATGGGCTTCAACAAACTATCGGTCGTTAAGAAAACGGTATAGCCTAAACACAACATTTTGAGCAACTAGTCTTTTTCTTCTTTCGTCGTTTGGAATCAAAATAAAATTTTTTTTTCTGTTTTTTTACCTGTGTATGTGAACATTGTAGTACAAAATAATCTCTATCCCTTATACGTCATAGCCAAGTCACATCAAATAAGAGGAAAATAGGAATAAATATCCTAAAGGAATTTCACCCCTCTTGGTTTCACTGTGATCATAAGCAAAATTTTGGGTCTGCTTGGAAACGGCAAAAATGACGCCGCAGGTCAATCGGTTGTTTTTGGAGCGTGTTTGGATTTTGACACTGCTCAAAGTCACGAGATATCTATACAAACAAGCCTTTATTTATTCATTTCGAAGCAAATAGGTTCGTAATTGACGGAAAAATTAATTCTAAAATTACCACTAGGGGAGGTTGTAAGAGTGTTTCGTCTGCCTCAGTAGGAAGGACTAGAGACTCTTATCTTTTTTCATTCTGACTTAAATTATGAATTCACTCTCCTTCTCTCAGAATGGAGACACGAATGCATTTTGCACTCACAATTCACAAGGCAGCGTAATGACGCAACGAAAAAGCGTGAGTGCCGGCTTCACTTAGTGGCGTATTCATAGTCGTTACCTGGGTGTCCCCCAGGTGTGAGGAAACCCCTTGGCTCAGAAATGGTATTCTTAGTCGTTACCTAGAGGACTTCCGTCCCCTAACCCTCCCCCAGGCCGTCGATTATCTGGGTAAGGCATGATGCTTACCCAAAGCTCCCCTAACGCAGTACTGCTGCCCACGCGTGGGACGAAATGATACTACTGAACTAATGGCAGTACGCGATAATATCTTCAACTTTCCTTGGTAACTGTCTTCTGTTTACAAACACAGGTACATATTGAACTATCCTCGTATTCCTCACCATTCATATTACATTAATAAATAAATATTATTGTAAACATTCTCTCATATTCCTTCGATCATTTTTCATCAACGTCGTGTAACAGTATAGTATATTATTGTTTATAGCGTGATTGAATACGGTAAAAAATGAGCATCGAAAACATCGAGAACCATACAGCGGAGCCGTTCATATGTATTCTTCTGCGGGATTGTTGCCAAATCTCTTACCCAGGCGTCCCCTGGCTGGCTGTCGCCCAGGTAAGGTTTATTAATCGCTCAGCGTAGGAGACCCCTAGGTGTTACCAGGCTAGGGGATACCCAGGTAACCCGTAGGAATACGACTATGAATACGGGCATCGGTGATGGTTAATTCTCATGTCTAAATATTTCACGGTCCTAAATCAATCTTTTCGATGACAGCTAAAAAAAATTACGCCATTCGCTTCATTTTCTTCAATTCAGATATTTTACACTATGAATCACAAAATTTTAATAGTTTAGGTCTCAATTTTGTTGTGAGGGGTTGGTGTGTAATGGGTGATATCCATGGGCCATGCAAAGAACATTAAAATTTGATCTGTCTCCGCTCGCTCTGTGCTGAAAATCAAATTAATCCGGCAATGTTTGTACACCCTAATGAATGTAGGGTTCTAAAAACCTGAAATCATAAAAAAGATGGTAATTTTATTTAATATGGAATTACTTTCAGCTGACGCGCAGCCCACAAATTGAGACAAGAAACATCCTTGGAATGAAGCCATATAAAATTTCTCAGGTAAATAAATATTTCATTTAAAGCAAGCTTAATTGACCATGAATTGAGAACCGTAGATTATGAATCGTAAATTTCAAGTGTAAATACGATATTAAAGATAAATATGTGCTACATTTGGCATCATGAAAAAGAAGCGAGGAATTTGGTGGCGAATATATATATATATATAGTTGAAAAACATAGCGTAATCTTTAATGATATTATAAAAGACGTAATTGATTTCTTTCAAAAGACTTGGCAATCCTAATATTTACCTGCATTTGGGAAAAAATAGCATTTGTAATGAAACAAATTCCATTGTATTTATATCCCATGTAGAGAACCAAAGTTTTTAAAGGCTCAAATACCATTTTTTTTGTACCTCATCTACTATATTATCCCATGTAGTGAAACCAACTCTGATTCTAATCAAAATAAATATCCTGAAGTATATTTTGGCATGGATACGAACATAAGCAATACAAACAATTTTAGCGTAAAAGGATAAAATCAAGTACGGTACCACACCCTCAGTTAATCTTTTTGGTTTTTACAGATTATTAGGTAAGATGCATGGTAAATTCGATGCAGTATATATTTACTTATTTTTACTCATGAATATAAGCTCACTCAGAAAGTCAGACACTTAAAAATCCAGGTATGTATTTGTTATTAAAATACAGACAACCTGACACAACCCCCGTTTCTCCTTCTATGCCATGAGGAAAGCAAAAATGAGATTTTTTGTGATTGCAGTGTAAGGAAAGTATATAAAAATCAGACTGACATTAGTACAACACATCTAAAAATTAACTAATGTCCCAAAGGTTTGCTTTTAACGCTACTTTTAATGGCAATTTTTAATTACAATAGGGTGGGGAAAAACCGAGGAAATGAGGGTTTGAAAAATTATTTTTGTAAGAATGCTGGCAAGAACAGGGATCTGCGTGAAATAGAGATGTTCTGAGTTTTTAAATTCCTCTGTGAATGATTTGTAAGTTGTCATATCACCGTGATCGTTCTAAGGGTTGCCCGTGGGTATTACCTCAACGAGACATCTCTTTAATTGATAATTTTCCACTCTTATAAGCATAAGACCTCTCAAACGGCAAAATACGCGATTCTTTTCAAGAAATGCCTTGCAACCGGTGGTATGCTAAGAAGAAAATATAATTTGTGGGGACAATCGTATAGAGTATATCACTCAATTAATTCATGTGAAAAGAAGTAATCAAAAAACGGTCCCGCATCTGTTTTTTGCATCGCCGATACTTGAAAAGCCCTCTCCATTGTATGACATTTGAGTGGAAATGTTCCTACGGAGGAATGAGCAGCTTGGAGTCTGACATAAAACTCGAGCAAAGGAGACTCTCTTTTGTTTCTCACTCATTTCCAAAATCTAAGCGCCATTTCTTTAAGTTCTGGGGATCTGACCTTTTGAACCGCCCACAGCACCATAAACAATCGACTCGTCTCCTCTGCTTCACTCAACTCGGATCCAACCAAAGCATTCATTCCTCGATGACACAAAGAGGCCGTCATGGCATATCACATTTTCCCATCTTTTTCCGACTCTATAACTGGAGGGGCTTCTTCCTGAAATCGCCGCATCCGCTGATTCCCTGACCGTCCGACCCTCTTCAACTCCTCTCCCTTTCCACGGACTTTCCTAATCTCCTTTCCCACCCTCCCACCCCCTCTCCTCCATACACCCCACTATTCACGACAACAGCCGCATCTTGAGGAAAGATGAAGTTCATTCAGGAGCGGTCGTCTCTTCAGCTTCCACCGCGACCATTGAGGTAGACGATCAGTGGCGATGTTTTAATAAGTAACTTACTTGAAATTAGCATCCACTTACTTCTAGAATATTGATTCATCATGTATAGTTTGTCATGAGTTTATTATAAATTAGTATTAATCCGCGTGCACAGCGTAAAAGCAGAGTACAATCGAACTAAATTAATCGCAACAATGTGTCTACTATGAGCTACATGCCATAAATTTTAACCAGAAGACAGTCATTGATACTTTATACATCATCTAATATCCAAAAGTTATCGCCCGCGTTATCCAAAAGTGAGTAAAAAATGGCAGGGGGAGAAATATGGGGGATATTTTGGCTGTCAGGCTGCAGTTGGAAGACGCAATGCCCTCTCCAAATGCCTTAACGTATAAGACATGCTATGTATGCATAATTTCCATAATGGCTATGAATAATCCGTTGAATTGTGCTTTTTTCCTCATAAATAATTATTATAGGTTATATAAAAAAACTAATTCTCAAGTTATTATATCGCTCGAAATTTTTCTTAATGGCATATATCTTTCATGTTATCCTTCTGCCCTGCTACCTACATTATTTACGAAAAGAAATAGTATTTGATCTTGATATAACCTCTTAAGACAAATGTAACCTAAAAGTAATGCATTTAGTCAAATCGGAATTCACCACGAGGTGTTCAAATAGTATTCACTGCTACTATGAGAAATATACATCACACTGCTTGCTATTGAAAAAACTATTAAACTTTATACTTTTTCCAAAGTTCAAAGATTTGACCATAAAATGGATTTTAAGGTCAAAATTTTAACATTAATACATCATTTTTTATGATATAAATAATGTCATCTTCATAATGCTTTTTGGTTCATTTTCTTATTCCATTTCCAACAGCAGTTGTTAGATTTTGACGCAAAGAAGATCTAAAAGCAGCGCTTGAGTGGAGTTGGCACCGTTCGCACCAATGCACATGATACCGTCTCGGCTTGAAGCCTTGGCGGTTAATAGGAGTTTACTTAATTTTTACCGATGTAGTTAAGCCTTGATCATTCCCAGCCACCAGATGCCCTCATTTCGCCTTCTCCTCATTCTCAGCTTTACATCTCACTCTGCTACACAATTAAAAGACCCCAAAAGAATTGTTCCTCTCAAGTTTTTCATCCCTTCAACTCCCTCTCTCGCCCGAGAGAAGTCCAACTTTTTCCTCCCTATCCTCCCGCATGCCGCCCGATGTCTCAGTCCTCAAAGATCGTTCCTCTTTCGCCCATTCGCTCAGATACCTAGTTTTGAGTTTTTCCACATTTTTTATCTCCGTCGTAACTTCTGCTAAATACACCTGGTGTGTGTTTTACTTTCGATCTCTCCGATTCTCACACCTTCTGCTTGCACATGTTTCATTAGTCTTCATGTTCCATTCACCAACCACCTGTGAAAACCAGATGGGGTTACTAAATTACCACTGCTACATGAATTGTTAAGCCAAGCAATAAATGAATAAATGTTTCGTTACGTCAATTAAGAGGAGCATATTCACGGCGATGACCCAATGGCAGCCATTTTGTGATCATCCGAGGTAGGGCTGGAAGAAAAGGATTCAACTCATTAGCGCTGGAATAGAATTAAAAAAATCTCGGTAAAAAGAGCAAAATATGATAAATTTGTAAAGACTATGGACCCACACATGTCATGATGCCCAAAAAAAAATGCAAAGAATATAAATATTTCTTGAGAATCATCCAGGAAACCATTCTGGTAATAATGAGCGACCCGCAAAAGTAGATATGGTGTACGTCACGCGACTCTTGTTATTTGTAGAGAACAAGAGAAAAAATGTGATTACATTATTTTTCCATACAATAGAACAGAGTGAAGTAGATGGAGTATAAATACCTAATCAGTATCCTGTTGACCATTCTGATTTTAACAACTCACGAGTAAGGAAGCATATCGTTCTCCCTGTGGTCGATACTTTTGCCAACTTTTATTGGTTTCTTTAGAACAGAATATTTTATTACATAGTTGCAACATAAATTAATTCAAATAGTTTCTGTCACAACAGTAGTATACCGTTAGTGCTGTGCATGTTTCTGAAAGTTACACGTACGTTATAGTGAATGTTGTTGATTTCTTACCCCCTGCCAAACGCCCTGAAGATAGTAACTTGCAGGGTAATGAGTAGATGTGGATGAGTTACATCTGTCGAGGTTGGCAGTGCCGACGAGACAAGCAGAAAATGTTTACCTGAATATCGCACGTCTTTTCTCGTAGGTATGACACCAATTTTTTGGACTCTGTTAATCAAGATACGACGACACCCCAACGACGAAAAAATCACTCCGAAATAATTAGTTTCACAGAATTCACACCGAGATAATCGAATATCACGTTGCATGCTTTATTACTTAACATCTCAGAAATACTTTACTATTATGAAGTTATTTTTCTGGAGTGCGTGGGTCATAACTCATGTATAAACTTTTAATCTTTCGCCAACGTTTCGCATCTTTATTTATGCTTCATCAGGGCTACAATGAAAGTTCAAATAAATCCAAAATTCATTAATGTGCACTAGCAGATCATGCAATCATTTAATTTCCATGAAACTCATTTAATTTCCATGAAACAAAAGTAATACATATAGAAACCAACCCATCCAAAAGATAATTATAATTTGGTATTCTTTAACAGCACTTAATTTTATTTCGATTTTTTTAACTCCTAAATTTATAACAATGAACGAGCAAATAAATATCTACGAAGGTATCAACAAAAAGAAGTTCAAAAGGAATTCTCTCTGATGTAATTACAAAAATCACATGCATACATATTTTAAAAAAAATAAATACCTGAATTGAAAACTGGATTCATTTTATGTACATGACAACTATTAATTATCATTGTAGTCCTGATGAAGCATAAATAAATATAGGAAACGTTGGCGAAAGAATAAAAGTTTATACATGAATTATGACCTACAATTTCCAGAAAAATAACTTGATATTAAAAAAAAGAAGTCGCGAAAAATAATCATCTAGATAATTTACTAATGTGAATTTTGTCGAATACTTTATTGAGATATTTGGTTTGAATTCCAGTTCGGGTAAATTTTTGGTTTGCAGTCAATCTCTGGTGTGCTCCTTACAGTGATTGACTCCGTAGAAGATAGTGCCGAGATTTGTTCCGCTATTGCTTGGTTAAGAACCCATTACAGTGTAAATAAAAACTGCCCTTGGTGAGGTCACTGCAACACTTGGTGTCCGGTAGCGTTGATAGACTTCCGTTCGCGTGTGCAGATATCTGGAAGGCATTGCTAATTTTCTGTATTTTCGTGGCATTTAAAACGGTACGGACGGAACGGGAGGAATTTCTCACTTAAATAAACGCTACCAGTTGAGGGAAAGCGTAAATATAAACGAATTTTGGCAACGTGTTTCCCTTCACCAAAATAATCTTAATAGGCTATGCAGAATTAAGACAACTTATCTGAGGAAACAGATGATGTCCGATGATATAGAGAATGTAATCCAAATACGTCCCTCTCCCTTTCCTTTTCGTAATACGCATTCATGCATTTCAAACAGTGTGGCACCCGTTGAAAATGAAAATTAACTGAACTCTTTCCGAATGGGAAAAAAAATGAAATAACCTCTCCCGCTTGTTTCGGAGGTTCACCCGACGACAAGTGGCGAGAACAGAAAATAAAGCTGTTTTTAATAATAAATGTTTGGTTTCCGCGCCAGCCCTCGCTTTATTTGTGGTCCTAATCGAGAAAGTCATCTCGCCTTTTGTCTCTCCATTTATATCTGTCTCGCTCTCGCACCACGCGCTTGCGAGGTATGGAACAAAAAAAACGAAACGTGTTTGCGCATCCGATTCTTTCGGGCGCGGTCGTAAACAAGTGACGGGGGAGCGCGCGTGGAGACGTGATCACATTCGTTCTTCGCGGGCTGTGCGGCGGTCTCGGCCGTTACGAAAACTAGCCAAGGAGAAAGAATTCCAGCACCCAGCGGGAGGTGAGGAAATATATATGTATTGGGACAAATTTACGCCATGATGCATTTTAAATCATAGGGGAGTGGCGAACGGAGGGATTCTGAAGGACGGTCGGCTTGTCGAAGCGACGGTGGCAGCGGCTGCGGTCGGGTCGAGAGGAACTACGGTTTAGGCCTCTCATAAAAGTCCCGCGCTCAAATCCTCGCGTCTGAAATATTCACGACATGTCGTCTGTAGCAATGCGGCGGGTTTTGCGGCTCGTTGATTTACTGCAGTAACAGAGGCGGCAGCGAATGTGAGAATCCCAGAAGGTGGCTTTGATAAAGGAGAGGTGAGAATCCTTTGTGATTTCGATGCCTCGTGGAGTGCGAATGTGGTGTTCAGAAAAAGCTCCTTCTGTGGCTAGCTGTTATCTTTGAGGAGGGAAGATGCGTTTGCGAGGCATCGTAGATCAATCAGCCATAGTAGATATTCATCCCTGTTCTATAGTATTTTAGAAATAGGCAACATTTACCTATGTCTACTACCTATGCTACTTCGCTCTGGTTAGGCCACACCTCAAATACGCCGCGAGGATTTGGGACCATGGTCAAATAGATTTAGCCAAAAAAATAGTAAAATACAAAGGAAAACAGCGCGCTTCGTAACAAACTGCTACAAGGGTATATATAGTGTGTCACAACTTTTAGAGGGATTAAGGTGGGCGCCCCTAAGTACTCGGAGGCTACACGCTAGGCTTAGGTTGCATGATTAATTCAGAACTGATTATTTCAGAGCGACATAGAGAATATTATCATGACTCCTCACTACATCTCTAGCTCTGATAGATGCGATAAAATTAGAGAGATACACTGCCAAACATATAGGTACAAAAACTCGTTCTTTCCGCGAGCAATAAGCGACCACAATAAAAATTGGGCTCCACTAAATACACTCCTATAATAGGTGTCACCATTTCATCTCCAAAAAAACTTACACCTTTACACGGCTGGCGACCTAACCCCCCCTGCCACACGCCTATGCGGTGGCTCGCGGGGTATTATGTAGGTGTAGAAGTTCATGAATACGTATAAGCTAACAACGAGTCTGATGATCATTCTTGTTTTCACACTTCCATTCAATGAATCGATGAGGGAAAGGCAACAGTGATATGATAACTATGATAAGAGTTTGATAAATGAATGGCTGTGGAAGGTTTTTTATGATGTAACATTTTTTGAGTTCATTAATTTAAACTCTTGTCCCTTTGTCTTATCTTCTGTGGACAGCATCCACGGTATTTTCTCTTTAAGATTTCTGCAGCGGATTGGTACTCGCTTCATTTCTTCTTTCGGGATTCCTTCCGAGTCCTTGTTTTTCACGACAATGTTTCTCCTCCTATCCTGGAGGCATATTCAGGTCATGTACGGCCATAAGACGCCTCCTGGATAGGAGGAGAAACGCTGTCGTAAGCAACGTCGCAGAAGGAATTCCAAAAAAATGGGGAAATTTTCCAAGATAATTCTAGATCATTCCTCGCAAACTTTGTTTTAAGGTGCATTATAATCTCAGATTGTTTTTCACCGTTTAGCATCAGCTCTCATTCAAGTTTTATTGCTTTTATCTGCATTTCATTAATAATCACCATGGCATTGAAAGCGGTCCTTGAATATGTAATAAACTGACCTGGGTGGGGAATTGGAAAATGATATAAAAATTATGTGAGCTGGGTTTAATAGGGTAATGTTACATTAACTTCTCTTCGTGTTTACAATGAATACTAAAAGAAATAACTCTGTTACGTTTGACGTGCGTTTTTCGTTCACTGTGCCTCTTCATACTAATCACATGTACTTCCTTGTCCATGGTATCTTGATTGCTGTGGTAAGAATGCCTGCTCAACCATGAGATGGACATTAACATGGTAACCAGAATTTTGACTAGCATTAAAATGATTTATTTTATGGTTTTTTTCCCTTCATATTTATATTATTGCTGAATGGGTTAATATTTTTCCTTGGTTAATATCTTCCCGAGTAACCATTAGATATGAGAAAAAGTTGGAAGGACAGAAAACATAATAATAATTTTTCAAATTAAAATACTGTGTTTTTCTCGCTTTTTCCAAAGCTATTCTTGTTAAACGATACTAAGAAATTTTAAAAGTATAGTTTTGCTTTTAAGACTGTAACTTTATTACGTCATAAATTATGGTTCATTTTAGAATCCGATAATTTCATGTTTAATTAACGAATTAACGAATAGAGGAACACGTTTTTGAAAGCTCTCTTAGGTTACGTTAAATGATGGCACTCAAAATATCTTAACAAGATTTTAAATAGTGGGTGTAAATTATCTCTATCAATATCTACATTTACATATTACCCTTCGAACCGCCAAATGAGCGTGTGGCAGGGGGTGTTGGTGCATTACAGGCGCATTGGGTGTATACCTACTTTCTTGAATGGTATTCTCCAAAAATGATCAGTCGCTTATTCACATTCCTGATAAAATCGTCATTTTCTGCAAGCATCTTAAACTATTCACTTATGGACGGTATAAGCGCCCTTGGACTCCTCCATACCCTTTAATGAAAGCGTGGCTTTGGCGTGCACAAATTGGTATGAGAACGATATTTTTGTAGGCGTAAGCTAAAAATAAGCCGTCTTAAGTGATGGGAAAAAATTAATGCTGGAACGTTATCTATGGATTTAGCTTTTTTGGTGGCAGTGAGAGGACATTCTCGGAAAAATAAATGTCCTCGCAGGAAAACAGGTTATTAAGGAGTAAAAATGGCTAAAGTTGTCTCTTTAGTTATTTCAATTAAAAACTTCGTGCTCCTTCTTAAATTAAACCTAAAACAGCAAAGTCTTCTCTCCGGGCGGTGGATGGAAGCGGAAATATCCACGTTGGGAGAAGGAAAGGAGTCCTTCTCATATTAAGGATTCCTCCTCCGCGTAGGCGATTCCCGAAAGGAATGGGAAAATAAAGACGAGCTTTCAGTTCAGCTCAAACTGCTTCTCACAGTGTCTTCAATTTGTCTTTTATAATCGCAGATCCTTCATATCAGCTACTCTCGAAAGGCTAGCGCGAATAACGCGTGGATGATTTATAAATTTGTATTGTAATGAGACCTTTTTCCGGCAACTTACTTGCAGATTATTTCAATATATACATGCTATTATTGTTAAAAACTACATTCCTTGATTTAATGAATCTCTGAAATTACTTGTTTGGTATTTAATTAGAGCTCAAATAGAAACGTTTAGAAAAATGAATGAATTAACAAAGAAATCCACTTTGGTGGAGTTCAAATTTTAAAAAATCTTCAATGCTTCAGAGTTGGCTGGGACAAGTACTGAAAAATCATCTATCTTATCACAGCACTAATGCACGAATGTTTCAATGAGGCTCAAATGAAGTAAGACACATGGTATAGCTACTAAAAATTACCTGTATCCAACAATGAAGCCTTTGAATGATATCAAAATATTCTTCCGTAAGGAAAGCGCCGAAGCCCCATAGTTGATTTTGAAATGCCCACTACATTAAGGCCTTTCTTCAATGACCTACCAGCAGATAAGTTAAGTTCATAAATTCAATCACCATTAAATACTATGGATTCTTGATCTCAGTTATTACTAAAAGGCCAGCTTTGGTTTTTTTGAGCTTAAGTTGTAACAAAATAGAAATTTCACTCTCACGTGTGCGCAACTCTGATTTTGCCTTCTCCTTCTGAACCCTCCAGCAAACCTCACTTAACAAATAAATTGCCCGGACTCTCCTTCTCAGTTTAAACAACGAATTTTATTCACAAAATATTACTAGAAAGAAAATGAATACTTCTTTACACAAATGATTAACAATCACCAAAGATATGTTATACCATTAAAATACACAACATACATTTTGCCCTTCACCGCATCACTTCTCTTCAGGCTCATAAAATTGAACAGGCCATGCACTTTTTCTCACTTGAGCCACTTCACGTTTCTTCTTCTCCACATCTAAGAACATATAAAAAAAATTAAAATCATACATACAATTTCCTTATCGATGTCAGCACAGGTGGATGCTGTGTTCCTTGCCAGCTAAATTCCCGGATACACCCTGCGTTGAAATACGGCTCCTCCTCTAGTGCTTTTCCCGTTGCTCCCCGGATTCACCTTCCGTTGAAATACGGTTGCTCCTCTTGCAGCTTGTCCCTGTTGAAGCACAAATATAAAATAACTTCATCTGCTCAGTTCCACAAGAGTCCTTGATTATTGTCAGACTGCCCCCGTGCCCTTCACTGTATCACTTCCTTAAATACCCTTTCTCTGCCCTCTGTTATGCGTTGCTTAGCTGCCATTAACAAATTGTTAGGCGTCGTCTAGCTGCCATTAACAAATTGTATTGTATTGTTTAGCTGCCACTTAAAAATTGTTGTGACTCGTTTTCTGAATGCCCTGTAGTTTCTGATATTTAATGCTATGGTGGAATTAAAATGTTACATAGTGAAAGATGCTTGAGAGAAGAATGATTTCGAAGAATAAGATTCACATAATTAGACATATACTCATTCAGCAAAAATCCTCATCCCTTTTCTATTGGTTGGGACGAGCACAGATATCTCATCCGTTTTATCTCGCATCTCAATCAGCGCATTTAATTTCGTGAGGCGCTACTTCATTGATTGTAGTTAATAATAATTATTTATATCCAACAATAAATTTTAGACGCCTCTATATGATAGCGGAATGTGATACTAGCCGGTAAAATATATCGAAGATTGTAAACTGAATATCAGTGGACTTTTGAATTTTCGAGTGATGCTGATATCATATGTCAGTCTACAGAGCCCTATTCCAACTTAGAGCCGAAAGCGTTGGGCGTCCAGTTTCTCTACATTCTCTTACGGTGCTATAAAAGTACATTATGATTTTACTGAGTGACAGGCGTTGGTTTGAAGTCTGATGACGTTCCTGAAGCAATACAGCTATCCCGTTTTCAAAGAACCACGGAACTAGCCGCGCAGTTACTTCAACGGAGTCACCCGCTAGTGATCACACAATTCTGTGAAATTCACAGTGGAAAAATCATTCGCCTGGACTGGGAATCGAATACAGATCCCTCAATTTCGCGAAGAGTACTCTAACCAGTTAACTCTGCCCAGGGGTTATGTGGTTGCTTTTTGGATTCATTCTAGCAATGTTGACAACGAAAGGAGAAAACAAAAAAGTTTACCATACGGAAAAACTAAAATCGGCAGTCAGATCAATGGTAATGGAAGAAGTATGCCACATACAATATTGAGCCGTTCTGGAAAATAAGACTATTGCACAACAGCAAGATGGAAATATCGCCATAGAACTAGTTTTGGAACAAGGAAGAACATCATTTAGAATCTCAAGCAAAATCTCCCATAATTTTTTTAAGTTGGATTGGATTGGACATTAGGGGTGGCGACCAACAGCTAAGGTCATTTGCGCCATAGGCATCAGGTAAGGTAAGAAGGGTAGATAGAAACCCGGCGTCGGTATCATCCTGCTCTTAACCAAAGGCGCCAGCTTAACGTCTCACCCGACAGACGGAGTACTGCACTTAAGCGACCTCCACGAGACACTCAAGGAGGGATCGGGTTTCCTCTGAAAAACTTCCTCCTCTGCAGGGATTTGAACCCTGGTCACCCGTATGGTTAGCCAGTACTCCAGCCATCACACCAACCCGATCCCCTTTTTCTTAGTTATTTTCAGCAATCCATCCAGCAAAAATTTATAAAAGTGAAATCAAATTAAATATATTTCAATACGCCTTTTTTCGAAAAAGTTTACTGGAGTAAGTAGCGTAACTAATGCCCTAACCGTTAGAGGATTAACATGGAAAAAATATACATTACTGTAAGCAGATGATTGGCAGCTCATCCAAAAACTAATAGCTCTTGCAAGTCAGTAGATTTCTTTTGGATTGAATTTATTTCCCATACCAAGATTTTCCTTCATACCCAGATTTTTAATGGGAAGCTTGTCAGTTATATGCATACACTGTTTTGATAAACTGATGTTGCCTCAATGAAGCTCATGAGGTGATAATACGTAGACAAATTAAATCGTAAAATGAAGTGGTTTAACCTTTACTCCTCCGCATTAAACTCTAGCTTTTAATCCCACCTCACTGGTTTAAAGGTCCTGGGGGAAAGAATAACACAGAGAAAACGAGACTATTGTTACTGGGGACTACCACCGGCTGAGCGAGAAGTTAAAGGACATAGTCAAAAATAACAGCACACACACTCGGGGAAGTTGCTTTCAAACGAAAAATATATTTAAAAAAAACAAAAAGAAATACCGTACTTATCCACCCTCCGAGAAAGTCTTGATGCACAAAATAAAGTCAAACAAAAAAAAATCAGTTTTCACATACTTCCTTGATGAAGGCTTTTGAAACAAAAAAAGAAGGCCCTCTCCTTTCGACGCACGTCCTTATATACATTGTCGATCCGTCAGCGCCGCCAGTGTCCAGCTAGTCAGACGAAATGACGAGGGAAGCAGAAGCAGACGATAACAAAACAATCGACGTACGGACTCCGATGCATGACGCCACAAGCTCTAATTTTACTTCCTCTCCTCTGTAAGGACTCGGAAATATATGTGTCAACATTTAATTGGAAAACGTCAACGTGTGGATGAGGCGCTCACATAATAAAATCTCGTTAGAATTCGATATCAGCTCTTTTCTGCTGCTTAAGCATTAATGACATTTTCGATGGTGGGAAGAAGTCTGGGTGTCAAATAAATGCTGGAAAAAAAGGCCGTTTAAATGGGAGATAGATGAAGAAATGAGGTCGAAAATTATTTTTCTTGCATTTACTCCTTCTCTCGCCTTCTCTTGCCTTCTCTCTCTCTCTCTCTTTTTGTCCCTCTCTCTCTTTCTCTCTCTCTCCCTCTCTCCTCACCTCCCATTCCCTAGACTGACTCCATCCCTTTGGCGAGAATTTCCATTTCCTCCAGATCCTCTATCATGTGGCAACCCACACCGCCCATCACTTCCCATTTATCACTAGTAATTATCTTTCAAAAAGAGAGACGGAAGGTTATAATTTTTTTCCGCCGCGATGAAAATATCACGCGAGCAAGTTTCGTTCTTTCTTTCCTTTTTGCCTTTCCCTCTGGGGAAGCGATCGCTTCCTGCGGAATTCTTTCCCGAGCTGGGGGGCGTCTCTGCGTTTTCTCATTATGCTCGATTTTTCATTTCACGGCCTATTACGTGGCCCTCGAAGGATTTCTGCTGGCGGGGAAAAATTTCGTTTACCCAGAACAAAAGCTGTCGAGGACACCCGACTCCTCTACGTTTTATCCCTTAAGTCTATGATAATGTAAAATAAATTAACCCTGCCAGGAGTCGGAACACTCATGGCTTATTTCCTAAAACACTTAAAAGATACGCTCAAATGTATGGAAAAGGTTGATAAGAAATTCAGCACTAATTTTCCACAACTTATATCCAATCAAAGCTACTGATGAGACGGTTTCTGTGACATCTAAACTGGCCCGAAGCAATCTAGAAATTGCACCAATATTCTGCGTCTCTTTGAATAGATTTAACTATTCTGAATGAAACTCTTACCACCATGCTTAAAAAAATCGTTTTTAATAATATTTCAATTGCTCTTCATGGATATGCGAGTGTTTAGTAAGATCATAAATATGAATTATTACTTAATTTCCATTGGATCTTAAAACATCATTGCGGAACAGTTGTTTGAGTAATCTGGCTCAAATTGGGAATAAAAAAATATTAAAAATTCTTGAATATCTATTTAATGCGCAAGGATAAGAAGCCACTTGGCAATTATTTTTAAATAATGATAATTCGATTCTCATTTTAGATTATGGTTGCTTTTTTCGGTTAAGGATCCACTATTAACGGCTAGGTTGTACTGTATTGAAGTATAGTCCAGTGAAGAAATTGCCATGAGAAAAATTTGGCATGGACTCGGAATCGAACTACGGACTTTCGGTTTGTCGGACCAATGCGGGGACCACTACGCTATCAAGGCTTCTTATTCCCATGGCAATTTTGGTGGATACAACGCAACTAGATCTTAGGCCCTTGCGGTCCATCAAAGATGGCAACGCAACGGAGAAGAGGACTTAAAAGAAGCCACAAGCAAGAGTCAGTATCCTTCACCAGAACTTATGCCGTGCTTAGCTATTTGAAATTCAAACATGGCGGGTGAGTTTTTTTGAAGAAATTGCCATGAGAAAATTTCTGCGTGGACCTTGGGAATTAGGAAGCCTGGATAGCGTAGTGGTCTGCGCATTGGTCCGGCAAACCAAAGGTCCGTGGTTCGATTCCCGGTCCAGGCCGAATCCCGCCGTATTTGATTTTCATATAGTCAAGTGGTTTTCCTAGAATATTCAATCACAAGTATTTTACATAACCCTACTCACTCTCTTAAAATTACTTCTGTATTAATGATTACAATTCCGTAAAATTAAAGGTCTCTAAATTGGCCTTTAGCTTTCTCTGGGACGTTTCTATTCATTGCAATTATATTTTCTAACTCTCTTTTCTCCGGAGCGATCAATAAGAATTATGAGTATGAAAAAGTTCAACAGTAACGGAAATTAAATCACTCCTACACAATTATTATTTCTTATTAATATATATTTCTTATTAATATAATTATAAATTATAAATGCGTTTTTAAATATTTTCGATGATTCTAGATAAAGTCACCATTGCATGCATTTTGTAGGCTTTTTCAAAATTTATGATTTTATGGCCTCCAGTGTTTTCATTTCTGGCAACTGATTGTATCGGCATGAGAAGAGTGAGTGAATAAATATGAGCTGGGAAGTATATATTTTAAGTCCAGAAGTAAAACACTTTATATTCGTAACACTGTAATGATTAAATTCATAGGCTGAGAAATAAACGCATACGCAGAAAAGATGGATTGAATCCATTAAAGCTGCTAGATTCTTCCTCAAGTAACTGAATTTTTCCAGTGATCTTCTCTCATGATTCTTCTCACTTTGTTTCCAAATTGTTTCCTAATTTTAATGTTTTTTAAATTTATGCCCATCAATTTGCTTTTGAATGCCTTGAAAATAATGACAAAATAATGTCATTTATAGTTTGCCAACTCAAGAATGTTGCAGTTTATTCTTTAAGATTTTTACATTCCATTTTATCCTTACGTTGACAGAGGTATCAATATTTTTTCTGCTGCACAAGGCGAAATTTTATATTGCATATTTTAAGCTATAAATTCTTTTACCAACAAAATTATGAGCTTCAATGGAGTATTTTTCAGTCACTGGGAAGTAATTAAGCTAAGATTCATTGTTTTAGTTTAGAAAGCGAGACTCATCTGAGTAGCTGCGATATAATGCAATATGCCTATTAGGGAGAGTCTTGTCTCATTTGAGGTCAAGGCAAACAAATTCTTTCTAGTCTCAATCTGGGTAATCCATTATTTGCATCCTCTTTAGCTTAAGATCCAGCCAGGCTTGATAAAATGAAAAGAAACCATACAAGAAATGGAGGACAGAAGGAAGTTTCTAAAGGATGAAATTAAAGACTTAAAGAAGATGCTCTGCTACAAGACATTGTTTGAACAATATATCCTTCATGTGTCTTAGTTACAATCCTTTTAATCTATTATTGTATGTTTAGCAATGTGGACTCACATTGAATTTCATCATAAGTTTATGCTCCGTTCATTAAAACCTCTCTTATTTCAGGCAAGTTTTTTCTTTCGCATTGATAAAAGTTTTAACAATTCTAGTTATCAGCATTATTCTGAATATATAAGTATTTAAAGAACGCCTCTGACCTACGTACTGACACTGAGAAATTAAAGACATATCCTCACAGCGATTGCTGCTCCTATCCGAAGAAACTAAATGAAAATTCTGCGACCAAACCGCCATCAACTTTGTAGTGCACACATGTAGTGACAAAAAGCAAATTAACCCATTTAACCTGCCAAATAATAACTCCTTGATGAGTTAAACCAT
Organism: Ceriagrion tenellum; assembly: GCA_963169105.1. Lineage (NCBI taxonomy): Eukaryota > Metazoa > Arthropoda > Insecta > Odonata > Coenagrionidae > Ceriagrion > Ceriagrion tenellum. The sequence goes on along the minus strand of OY720632.1, from coordinate 185,326,976 downwards.
AAACTATAACGATAAAGTGGCAAATCATTTCTATTTCTGGATAGAAGCACTTAAGTTAATTAATGTTGATTTTCTCATGAGTATTTTCTATTACCATGTTAGGTCAATGAGTCGAGGGGCACTGAGGTGAAACTTACGTATCGTGCCTAATTCCATTACGTTCGACAAGCCACAAATTCAATTGAAGTTACCTCTAATGGCCCGTAATCTTAGTGGCCAAACTTCTGAATAAAACCGATCAACTCTGGGGTGGGAACTTTCTCGTGGCTGGTCTGACTCCTTCCCCAGAGCAATGGTTTCGAAAGGCCTCCAAGAGAGAGGAGGCCTAGACGCCTCTTCTCATCGATGCAGTTCATTGGATTGATTTGAGTTTTTATCGCAAACATAAGTGTTTTACTTTACAGTAGAATTTATCACTTAAGCTACTAGAGTCAATTTAATGCTGCTATAAAAATATCTCAGTTGAATTAATTTTATGGTAAGAATATCCATCCTATTCCGACTAATGATAATTTCGAGCTAAAGAAACTAACTGTAAGAAATTACTGCTAATTAAATAAAAGAAAATTGCTTTATGAATAAAATGTAATTTCTAACTATCTCAAGACTTCACAGAAATATATGTGGCGATGCAGACATGCTGAGGTTTTGTGAAAATGAGATATTTTCTCATTGATTATACAGTGGCTGTGAAGTAAAAAGGCAATAAGTGGACTGTAATTATCCGGTTAACAAAAAAAACTACTTCCACATGTATTTTGTGATAGTTACAGGTTCATAAAAATATAAACAGAAGGTGATGGTAACAGCGTGAGGTGCGGGCAGCAAGCAAGGCGAGGTGCGGGCAGCAAGCAAGGCGAGGTGCAGGCAGCGAACAAGGCGAGGTACGGGCAGGCGAGCGAACAGCAGCGGCGGTGCGAGCGGGCCAGCTAGGCGAGATGCGGGTGAGAGGGTGAAAGACAGCATGCAGCAGTGCCCGCGAGCCAGCAGAGAGAGAGCGAGAGAGAGAGAGCGCACGAGAGTATGCCGAGTACAAGAGTATCCCGTCAGCGCCTCCACCGGAACACAGGAAAACTCGTCAGCAGACGACAAAACAAAAGAAGAACAAAATGAGTTCTCAAAACGCAATATCCTCGCCCACCTTGAATTACAAAGTTCAACAAACAAATCCAAACAGAGACCAAAAAATAAGAAACAAAATAGATTCTTACAGATCAGGGTAAGGTGAAGGAATAAAGGATGTGAATTGGAGTTAAGGAGGGGATGGGATTAGGAATTAAGCGGCAAGGGAAATACTTTGACAGCGGGTCTAGTGAGGGTTCCCTTGGCGGTGCGGAGGTGAACTACTCGAACTGTCCCATCTGGTCCTGGAGAGGTTGCTGTGATGCGTGCTAAACACCACATGAGCGGAGGAGTATTGGGTTCCTGCACTAAGACCAAGTCTCCTTCTTTGAGTCCATCCTTGGATAATATCCACTTGGAGCGCTGTTGCAATGTATGCAAATATTCCAGGTGCCATCTTTTCCATAGGCGTTGAGCCAGGGCTTGGACCAACTTCCATTGGTGAAGTCGATTAAGGGGAATCCCTGATTGATCTTCTTCTGGCAATGCCCTTAGCGGTCTCCCAATCAAAAAGTGGGCAGGTGTTAAGGCTTCTGATTCCGAGGGATCGGAAGACAATGGAGTAAGGGGACGAGAGTTGAGCATGGCTTCCACTTGAACTGTTAGCGTAATGAACTCCTGTAAGGTTAATATCTGCTCCCCTATGACTCTTGACAGGTGATACTTTGCTCTTTTTATAGCACTCTCCCATAATCCCCCTTGATGAGGTGCAGATGGAGGGATAAAATGGAAATTTATTTTGTTTTGAGCAGTAAAATAAACAAGTTCTTTCTCTATAGTTCTAAAAAATATTTGAAACACCTTACTGAGTTTAGAAGATGCTCCAACAAAATTAGTGCCGCAGTCAGAGTATAAGTTAATGCACAGTCCTCTGCGTGAAATAAAGCGAGTCAAAGCGGCAATGAAGGCATCTGACGTGAGATCAGTTACCACTTCGAGATGTACAGCCTTTGTACAAAAACAAACAAAAACACATAAATACACTTTAATAACTTGAGCGCGTTTCATTAGGTGTATTCTTACTTTAAATGGCCCACCATAGTCCATTCCTGTCGTACTAAATGCTTGTGCTTGGGTGATCCTTAATTTTGGCAGATCTCCCATTAAAGGTGCTATATTTGAAGGCTTACATCTGAAGCACCGAATACATTTGAAAATGCAGGAACGAATGATGGAGCGAGCTGATATAATCCAAAACTCTTGGGATAAAATTGATTGCAATAGTTGCGGTCCAGCATGCAAATGTTTCACGTGATAATGAGCAATGATTAAAGTTGTAATACGATGAGACTTAGGCAGGAGGATGGGATGTTTAGCACTTTGTGGTAAGGTTGAGTGACGAAGTCTTCCTCCAACGCGGATGAGGCCATCTTTGTCCAAAAAGGGAGAGAGACGTTGAAGTTGAGTGCTGCATGGATTTTCCTTTGAAAGAGCTATCAATTCAGACTTAAAACTAGCCTTTTGCACTAATTTACATACAAAGATAGTTGCTTGTACTAACTCTTTGCCAGTAATTGGGCCTCGTTGGTTGGTGGAATGCCGGCAGTTATTCACAAATCTTCGTACATAACATAACACATATTGCAGTTTAGACCAAGAGGAAAATTTAAAAAGTAAATCCCACTCCGGTGTGTCGGCAGAAAGGAGAGCACTGACTACTGTAGGCTTACATTCAGGTAGGTCATCAGAGGATGTTGAATACTTAGTGTGTGGCCACTGTTCAGAAGGGAGAGACAGCCACTGCGGTCCGCTCCACCATAGTGAATGTTCTTGGAGCTGGGAGGGCATCAGTCCGCGCGAAGCACAGTCAGCAGGGTTGTGGCTGGAAGCAATGTGTCTCCAATGATGAGAGGGTATCCATTCTTGAATTTCAGCCACCCGATTGGCCACAAAGGTTTTGAGGCGGTGAGGTGACATCTTAATCCAGGACAAAACAATAGAGGAATCACTCCAGGCAGAGATAGAGTCTATGCTGCAATGAGGAGATAACAGAACATGAGAGTATTTCAGAAGTTTAGCCAACATGTGGGCTCCACATAACTCTAATCGTGGAAGAGTAATACGTTTTAGGGGCGAGACTCGTGACTTTGCGATTAACAAAGCAAGTCTCACTTCACCCTGGTAGGTAATTGATCTCAGGTATACATTGGCTGCATAACCTTGTTCTGAAGCATCAGAAAACCCGTGCAACTGGAGGCTGGATGCTTGAGACAGAAACAGTGGGCGCGTTATTGTGATCTTACCAATTAGAGGTAATTCTTCCAAAAACATATTCCACTTTTGTGAGAGATGAATAGGTATGGGCTCATCCCACTGCAATCCTAAAGTCCATAATATTTGAATAAAACATTTAGCCCAAAACACAATAGGTGTCAGCCAACCACAAGGGTCATAAATTTTGGCAATTGTGGAGAGGATAAAGCGTTTAGTAGGAAAACCATCACATATCTTTACAGAGTATGAGTAGTGATCATCCACAGCATTCCAATGTAGTCCTAATAGACAATATAGTGGTTGGTCCGGTATCTGGAAGATGAGGGGTGTTTCCTTGTCTTCATCTTCAATGTAGGAGAGCAAAATGGATGAATTACTGCACCACTTTTGTAGTTCAAAGCCACCACGACGCAGTAGTTGTTTCAACTCGTTCTGAAGGGATATAGCATCATCTATGCAATCTGCTCCTGCAATAATATCGTCCACAAATGTTTGAGACTTTAAAACTTCAGCTGCCCGTGGATAACGAGATCCCTCATCTTGAGCCAACTGGTGAAGGGTTCTAATGGCCACAAATGGTGAGCTGGTTATCCCATAGGTAACTGTAGTTAATTTATACACTAGCAGTGGGTCAAAGGGTTCTGATCGCCATAATATTAGTTGATGGTGTTGATCATCAGGGTGCATTTTTATTTGACGGTACATCTGGCGGATGTCACATGAAAATACAATCGTGTGGAATCTGGAGCGCACTATGAGGTCGCAAATGTTGTTTTGTAATTTTGGCCCAGAGAGCAATGTGTCATTTAATGACACACCCGTAGAAGTTCGAGCACTTGCATCAAAAACAACACGAAGCTTAGACGAGGAATTATTGTGCTTAAAAACTCCATGATGCGGCAGGAAATAATGAGGCATTTCCAGACGTGTTTCACAGCGCGTCATATGACCTGATGATAAATAATCTTTCATGAACTCCACATAGACCCTTTTATACTGAGGGTCCTTAGCAAATTTTCTTTCTAATGCAAAAAATCTGCGTTCAGCATGAATGAAAGAATCACCCAATGGCCTATGATCTTCCTTAAACGGTAGGCGGGAAATGTATCATCCAGTTTTGTCACGCGAATGGGTTACTTGAAAGTGATGTTCACACATCTTGTCCTGAGTAGGAATTGCGGACGATGGAGATTCTTCAATAGTTCAAAATTTCTGAATACGAGAGTCAAGATCACAATCATTAATCAAAAGTGATAAATAGCCATTATTTTGATCTTCTGTTTTCAGAATTACTGGTGCAGGGCCCATGAGAACGAAGCCAAATATAGTGTCCATTGCTACCGGCATATTTGCCCCCAAAGAACACTTAGTTCCCGTAAACACAAAAGGAAACAGATCTGCTCCCAGTAAGATGTCAATTTTTCCAGGTACATCAAAGGTTGGGTCCGCCAATACAAAGGATTTCATTTTTCCTTTGACCTCAGGTGATACAGATAAGCGTGGGATAGGAGAGGTAATATTTTTCAGTATAATCATGGGATGTGAAATTGCGACAGATGAGCCACTAATGGAGGCCACATTAAGGTATGCAAGACCTTGTGTTTGAACATGAGCTTGTGACACTCCTGCAATGGGATTGATCACCCGTTGGCGTGATAGCTTGAGAATTTGGGCACACTCTTCAGTAATGAAGCTGCATTGCGCTGCGGAATCTAATACTCCTCTTACAATACAAGTATTCCCATGATGATTAGAGAGACAAACTAGAGTTGTTGCCAACAAAACTGTGCACTTTTCTTTAGAGGCAGAAGGTGGTATTGGTTCAATCATGCGGGTCGCGTTGTTACTATTTGAAAGTCCGGCAAACACAGATGTCGAAGGAAGATCACACTTATTTTTAGCAGACGAATCTATATGCAAGAGAGAATGGTGCTTCCGGCGACATATTTTACAACACTGAGTAGATTTACATGACTTCATATTGTGGGAAGTCCCTAAACAATTAAAGCACCATCCCTTTGATTGAACAATATCGTGCCGTTCTTTAGGCGTTTTACCTCCAAACATTGGGCAATTGTAGATTGAATGCGTTCCTTCACCACAAAATGGACACACATTGGAGTTGAATGCGAGTAATGCCGATTTTGAGGTACGACCCGATTGATTTCTGGTTGTTGGGCGTTGTGATTTAACGCGAACATCAACTAAAGAATCTTCTAGACGAGCACATTCCCTCTCTAAAAATTTAATCAAATCAGTCGCTTGCGGCAGTTCATGACTGACGTTACGAGTATCTTCAAAACGTTTGCGCGTCTTAAAGTCCAACTTGCGAAGCAAAATTGTTACCAACAAGGTATTTTCCTTTGTGATGTCATGACCCAATGCACGTAAGGCTTGCACATTTTCCCAGTAACTAGTTAGAAATGTGCGAATACCGTGAAGAGAATGCCCCGCGAGGGTGGGCATATCAATTATTTTACAAATGTGCAGAGAAACTAGTTTCCTCACATTGTGGTATCGTTTCTGTAACAAGTCCCACGCGATTAAGTAGTTTGAGTCGGAGAAGGGGTAAACCGCGAATTAACTCCAATGGTTCACCTTGGAGACAGCTGTTCAGATATTGAAATTTCTCAATGCGAGAAATAGATAGACACTGGTGAATGGTAGTGTCAAACGTGTTGTAAAACGACATCCATTTTACACTGTCTCCCGAGAAGCGAGGCAATTCCATTTTTGGCAGTCTTACGGCGGTAGGGGTTTGCGAAACAGCACTCGTATTATCTTGCGTGGGAGGATTTTCATTTAACTGAGGAAGTAGGGAAAGAATAATTACTCTACTTTCATTATACAAGTCACTTATATCATCTTGAATTTTGACAACACTATCTTCATCGTACTCGGAGGGATCTTCGGAAAGGTACAAATTTAAGACATGTTGGAAGTCCCTCTTTTTTTCAACAATCTCTTCATGATAACTAGTTAAGCATCTAGTCAAAGTGTCCGTGAGAGTGGACTGGGTAGCAGTAATTTCAATTTGACGGACAGAATCCCGGCACTTTTCACATCTGCGTTTTAAAAGATTGGCCTTGCGCACGAAAGTTGAGAAATCCATCGTGAAGTTTTATTCGGCCCCCAAAGAATGAAAAGAAAAGGTAGTCCTACCGGTTTGATGTCGAAGCAGAGGTGAAAGAGATGCCAGTAGGGTCCGTTCAATGCGTAGTCCGTCATCCGGTGTACGATCCGATTCGTTCACCATTAGCAGCTTCTGTGACCTTCACCCTCAGCCTGCACCACGACGTTGAGATCTCCACAGCTAGCCAAGTTTAAGGAGGGGTAGAGGGTTAAGGCTAAGGAGAGGAACAATTTCAAAGAGAGATTAATTCATATGATATCAATTGAATAGATAGACGATTAACAGCATTATGTTGAATAATGAGTCCAGCTAGCAGAACTACAGCTTCAGGAGAGGTCATTTGACTGAGTCCGATTCGAGACCCCATTCGAGAGACCGGCACTTGCTCCGAGAGAGAATCCGTTCGACTTCAGTTCAACAAAGTGGAAAACAAAATTAATGCAAAATAACTCAAAGACCTTATTTCAAAAAATCTAGGCGCCATCCGGCACGAAGGACCAAAAACATGTGAAGTAAAAAGGCAATAAGTGGACTGTAATTATCCGGTTAACAAAAAAAACTACTTCCACATGTATTTTGTGATAGTTACAGGTTCATAAAAATATAAACAGAAGGTGATGGTAACAGCGTGAGGTGCGGGCAGCAAGCAAGGCGAGGTGCGGGCAGCAAGCAAGGCGAGGTGCAGGCAGCGAACAAGGCGAGGTGCGGGCAGCAAGCAAGGCGAGGTGCGGGCAGCGAACAAGGCGAGGTGCGGGCAGCAAGCAAGGCGAGGTGCAGGCAGCGAACAAGGCGAGGTGCGGGCAGGCGAGCGAACAGCAGCGGCGGTGCGAGCGGGCCAGCTAGGCGAGATGCGGGTGAGAGGGTGAAAGACAGCATGCAGCAGTGCCCGCGAGCCAGCAGAGCGAGAGCGAGAGAGAGAGAGCGCACGAGAGTATGCCGAGTACAAGAGTATCCCGTCAGCGCCTCCACCGGAACACAGGAAAACTCGTCAGCAGACGACAAAACAAAAGAAGAAAAAAATGAGTTCTCAAAACGCAACAGTGGCATTGGGCTAAGAATGCTTATTGTAGCTCACATGGTGATCAACAAAACCATAAAACTTTCCATTATGGTCCACAAATATTGGTTCCTAAAACTAAGGAATTACCTAATTCATCGTAAGAATTTCTACAATGCTTTTATTATTAATCCTGAGTTACAATTTCACATATGATTATTCTAATAAACGTTAAGTTCATATTATTGATTTCATTTATCAAATAATTATACTCAACAATACCCCACGAGATATTATGGAACATCAGTGCGAAGTTAAAAGAAAAAAATTAGAAATGTCCTCCATGTAAGTTATCCATACAACGCGTTTCAAGGCTTTAAGCGTCAACATCAGGTTCATGGTATGGTACATTAAGTTGACGCTTTGAGCGTTGAAACGCGTTGTATGAATAACTTACTCAGAGAACATTGAGAATTTTTTTTCACTTTAAATTAGCAAGTAATTACTGAATACGGAACACATTTGGAATTGAAACATCATTTTTAACTTTCAAAATTTGTTTTTCAACCTAAGATGGTAGTTGTTTCACGCATTGCTAACGCTGATGATTTACCTGACAATCATCAATAATGAAGTCAATTTCATGTCGGGAAGTGCATATAGTCTTTGCATCATCTCCTCTATATTAAAATTTAGAGATATTTAACGCCGGAATTGAAGGGATTTTCATCATAAATGACAACAGTTGTAACTTTTAAGATCCAATAACTTGTCCACTATTCATAAAAACGCTATGGTGTACTTAAATGCAAGCAAAGCAATAAGTGGCAGCGTCCAGACGGAAAAAGAGAAGTCCGATTAGGACCGCTTGTAGCAGCGCCCAGATAGAAAAAAGAGAAGAAATCCGAAATAAGACCACTTCGAGAGAAAAGTCAAATAAGTAAGGTTTTGCCATTCGTTGTTGATGTCACGAAACATGGAGCCATTCTGGAATAAATTTCCGGGGAATACCTCTCATGTCTTCACACGCCCCATTGTCGTGTGTGAACCCATAGTGAGCGAAATTTATAACACGATCCATTTAAATACTATTTCCAAACAAATTATTTCGAATATCAGGAGCACTTCTTTACTTGATCACACTACCAAATTACCATAAAGCAATCCATAGCGAGGAAATATTTGGAAGTGAAGCTTTCAAATCACTCCAAATATATTTCCGATATCAAAACCGTTTCTACTCGGAGGCGATTAAGACAGCGGCGGAGTGGAACTTTCAAGAACATCTGCGCTGCTAGTGAAATCAGTTCCTAGCGCATTGCACACCATGCAGAAAAGAAGAACCAAATGTATTGGATACATCCGGAGTCACAATGGATTTGTCAATAATGTAATTGAAGGAAAAATAGAGGAAAAAGTGCCCAAGAAAGATCCAGGAATAAATACAAATAAACCAATGAAAGAGGAAATCACACTAGAAGAGATACCTGGAAGTAAGGAAACTACCATTACATAGGAATGGGTGGAGAGCTGCAGTCAACCAATGTTAGAATTTAACAATAAATTATGTTTTGTGTGGTGTAATTTTACATTGTATCGATTGAAATCCCATCTCGTTATGGACATGGTCGGGTTACCACCAAGTTTGTTGAATGTCTCGCCAGCTATTGCTGTGTTAGAAATTCATAATTTTTACATAATGCCTCTTTGGAGTGCTTACATATACCACTCTCCCCGGGAAAATCTCTGGTAGTGTTTGGTTTAAATCTCATAAAATAGTGCAGCAAGGGACTGATGTTTTGGTATTTTTTGAAGATGATGAGATATATTTTTTTATTCATTATGGCTGAGTAGCCTTGAGAATGGGCAACGAGTCGGAACCCGAAACGTTGGCTGCCTATGAATTTCTTACCCGGTGGCGAGCCCGAGAAATTTACACAAATCTCGCCAACTGTTTCAACTTGAAGACGCTCGTAGATACGCGAGGTAACCTGTTGTCTAAAATGGTTAATTACACAGAAGTAACATGACTCTACAGACATCATTGCGTCAACGCCATGGAAACTTGTGATTGAACAGTTTTCATCCTCATAATGGACGATTGAGTAGTACCCGAAATCTCATCAAATGCCATAATACTTAGCTCACTTACGTCGTTCTTTTATTCCTCTACAATTTTAGACAATGCATGTATCGACACCTTGTATTGAGCACATAATTTAATGTAGCAGTTCGCATTACTTGTGTGATAGATGGATGAACATTTTTGCTTTAAAATTACGCATGATCTATTCAGGTGTAGTCACAGTAGTCACTCCGGTGAGCCCCCTAAGTTCTCTTTTAGGGCGACAGTCTACCCCAGTTCTCCTTCAGGGTAGTTTGAGCGAAATATCTTTCACCTTGAAATCAATGACTTTTGTCTCATTTTAAAGAAAAATATCTCATCATCCTCAAAAAATACCAAAACATCAGTCCCTTGCTGCACTATTTTATGAGATTTAAACCAAACAATACCAGAGATTTTCCCGGGGAGTGTGGTCTATGTAAGCACCCCAAAGAGGCATTATGTAAAAATGATGCATTTCTAACACATAGTCCTGGAAAAAAATTTGCAGAATGTACTATTTATTTTTTCATCAATTTTTTAGTTCAAATGAATTACATAGTCACCGCCGTATTTTTTTCAGAATCACAAAAAATTCCGTTGTGAAGGAGTTTTAAACGTACCGCGTGAAAACAATGAGTTAAGTGAAACACTTGAATAGATATTTTAATTTTAATGCTGAGAATTTTAGCCCAATATTATAGTATACAAAAGTATATCAATGCTCCATTATTTTTACAGTATCTACTTCCTACAGTTAGTGAAATTAAAGCGTAAAATTCGAATACGGTTTACATGCAGAATGGTGACTTGGGAAAAAATCTCTCTAAAACTAACATAGGCCTCTTTCACACGGTCCATGATCCACGAGATTTAATTATGCTGGCCAGTATAATATATTCAGGATTTAATTCAGTAAGAATGCTACTGTCACAGAAATTTTTACGCGTACATTGATCTTGCGCAGCCGAGTAAGCGCTGTTTTCTTGTGTATCTTAACATACATAAAACTTAAATATTTAATTTGACCAATCAATGACAGCAGGCAATGAAAACAGTAGTTTGATCATTTCCATTCTTTATTGACTTCGTAACCAGAAAATTACATATAGCCAAAATGGAGCAATCGGTTGCGGTGATATCAAAGAAGGCTCACACAGATTCAGTAAAAGTAAACGTGATTGGACGATAGCTACTGTGCCATAATTGGAGTTAGAAGAAAAATAACTTCGTATCAATCATGAAATTTAGTAGCTAATCCAGTATGAATGTGATGTGGGTTGTCAGCCAGTATGCTGATTCTATATGACGCCATACTTGAAAGCCATCATGCTTAACATAAATCGCTGATGGGCTCACTTGGTGGAACTTTGCCATGATAAGGAAAGAAATAAAACTTATTAGTTTTGAGAAGGAGGAAGGGGACTCTTACGGAAAGAAGTGGTGAGATCATGGGAACCACCTCGTTGACGAGTTTTTCCGTGTACAATCGGTGAAATATCCTTATTCCTCAAAGGTTTCATAACACTGACCTTGCTTCTTAACCGAAAAAATTAGTATTCTCCTTACTTGCCTCCCCCCACCTCTTTCCCAACCCCCGCCCCCTCCTCTGTTGTAAGGTATAAAGGCGAAAGACTGGTGAGAGTCGATGTTTGTTTAACCTCTTTATAATGGCGATGAGTCGCTGAAACCGGTTGAGGACGAATAAACCGTATGGAAAACTACTAATTTTTATTTCTTTCCTTAGCCATTATGTTAGAAAGTGTGTCTTTAAACTTGTGCTCGGACAAGTATCGTGTGAAATAGGCATACTATTTTTTTCATCGTTTCGTCAACAGGAAGTGGAAGAGGCACGGAGGAATAAATGTGGGGAAATGAAGGAGATATACAATGGAGGAGAAGAGGAAAGTGGAGGAATCAAAGGGATGGCACCTCTCCTTCCCCTTTTCGCAAAGTGCACACATACATCCGCGATGGGAAAGTGATGACTCGGCTGGAATGGCTTGAGTCTCGCCCGCCATGCATTAGATATGCAAAGCTCCCTAGCGCTTCTCATCCAATCACCACGGAGGTTTTACGCGGGACGAGAGATCGCTCACTCTTTTGGATGGAGGAGGAGGGATGAGGAAGAGAAGTTAGGCGAAGGATTCGATGTAGAGCGTTCCTTATTTAGTTGACATTTTAGTTTAACCTAATGGAGAACACTGTTGACGAACCATCCTCTCCTTGTGATTACATCTAGGCAACGTAAGATTTCCAAAACGGTGCAAAGTAAAAGTTAGTCACTTAGGTGTATAAGTTTTGGGTGTGCAGATGTTCAGACTCCTATAAGAGGAGCGAGTTCTTTCAAGTCACAGTGTGATAATTTTCCAGTGCACTTGCCAACACGGCGCCTCCCGCCATTAGGTGATCAATACTGCAAACAGATCTCCATAAGAGCCCAAATTGTCAACTAAATTTGGACCAGACTAGAGAAAGACCAATGTTGAGGTGAAGTACCAAACTCTAGGATGCAACTCCATTCCCTTCACGACCTCTCACCGACATCATTCTCATCTCCATAGAAGATACAGCAAGTTTTCTTTCCTCCACAATGTATTTCTGCTCTCTCCAATTCCATGGAGACTGGGCTTTTCCTAAGGAGTGACAAAGCCGCATCCTATAATCTATAGCATCCATTAACCTCCATTTGGGGGTTGGATGGGATTTCATTTCACTATTAGCAGATGCTTTGCAGAGCTCCTTTCTAATTTAAACCCCCTTAGTTTTATGTAGATTGCCATGGGTAAAATGCACTTAGACTGAGAATCGAACCATGGACCTTGGGTTTTCTGGTCCAATGCCTAGACCAGGCTTCCCCATTTGATAACAAAGTGGTCTGCGCATTTACCTGGCAATCCCAAGACCCGTGGTTTCATTCCCGGTCTAGGTAGATTTTTTTCCCCGAGGCAATTTCTGCGTTGTTTTTATCGCCAGTTCTAGCTGATTACATTACCAACCCTGCCTATTTTCCTAGTTATCTTGCCTTTAGCTCACAATTAATTTTTAATTATATTTCCATTTAACGTATTTGAGGTTATTGGCCTATTCGAACAAAGAAGCAGCTTGCATCAGGAGTTCAGATATTATTCAAAAGAACGCCTTTTAAGTGAGTGAATGGGAGTCTCGCGGAGTCTAAATAGTGGACATTCGCACTCCTCTGACGTATCACTTGACCAATCCCATTCACAAGATCCAGACGTTCTCCCAATGTGCGAGGCTGCACACGAGACTGCACATTCAGAGGTCAACGAGTGCTGTACCTCACCAAAAGCCATCCATCGTGATGTCCCCAAATTTTTAATAAACCGCAAATGAAAAAAGAAATCCGCCAATGCTTCACCATCATCACTTGAATGCCTGGATTCTATTCCTTCGTAATTTTTGTGGACAGTAATATAATAAGGAAACGTATTGGTACTAGTAAAATTCAAAGTTATAATTGACAACGATAAATCAAAAATTAACTCCGAATAAAATATTAAATATTAATGAGTATGAAAAATGATAAATATTTTCAACAGTTAAAATACCAAAGTAACTGATGAGAGGATCAATTTCAGGGTTGATGACCGAATAACCCCTGTCAGTCTGTGGATGGGTTTTCTCATCATTCGCGGTGAGCTGCCATTCAAATGGATTAAATTACAGTAAAGTTAGGAAGGTGCAATAAAATAGCATTCTATCGAGATCACATTCAGAAACTTCACATTTCTGAGTAAACTTCCCACTTCTCTTCTTCTTTCAGCATCATCCACTTATTTTTTTCGCTGCCAATCCCACCGTGCATTTAAATGGTTGAGGATTGGATAAGGTCGCTTGATTAACAGTGAGTTGGTACAAATAAAAATAAAAATAAATACGTATTTGTAAAGAGAGATTTTTGGACATGATAAAATGAATTTTTAAAGTATTTAAAAAAATATAGTTATGACAGAAAAAATTTCAGTTCCATACACAAAAAAGTTCGTTTTTGAAAAACTTATCTTGGTTTTATCAGAGAAGTTCAACCACTTTCGTTAGCTTTGAAAATTAGCCAGGAAAAATAAACTTCATGAACAGTCAGGCATTTTTTCTCCTAGTGTGCTTTTAATATACTATTTTTGTACTCTCTTAAAGTCCGGGCACTTGAATTATTATCAGTAACATTTATTTCGCTGTCAACCTATTTCGACTTAAATTGCAAGTTACAAATTTCGTAGCTTATGAACTAAATATTTCGAGCAAAGAGACCACAGTATTTTTCTCAAATCCAGTTCACTGGAAAATTTCAGCTAAGTATCCGAATATAACTTATCAATATTTTTAAATTTTCGTTTAGCAATGACCCAGTGGGGAACATTCGATACCAACTGGGCACGAAAACAGGAAATACAACCTGCTTGTCTATTTTTATGGAGTTAGTGTTCAAAAATCCCTTATTTTCAATCGCATATCCTTTGAAAAATGGTTTTAGCAGTCCTGATACCTTCCGAAGTCTCTGGCCAACATCACGATTATCCGGACTTTTAGAGTGCATGCCATGACAGAGGAAGTGGAATTTAAGTATGCTCTTGGCTCTCTCCGTAGACAAGGTAGTTATGTCATAAGAGTTGGCTAGATATCCAACTGGAATCCGCTCCAAGATCTGAAGTGCAGTAGGCAGACGAATGCAGTGGATAAGATGATGAAACTTGTCTCACGAAGTGTTTAATGGGATTGTTACTCGATTTGGAAAAAAAGTACCAAGTTTTCCATGGAATTGTTCCTCTGGAAGTATTTTATTTGGTTGTTTTAATGATTTTATGGCAAAGAAGAGCATTTAACTATAGAAGGTCATTTTCGATTATTTTTCTAGCTTTGATTATTTTGCGTCTAAACCAGAGGGAAATTTGATGCATTTTTGTAGGTCCGAATGGAAGAAAACATTTTAATGGTGGTCTGACTATGATTTCGTCAAACAAAGTTCAGTCTAATAATTAATAGTTGAGTTTCCAGATTTACTACGCATTTACTCGGCTAATGGTTGAGAGAAATACATTTATATTTTCTGCATTACTCCGAAGAGTGGTGCTCAATGTGATTCGACCCTTGAATGGCCATCATTAGTTGGATAACAAAGTATGTACGTTTACCGTTGAATCATACGCTGTGGATGTATGAATTACACCCTACAATTCATACCCTGGGGCATCTACAATAAATGCGTAAACATTAATTCCTACGCCAGAGGGAATAGAATTCTGATTGTCAACCCTCTCCTCCTAGCATCCCCCGGGGGCTCTCATAATTGCGTCGTCATGACCTTTGGCGTTGACTCCTACACGAGAAGAGCACCGCTATTCCTATTCATGGGCAGCGGTGACAACCCCTTTCCCTTATCCTTAACATCTTATAGCAATCAGTGTGTCTTCCGTTCCCATTCTAGAGTCACCCTCTCCGCCCTGAAAAGATAACGCCTGCAGCTCAAGATTTTTCCGGAGCTTTTTTATTTGAAGTATAACAATAATTTTGCGGGAGCTGTATGCGTTACAAGAATTTAGGAAATAGTAATGCATACTCTTGATACCTCGAACAGAGTCAAAGAAGGTTTTTCTCAAGACTGATTAGGTCAATTGTATTATCATCGTCGATCGTTCAATCCTAAGATATGTTGACTGCAGCCCTGCATCTATCCCTATCCAATGCCAGTTCCCACACTACAAGGCTGTTAATCTCTTACACTTTAGTCTTCATATGGTTTATATATTTATTACTTCTCCTTTCTCTTGGGACTTTCTCTCTATTTCCCCTTAAAGTAAATTTTTTACTTACCCATTGTGCCTCAGGGTGTGTCCATCAGATACTTTTTTTATATTGTACATTGTTACTGACGGGTCCATAAGGCAATTATGTACGACACTGTAAATAACGGAAACATGAACACACGTCTTGAACACTAATCACATAAAACTATTTGCATGGCTAGTTAAACCACCGGTTGCAATTTTGTTTCGATGTCTACATTATGAATTTTGAATATTTTGGGCATGCGTAAGAAAAGAGGAGAAAGATCAATCTTTTATTTTTTTCATTCCGACCGTACCTAACCCAAAACGCGCTGTTGTGGAAATAACTGTCTCGCTCCACATACGCGGCCAAATCGTTGGCGATATTCAGATGAGAGGTTTCTTTCCACCCCTCTGAGTTTCGTCTCCAATGAGAAAAAAAAAATAATGATAAATTTATTTTTGAATAAATTTATTATTTTTTTCCCTTCCCATTCTGGTCATTTTAGTGGCTATTTTGGATCCCAGTATCTTTTGGTTGCCAAAAAAAATGTTGTCGTTCATCACATTAGCCTTAAATTTCGTGCCATTGGCCAAATCAGTTCTCAATGTTGGGGGTAATTGGAAATAATACTTTACGCCTAAAATGAAACTAGCCTTAAATAAAAAAAAAAGCCAATAGGATTTTCTTTTTAAAATGAAAGCAATTTCTGACTGATAAGCTGAGAGGAATGGCAGAATTACTAACAAGATGTGCACAAGATAAATGACCATCCATCATATGAATAATATAGCCATATTTGCACACTGATTCTTCGAATTCATTCTGTCTTCGATAGCTTCGATAGTACACGTACTTTTTAACGAATTCATCGTGTTGCACGCTGTACTATTTCTATGAGTAACTGTTTCGTATTTCCATCTTACGAGGGGTGTTTGAGTGTGAAATTGTAATCCAAGCGGGAAAGTTACTTCCTGACCGTACAAGAATGTAATAATTCCGTTCCGAGTTCACTGAGAACTGTTGAAAATAAATCCATCCCGATGGAAACATTCAAATATTCTCCTTTGTGTTTTCCGTCGAGAAGGAAGGAACAGACTTTCAAAACAAGACCTTTGCACACCATCTGCCGCAAGAACGAACCGGGAGGGTTTCCTCCCTTGTATTCAATTAGAGAGCAAATAATTCGCTCGGCTAGAAAATCGTTCGGTTGTCCCACCTGGCGCTGAAACATTCGATAAAAAGAAACACTCGCACACATCCGCGCGTCTCCAAGGCGGCGGTGGGAAGGCCTTGGGGGGGGGATGGAAAGAGAGAGGGAGGAGGGAGGGAAGAGGGATGGGTATTTCGGGAAAAAAGGGGAAGTGGAGGGGAGGGGAAGGGAGATTTAAGGGGTGTGGAGCATATTTCCCCGAACATCTGTCTCGGATTGCCGGCCGATCGAAAAATGGTCGACGAGCTCCACTTTTAATATATCTATAATCCTTCCCGCCCTCCTTTTCATCTTCTGGTCCCTCCACGCCTTTTCCAATCCCCCCCTCCTTTTACCGCTCCCCCGAAGACCCACCCATGACCACATCATCCTCACACCATCATCCATTTCCTCTTTTTTTGACCCAAATGGGAAAGAAGGAAGGCTTTAATTACGCACATTCGGGTGTCGGGCAATGACGCCACTGTGAAATATATATGCAACGTGTAGTGGGGGGGGCGCAGTTGCGCCTCTGGACTGCGGTTGTGGTGGAAGGATTAGGCGGAGAGGGGCCGTGGCTCCGGACGGGAGGTGCCAAGTCCAGACTGGTTCGGGGAAGGGGTGGGAGAAATGAGAGGTTTGAAGGAAGGAAGGACGCACATGGTTGAAGAGGGCTAGGAGGTGGCTGTGGATTTCAAAAGGGACGGTGCTATTGAATGAGAATATTTCAATTTCAATTCCAAGGGACCAATGTCTACCCCCAACTCACCCCTCTCTCTCTCTCTCTCTCTCTGGGAAAAAGGCGAAATAATAGAATTGGATTCTGTTCGCTCGTATCTCAGCCGCGCACCTCTTTTTCACATACGAGCGGAGGGAGAGAGAGAGAGAGAGAGAGAGAGAGAGAGAGAGAGAGAGGATGGATATCCGTTCCTTGCCGTTCACACTCTCTTGGTGGAAATGTGCGAATTTGGGAGACGTCTGGCATTTCCGTAGACGGAGAAGTGTAAATATTTCTTTAGGCCACAAAAAACATATTCATGTTGAGTGACGTATTACATTCTCTTGCTTGTTGACGGCATTGAGTCGACATCTACAGCAGCAGCCTAGATATGAATAATTCATTCAAGGACTCCTTACTTGTCATCGGAGATTCTGTTTGAAGTAGGTATAAATTTAATTATTTACAGCTAAAGTCTATCTCTTTTACTCGTCTTCTTACCAAGGTTTTAAAATAAATAAAGAGATCGTAAACAATTCCAGATTGCTTGCCTAGTAACTTTGGCTATCCTACTTCAGGTAAAGTTAGACAGGACTAACTTTTCCGCGGTCAACTGCGGTCAGTTTTTGTCACCAAAACTATGTTATGAGATGATTTCCCTCAAAGTCTCAAGTCATTATAGCTTCTGAGTAGCAAGTGAATAGAATATTTATTTCCTTAATGATATACATTACTTGTACCACATGATTTCTTGGCAAGCAATTTCGAAAAGGGGCGTTAAATATTGGAAGGTAGTTTTCCCACATTTCTTTACCGTACCCTCGTAGGTTTCACCATCATCACTGAAGAAGTACTTGCTTTGCTTAGGTCATTCTTAGCAAGGTGAAATGAAGTGAGGAGACTAATATTTACAAATAGGAACAGAAATTTTCGTTATTTCCTGAACACCTCTAGTTTCAGCATTCGAATCTTTTACGATCTACTTGTAGAAAATATAAATATATTCCTAGCTACTTCCTATACTAGAAAAATGCTTGTACCCTTTTCTTTGTAGGATGATGAATGAAACTAGTTAATCTCACAGCACCTATTCATTATGGCCCCGTGTCGTAGTTGTACGCATACCGTATCATTATGATACTTGATGGCCTTCGGGGTAGCTTCAGCTTTGAATCATTTTTAAGACGATAGTTTTCGGAGCGTTACAGCCCACATCTTCAGATCTAAAGTGATCTCGATACACTTTGGCCGCTATGTTGGTCGGTCAGGAGCGATTGATTCCCGCCTTTCTAAAACCTGCTTCCAACTATTGGAAAACGTGTAACCATCTTCTCTGTTAACATTGTTTGAAGTTTTGATAAGTTTTCTGGGTCTCCCTAATTAATCTGGGTAAGTAACAAGTCTCCTTGGCAATAATTTCTGCTTCCTTCAGATCTATGTTATGTGATGGACCGCTCCAAGTGTGTCCCACTGGGGCTGACCGGTTCGGTTGGCTATTCTTGATGGCTCTTTGGTGCTCGGATATGTAACACTTCAGTGCTCGGAAAGTTTGGTCAACTTACGACTTCCTGCATTCACACTTTTCTTTGTGCACTCTTCCTTCTGAGCCCTGAGGTTAATAGTCGTGTCGGAAAAAGTAAATTCGATATTTTGGTGACACAGCATCTCCCGGTTCACCAAGTCAAATTTACTGAGGACCCTGGCTATCTTCCCCGTAGCTCATGCAATATAGGGTAAGACGACGAAGGCTGCTGGTTTACGTCTCTTGGGAGGTCTCTTGGGAGGTCCTTCTCAGGGCTATGATATCTTGATCTTTACGGGCGGTTTTGGGAATCAACTTCCGGAATGCCATTCCTCTCGGAGTCTTCGATAAATTTTCACTATCACGGACGATGGAGCCAGAGTCGGTGGCCTGTAGTGCTTTTTAGAGTATGGTTGTGATGTCTCCTACTTCCTGTTGCGGATGATGGTGGTGGCAGTCGCCATTGTTTGTCTTATTTCGGTACACTGAGTGTCCCAAAGTTTCGTTTTTTTTTTGGACACTGGCACATCAGAAAAGAGCAGGGAGCCGTCCTCCTCCACTTCCATTGTAAAATAAATAGACGGGTGCCGGTTGATTATTTGTAATTAAGATATTCTCCAACTCCTGCTTTCCATGGGGCAAGACAACAAATACGTCACTTACGTATCTTATGTAGAGTTTGACTTTCTTGTGAAATGAGGCTCATCAGCTAACATTTCTCCAAGTAAATGTTTGCCGCTACAGTTGACAATGGGGAGCCCATGGCTGTTTCTTCGTCCTACTGATAGATTTTTACCTTCCCCATGAGGTATGAATGTTGTAAGCACAATTCTATCAATTTTTAAAATTCCTTGGGGTATTCAATATCAGTGACTTCCCTGATGGTGTTGACGGCCTCATGGATAGGATTGTTTGTAAAGAGTGACGTAACGTCAAAGCTAACTAATAGGTCAATCCTTGGTGACTCTATAGTGTCCTGTACCATTTTTACAAATGCCGTCGAATTTCTAACGGTAGTCGGAGTATTTCCTGACAAAGGCTGTTATTCTTGTCGAGGTATCTGGCCAGTTTATGCATGAGCGAGTCTACAGAGCTCACGATCGGTCAGAGAGGAATTCCTTCTTTGTGTTGTTCTGGGAGCCCGTATCATCTCGGTGGCTCGGGAGCAGATTTGATAAGTCGCAGGTTCAACTGAAATTGCCAAAACTCGAAAAAAAAGTCAAAAGAGAAGATGGTTACAATCTTTCAAACACTTGGAAGCGGGTTTTCCAGAGGCAGGAAACAATCGTGCCTGACCGACCACCTGGGCTATGGGCTATACATAGCTACCGAAATGCATCAAGATCACTTTTAACCAGAGGACGCGGGCTGGAACGCTCGCAAAACCGTCGTTGTCGTAAACGACACCGCGCGGAAGCAACCCCGAAAGCCATCTAATATCCAGACCACTCCAAGGAAGTTTTTACTACAGCGTAAAATTATGTCACATTCTTTCCAACACTTCTGTGATCCACTGCCAAAGATTCCAAAAACTTGATAAACAAAATTATCTTTCACGGAGGACTAATAAGTAATTTTTATTTATTTTTCGGAGAGGGGTTAATGTGATAATAATATGAGAACTCATCATAATAGCCATGGCGATTTTCCTGATGCTGCCTGGTTGACATAAACTATTGTCTTTGCCCACGACTAATATTTAACAAATCGTCGGAGGTTAACGACACGTCATCAAGTTCTACTGGTTTGGCTGAAGAACCTTAGTTTCTTAATATACATTGAAGTCATTTCCCAATTTTTCTAACTACCGATATTTACCTTGAGTTCTCAGCATTTAAGAAGTTCCTAATTTGAAGACTGCCAAGAAATATCAAAATTTCGGAATACGCAAGAAGAATGTAGGATATTTCATTTATTAATCCAAAGCAAGAGCCGTGAAAAATTTTTGACTAACTCGATCCATCTGTTCCCCTCTGCCAATTTTCTCATTCCAAATTTCCATTTTCTTCTAGCGTTATTAATGCGTTGAGTCCCTTGAGTAGCCCTTTTTTTGGGTTTATTTATCCGAATCTAAAGCAATGACTCCATCACTTTGCAGCACTTATCACAATTAATTGCATTCTACTTTATATCACATATTGATTTAATCAACCAATCTCCATAATGAATTCCAATGTTGTGCCACTAAATTAGTACAGCGCGATAATTCATGGATTGGAGTGCCTGAATGCAGGCCCCAGAGGTTTCTGATTGATATTTCTGCAGACTTTTGGGTGAGGTTGAATATTCCTTTCGCCAGACATTCGTAGAGGATTCAGGTCGAGCAGACGGTGAATAAACTGACCTCTTCCTGCATTTGGCGCGGCAATTATTTATCGCCTCATGTATATGTGGTAAACTCCACGATTGGACATTTGACTAATCACCATTGTTTATATATAGTAAGCATATGAGAAATGTGAATATATCATAAAATGAAAGCAATGACTATTTGCATGCGCATGATATTTCATACCGAATGGGTGTCCCATAGAAATGATTTGTGTTTTCCGATTACTTTTCATCGCAATGCAATTTTATGAGGAATACATGCGACCTATTGCTATGATCCTCAAATTTGTTCCTGTAATCGTGCCTTATTTATAACTTCTGCACAACAATTCCCCTTGCCTTTACCTTTTAGATACGAATTCTCGAAACATTCTATTGAGTCTCTTATTCAAAAACACAATTCCATCGAAGATTGACTAAACAAAGGCAGTTTTTCCCTGATTTTACGCTAAGGGTTATACGAAATTTGACTCCATTTATCGCCAAACCAGTCGTGGGAATAAATCAAAAGTTGTTTAGAGCTGTCTTGCGTCTTATTTTATTGCACTACACACCAAAAGAATCATCTATATCTCTGCATTTCTCCTTTTTCAAAGAAAAATCTCCTCACTATTCTCCTTGGGGATTCACTCGTAGAACTGCGAGTATTCTCTGGAACGATATTTCCTCCATTCTAATATATTTCCGGAGAAGCGTCCTCAGTAAACCTGTGCTTTGTGCAGCACATATTTCTCTTCTTTTAATAATGTGCAATTTTACTCCCAGACCAATAAATCTCCCGTGGAGTGGTGGCAAAATTCAATATGCTCACGACTCGTATCCCATTATAAGTTTCTTCTTCCAAATATATTTTTTATCCTCAGTCATATAGCCTGAATAAATTTTACATTATTTAAAACGATTGTGGACGCAGTGACAGAGAAATAATACTTGCCGCTGGCTGAATTAAATACCATTACACTGTTGCTTTTGTTGCTCATTCAGATGCCTTGAGTAAGAAATTAGTTTATCCCGGACCAGGATCCATTTTGATGTCTACCCTTGACTTACACTGAGACGCTGGAGCGCTTTTGTTCCATAAACAAGTTTTTCGCCGTATTGAGCTCCTTTAATAACTGTGCGTAGACTTTTCAAAATTTATGACCAGGAAATTCAATCTGGAAAATTATGCCTTTCAAGCGGTATTTCGCACAACAAGTTTTCTATTCACATTCAATCAACGAAAATTGTCTCCATTAACCTCCTCTTATAAAATAGCATCGTGGGGAGATTATAGTTTTGCACTTCACATTGCATACGTAGCACTTAACGCAAACGGCATAAGAATTAGCATTGCGTAAAAACAGTTAATCTGACTCCTGAATTCTAACTCAACTATACGGCGCGGTAAGCCAGTATGTTTATAACACTAAACCAATCCTCCACCACGCCAACACACCCTACTTAATTTCAGTCTTTAGTAGCATGTGATAAGTACGGTTGAATACGACAATTTTCAAAAGTAATCATCTGTGTTCATCTTATGAAAGCATATTCAAGGAAAAAAATTTCAACGGTGAATTATAATTCAATAACAATTTTTAAGATATTTCCCAATAATGTCTTACAATTAGTTGTGGAGAGGGAAAATTAAGAATTGAGTGCTCTTTAATATCCAGGAACTTCTCTAACTTTCTACTAAAGGCCCGATTTACATTTTCTGATCTTCTGTCTTTTTCTTTCATCATTTCTCTTCAAACTTCTCCTTCTTTAGAGAAGTGGGAATACTTCTTTCTTTTCCTCCATCTACGCTTGCGTTAAGTTCTTCATTTCCCCACAGCCTCCGCTATCTCTCATCATCTCTTATCCATCCACTTCCTTGAGTTCTCTCGGATATTGCCGACAAACTTTCTCTTTCCACCTTCTTTATCATGCTTTTCATTCTTTGTGCTGGCCTTTTTTCGTCCTGAATTCCTCATCAGCGTCCGCTATCCCCGGAGAATGGGGTAATGACGAATTTAATGCTGCGGTTTGAATCCAAGTCATCAGAATTTTCATCACTTCCTCTAGTTTCAATGTAAAACTCATGCCTCATTTTTTTATCCTCCTTTTTCTCGGTACATAGTACGCTTCTGCAAATATCTTCATCATTTATTAGGTCGGCCAAAACAACTAGATTTATTCTTCGTTTAAAAACGTGGCAATTTATGCGTAATTACATCCCATTCCTAAGAATTTTACTAACCCACTTTTTTTTTCTTATTTTCATGCCATACTCTCATTTTATCTCAATATTTATGTAAAATATTGTTTTCATATCCTTGATTCATGGCTTTAATAGCTTGATAAAGTACTGAAATTTACAAATTTACCAGACTCAGTCGGTTGCTTCCGATTATTTCCACCCCTTTGAACGTTTATCTATTAATTTGCACGAACGTTAAATATTTCTCAACTAATTTGTGAAATTCCTCACTGACCGGAAAAGGGGAACATTTCTTTTTGAACTCCGCACCATGAATCTTTAGTTACTTGAAAATTAAATGAGTAGAGACACGGGTCTTGTAGATAAAATTCTTCTAGATTCTTGTAGATATGGGTGAAATATTGGGGTATAATTTTTATCCATTTCCTAGCAAGTAGGAGCTTTGAAACTAAAAGTGTTTCTAATAAAAAAATCTAAGTATAGGTTTGTTTATTTAAATAGTTAAATTGACCTCCGGGTGACATTATTTCCACTTTTAATCGACCGATGTAAGTCTGAACCATTAGATGCTTCATCATAATACGCAACGTGAGAAGATATTTCCTGTGCTGTATAAAATAGCTTTCAAAAATCCTATGGATACATTCCAATGTGTTGTTGACCCTCAAAATCCCATTTGAATTCGAGAAGCTGGTGGTGCTGGTGATCTGGTGTTGATCCATTTCTAGTTATCTCCTAAGAGCATCATAATTAAAAGCCTAATCACAATCCAAACAAGCTTCATCCTCATAAATATAATGAATCCTAAGAAATTCTTTGCTGCGGTTTCCCGGGAATTATGGTTGATCATTTTTAGCACGATTTTTCTGATGATTGGGTTTATGGCGGATGGAGTTAATCGTTTGCCTTTTCGATAAATACGGGTACTACTTTATCATTTACCCCCTCCATGTTTCTCGCATTTCTGTGTGCCTTAAAGTAGTTAGACGAACCTAACGAACCATTATGGTCCCTAATAGTACGTGGTAGAAATGAGTTTTTTTGGTTCTGCAGTCTATTTCCTTATTCTTATGTCTGTGATCCTTTCTTTCTTAATAACTTTGCTCAAGTTATGTTGAAAACCCGGTCTACCTCTATTTTGCGAGATACATTTAACCTATATTTTCCCTTTCTTTCAATATGGGGTTTCTCCGTAATTCCTTCAACAATACGGAAACACTAAAATATTTATTGTAACAACTTTTAAAGAATCTTACTGATTAACAGCCAATACATCAACATCTTTGGCATCGGCAACTTCACTCAACCAAATCAAAATTACAAACATGCATACGGGGTTTTAGATTTAAAGAAATATTCGATCAACTAGTGATCTCCATGTTCGCTTCGGTCATTTCTTAACTTCCAAATAAGGGAATGTTAACATAATCTCGAAAGTAACAGAAAATACTACCACAAATAGAATCCAGTTGTGTAAAGCTAATTTATTTAGTAGAATATTAGTGAATTTAGTAATATTAGAAGTAAAAACAATACAGGAAATTTTAAAGAGAACATAATTATTTTCCTGTGCGATAAGGGAGCACTTCAGCTGTCATCAAAGCAGTCAAAATGTAATTCATGACAATATACAAACACAATTCTTATACTTTACTCAAATGTTAATTTATTTAATTCTATTCATGCTACACGGGACGGTAATTTCATTTTGAAGGTAGCATTACGTTAATGGTTGAGTAACTATATTTTGAGACCAGTATTTTCCACATATACGCAATACCTAAATGAGGATAACATTGCCTTTTCACCTGTATCTGCAAAATACCGCTCAAATCAGCTTGGTACCAAAATCGGTAAATATTTGTCTGATGTAGTCAATAATGTAATTATTGATAAATTAAATGTCTAACGGCCACGTTTCAGAATGTAAAGTTTATACAAACATTTTTTATCATTTTTCTTTGTGATTATTTTACCTAAAAATAAAAATTTTTGGAAGGCCTATAGTTTCATAACCGGGGGAGAGATAACGACATCTACGAGTCCCTGCTGTACACGTTCTCATCAGATACAATAACTCAGACAGCTGCGACACCTTACAGGAGGTACAATATTCTTGATTTATTGGCTACAAATATACCACATCAAGTGATTAAGGCCGACATTGAGGAAAAAGGTTATTACTGCTATGTTTTTCATGAACTTTAATGAAAGTTTTAAACAAAAAAAAAACTCTTCATCTTAATAAACGCTGGGATCCAAGTGTTTTTTAAATAACTTCCTTTCCCGACTTCCTAGAGTCAAGATAAAGTTAGGCACTGAGGGTACTCGGAAAAAAATCTCTGTTAATTGTGCATGCAGGAATAATAAAATATATTATTACACGATATTCTATTCTCCGGCAATGATAACGTTCCAATTGACGCCATATTTCGTGACTTCAAATCGCATTTGATGAAGTGTCCCGTAGAAAGTTACTTACTAAACTGAAATCTTGCAGTTGCCTGAAATCGTAAAACAATAGCTGTTTTTATTGACGTCAGATTATAATCATCCCCAATTTTTTAACGATTCCCATCGCAAAAATCACGTTTACCCTATGTAAGATCCGGTCATTCTGTATTAGCGAAGAAATGACACCCTCCCATTCACACTACTCGCACCACCCCACCGTTTTTTCTGCTTCTCTCTGCGTGGCTGGGCGGAGGGAGGAGGAAATTTTTCCCTTAGCTCAGCAGGGATAACTTCCTTCTATCTGCATGCATTGTCCTTGGAAAGGGCATGAGCGACTTTACAATAAGGGCGAGCCATGCGCTCCTCCTTCCACTTCTGATACACGATGCACTTATAACACCCCTCCCCTTTCACCGCACATACAAAACATATGTGGCACATCATTAAAAAAACAAGGTTTTGTTAAATGTATAATAGGAAGGTCCTCGGACAAAAAAGTCAAAGAGAGATGCTACTTTGCTCTGGTTAGGCCACACCTCGAATACGCCGCGAGCATTTGGGACCCTGGTCATAAAGGTTTAAACAAAGAAATCAATAAAATGCAAAGACAAGCAGTACGCTTCGTTAACAACTGCTATGAGCGTATAGATAGTGTCTCATTTTAGCGAGAAAAAGGTGGGCGCTCTTATAGACTCGGGGGCTACACAGTAGTCTTAGGTTGCTTGAGAAATTCAGAACTGAAATTTTTCAGAGCGACACAGAGAATATTATATACCTCACACTACACCTCTAGGTCTGATGGATGCGATAAAATGAGAAAAATACACTGTCGAGCATATAGGTACAAAAAATTGTTCTTTAAGCGCACAATAAGTGACCACAATAAAAATTGAGCTCCACTAAATACACTCCTATAATACATGTCACAATTTCATCTTCCAAAAACTTACATCTTTGCTCGACTTGTGACCTAACACCCTTTGCCACACGTCTATAAGGTGGCTCGCAGGGTATTATGTAGATGTAGATGTGCCCACTACTCCATCTTCCCTGCAATGTGCATCCGTTCCCTTTAACCCCTCAGTGGTTTCCCTGATCTTTTTCACTCATAGTTTTGGGTACCTTTCCTTTCACTCTTACATATTCTAACTTCTACCACATTTTTTCCTTCATAATCCTCACTTCGAACCACTTATTTAGGGTTGGCTTGCATAGTATATCGTACATTTAGCTCATGGGCAGGTAAAGAATGCTTGTGGCATTCATTTACAACTGAAATACCGCCATTGTACCTTTGGTTAAAGGATATCCCAATAAGAGAGAAGGTGCTTCGACTGCCCTATCCACATTCTGGGTATCACTACGTAAGCAATATTGGTTTGGGGGAATAATAGTGACTTTCATTCAGCTTCAAAGGAGTAGGTGAATCGACGGTTTTTCCAGACGGTACAAGCAAAGCACTTTACCTGGAATTTTTTCCATGTGCTGGGGGAGAATACAGAAGAAATTCTCCTTCTGCCTTCCCTACTCCTTCCCCCTTTCTACCATCCTGTATAAATAACGCTAAGGTGTTTGTCTAGGCTTTAGTAACTTTGAGACTGCACTAGTGTTTAATCACAATGGTATTAGAATTGCCTGCGTCAATGTCTGGAAACATTTCGACTCTGCTTAAGATTTCGTCTTAGGATCTCGTCTTCGTAAGATCGTAAACACGCTTCCTCCTGTTTTCGTTATTTGGTCTTTTCTATGTATCGCATTTGACTTTGAAAAGATCTTGGAATCCGCAATTTTACTCTACAATCAGCTTTCTGTTCCTATCAATACATCAGTGTCTGTGCTGAGGATGAGATCGTGAAAATCAGTGTTTTATACAACGGCGTATATACACTGTATTTTATAGGACGGCGAGTGTCGACCACTATGGAAATTGATTCCCTCGGATTCACCTTATAATTTCCTTGTTTGGAGTAACTTATGACGCAAATGGAATTAGTTATTGTTCCAGAAGTTCAGCGCATGTTTGAAAACGCCGATATAGTAATTGGAACAGAAAGCTGGCTTGAGGAGGATATTAACGATTGCGAAGCTTTTCCAACAGGGTATAAAATCTATAGACGTAATCAACCGGTTAGGACTGATGGTGGAGTATTCTTAGCCGTAAAATCATATTTAAATTGCACCGTACACATATTAGACGACAACAATTTAAAGAGCGTTTGGTGTGCAACTAAACAACAAAACAAAAGAAGCATGCATAAATACTCATTTTATAGACCACGGGACTCCAAAATAGATGTTTTGTACCAATCAGAAATTCAATTATCATTGATCTCCAGAGATAAAAAATAAGTGATAATAATCGGGTGAGATTTCAACCTCCCAGTAATAAATTGGAAAACCAATTGCATAGAAACAAGTCCAAGGAAGCGTGATATAATCAAGGACTAACTCAATACAGTTTCACCTCTTTTTTACTCAAGAAGTTAGCCAACCTACTAGAGGTTATAAAATATTCGTGTCTTTAAATATTAATTCTTCCTGTTTGTTTGCTTAAAATATAAATTGTATAAATAAAATTCGTTTTTGCCACGTACGGTAAGAAACTACAACAAAACTGGATCTCCACTAAAAACACTCCCATAATACAATTTGCCTCCGGAAGCCTCTTTTTTTTTACACCGCCTGTTATACGCCCATGCGGCGGCTCACAGGGTAGTATGTATGTATATGTAGATGTACCTGATCCGCTTTTATCTCATTTGAATATTAATCTATTTTGGTTCTTCTACATTTACGTACAAGAAATATCGTGCAATCCACCACTAAGGCGTGCGGCACGGGGTGATTCCACGCCATGAATAGAGCACTCATTCCAGTTCAAGATAGTTACTAACCTAGCCATAGTTAGAGTTAGACGGAGGTAAGCTAACTAATTATCTGGCATGGAGGAAACATTCGGAAAATAACCGGTCAATCTGATGATAAACTGAACTGGTCTGATGAAAGAGTACTTGGATGGTGTGGCGAAGAAACTTAGAGAAATTAGCTGATCCTCTCCCTTGTTAGATCCTACCTAAAATACGCTGCCAGTGTTTGGGATCCTCATGAGGTAGGCTTAAAAACAGAGTTGGAACGCGTTCAGTGAAGATCATCAAAATAAGTGAAAGGCCATTATGATAACCTCGTTAGTGTGACTGACTTCTTGCTACAACTTGGATGAAAATCGCTTTTGGACTGCCGATTAAATAAAAGACTCATTCTTTTATGTAAACTCACAACAAATTTATTTCTGGCCAGGTAATTAATATCTTACAAACTCCACTATACTACAGTGGCGCGTTCCCTCGGTAACGCACCTGGATCGGAGTGTCGCTTTTCCGGTGATTAACGGGGCTCTGGCTTCTGACTGTAAGGGGCGTAAAGAGTCACTCAATTTCTATGTCTGGCTGATCACTCCTTGAGTCATCAAATTCCAGGTTTTCAAAGCGTGCCCGGCGACCCTATTTTGCATTCGGGTGCCGGCGGTCCTTTACCGCGGCCCCCTCCCCTTTTCCTTTACCCTCCCCCCTTAAGATAATCGGGCTAAATGTTCAGGTACTGACTTACTGGGTATCCCTGGCGAGAGTAGTCGCCCCTACTTGTCTTAAATTACAGTGGATCAGGTCATGGGAATATAGTTTGGGAAATAATTTGGGAACTGCAGAGCAGAGTGATTTAAAATATCTTTATACTGCGATAACTGAAAGACCATAATTTCGGCAAACGAAACTTTGAAGTAGGTTAGTCGACAGGTAGTGTAGCTGATTAGTCAATTTCTTCCCAAATTTTATTTTAACCTAATAATTTTATCATTATTTATCAATTTTATATCATATTAATTTTAAGTTTATCATTATTATAGTCTCTGTGTGGATAATGAAATAAGTATCTATCATTTGGAGATTATGATATCTAAAGTCGATTTCCTCTAAGTGTATCTCAGGGTTCATTAAACTCTGACGTTCAATGTTAGGCACCGTCGCTTAGACTCAAGTGAGCTTTAACTAGGAGTCTCATGCGACGGCGAAAGGCATATTTCAAAATGTATCACGATATTCTTCTTTCGCTATTTTTCTATGTTTATCAAAATTTCTTATCGTTCCTTTAAATTTTGGCTTTTAATACTTTGTTATTAATAACAATATGTTTTGGCTATCAATACTTTGTTATTAATAACGAATTATCAATAACCAATTGTTCTAATAAAAAGCAACATGGCCCAATCGGCTCCATTCTGGTTAATTGATAATGATTCAATACGCAAAACTAAAATGAGTAGTGATTCATTAGTACAATTTTTAGCTCAGATGTCACGATTAGAAAATTTGGAAACCACTTATGGATAAGTTAACTCACCCTTTCGAAAATAAAAATATTTTGGCTTTTCCTCCAAAATAATGAGAACAAATTTATTTCACAAAGGCGGGACTATTTCCATGTGCGTCTACGCCGTAATGTAACTTCACCAAGAAAAATATAGTATATTATTTGCTATAAGCGCAGGAAATAGACATAAAAAACTAGGCAAAATTTCAGAGTTTATCTCACCTATTAATTTTTCACGAAAAATTTAAGAAACCGGGACGGGCATTTCACTTAACCCTTAACTCCCTGGGTCGCTCCTTTTACTTCGATGATGTTATTTAAGGTAGTTTGAGCCAAATATCATTTTACCTATAAATCAATGAATTTGGTCTCATTTTAAAGAAAAATACATCACCCTTCTAATGACACCAATAATTCAACCCCTTACCACATTAATTTTGGAGATATTTGCCAAAAATTATCAGCCCTTTTATATGGGAAATGGTACGTGTATGCACTCCAGAGAGACCTTATATTAAAAATGAGGCATTCCCTACACTTAAATCTCGTCAAAAACAACATTGTGTAGTTTGTGAGTTTTCTCAACTATTTTGAAGATTAATCATATTGTCACTGTAGTGAATTCTTCGGGATCACAAAAGACCTTCCGTTTTGAAGGAGTTTCAAACGTACCGCGTGAAAAGGGAGTTAAGTTAAAGACTTATTTTGATATTTTCATTTGTTTACTTACCATTTCTGTCATAAAAAACTATTTTATTGCACCATTAATAATGTAATATTTAATTCGTGTATCTCACAGCTGGTGAAATTAAAACGTATGTATGGAATATGGTCTCTATTATGATTAGGGAACTACATCGCTCGGACTATCTTAAGGGCGTTTTGAATACACTGCGGAGTGACACGACGCCAACACCAGCCATATTTTTTCCGCTCTCGCCAGCCTTCATCATTCCCGCTACCGGATCGTCCAGCAGCACCCTCCTCCAGTGGGCAGCAATCCGAGACCCACCCCCTCTTCTTGCAAAAATCAGGGGCAGCAGATGGACCGAGCTCGGATGGGGCGGGGGGGGGGGCACCAGGGAAGGGGAGCTGGGTCCGATGCTTGCTGAGAAAACATTGCTCTGGGGGAAGCCCAATGTGTTTTATTCGGCGTGTGGGTGTCCTTGGCGAGAGCTGCGTATTGCCTTCGTACTTCGCCGTGTGGTGTGGATCCTTCATTCTCTCAGCCCGTTGGCGCTGGAATGCGAAAATATTATTCGATTCAGCAGGAAAACTTCAACATAAGTACCAGACCTTATCATAGCTTCATTAGCGCACTCATAATATTTGAAATATGTTTTTCACTAAGAGCCATTATGAAACTTGATCGTAATTTCTTACATTTTTTTTGTGTTTTCGCATGTGTCATACTTTCGACATTATGACTGTAATATTTGAACTTTCTCTTTCAAAGACACGAAAAATTTCCAGATTTATTCAAAAGTTTCAGTCTCTAATGTTTTACTGCTTAACGCAAGACCATAATTTAAACAATTCTCTTTAAAAACGAATTCTGATGAACTTTCAGGTAAGATTCATTTTTGTGACTAGTTACCCGATGAAAAGTATATACATCTGGCCTAGTTTATTAATCTTCGCGTGAATTTGGATTCAGAACATGAGCTATGAGATGGATAAAACGTAATTATGTACTTCCTTGTGATAATTGTGTCAAGTGACGGCGGTAACTTATCGTTGATAAGAGGGAAGCTATGTAAGCGCTCGGGAGCAAAGTAATCGTACTCGCTAGAGGCGCTGATGCATGTGGAAATTGATGATGTCGATACCCACTTGTTTGGTTTTGATCACATTTGCGGGTCGCCTTGGAAACCGTGGGTCACGGGAAGAGGGTTTCAATAGTTTCAATAGTCAATGGAGGACAATGGAACAAATAGTAGACAGTGAAAAAACATCCACAAGCCGCCGTTTTGTCGGAATGCATGTGGAGCTGGAGGAGGTGATTGTGTGTGAAGAGGGATGACGCAATAATTGAAGCGATTGGCGGAGTTGGGTTGGGGGATGGAGTTTGTGAGGCGTTGGTGGCAAAAGGCGACACGGTGAGCTTTGCCTCAAAGAGGTCCTCGCCTCCCGCCGCCCAGCCGCCCTTCTCCAAACCGGAGATAGTTCGCCGCTCTTTGTTTCGGCAATCTCCAATGCAGCCACGCTCCTTGAACGTCAAGCGATTTATTTTCCTCTTTCTGCAGACACGAGAGACGAGGTTGTGAAAGGGCCTTTCGCCAGTGATGTCCGTGGCCTCCAAAACTCGGGTGAGCCGGGAATCTTTGAAGAACAGGTTGCGCGGCTTTAGACGGCCTTGTGCTTCCCTCTTCTCCGTGGAAACGTTGCATCGCAGCTAGTGCGTAAAGCGATTGCGACGATGAGAAAAGGGTCGTCATTGCTCTTGGGCTGGGCTCCATTGTCTCATTGTAAATATTCGTTCATGTTATTTTATCCTAGAGCTACTTTTTCCGCACCACTGCTTTCCGACTATATTTCCCTCCTCACAAGCCACTATTCTATGTTCTGCCTTCCTTCCCAAATGTTAGTTTGTTCTCCAAAACCTTCCTCATATAAAATCATGGTTAATAACACAAGGTAACGTGGTTATTTTATTATTATTGTTGTTTATGTTATGATTTTGTTTTAATTTGCAGTATTTTGTCTAAATGTTTTTATTTATTTTAGTATGAAAATGTACACTTGATTGTTGAAATTATTTTGGTTGTAAAGAGGTTTGTTTATAAAGAGGAGGGGTGATTGTAGGATTTGGGGAATGAGATAGAAGTGAAGCTGAAAGGAGCTGCTCAGTAAAATAATGAAGATTGGATGGTAAAAATTGGAAAACATGTTTTTGTCAAGTTGACATATTCCGACGCTAAAACAGCAATCAATAGATACATTTTACATAAAAAAATTGTACGTTAAGATGAAGCAATCCCGCAAAACGCGTTGGCTTGGCATAACAAAAAGTTGTGGAAAATTACCAAACATCTTTCGAATATGAATTCCAATTTAAGTTATTTTCACGATGTGATGCCTGAAGTTCCAACATTAATCCATTGTTCCTATTGTTTCATTATGTTTATGTTGTGCTTGTAAAACTGGCCCAGATCATTCTGTAAAATATTTTTAGGGAAGAGGGAGCTGTTTGCAAGCCACTGATCTTAAACGGCCACCGTTGTGTGGTGAGAAGTGCGTAGAGTAGTATTGTGCCATTCTTGAGCTTACTAAAAATAATGTTAGGTGAGTCTGGAAGGAAAGAGGCATCCCTCTTCATAGAAATTAAACCAGGCTAAAAGATTAACTCTTTGTAAATATTAAGACTTAAGTAAAACTTCAAGTCTGCCTGTCATCAGCATATCAAGTTCGAAGTTGGCATATGGGTAAAGGAAATTTTCCAAACAATACTGCCGCTCTAGCAAAAGGTTTCAAAAAATAAAAAACGAAACAAGAAAGTAGTTTTGGTACGAAATTAGCAAATGGCATAAATGCTTTATCTTTAATTTATAGAAAAAAAGGACAGAACTAGTTTAAAGAAGGGAGTAACATGAATTCCTAATATAAGTCAGTATTTAAAACACATTATTTATGCTTGTCCCCTAAGTTTTTATTTGATTTTCAATTTTTTTGGCCTCTGAATTTATCACTTAGGACTTCTGCCTCTGTTTTTCTTCCAGTTATGCTCCCCAAAATTCCTTTATTCCTCATGATGTGTACAATTCATATGGGTTTTCTTTTCAATGTGGTGATTCATTAGGTCTGCTTCTCATTCAATCTTCTGTAAACTGCTTAATTATATGTATATGTCATTGGCCCTCTTGATTGAATGTAAGCACCTTAAAAACCAGGTTTTAAATTTAAAGGTAAAAATAAATTTAAATTTAAATTTAAACCAGGAATAATCCTTTAAGGACTGCTTTTTCAACTGACCTCATTTCGGATCATAAGAGTTCCACGCTCCGTAGTAATGTTTTCCGATGCTATCTCCTCCTTAGAGGGCTGTTATCTTCTTCGATGTTATTTGCCTTTTAATCGTGAACGCTCACTTATCTGGGTATATTCTACGTTAGATGCTGGCTGTACTCTCTTGGTCCCACTTGATGGTTCTTTGGGTTGGATTGGATAGGATTGGATATTTGGGGAGGCGACCGATAGCTAAGGTCATTTGCGCCATAGGGGATAGGTAAGGGAAGAAGGGTGGATAGAAACCCGGAGTCGGCATTAGCCTGCTCTTAAAAAAAGGCGCCAAGGGGACCACGGCTTAACGCCTCATCCGAAAGACTGAATACTCTACTTGAAGTGCCCTCCACAAGACACTGAAGAAGGGATCGGGTTTCCTCTGAGAAACATCCTTCTCTGCAGGGATTTGAACCCTCGCCACCTGTATGGTTAGCCAGTACTCTAATCACCACACGAACCCGATTCTCCATCGATCTACTTACTCATTTTTTCCAGAGAGGGTTCTCCAGATAGTGTAACTTCTACATTCAGATTTTCTCTGAATAAGTTTTCTAATTAATTTTTTTTAATTCTTGAAGAACTTGATCCATTGTATTCAATGATCTTTGAAGATCATCAGTTTCCTGAGTTGACTGCGAGGACACCCAAAAAAGTGGGGGATGCTGATTTCATCTCCGTTATCCATGATTCCCTTTAATTCCTTTCTGCTTTTCGCATCGCCTCCTCAAATTGTATGTTGAACAGTGATGGATAAAGAGGTTACATTCTTGTCTAACGCCTTTGTAAATCGTGCGTTTTTATTCCCATCAGGACGACTTGCTTCTTGTAAATATGGCAGATTATTTTTCTGTCGTTGTTATAATTTTTGAAATTTTCAACCTCGATTTTCGAGTATTTCCATCCATTTGACGTTGCCAAAGGCTTCCTTCAAGCTCACGAATGCTACATGAAATGACTTATTCATTAGAATTGTTTTCCTTACTATCACTCCTACGCAAAGTATGGCCAATCTAGCTCCTGTATTTTTGCTAAATATGAATTGCTTCGCCAGGACGTTATTTCCATTTTCCTTTGTATATTTCGGTGCATAATGCAGGTAAGTATTCTTGGTCCGCACTGCATTAGCCTCTAGGTTCGATCCTCCTCACATTTATTACCTTCTTCAGATCTGCAATGGTTTCACTCTTTTAAAAGTGCTCTGCTAGTACTCCGCTGATTTAGCACAGGGTGCTTTGGCTCTAATTTCAAGCAACTTGATGTTACCCCCGTTGATTTGTCTGCACAAAGCACCTTTCTCCATCCATTCTCCACCAAACTCCATCTTTATCCATTGTCTCCACACCAGGACACAAATCTGCACCAGAATTAAAATTCGTTTACTTATATATTTTTGCTATGTCCATTACTAACGTAACATTTTTTCCTTAATGTGTAAAGTTGACTACCAGTACCATTTGATAATTTTATTTTGATACTATTATACTTTATGAAGTTTAATAAACTTTTTTTGTTAAAATATCGCAATATTACACATCTCTAACTCCAAATTTATTTTCTAACTTTCTTTTCTCGCACAATTAACGTCTTTATAAAAAGATTTCTTCGCTTCTTGGCAGTCATCCAGTCGCTCATCATGCCCAGGTCAACGCAGCGCATTGCAACACACGCACAGAGCACCTTCCTCTCGTACTAGTTCCTACATTATAGGAGCATAATTTTTGCACTCTTTCATTACCTCCTCATTCCGAACTTCATTCCTCCAGGATTCTTTGAAAACTCTTTTCAGAAACCCCATACCCATCACATTTAACCCACAACTTATCCTTGTGTCAATAGAATTGTATTAGCACATATATTACGCAGTTTTGTAACCTTCGTGTTTGACTTCCAAAGTAAAAGAATTATCATTTAAAATGCTCCACGTGATAACGTACGTTGATTAATTAAAATAAAAGTAAAATATGATAAACTAGAACCAGTAAAGAAACGGAGTCGGTTTTTATAAATTGACTACGTAAGGATAGGACTGGGCTGGTGGATTTGCTACGTACTAATCATTTTATCTCAACAATAAAGAGGCACTCAACAGAATGTTGGTTCTCGATCCGAATTTCTGCTCAGTAAAATGATTCCCACAATAAGAACCTACGGTGCAAGTAAAAATGAAGAACTTTTAAGGAAAAATACAAAAACAAACTACAGTTTTCAAAAATTATTTAAAGGATTTTCGATAGTAGTAGAGGCATCGTGTTAAAAAAATGAATCCTTTTTTTACTCGAAAGGCTATGGCTATCTTCTTTCCTCTGATCTTTTTTTCATCATTCTTGCCTCGGAAGTAGTAGCAGAAAAGAATATCAACCCTAGGGATCTTTTTCGGTCACTCCGAAGAATAATATTTTTTTTCTCCTCCGTTGAGGAAACGGATGTTTTTTTCCGAAGGGAGGACAAGGGAGCTCGTGATTCCATTTCATAGCTACGCGATTTCAGGATTTCGAGCGCGAGAGAAAAAATACAAATGGACCGAGGGAGAGCTCCTATGCCTTGAGGTGGGGACGGGAAGGACGGGAGGTACGGGGGGTGGGAACAGTTTTAAGCCCAGAGCATTTAGGAATGAATCGGAAAGGAACGGCGAAGAAGGGGTGGGTGGGAGAAGAGAACGGGGAGGGGGAGAAGTGGGAAATGAAAAAAAGTGGACAATGGCGGACATCATCGTGGATCTGCGAATCCGGTGCGGTGGAGGAAGAGGGAGAGGACGAAGGAACGTAGCGGTGGCTGCAATTACTAACCCGGATTAGGTCTCGCCGCGGAAACCGGGGGAGATAGGGGAGGCGAGGGTCGTGGAGATGATGGTGCGATTTCTCGAAGCTGTAAGAGAGAGAGGCGGCGGATGCACGAGTAGTGCGATTGGGAAGAGTGGCAGGGACGGCTGGGGGTGCACTGGTGCCTTGGGTCGCCCTCCAGGGGGAGGGGGAAGTGGAGAAGAAAAGGGGGCGTGTGTAGGAGCCTTGGGTCACCCTGCGGGGAGTGGGAGTGGATGAGCGGTGGAAAGAGAGAGAGAGGGGCATGTGCGGGCGAGCGAATTGAAAAGGGAGGTGCGAGTGTAATAATAGTTGAGATCGCGCGGAGGCGTCCCGCCGTCCGTTTCCATGGTGACGGAGGCTGAATTCAATGTGGCCGAGGGAGGGAGGGGTTTGGTGGAGGATGCCGGGGATGGAGTTGTGGGGCGAGCTCATTTTGGTGGGGGTAGGAGGTGAGGCGGGGGTTTTGGGAGGACGGTGTTGGATTTTTAAGTCCCGGTAGTTGCAGTATGGGGGGGAGGGACGTGTAGCTCCGAAATAGTGTCCGCACCATCGTCTGATGTGGCGCGGATGTGCAAAAATGGACTCAAGAAAATGAGGGAATTTCAAAAAATAAAACACTTTTGATATTTTGTTTCAGTAACCTTGCTCTCTTTTCTCCTTGTATTTCCCCTTCCCCCATTCCCTATTTCAGTATCATCTCTGCAGTATATTTTCCGCGCCAATTTCCCCTTTCATTCTTCTACCCTTAATTTCACTTCCACTTGGTATGTGTAATAGAAGTTAATCTTAATAAGGTAGCCTTCGACGTCATAAAAGAAAGAATAGGCACCGCCTTTAAAGTACCATCTCAAGTAGCTAAAAATACGCTGTCGGGCACTCGCCAGTTTCAAGTCGACTAAATTAAAATTTACCTCTCAAAAGACATGGAACGCGTAACAGAAAGTAAAAAAGTTATTATAGTCATTAAAAATGCTTGTCAGGTAAAAGTCTCTCCTCCTGAGCCGCTAAACTACTAAATGTGCCATAAAATACAATTTTCGGGCGGCTATAATAATGCTTTTGGTATTTTTTTAAATTTGTGCTATAATTCAATTATTATAGTTTATTCATTCACATAAGAAGAAGAAACTGTAAATGAGCGTTTTCAAAGGTTATTGATGAGATATTTTCAACTTTTACACAGCTGGATTGGATTGGATTTTGCGGAGGCGACCGACAGCTAAGGTCATTTGCGCCATAGGGGATAGGTAAGAGAGGAAGGGTGGATAGAAACCCGGCGTCGGCACTTGCCTGCTCTTAACGAAAGGCGCAAAGGGGACCACGGTTGAACGTCTCATCTGACAGACGGAGTACCGTACTTGAAGTGGCCTCCACAAGACACTCAAGTAGGGATCGGGTTTTCTCTGAAAAACATCCTCCACTGCAGGGATTTGAACCATGGCCGTCTGTATGGTTAGCCAGTGCTCTAGCCACCACACCAGATGATCTAACATAAGTGAATTGAAATATTTATGGGATCCATTAGAGTACTTCAAAGAGTTTAATGGAAATTTCAATAAAATAAGATAATATATCTTATTGCCTAGTCTACATCAATTAGATCCAAAACCATTTGTATCAAGTCATTTCGTCTCTCTCAAACTAATCCATTTAGGCTACTGCACCGTAAAGGTTGGTCGTATTTGCTCCTATTCCTTTTCTTAGGCTCATTTCTCACGAGGCGATTGAGCATTTAAAAGATACTATTATGAAGAAGGCACGCCTATTAGATTGATCGTTCAAGTATACATGACTTAACAGAAGGTAATAGAATAACATCTTTCCGACCGTAGTCCTTTTTTTTCTTCTGTGAATAGAGCCAATAAGTATCATTTCCTACGCCAAACGTAAAAAATATGCTCGGAATATTACCTTCAGCATTTTGCAAAATTTTTAATTTGCATCTTTCCACATTTCATATCGAACTAAATAAAGAAACATTACAAAATGTTTTTAATGTAATAATTCTCTTACTTTAATTTTTTCTCCATACATATCATCATACTTAATATGCATTAATGAATTAGGAGTATTTATGGTAATCATTTGTATCTGAAATTCTAAATCAATTATATTCAATCTGTTCCCCAATCTTCTCGTTATCATTGGTTACTTGAGAGGAGCGTGTTTATCTAGCAATCGGTTTATTCTGAAACCATTTCATCATATTGTATCATCCCTACTTCACGCCACTTTTCCTTTTTTGCTTCTTCTTCTATCTCCATTCCTTTTGTATTAGAGTCCGTTTTTTCGAGCGTCTCATTCGTGGCTTTCCTCTTCATTTACTCCCATGGATAAGGAAGAGCTGTCTCCTGCAGCCTTCAAGATGCTGTACCAAGATTTCACTCGCTCATCACTCACGTCGCTGAGCATTTTTTTCCGGTTAGACTTAAGTCACTCCTTAATAGCCTTCCCCTTTGGCTTTGAGCAGAGTGTTTCAGTACAAATTTGACGGTGTCAGTAATCATTTAGAACTGAAAGATCATTCGGAAAGAAAGAGAGACTTTAATTTGCGATTTATTCAAACGAATATTTTTAATAAATATAAAATAGCGTCTTTCAGCAGCCATCATTTATTAACAATTAGGTGCAGAGATGTGGCAGTGGGTGCGGGTAAGTGCCAAAGGCATTCAATTTTCTGAGAAAAGCCGCATTACTCGAACTAAATCTTTCTGTTCCCTTCAATCGGCGCCTGTTCGATGAAGCTTGTTATCCAGCTAAATCTTCAGATTGTACAGCTTTGTTTTTTGTCCATATAAATCGAATTTTGACAACCAAGGTCTGCCTCGTCTCTCTTGATTATGATTGGAGAAAATGAAAGATCTTCACGAATTTGCGTCGAAGGAAACTTCTGAAGCACAGAAGCTGCAACGGATAAACACGTCGACGGGTTGTGAGAAGAAAGTAGGCGAGGAGTGGAGGGGAGGAAATTAGGCATGTGTCCTCGCCTTGTTTACAATGAATTTAGCTCTTGCCTCTGACAGATTTAATCTTTTTTAACTTTTGTCTTGTCACAGTAATAGATTGAAGATTAGATGGCCGAAGTAGTTTTGGACGACGAAGGACTGTATTTAAGACTTTGCCACCATGATTTTATGGGTAAAAATAAATACCTAAGCTCAGAGTTTTACTTATTTTTTAAAGTATACTGTTTACGTTGGTTAAATATCTATGTTATGGTACAAAATACGCAGATTACATCACGAATATATCTTTAGTGACCAATTTTTTCCAACCGAAGGAGCTGCCTGCTGCGCTGTTTGAATAGACATTTGAGTTTAACCCAGCAGAAATTGGATAGTAACGGAAATAAATGGTTGGCTGAATTCTTTTTTTATTTTTTTTCAACATTCCACGACTTTTCGTTTCTTTTATCATCATCATCATCATCTGGTGTTCTGCCTGCTGGCAGGTCCCGTACACCACTGCTGTCTCCATCCGCTTCTGTCCCGAGCTTCCTTCTTTGCTTCATCATAGCTGATGTTCTTCACCTGATCCACCAATTTAATTCTTCTCCTTCCTCCCTTTTTCTTTCCTTCAATTGAACCCTCAAGTTCCACAGTTATTATACTTTTCCCTCTCATCACATGGCCCAACCAGTTTCCTTTCCTTTTCCTTATTTCCTTTAGGAGTGATCTTCCTTCTTTTACTTTTCTCAAAACCTCTTCATTTCTCATCTTATCTAATCTTTCTTTCTTTCTTTCACTTTCTTTCTTTCTCTAATGCATTAATTCAAAAGCCCCTCTACTCTTTCTCGTTCAAATTTACGTTTATCTACTGCAGTCTAGGTAATCTCTATAAGTCTTTGCTAATATCTCCACTTTCAAGAATAAATTATACACCCTTGCTTAAAGAATACAGTCCATATATCCTGTCTATATATTTTATCCAGTCTATATATCATTCATGCATGCCTGGTGTGGAAGCACCCCCTGCCACACACCCTTTGGGTGGTTTTCAGGGTATGACGTAGATGTAGATGTATATTTTATAAGTCATGGAAAAGACAGAGTGAACCTTTTACTGAAGAGTGGTGAATATAAGCTGACGTGTGATGTGTGCAATGTGGCGTATGTTGGTCAGACTGGTAGAAGTTTCAAAACTCAAACGAAAGAACATGAAACATGCTTTAAAAGCAATAATTCTTCCTCGTTATTAGCCTAACTCTTGTTAGATTAGAAGCAT
Source organism: Ceriagrion tenellum (assembly GCA_963169105.1). Classification (NCBI taxonomy): domain Eukaryota; kingdom Metazoa; phylum Arthropoda; class Insecta; order Odonata; family Coenagrionidae; genus Ceriagrion; species Ceriagrion tenellum. The sequence goes on along the minus strand of OY720632.1, from coordinate 185,285,825 downwards.
TTTAGCAATTCTAAATCCTACATTTTGAAAAGAAAGGCCCGAAGTTGGACGCTTTAGAACACGTTGAAATCACAAAAATTTTAAATGATGACAAATGTACGATTGTCAATGGCATATTATACCAATCCCGCTCCCCTCTGCTGAACCTTCCCTAACCCGGTGACCAACGCCTCCATCCACCCTCCCTGTCTCCCCAACCGTCCCATTCCTCCAATCCCCATCCCGACATAGTCGTGACTCACGATGGTACTACCACCCCTTTCTCCACCACCACCTCCCACGCCTCCTCATCTCACGACTCGGCTGGGATGAACCCATCCCTGACCGTATCGTCGCCTCGCAACCACTCCCGCTGAGCTTTGTCTTACTCCTTTCCCCTTCCCACCATATCCCCCCGCATCTCCCTCCTCACATCCCAGCAGTGACCCACTCGCCTCAATTCCCCCTATTGCTTGCTGTATCATTGTCCTCATATGTCCTCACGATTACACTATTCATAGTCCCGTTTTAGTTGGCCTATGTATTTGTCTCTTGCTCATTCTCATACGGATTTCCAATCCAAATTCCCTTCTATTATTTACGTATTGCCTTTGAATCTTAACTCATCCTATCTTCTGAAAGAGCTTATCTTCTGAAAATTACGCGGGTATGGTGGTGATTTTGATAGGTCATTTCTTTCCCTACCATTTTCATAATTTAACCATTATTGAATCGAAACATTCTTACTTGATTGAGTTTTCTTCAATCTTTATTGAAATAATTATTCGCGGTAAAAATTTTTTTGTTAAAACTCGGCAGTGAATAAACCCATCCCACACCGTCTTCTGACCGCTGCAATGTAGCTCCCTCCCCCTTTGCTGCCTTTTCCAACCCCCTTGCCTCAAAGACTATATATATATGTTTGCAAAATAATGAATATTACCTGATGATGTCGCAAAGCAACGAAACCTAGGTCGTAAAAATAAAATTCATGTGGAAATTACAAAGTTTTCCAATATATAACCATGAAGTTACTCCACAAAGTTACGCCTCAAACCATCACGTCCATATATCCTGTTGGACATACTGTATTATCCAAATAAAATAAGCATAGGAAGAGATACTTTTGATCACTGTGTTAGACAAGACGTGCAATTCAGACACAACAATTTTCTAAGTTTCTTAGTGACTAAAATTGAGTGGTGACCCACTTTAAGTTGCAGAATTTTCAGGTGAAATTATAATTGCCTCGCTGAAGGTGTACCAAAGTCCTCAAGTAGAATCCTGTGTTCGAAGGGGTCGAGTCCCTCTTGGATGGTGGTTCATTGTCCAGGGCATGGCTGCGTGGGCTCGTGTTATTGAATTCTAAATAGAATTAGACATTATTTGATCAAAATCCAATATCTGCGTTGAAGTTATGCGTTCATTCGATGCCGCGGAGTGCGTGGGAGTCGGGTAATATTTCCGTACGCAGTGGATGGGCGTTGTCACGGGGTTTCCATGATAACGGCGGATGACGAGCGGATGCAGGTGGTGGAGGCGGATGACGAAAGATGATGACATGAGGGGGCGTGGTTATCGATAGGCCACTAATTTGGAGTCTACATAATGGCTCTGAAATTCTAAAATCCCTCTTCGAAATTACAAATATTAGTATGTAAAACATCTATTCCATAGTTTTCAAACTATTCAAAACCACAAATGCTTGTTATTCAGGGATATTAAGAGCATTGAATATAAAAATTTCTGCAATAAATATTTTTCCAGGCCAAAATGCTGATTCGGCGATATTTTAACCTTCAAAATATTTGTACATATATATATATATATATATATATATATATATATATATATATATATATATATATATATATATATATAAGCTAGCAACAAGGCGTTGAGGTTGGGGATGGATAGATAGGTATATCAGTGGACACTCACAGAAAGGCGATCCATGGCGACACCGGTGTCGCCATGGATCGCCTTTCTGTGAGTGTCCACTGATATACCTATCTATCCATCCCCAACCTCAACGCCTTGTTGCTAGCTTATATTTCTAAATTTATTTCCTTTTTCTGTAATATATATATATATATATATATATATATATATATGTTAATTGTTTGTTAATTTTATGTGTTCCTATCCACTTTCTTTCTACCTTTCTGTATAAATATTTATGTGAGTATTTGCCGCTATGCGGTCTGAGTGAATGAGTGAACGATTATATATATATATATATATATGTGTGTGTGTGTGTGTCCGTCTTTAGAGCGCTTTACGGCATCCAATTTCCAGGCCTCTCTGTTTTCCCAGTCCCCTTCTTGCAGGTTTCTCTCCGCCATGGCTTTGGCTATTCCACTTCTCCATGAGTTAGGATTCGTAAAAAGGGTTCTAGGTAAATGCGATGAGAGAGTCCGAGAAAGAAGCTATTTTACACTTGTCAGGCCTCATTTAGAATATGCCGCTAGTATATGGGATCCGTACGAGGAAGGTATGATAAAAGAATTAGAGCGCGTGCAAAGGAGATCTGCTAGGTTTGTTAAATGTTGTTATGATAATTGTATTAGTGTTACGAGTTTAATAGAAGAACTAGGATGGGAATTATTATCAGAACGCAGGTTAAAATTTAGGTTAAACCTTTTAAGTAAATTCGAAACCGATTTGTTCACAGATGACGTTAGATATATATTAAGAACCCCTGCGTATTATGCTAGGTTTGACCATATTAACAAAATTAGAGAGATAGATTGTCGTACCGATAAATTTAAAATGTCATTTTTCCCGCGTACCATAAGAGATAACAATAGGCAACGTAGCAAAAGGGATAGGTAGGTGAAACATAGTTAGAATAGTCTGTAGTGCATGATGCATGTAATAACTACCAATAATCCCTTCCTTATTATGTAGATTTTAACCTGTACTATACCGTAGTAACTAATATTCTATTGTAATAACTACTGCAATTACTTGCAATAAATAATAATCTACTGTAGTAACTAATAAACTATGACCCTATTTTCTAGCATGTCTACATTATATATCCTACTTACATGGCAATAGTGCATGTTTGGTGATCTTCACCCCCTGCCACACACCCTCGTGGTGGCTCGCAGGGTATTACGTAGATGTAGATGTAGATGAGTTACGTGGTCTTCCTCTCTTTCTCCTTTCATACGGTTTCCACTCCATGATGGTGCGAGGCAGTCTTTCTTTGAGCATCCTCTGAATATGTCCGTACCCCAGCAGTTGTTTTGACTTGATTTCGTCCAGAATGGTTGTTGTCATTTTCATAATTTCTCGAATTCTCTCATTTCTTACTCTATCAAGCCTTGATTTTCCGGCTGACCTTCTGAGGATGTCCATTTCTGTTGCTACAAGTTTTTTTTCGTCACTCACATTCATTTTTCATATTTCACTTCCATATGTAAGTATGCCTTTAAATATGGTGTTGTATATGTATCTTTAATTTAAATTTGATATATTCTTGCTCCATAGTATTGAATTTAAGATATTAATGGTTGTTCTACCTTTATTAATCCTATCTTTAATCGTTTCTGCGCTCCTTCCATTGATGTGTATTTTTTGGCCTAAATAGTCATATGAATCACAGGCCTCTACTATTTCACTGCTATCATCTAGCACAATGTCTTCATTTTTTCCTCCAATACACATATACTTAGTTTTACGCGTTTGATATCCAATCCCCATGCACTATACGCTTCTTTTAGCTTTCTAAACATAAAGTTAATATCATCTCTGTCTTGGGCTAGAATTACCTGGTCATCTGCATAATGTAGTGTGTATATGGTCTTGTCTCCTACAGGCAAGCCCATATTTGCGCATTGTCTTTTCCATTGTTTAAGGGCACCGTCAAGATATATTCTGAATAGGCTAAGTGAAAGACAGCATCCTTGTCTTATCCCTTTATTTGATTTAAATGGTTTTCCTAGATTGTTTCCCACTTCCACTTGAGCTTTAGAGTCTGCATAAAGTTTTTGTATTGCCCTTATGATAGATTTATTTATGTTTGTTGTCTCAAGTACCTCACATAGGTTTTTCAAAGGTACGCTGTCATAAGCTTTTGTGATATCAATGAATATGAAATGCACTTCTCGGTCAGTAGCTCTCCTTTTTTCTATTATTTGCGTCAAGCAAAAAGCGTTATCTGTTGTTGAGCGTCCTGCCCTAAATCCGGATTGTTCTTCACTTTCAAATTTTCCATATTCTTCATCAATGAGCTGCTTTAATTTTCTACTGTATATTCTGCTTAATGTGATGGTGATTACTGTACCCCTATAATTCTTTGGCTGGTCTTTTGGGCCTTTCTTATGAATTTATACTATCCATGATTTTTTCAAGTCATTTGGGAGGTTTTCTCCGTTTGAATATTTATTTATTAACATCGTTAGTAGATACAGTAATTTTTTTATGGTTCTTTCACCAACTCAATGCAAATATTTTCCAGTCCAGGGGAGGTACCAATCTTCATTTTTCTTTTTGCCTTCAGTACCTCTTCCACGGAGATTTCTATTTTTTCTTCGTGAGTTTTATAGGAATTTCTTATTGTTTCGTTGTATTGTGGTCTATTTTTTTGAGAAAATCTTGGTAGTAGCTACTTAAACTCTCTGTTGGTATAATGCTTAGAAAATGTCCATCCCTCTTCTGTTTTCGTAGGTTTTTTCGTACCTTCCATGCCTCCCTTGATTGTTTCCCCCCTATATAGCTATCTATTCTTTTACATACTTTGTCCCACTTTTCATTTTTATTTCGCAATACCTGTCTTCTAAATTTTGCCTGGGATTCCTTATACCGCGTTCTATCTTCAGTCCCATTTGAGTTAATCCATTTCTTGAAAAGCTGTTGTTTGGCTTGTTTTAAACTTTCTAACTCTTCATTCCACCAGCTTTGGTGATTCATCGTATATTTCACTTTCATTCCCAAAGCTTCTTTAGCTTCCGTGTGAATATCTTTCACAAGATACCTATTTAACTCTTCTGTGGATTTATTTGTCATATCCATATGTTATATTGTCTAATCTGTTTTGGTACAAGGTTCGCACACTTTCTTGATTCAGACTTTCTAAATTATATTGTGCTGTAAGAGCTTTTTCAGGGGTTTCGTGTTTGTCTTTATTACTTCTGTACTTTGCTATCTGTGGACACAAAAGTTTTGCTTTTAAAAGGTAATGATCACTTCCACAGTTTACACCTCTGTATACTCGAACGTCTTGCGCTTTCAGTCTGGTCTCTTGTTTCATAATAACGTAGTCTATTATGGAATATCGTTGTCGGTTTTCTTCTCGCCATGTGTATTCATGTTTTGGTTTGTGTTCAAACCATCCGTTCATAATTTGCAATGCATGTATATCGCAGATATCGATCAGTCTCAGGCCGTTGTTGTTTATGTGATCCTCTCCATATTTTTCGGCTGCCGGGTGTTTCTGTTGTCTGCCTATTCTCGCATCCATGTCTCCTAGTATAATTATTTCCCGATTTTTTCCCACGTCTCTCAAAAGATCATTCAAAATTTTCTGAAATTTGTCTTTTTCTTCCATAATTTCATCTTCATTAGGTGTATAGACTACTATTACTGTCAATCTATGTTCAAGATTATTTAGGTTTACTGTAATGATTATTTCATCTATTCTTTGCCAATTTGTAATTTTATCGTTCAGTTTTTTGTTAATTAGAAGAGACACTCTTCTCTTTGCTCCCTCTTGTTTTGGAACTCCACTACATAAATGAATGTAATTTCCTACTTTTTCTGAACCATCCCCTTTTTTCTTGGTCTCTGTCAGGGTAACCACATCCATCTTCATTTTATCCAGGCTTTCTGTGATTTATTCCATTTTTCCTATCAAAGACCCACGTTCCAAGGCACGTTCCAAGTTCCAAAATTCATGGTCCATTTCCTTTACTTATGTCGTTGTATATTTGAACTATCCGGTATCTGAGGCTCCTTTTTATTGGAGTTTTTAGGATTTTTAAGATTTTTCCGAGCATTGGGGTGCTGGTCCGATTGCCTAACCCCCAACCTGGAGCACCAGGTATTTTGATTTTGGGGTGCTCTTCCCCTAGGCTGATTGCTTGCCACAGCTGTAGAGATCAGCCTTCCCTTTATTTGTTTCTTCCGCCTTCCTGCTTGGATATCCACCAGGAGCCGTTGACCGTTTTTCACCTGTAATCCTAGGCAGGAGCCCTCACAGGAACTTACACACACACAAACTATTTGTAAATATGAAGATAATAAATAAATCACAAAGTTAGGTAAATACATATGGAGAAAAGTGAAAAATTACCACTGAATTCGAGTCAAAGACTTCCTGATTAGAGGAGGAGTATTTTAGGATTTTATAAGATCTCTACTTACTGAGAGTAATGAAACTTGTAATACCACAATAGCGCACCCTTGAATAATCTAAATGGGAAAAATGAAAAATTATAAATCAACAGAAAGCACTTCTGAATTTGTAAGCAATCTATATTTAACTATGTTTCAAAATTCTTTATCCATGTATGCTCTAAGTCTCAGTGGAAAGAAGCGTGGAGTAGTTCATATTGAAAATATGGTCGTGGAATATCCATAATTGCCGTAAACTGGAACTGTTTGATACGGAGGCCTATAAAAGATATTCCATTGTAAGGTAGGTTTTAAAGTTGGCCAACGACCCAGTGAATCTCAAATTATGAACTTTGAACTTTACGCACTTTTTTGTCTGTTATCTCAATCGGTTGCTAAGCTCTCGCATAATTTTCATAGGGTTTCGATTCTTCGCCTTGTCAAGTTCTTATCTATGCCTAGAGGAACACAAGTAAAAGGGGAGGTTAGAGAGTTTCTGTCGGGGGTAAAGAATCCTAAGCGGGGATAAAGACTCCTAGTTTATGAAAGTATTTATATGTATGAGTGGATAAAATAGGAAATCATTGGAGAAGACAAAAGTACTGAAACAAATATTCTGTATCAGTTTTAATAAATTAAGTCGTATTCTAAATATGCAGGCAAAAAATTTATAAGTTACGTTATTCTTACATTCCACTGACCTTTTAAACCTGAACTTGTCTCACGTCCCCTTAAAAATTCAGTAAATTGGACTAGACACTAAAACATTTGCATACTATTGAGTAAACATAGAACTGTTTTGTCCAAATACTAACCTTTAACTAGAAAGACGAAGCGCTATACAAAGTGCCGCGTACTGACTAGCCTCCTGTGCGCAGTTCCATTTAGAAAAAAAAGGATGGCAAAGAAGATTTTTATACTTCAGCCATGATTAAGACCATTATGGTAAGAGTGAAGAATACAAATCCTCTGAATTCATCACGCTCTAAACATAGTTAAAATTCTCGCAGGCTGGAAAGACACCTGAACAGAAAACGGTAGAAAAGTAGACATTTGGATTGCACTCAAATTAAATTTTGTAGAGGACCAATTCTCAGTAGCTAGAGATTAGCGCAGGTTTGGATCGGATCGGAGAAAATGATATTTGGAGTTCGGCCAAATGTAGGCTTGAAATTCTTCAGAGGGAAAAACGAGCTTTTTCCGGCTAAAAGTTCCTCAAAATTATGTCTTTTGTTAGATTACCGGGAAAAGATTAATTGTAAGCCTGATATAATCCAAGAATTATTTAGGACTTAATTAAACACAGAAATGAAATTTTATGGTATGCTTTAATAATTCAATCGTAGTTGATGCAACGAGGGCTATGAAAATATTTAATGTATCAATTCAAAATATTATGGAAATATCCAATCTTTTTGAGATTTTGGCATGCCATTCACCAGAATTCAATCGTTTCTGTATTTCTTCGGTTGATTTTTTTATTAGTAGAGCACGTTCAAATGTTCATCCACATGCCATGTTACTTCATAGTTCTTTTAATCGGAATATGGACCTGATATTTAACTCCATTATCGCAATATTTTTAATCAATGAAGCACAAAATAAGTGCTCACAATCATTAGCCCTTTAAGATAGAAATACATTCGAACCTTTACTACTATAAGAGATTCAAATATCAGATCCATTTTTACTATCAAAATTGTACATTTGTTCTTATAAAATGAAGCACCAATTTCCTAATGGCCCCATGAATTATCCTGCCCTCTCACCAGCGCTAGAATATTTTATGAATTTAATTATTATATGAAAAAATTTTACAATGCTCGCCTCACGAGAATAAGAATTGAATTGAAATTCAAGACTGGCTTATTACTTATTGAGAATTGAATTAAAATTCAATTCTCAATAAGCCAGTCATATATTCATGATATATTCACCAAGCTTTGGTTGCATAATCTCCTCCGCAAAAGTAGTAATTCTAGGAAAGGTAGGAAGAATTCAATCATCAATTCGGAAAGAGAGTAGGTGAGCTTAGCAAAATATTTGCTCGGGAACTGACGGGGCCGTTTACTTAAGCCGTGAATCTCGCGTGAATAACAGCAGCAGGTGATGGCTCATTTTCGATTCTTTCAGCGTAGAAAGTGGACCGTCATTTTCGTATAGTTTGATTTATTTATTCACCAAATTATTCACGAGTTTTGCTCGGAGTGCGACCGAAGCTTATATCACAGGTCCGGTGAAAATAGATGAAATCACAGTCGTAATTTTCCAACCCGCGGTGTGCCCAGAGTTTCAATGAATTCACACCACCCCATTCGTCCACCCCCTCCCCACCTTCTTTTTCAAACACCGCACCCCTTCCTTTCCAAATTATTTTCCCCACCTCGGCAAACTCGATGAAAAACTGTTGTGTCGCCATTTCCCACTCGTCAGGGCCCTGGCGCTCCATTGGTCAAGACAGCCGTCAACACTCATTCCTCTGTTTTCGCCACCGACCCCTCACGTGTGCGAAGTTCAACAATACGCCCCATACTTCTCCCTTTGACGTGCATTATTTCTGGATCAGATTCCATGGAGGTAGGCAATCAAATAACGGGGAGGGGAAGGAAGGAAGAGATGATGATATTAAGGTAGTCCGAACGAGATAGTTCCCTAGTCATAACAGAGACCATATTCGAATTATACGTTTTAATGTCACCAGCTGTGAGATACACGAATTAAATATTGCATTATTAATGGTGCAATAATTTATTTTTTAATGATAGAAATTGTAATTGATTAAATGAAAATATCTAAATAAGTCTTTAACTTGACTCATTTTTTTCGCGCGGTGCGTTTGAAACTCCTTCAAAACAGAAGGTTTATTGTGATACCCAAGAACCTACTGCGGTGACAATATGATAAATTCTCAAATATAGTTGAGAAAACATACAAACTACATGCTGTTAGTTTTTTACGACATCTAAGTGTTAGAAATACCTAATTTTGTAAAAAATGTCTCTCGGGAGTAAATAGACGTAATATTTCCCATGTAAAAGTGCTGGTAACTTTTGCCAAGTATCTCCGAAAGCAATGCGGTAAGGGGTAGAATTTTTGGTGTCATTGGAAGGGTGAGATATTTTTCTTTAAAATGAGACAAAATTCATTGATTTCTAAGTAAAATGATATTTCGCTCTAACTACCTTAAGGTAAGCAGGTGGCGCTCTTACCATGGTGGTCATTGCTTGAAGCTATAACGTGGTCCGCCATATTTGTGTCCCCATATCTTTCATTAGCGCTTACCGGCTAAGGATATAATTGTGCAATTTTGCTATATGTTCCATCGATAACTAACTTGAAATTAGCGTGCTTTAACTGATGGACCTAATAAAAATGACTTTGTTAACCTCACGAGAGGTTTATTAGCACTACCCTGGTTTCGACACTACGTTTCCACTTCAGGTCATTAGGTCATCTGAATATCCTCTGTTGAAAAAAATAAATTAAAGCTTTTGTAGTTTCACAAAGGTTTCTTAAACAACGGTCGTTCAGACGACCTGGTGATCTGAAGATGACACGAAGTGTCGAAACCCGGGTCGTGGGGTTAACAAAGTAATTTTTTTCTGGTCCATAACGGATTACTTCCACAAAGTAAAGCCTGCAACTATTTCCTTTGAGCTATTACTTCTTTAAAATACATTTTTTGTATATATTTTTTACTTATTTAAATTGATGATAATCCATCTTGCCATGAATAAAACATTTGTGAATTTGAGCAGAATAAATCGTTCCCAATGATCTCTGCCTATTTTAAGAGTTACTTGCCTTAAATTTTCAACATAGAGGTAGATATTTTTAAGTAATATCAGCCTATAAGGCCATTCCTCCATGATATCCAAAAGAAAGCAATGAAAGGACAAGGGGGTGCAATATGGTGGATATCTCATTTGGCGTCGTGCTCTCTCCGTCTATCTCAATGGATGGCACTATTGAAGTAGATAGGAGAGGATAAGATGGCCTCAAACTTTTTCCTGAAAGCCAAGATATCCACTTATTGCTTCCCTCACATTTTTTTCCTTGCTTCCTTTGGATAGCACGGAGGAGTGGACACACTAGCGGCAATGAAGCAAGGAAACCTATCCTCTGTTAAAAAAATACTAAATTAAAGCTTTTGTAGTTTTCCACAGGTTTATTAGATAACAAATTGTTTCGTTTTCTCATAAATTCATCTTCAGGTAATGCTTATAACATTACATGATTATGCTATAAAAGTAAACATATGGTGCTCTTGCTACGGTGTACAATGCTTGAAGCTGTAACGCGTTCCGCCATAATTGTGCCCCCATATTTTGTATGTACTGTGTATTGTATGTCCCTATGTATTCTATGTAATGTGTATTGTATGTCCCTATGTATTTAGCATGCCCCTGAAAGTACTGTGATACAAATAACCTGACAGTACTGTATTGGTACTGCGATAAAATCACCTAAAGATGATGGCATGAGACATCTAAACGCGTGGATATACAATATATTGTGCAAAGATACGAGAATTGTACTTAGATTTTATCGTTATTTTTCACAATTCATCGCATTAATCTTTGAACTCTGTTGAAAAAGTAAGCTTTATGCCTTTTTATATATATATTGTATCGTTTCTGGGTCCGGGGAATAGGTTATATGGTTTCTTATCTTAAATCAGAGACAAAGTTCGTTCATTTTCCGTAGTAACCTTCTGACCACTTCCTTCTCTTCAACGGTCAATTATCTCTTCCTTCACTCGATGTCCCACACAACAGGTCTCAACTTTCTGCTTCAAGCCAGGAGCTCTGGGTCGTATTCTCTTCCCCGAAAAGACGGTATTCCGAAATTAAGTGCCTAATATTCTTTTGCTAGACATTTTAGACGAGAGTTTTTTTGTAAATGATGTTACTATCTCATTTAGTGGGAAGTATTTCCGCCTAATGGTTGCGGTATGATACTCGCTAGACTCAAGAAAATATTCTAAATCAGAGAATAGTAGAAAATTGTAGAAAGGGCCCTTTTCCATCTACTTCAATGGTTGACATTGACCTCCGATACTCTTAGCCCCCCCAGGATGGCCTCAGACGAGCGCCTCGCAGTGAGTAATAACGAGACCTCTGCTTCCCCCTTCCCTTTCTCCCTCGGCCGTTTCCAAGCGAAGGGGCACCTAGAAAGAATCGGAGGAGGCAACACTGAAAATCCCCTTTTCCACCTCAATGAATTAAACGGGATATCGCAGTTCTTGGGTCCTTTCCACTCGCCCGCCCCTTCGGCCGGGGGTGGACGAAAAAGAGGGGCCGGAGGCGATGGGGAGAGGAATAAGGGCTGAACATCCCTTACCTCCCGCCCCTTTGGGGCCTAGGGACTCCTTAAAAACCTCAGAGGAAAAAGTCATTCCACATCGACTTCGCGACAGTTTCCATAACTGACCCATTCCGCTCCAGTGGATGAAATCCTTTCCGCGAAAATGCAACATACCAGAGATTAAAGCGGGCTCAGAATCTGTCTGTCACCGGTGATTAGGAAATATCTCCTGCTCACAGACAGATTGACTGATTCATCCCTGTGTAATGATATTATATCACCAAATTATTTTGCGCTATTGATTCCTTCATTAGTCAGGCATTCTCAGTAACCCTCTTTGCTGAGGGCAGTAAATGACAACATGTACTAAATTTATAACTGGAAATCTTTGGGTTCTGCGAGTATTTTTTGTATTATTTTTGCAATAGTTTCGCCGTGCTCTACTGCCGACCTCGTCGGGATTTTTAAACAACAATGGTCCTCTTTTTTATAAATAAACAAATTCGGCAATTGATGAATTTCGAATTAATAAAAATAAAAATTAATTCCAAAGAAGGAATTTTCATATATAAGGGAGTTTATAGCCATTCTCTCTACTTATATATATTTTGGGGTCTCTTTTCAATTTCAATTGCCTCCCTTATAAGCCGCGGAAAGTAACTGCTTTCTTTGTGTAACACTTTTAAGTCTTGACATTAATGGCGTGACCTTCTTCTAACGTAGTGTGCTCAGCCACGGCAGAGTGATACCAATCTTTCTTCCAGATTGCTCGTTCATTTTCTCTTATTCTGCATCCTATAGATCTTTTAGTTCGGCCCACGTATGTTCTATTGCAGCTGCAGAAAAGTTCGTACACACCTTCATACATTGTGGGAGGTACTCCCGCAATAAAAAAATACTCGCAGAACCCAAAGATTACCAGATATACATTATGAGCTGCGAAAATCTACAAAATATATGCTAAGTGTTATCAAAACACCAATAAAACCCAGTTCCTGGGTTTACACACAGTAGGAATGCACCGAAAATATGTCTGAATCTTTTCGCACCGGACGTTCTTGGTCCCTGCGGATAACCCTGAAGCTTCTCTCCTTTTTATTCCCGTTTTCTGTTACACATTACAGTTTTGGTGCATTTCCATGTGTATTAACATTTAAATGCCCGTGTTGATTCAGTATGCTTTCGAGGTCTATCTGTGCTTTTTTGGGAAATAATGGGAAACTATAACAAATTTTCTCTCTAGTTCTATGAAAATTTCTGCTCAACTGATAGGGTAATTATACATTGCGTGCTGTTACTACATCTTAAGATGAAAAACCTTGCCTGCTTTACAAAAATCCAGGTAGCTTCATCTAATCTATATGCAATCTAAATTACAAATCAACTCTACCCCCTGAATTTTTAAAAAGTTAAATAACCGGCCATCGCTTTAAATAAACAAGTAGAAGTTATGCAAAAAGTATGCATGTACCGACCCGAGCTTGAGCGCATACCGATCATTATAAAAAGTTCCACTACATCATATACGTGTGTCTTCAAACCATTTGAATTATTCAAACTTTTTACATTATTATAATTACTCAAATAGTTGATTGAAAAATTAGCCATTTTCAGTATTTTTATTACTTTTCGAAGCAAAAAATTGTCAAATTTTATCTTGCAACGGCTCATTTTTTAGGTATATTTATTCTTCACGTTCCTAATCAATAAAGTACACAGATCTGATCTGAGGTTATGTGTAGAAAGGCCGCCTGTTTAAGTATAGTTTACAACGAAACGGGGAAACATGCTGCGTGGACTTTTTCTTTTTTTATTTGAATCATGTTAATTATTCGGCTAATATATCACCTGCGTATATCTAATTCCCACAGAATGAGAAATTTGTTTTTCTATTAACTGGCCTGGTAATTTAACGACCAAATAGCGTACCTTGAAGACCAGGAGGCATTAAGTGTCTTAGGTTAAGGAAATACTTGCATAGAATCGGCAAAGCAAAACCTCTTCCCTTCCCTGTCGTACAGAATGAAATCACACACTCTAAGGCAGGGAGAAAGAAGTGAGAATTCTGACTGTTTTTTACCTAACTCACTTCATGAAGAGCTTTTAGAAAACTCCTCCTAAATTAAAAGAATATTATCGAGAAAAAGACCTCGTAATTATAGATGGCAAAGGGAAACTGAAGAAACAAAGTGATTTACAACCCAAAATAAATCGGCAAGAAATAGAATGTAGCTACCAAATATGGCACCTTGACGGCTATGCCGTGGTGTTAGTCGCAGTTCGTGTATTGAAAGCAAATATCGAGGGGCATGCAACTCAGAGAAATGGTAGCGAAATGGACAGAAAAGGACAGAAATGGTTAAAAATGGACAGAAAAGGTTAGAAATGGATAGATATGGACAGAACTGGACAGAAATGGTTAGAAATGGACAAAAATGAATAGAAATGGACAGATCTGGACATAATTGGATAGAAATGGACAGAAATGGTTAAAAAATGGACAGAAATGGATGGAATTGGACAGAAATGGATAGAAATGGACAGAAATAGAAAGAAATGGACAGGAATGACAGAAATGGTTATAAATGGATATAAATTAAAAGAAATGAACAGAAATGGGCAGACATGACAGAGATGGTTAGAAATGGACAGAAATGGTTAGAAATAGATATAAATGGACAGGAATGGATAGAAATTGACAGAAATGGTTAGAAATGGACAGAAATGGTTAGAAATGGACAAAAATGCATAGAAATGGTAGGAAATGGAAATGCGGTGCACACTTGGTTTAGAAGTTACGTACCTCTCGGCAAATAATAAGCAGAGGAACTTGGATCTCCGGTTGAATTGTGATTGAAGTTGATGGTTGAGGAGCGATGGTTGGTTAGAATAAACTCGTGGCCTGATAGTTTTCACGAGAGGAACGCCGAGTTTACCGACCCTGAATCTCGATCCCTCACCAAACCCCCTCCTCCTCCTCCCACTCGTTTCTCTCCGAACCCTAACAAATCTGCGGAGGACGGTCGGCCATTGTTTCGCCAGGGCTTCCGCAAAAGCCGCAAACACACTCCCGCTCGTATTCCTCTCGCCATCTCCGTCCGTGCGAGGGTAATTTTTCAGGATTGGAGGAAGGGACCGGAAGGCTGGAATCAAGTTACGTATTGGATTCCTCCGGCCATGTTTCCGGGATTCAATTTCCCGGGCAGATAGAATTTCCACTCTGCAGATCCACACCTCATCGCAAGTAGCTCTGCGGAAAAATCCGAGGGCCGGTTGAATTTTATTTGTTCTCGGGTGTTCATATGATATCATATTGGTAGTTTTCTTAGACGGCGTAAATTGAAGGGTCATATGGATAAATCAATTGAGATACGGTGCGTATGCAGGAAATTATATGGTTTTCTGGAAAATTTCTCCTTTAGCAAAAGGCAAAAAATGGTGAAATTGATTTACCAAAACCAATATTACCATCGATACATAAGGACCGATATAATCCATCAAAGAGTTCGATAGATTATATCGGTCCTTAATAATGTGCTCGGAAAATAGACAATTCGTTTTTTACTATGTCTATGTAACCAGAATTAAATTTTCCGAAATCTCTTATCATGTGAAGGGGAATTGCTCCAATGCTTTGACCATTTTTTTTTTAACTTATTAATGTAACAAACTTTTCTGCGGTCGGAAATACATGGAAACGTGTGTTTGCGAATAATTATTAACTCTTTGAAATTTAATGAAGAGATAACCGGTGTTGTATTTGCAATCTAATAGCCATGTTTATCTAGTCTATTTGTGTTTCTTAATGAGTGTCTACATTTTTCCGTTTAAGTTCTCTACATAGGTCTTGATGCAAGGTTTCAATATCTCATGTCATTAGGAAGGAACAATTTATGATAAAGGTCTTCATCAGTGTTTATTGCATATAAGTAACTTATTGGAGATGAAACGTGGAAAATTGAAAGGCATTGAAATTAATACGCTATCCTTTATTTTCTTGATCGCTCAATAACATAAAGCCATGAGATTCCGTGCATCTATTAAACTGTGCATATTCAAATCACATTGCGCAGGGTATATCTTTCACAGCTTAAATATTTCAAAGTTGACTGCAAAGATAAGTTTAATAACTTCCTCTTATTTCCTGAAATTTTCTCGAATCTATCATCTAGAGCAATTTAGTTACGAGTCCATTTTTTTGACATCCTAGTTGGCTTGACAGGCAACCAACAAGCGAGTCTTTTTAAGACTTACGTTTTGCGCAGCCCGATTCTAGTTGGTTACAGATGGAGAATTGCCTTCTGGACGTACAAAATATCAAGATTGTCAACTCACAATATCCTATTTCGCTCTGGCTACATCTCGAATACGCCAAGAGCATTTAAAACCCTGGTCAAATAGATTTAACCAAAACAATTAATAAAATACAAAGGAAAGCAGTGCGCTTCGTTAAAAACTGCTACAAACGTTAATATAGTGTCTCACAACTATTAGAGGGACTAAGGTGGGAGCCCGTAGAGACTCGGAGACTACATGCTAGGCATAGTTTGCTTGATAAACTCAGAACTGATATTTTTAGAGCGACATAGGGAATATTATCATGACACCTCACTACATCTCTAGGTCTGACAGATGCGATAAAATAAGAGTGATACACTGTCGAAGAGATAGGTACAAAAACTCGTTCTTTCCGCGAACAATAAGCGACCACAATAAAAATTGAGCTCCATTAAATACACTCCTAGAATACATGTCACCATTTCATCTCCAAAAAACATACACCTTTCCACGGCTGGTAATCTAACACCCCCTGCCTCACACCCAAGTGGCAGCTCACGGGGTATTATGTAGATATAGATGGCTGATAGATAGATAGATGTAGATAGATAGACTTTGGCCTCGATTGCAAAACATCCACTGCAGGAGAATACTGGCGAATACGATGGCAATAATTCACCATGGAAGAACGTTTAAATGCGTGATTCTCTTTCCCATGGCTGACGACTTTCATCTCTAAATTTCAAGGAATGAGAAGAATTTAAATTTTAGAACAGCAATGGCTACCAAAGCATTCAACTAGCTGATCCATCACCTACGCCGTTTTCTCGAGGATAAACTACGGGATGGCGCATCGTTGCTTTCCGATTACTGGGTCTAACAGTGGCCTCCAGTGTTTTTAAAGTAACTTCATTCTTTTATATATTCTATTTCTCTGAAAGTCATTAGTAATTTCGTTAACTGGAAAGAATATTCACTTAAATAGGAGCATTGACAGGAATATATTTAATTCAAAGGAAGTTTTTGGAAATTATCAATATTTTAAGCATTACCTTAGCAATATTGTTGCTACAAAAGAGTAGTATTAAGACATCGGAAACGCATTTAAACCCTATGTTTTTAGTGAACTGTGTTCATGAACGGATGACTTTGATTATATTTTTAAACAATGTTAGTTACAAGCTAATTTAAAGAGTTCCTCCCTGCTAAACCACCACATCCACTGTCGATGAGCATAGTCACTGCGTAGTAACAGCTTTGAAATTCCCAAGTTAGGGCGGAGTCATTATATTGCGCCTAGATGCGTCGAGGCGCAAGTTTGCTGGTGCTCAAGGATATAGATTAAACTATTCCCGAACATTACTCCTCGGGTAATTGGTTCCCAGTGAACCACTATTGCCTACTCAACTGAAATGTCGAAAGTCTTATCTTTCTACTACCGGAGTGGAAAAAGTAGGTCTGCACTTTCAGCAATTTTAGAGCAACTTGCTCTAAAACTGCAACTGCAACTGCACTTTCAGCAATTTAAAGCAGTGCAAGCAGTCTCTTTCATAACTTTCATTCGAGGGAAAACCTTGCGGCTAGGAACTCCTCGTTTGTCATTAGCTGTGAGAATGGAGAGAGTAAACTTTCGTCCTTCGAGCTTAACCACCACGCAGAATCGCTGAGAAGTTGCTGGGAAAAGCCGGACGCACAAATATCTCGGTGCAAAAACGGGGAAATGCATTTAGTGTGACTATTTTCAGACACATTTTGTGTGTATTTTTAGCTTTTTTGAGAGCGTTTTGCATTGTAACTCTGGAATTGTCCGCAAGAGCAATTTTGAAGAGGAAGCCTTCTTTCTGTCCCATTTTAAGATTTTTGTGGAGAATGAGACTTTTAGTATTCACTTTCAGATGAGAACCTATATTCGCCCCCTATTGTTGTGAAGTACACAGTTCATTCAGTTTTAATAGAATTATAGTGTTTGAATGGGATACAATCAGCATCACAGCCTAATATTGTGAATGGAACCTAAATGCATTTGGTAAAGGCTCATGTGACATGGCATACATTTTGCCGAGACTTTGCCCTGAATGCTGACTTTTACTTAATATTCCGAGATATTTAACTTATGTGATGGGTATCGCAAAATGTAGAGTATTGCTTGTTAGAGATAATTTATTATTTGTTGAATTTATTCATAAGAGTTTACATGAGAAGATTAACTTCGTAATTATCTACATCTACCTCCACATTATACCCTGCAAGCCACCGCATGGGCATATGGCCGGGGGTGTTAGGTCACCAGCCGTGGAAAGGTGTAAGTTTTTGAAAATGAAATGGCGACAAATATTATAGGAGTGTATTTATTGGAGCTCAATTTTTATTGTGGTAACTTATTGTTCGCGGAGAGAAAGAGTTTTATACCTATCTGTTCGGCAGTGTATCTCTCTTATTTTATCGCATTTGTCAGACCTTGAGATGCAGTGAGAAGTCATGATAATATTCTCTATGTCACTCTGAAAAATATCAGTTCTGAATTTATCAAGCAACCTAAGGCCAGCGTTCAGCCTTGTTATTTAATATTATTAATTATACAGGCGAGGTTGAATCAATAAGTCCACGGCAATATACCTAGTAGAAAGTTAGTGATGGGTAACCCATTTTGCTATATACGAAGCAAATGGTACATAGTTACGCTATTTCTGAATATAGTCCACAAATCTCTCGAAAGGTATCTCGAAAAAACTAATCAAATGACCCCATCTGTGCTACTAAAGTTTATCAATTTTTTTTGCAGAGCACAAGATTCCAGGCGCTATCTCAATTACTTTTAGATTTGACACGATCTAATATGATCTTGGAAAAGGGTGAAAGAAATCAGAAGCTCGGTTTCGCCAGTGAAATCCTTGGAAACAGGCAGACCCAACGGGCGTTCGAGGGTTAGCCTGATTTGTAGGCGGTTCAAGTGGTATAAAAAAAAAGAAGCGTAACTTTCAAAATAAATCGTGTCACGTGTTGCAAGGCACCCTCACCCCTTATGTCAACCAACGTCGTTGGAGACACCGTACACGATAATTTTTCTCGTAAAAAAGGGTTTCGAATGGCGGGCGAATGAATTGACGCGGTCCCGCGAAGAGAAGACGGTCGGAGGTGAGAATGGGAAACTGAGCCGGAATGATCCGAGAGCGCAGCCCGGCCCTCACGCGCCCTTCCCCTCCCCCTACGGAACATTGAGCTCTGCCACCCCTTCTTCCCCTCCTCCTCCCTCCTCTAACCCCCACTACCGTATCCGCCCTTCAAAACGTCCGACAGCCTCGCGTCCTACATTCGAGAGTGAGCACTAACTCTCCGAGCGAAGGTGGGTTCCGCAGAATTCTACGCGCTTTCAAAAAACTCGCTGTCCCGTTCAATCTGCAACGACGGCAGATTATTTTTTTCAATGACTTAGCGTTTGCAAGGAAGACCGAAGTTCAGAGAGCTCAGATTGATAGAAGACTGGCTAATCCATTCAATACACCTAGCTCGTGAAAACGATTTTTGAAAAATGAAGACAAAAATAATCTAGTAAAAAATTCAACTGCTCGAAAGAGATGCTATGTTTCATCGAAAAAATGAACAAAAAATATAAATGTTATAATTTAAACAATTTTCTTTTCTTAGATAATTCTTCAATTTTTGCGTATGCATTGACCGAAGTTCAGAGACTGGTGTCTAACGCTCAAGACGTGCCCATTTGGTAGCGCCATGTTGACATGTATGCCGTGCCGGGTTTCGTCGTTTGCAAGTGATAAGGAATGCCAGCGGACAGGGCAGGAGATTCGTCGCGCCAACCGAATATCAGCCGAGAGTGTCTGCTCGTTGCAACAAAAAAAAAGATTCTTCAGTCTGGAACATGGAAATTAGGCGAGCCATTTTATGCTAACGATAACACGTGCTTTCAATTTGTTCTCCGCATTTGGTCTTGATCTTAAATTCACCTTCATGTCTGCATAATAACCTGCGATCCACCGCTCGAGTGAGAGGCAAGAAGTGAATTATGTGGTGCTTTCCAAACGGATGGCAAATTACTTGTTTTCCTCGTACCTTGATGATAACGATAGAACTCGTCGTCGAAACGTCGGCTGCAACCAACGCGGCATGAAACCCAAGGGGGGAACAACGATAACTTGCCCCAAAGCAAAATTACATAATCATGTTCTACATAATATACATAGGACCTATATGGCTATCTGTTTAAACCATATTTTCAACTACACCAATACAATGAAATACAAGTATTACACTTTAGTATTGCGTGGCCGGTTGTACTAGTTAGCGGCAAATACTTATAGATAGGCTGTTATTATTGGACAGGGATGCAAACATTTTTGAGTAATTCAAATATCTAGCAACAATATCTATAGATAAGACTTGTTAATAGTCTTATTGGCAGCAGTAATTGTCTTAATCGTCCTTGAAAAAATGACATTTCAATTTGTCGTTGTTTTCGTCACATTTCAAAACACAATTGATCGCGTGGCGTCTTTCAGATGACATTTAGTACTAATTTCAGAAAATGAATTGAAATAGACAATGTTTTAATGGATATCGTTCACTCACTATAAATTTACTTTTGGTTGCGGTGAAGGAACATATACAAGAAAGGAAAATATTCTAAAATTGAAGAATTACATAAGAAAATTAAATTGTTTAAATTTTTATGTTTTTATTCTATTCATTCTTCCGATTAAACATAGGATCTATTTCGTGCAACGGAAATGTTATGAGATTTTGTGTCCTCATTTTTTTGGAGCCATTTTGACGAGCAAGGTGTATAAATTCGATTAGTCAGTCTTCAATTAATATCACAACGATTTTTGCTAATATGAAGCTGCTAATTAGATTGCTAACCGTATAAAATCATCTTCACATCTATCGCAGTCAGCTGTTTGCATTACTCATTTGATTCAAGTATAATACCCTGGATATGGTGACGATCGTTTTCTAACATAATTAAAATTTGTCTTTTTCTTTTCATCATGCCAGGGCAGAAGTACATACATACCAATCACGCCGTTCCCTTCCGGGGTAGGCTGAGTCACTAAGTTTCACTCATAAATACATATTTGTACACCTAACTCTGCTTCAATAATTTCCTCCATACTGACCTATCCTTGCAAACCTCTTTTGCTTCATTTACCCCTATACACTGCTTCATACACGTTCTCCTGTTTCAAGATTCCTAATATTCCTCCTCCTAAGAATTTCCTCAACCACATTCAACCACAACTTTTTCGGCCTACCTCTACATCTCGCACCATTTATTTCACTCTTATGTTTCGTTATTCGACTCTCATCCATTTTCTCAACGTGGCCAAACCAATGAAGCACACTCCTTTCATACATGTCCATTACTGGAGCATTTAACCCACATTCATTTATTACTCACTCATTTCTCACCCTATCCATCCTACTTTTGCCGCAGACACTCCTCAGATAACTCATAACCACGGCGTTCAGTCTAATCTTATGTTTATCCTGACATACCCATGTTTCACTACCATACAACAAAGTGGGGAGAAGTACACTTTTGTACACGGCCATTTTTGCTTTCCTAGACAGGCATTTATTCCTTGATATGCTCCACATGCAACCTACCACTTTTCTTCCAGCATTCACACGTCTCTATATCTCCTCATCTATCCGTCCATCTTTCGTAAACATCTTACCTAAATACAAAAAATTATCCATTTGTTCAATTATTTTAGGGGTCTACTTCCCATTCCTTCCCATTATTACTTCCCATGTGGTCTAGGGCAGAAGTAAAACACAAAATAGCTAATATGCTGGCTGGCAGGGATAAAAATTAATTTAAAAAATATTTGATCTAAATTATGTAAATAAATCAATTGAATAATGCCGGAGTTTCCTTGTCGCCATTATGTATATTTTCACCTATAAAATAAAATTTCGTACTCATAGTTTTGAAAATTATGATCACTAAAATTGTCAGTCATTCTGCATTCTCCTACCACATGAAATTGCAATGGTTTTATCACATTAGATATCTTCGTACATATTTGTGCTTACCCTTAACTGTTCACACCGCATAATTATGTATCTACTTCCTCATTGAGTGGTCGCCTTTTTTTCTAAAACTGCCTGATTGAGATGCTTGAGCTATCATCGCAAGATATCATTGACGTGAGCAAATAATTTTTTTCTTGGAAATTACGGGATAGATCAAGTCTAAATTTTAAAAGCCTTATTACAATGCTAACGATTAAATTTCAATTCTGGTGCATCCCACGAATAGACTTTCCTTTATTCTCTTTCCATTTATTGCTCCTATATCGGGAAACATAAAAAATGCATCTTTTCGTGGTTATTTCTCCGGCAAAAAGTCGGATGGCTGAGACCAGTGGGAGGTGAAAGCTACACTACATTTCTGCCATTGATGTCAGCATGGTGCTACAAAATGGGTTGGTACCCTTTGTTTCATCTACAAAGACAAGAAATGATCTCTCTGTGCATTGGTGTAAGAAGGTACATTACCTGGTACATGCATAAGTATAGCTGCTGCAAAAGTTCCTGGAGCAGACCTGCGAGAAAAGGAAGTGAGGTAGAAGCTGGGTGGGAGAGAAATCAAAAGACGGAGGGGAATAGAGGGGAGAGGCAAGGGAATCAAACTACTTGGCGAAAAGTCTAGAACACAAGGCCATCAGGAAAGTGGCCAAAATCACCTATCGTCGTGACTGCATTAGGGACTCAATCTTGAGGTCTCATTGTGAGACGATTCAAAACGGGACGGAAGGTGGTTGTGAGTCATTCCAATTCTCGATGGGCTTGTGATGGCAGCAATTGGTAAGGAACCACCCCGAACAGCATTCCTCCCCCTGTTAAACACGTTCAGTTGCACATATCCTAAAATTGTTCACAGCGTTGCGCAGCGGTTGGAAGATTTATGGATATATGTTATGAGTTATGTATATACACCTTCTTTGGCACGCGGTGGTGATAGTGATGATAAACGGTGTCGTGCGCGCAGAGGCCTAATATTACTACCTACTGAACCGGACGACATCACTTTGCGTCCCGCAACAGCTTTCGAGGCCGTAAAGCGACGCCTTCTAGCGGGAGAGCCTTGAGAACTCGTTTTAACTGTCTCCCGCGATCGACTTCATATCCCCTCCAATTCGCCCTCCCTCTCCCCGATGTCTTTTCAACCCGCTTGCTACGTGAGCGCAAATCCACCGGGACCAGCCTCGGCTCGTAACCGCTGGACCAATAAA
Organism: Ceriagrion tenellum; assembly: GCA_963169105.1. Classification (NCBI taxonomy): domain Eukaryota; kingdom Metazoa; phylum Arthropoda; class Insecta; order Odonata; family Coenagrionidae; genus Ceriagrion; species Ceriagrion tenellum. The sequence goes on along the minus strand of OY720632.1, from coordinate 185,262,663 downwards.
GTACTTGGCAAAACTCTTTCTATGAAACTCGGAAGCCCTTTCAAATTGGGCGATAAATCATCCTACTGCTTCTGATTTTTTTCTCTCTCTGCCCCCCTCTTCTAATTTTTACTTTTTCAGGCGCGGTAGCTTTGAAAAACGTTTGGTATTGAACTTTAGGTGAAGCATTTTCTTCTGGATTAATGGATAGACGCTGGTTCTGCGTCATGGCAACTCTCAAAAATGGTTGACATTTTAAATAATTATGCACATGCTCTTATTTTTCAGCCTTTCAATTTGCTATATATAAGTTTCCTTATAAATATTTCGCTCAGCATTACAAATAATTTAGCTCTGATGTCTCTTTGTATTCGATTGCTTTTACGTCCCTCTGAGCTACTTATTGTGGACATGACTTCTAATACCCAATCATTTGAACGCTGATTGGTGACATTCATGGTTCCGGTGCATTGAAAAAAATTGGCTGGAGCATCAATTTATTTTTCGGGGTTATTTTTTTTAACTGGAGCATTTCAGCTGAATGCGGACAGCACCAAGTTTATGAGGACTTCCTGAATGTAAAAATCCTAGTGCATAGTGTTCATCTGAGTGGTTGTATTAATGAGCAGCCATGTTTGTGGGACTCGCTCCGTTATAACCTATGCGTCCTCACAGCGAGCATGTGAAAACAGAATATACAGTCCAACGGCAATTAAAAGCAGTGAGCCGTAGTAGACTCGTCATTAGACGTCCATCAATAGCTTTTCCGAACTCAAATGACCGTTCAGCTCTCCGCTTTCCCTCCCGTTAACCCCATGAGATCAATGATGAAGTTGCGCGAAGAGGGAATACCGGAGAGTACATTTCCGATCCACGCGCTATCAACAAAGTTCTTTTAAGGTACTTTGCTGGAAGCAAAATACCCTTTCACATGAGATTTAATGAACTTGGTCTCGTTTTAAAGAAACACATCTCATATTTCCGAAGATACCTTAACGTAAGTCACTTACCGCTCCACTTTTCGATATATTTTTAAAGAATCAGAAATTTTCTTAGACGCATGCGCGTGGGAACCAGAGATCTCATTTAAAAAAAAGGAGAAATGCATTACCCCTCAGTCATGTCAGAAGTTTAAAATTATGTATTTTGCACGTTTTCTCAACTTATTTGAACATTTAACAAGTGCCTCACGGCTGAAATTTAAAGGAAACTCAAATAAGCTTCCGTTATGTAGGCGTTTTCGTCGTTGTTTCTCTGCTTAGAGTTGACATTTACTTTGATGACGGTTAAATGTTATTGATTCCAATTCCTCAAAGATGTAAAAAGTCTGATGAAACGTCGACCTTAAGAAATATTTTTTTTGACCGAAATCAAGCATCTTGCTGTTAAATATTTGTCTAGAAATGATCGAGAAAGTTATAAATGATTACAAACGGTCTCTTTTATGACTCGGAAAAACTCTCTTCTAAACCAGCTTTAAGGTAGTTTGAGCGAAATATCATTTTACCTAGAAATCAATGACTTTGGTCTCATTTTAAAGAAAAATATTTTAACCTTCCATTGACACCAAAAATATAACCCCTTAGCACATTATTTTCCGAGATATTTGCCGGAAAATACCAGCCCTTTTATATGGGAAATGGTACATGTATGCACTCCAGACCGACCTTATTTGACAAATGAGGAATTTCTCACACCTAGATCTCATGAAAAAATCAACAGTGGGTAGTTTGTGTGTTTTCTCAACTATGTTTGAAAATTAATCATACTGTCACCGCGGTAAATTCTTTGGGATCAAAATAAACCTTCCATCGTGATGGAGTTATAAGCGTACCGCGTGACAATAAGAGTCAAGTTAAAGATTTATTTGGATATTTTTATTTGATTACTTAGAATTTCTGTCAAGATAAACTATATTCTTGCACCATTAAAAATGCCACATTTAATTCGTGTCTCTCACAGCTGGTAAAATTAAAAGGTATAAGTCGAATATGGTCTCTATTATGAATAGGCAACTTACACGCTCGCACTGCCTTAATTCAGAACCACTTCCAAGGGCTCTGAATGATAAACCAATTCCTTCGTTCCACCTTGCACACGTGTTTCCTAACTTCCCACAAATTGTGCTGGCAGTTTTCTATGGAAATATCTCAGCTTCCATTTATTGCTCACTTCCCACGATTCACCGTTCTGGTGACGCGTCGGAAGCGTCCAAGATTTTCGGTGACGCGTCAACGGATGAGGTCCACGACTGTTAAAATTTTAGGAGCGAATCCGATCGCATCCTTTCCTCTTCATTTCATCTCCGGAATACATTTCGCTATAGTCCGTCCAAGATAATTTAGTGCAGTTTAAATGTATTCACTGATTTTTCTTATAAAAATATGGAGAATAAACGGTTTTTTCACCATCGTATGAGACAAAAAACCCTACTTTCGTGGATTCTTCGGCCCCGTGATTTCCGTCCTTAAAAGGTATTCGAAGTTTTCACAAATCGGCTGGATTTATGTCAACTGATCAATTAACTTGGACTCCGTGGGATACGAAATGGACTGCTTGGTCGTATAAGAGCCTCTACAGCAAACGGTATCAGAGTCACGGAAAATCACGAAATTTAAATGCGACGAAATATACTGTTCAGTCCTGCAACACTTATCCTTGTCGTAATTTTGACGTTAAAACGTTGGCAACGACAAGTGAAATCCATTTTCAGATTTTTTAGAACAAATTTTCAAAAATGACACGTGAAGGAAGATCTCCAGCTGCTTCTCTATGTATCTCCCTCTCTTTTTCGTTCACAGTCTGTCTCTCTCTATCTCTTAATTTTTTTCACACCACGTTGTTTTCTGGAATGTCCTTCAATGTCCAGACTTTATCTAAGTTACCATTTAATTTATCCATAAATGCTCTTATTTATATAACGTTCATTTTTACTGCGCAAGCATCGAATTCACACCTCCATAACTGATTCCCTACCGTCTATGAATCAAGCTTTTGCTGCCTCCTTCCTAATCTCTTGCAACCCAAATTATTCGATTTATTTACGTACTTAAAGCCATCTACATTAAATCATCGCAGTTTGTAGAAATGCAGGAATGTCAGAATGTAGCAGTGCAACGTGGCAAGTTAGTGCAAGCTGATGCAGGTACTTTTACGCCCAGAGTGATGAAGTATTTGAATTTAGATGTCCTATACTCATGATTATCTTAACTATGCAAAGTAATAAGTAACTTATCCACATGAGCGATTGACAGAATACGAATATCTTCGGTCTCATGTGATGGATAAATTGTGAGCCACTTGTGAACTTGGCCCAGCAATTGATGTTTAAGATTCTTTTCGGTAAACAACCTTACGGTTCATGAGGTACATTTTCCATAGAGTATGAACGGGAATTTCACGTATTAAATGGCGCATAGTACACCTGTTCCTTTAAATAATCTGCGCGCCTCGGGAGTAGAGCGATTGCCCAGTAAATTCAACAAACGATTAATTCAAACTGTCAATTATTTTACTTTGCTGTACATCGCATCAAATTTTCGATCAAGTGCATCTCGTTTTTTCTTTGATCTCGATTAATTCTGCGCCCGTATGTTGGGTAATCTTTCGTGGACGCTATGGAAATCAGAGTAATCCAAGTTTATCGTGATTTTTAGGTTTAAGTAATTCTATCGCCTACGGCAATTTTAGCGTATTTATTTTTTAATTTCTAAGTTTAAAAAGAACAATTTTGCTACTTGTATGACCCTTGTTGCATGTGGATGTTTTTTCGGTGTATTTAAATGACTAAATTTAGCAAATATTTTATTTTTTTGCACATATTTAGTAGCCGCTTGCTTGCCATAATAGAATATCACTTCAAATTTTGTGTTTGCAATTTGTTACACTCATTTAGCTGAAATGGGATAATGCAACTTGAGGAACAATCTGAACAGTGAACAATAATATAAGCGCATATATATGTATAAAATTGAATGTTCAGTCAAAGATAGAGGAAAAGTGGCTGCCGAATTGAAGAGTTTTAAAATTTATTTCTTCTCGCGCAACGATCAGATCAAATGTTTTTCCAATCGAATGTATTAATTCAAGCAGGGAATGAACCGTAAGGAAGAAAGAATTGGCTCAAATCTGCTCTAAAGCAAACAAATAAATCGAGATGGTAGGTAGAGTCCTAAAAATTCATTGTTTATTTACGCTGATTGACCATACTGAAATGTGATTCCTCGAGTCAAATTTGCTGATTGAAATAGACTCTTTCGTTCCTTTAGCAATCGGTTGATCAAGGTTGGACAAATAAATGAGCTCGCTGACTTGTTTAACGATAAAATGTCAACTCATGATCGACATCAATCCATTATTGGTCGCTTGAAGACTCTGTATACACCTAATTTTTTTAAATTTTTTAGCCAACAGAAATCCCTATCCCGGTTCAAATTGTTGAATTTGCCATTTTTTATGAAATACGTAAGTTACAACCTATGATTATGATTGACTTTTTTGTTGAATAAGTAAATGCTAATTTTAGGAGCGGTGGAGGGCAGACTAATATGTGGGCTCCTTTATTACTTGAAATGCAGTATCTCCGACGAAAACAAGATTGGAGAATAGTTATATAAAAGGTAGGCAGACAGCTAAATTCACAACATTTTGTTTTACGAAAAACGAATATTGTGGACGAGAATACAATATAATTTCCAGAAGATTTTTATGGAATAAGAGTGTTAATTTTTGTAATGGTCAATAACATTTTAAACTTAGGGCGTAAATCATGACATGAAAAGAAACAATTCTCTAGAACAACTGAAGCAAAATCATAACTCTATAAAAAAACTGATTTTTTGCTGTTTTCATGGCAAATGGAAACTACGTTGGACAAAATGCTTGAGATTCCGAGGCTTATACTTTAAAACTTGAGACTCCACGTCCACAGGAAAAAAATTCTTCTAATTATCTTCTCTACCTACTCCTGAAGTTTAGCGGTTTCTTCGTGAATCTTTCAGCCTAAACCTACCGCTAAAATCTCATAAATTCTAAATTATTTTGCTATCTATCCTAAAAGATAAGTTCTAAGTTATTTGTTGCAGATATAATTACTATTGCCGAACATGACCGAGAACTCTTTCTGATCTTATATATGAAAACGTCTCATAACCATAGTATTCTTTTGTAAAATACATTTGATTTGAACAGTTTCTGCATTGCAGAACCACCAATGGTTGTTTCAAATGCATAACCTATTTTCACAACAACGGCATTTGAGTAGGTTGCATTCAGAGTTAGCATCAATGAGCGACGCTGAAAATGTTTTCATTGTCATAAATGTAGGATTTGATCTTCTGACGACGAATGGCAGAGGTAACTCCTGAAGGCAAATATCAGCACAGACGGAATCACCGAGAAGAATTGACCCCATTTCCATAAATGCTATGGTATTTTTTTGCTTAAAATGTTTGTATTTTACATTAGCCTTTCGATGCTGCTATTTTTATCCATTATTTTATGAGTTTCAAATGGTTTTCTTGAGTAGCATGTACTCATAGGACCTCATTCATTTATTACTGTCGGGAATATTTTATCGCTGGACATTCCAATGATTAAGTCGTCTATTTCAAGCAATCATATTAAATGCTTGGCATTTACTAAGGATCTACTGTGTTATTTAAGAGCCTCTTGGTAGCTGAAGCAGTCCATACTAAAAAACAATGAAAAAAATGAGGGAATTTTTTAAACTTGAGTCTTAATTCTTTACTCAAGTAGGACGACCGCCAAAATAAAACCAGGTTAAAATCAACCCAATTGGTATGATCGAATGGAAAGTCGTATTCCTCTAACAAAATGGGAGCACGTCCAGATCTCAAAATTCACATGCAGGTTAATACTCCAGATAGCTGAAGTTTTGTGTTTCGATTCTTGTATCTTCTTGAATATGCAGCATGGCATAGTAAATATCTATCGCATTCACTATGTAATAGGCCTTCATTAAATGAAGGCAAATGAAATTATAATATACTCTAAGCTTATAACAAAATATGTTGTATTTTTAAGAATTTACTCGTCTATTGTTACTTCCAACCGGCTATGACGTTAAAAAGGATTCAATGGCTGTAAAAATGATGGCTTCTGGCGACATGTGCTAAGGGCCATCGCTCTCTGCCATGTGACGTCAGTTCTACTCTTATTTTAAAGAACAGCGGTATTACACCAGCAGTATTCATGCCCTTTTATCCAATTTTTTGTTTTAAGATTCACAAGGCATGAGAGATTGTGAAGTACCTTTCGATTGACAGCGATGAGGGATTCACTTTCGGACCCCCAATCAATAAATAAATTTAGAGAGAAAAGGTGAATATAGTCCCTACTTGTTTTAAAACAAAGTTAAGGCAAAGTAGAGCAAACAACCTTTCCAGCCAGCCAAACTGAAATAATTTTCTTGTTGCAATGCGCATTACTCGGGTAATGGTATAAAATGTGATTTTTGTTTTATATCGCTAAATAGCATTAATATAAGGATATTTTTCTTTTATGATTTTTATATTTATGACAAACTCAAGAGTGGTACATATTAGGAGCATAACAGAAATTATATTACAGATAATGGTTTGAGAGTATTTGAGAGTAGAAAATTATGACATTTTGAGAGCATTCAGGGCAATGATATTGGTGAAAGTTCCCCAGTGGAGAATATTTGTTCTTCTGCGTGAATGATACGATGGACTTTAACGTGTTTCCCTCAAATAACTTGATTATGTTGACCATCGAACCAACGCAGTAAGGCACACATTTTCCAGGATGTACCAACTGATCTCAGGGAAGGATGGCCAGGAGGAATTATGCAAATGCATTACGATGTACTTCATCTTGCTTTCAAACTAAAAATTATTTCGTTTTCCCTGAAAGGATGCACTTACAAAAACAATATTTTCGAAGATAAGGGTGAGAATTTGGTCCAAGTATGGTTTAAATATAGCCAAAAGGAAATCTTTTACAATGGTATCATCACAAAACAACGATCTAAAGTAAAGTATTGGGATAAATCATTCTCATGGGATAAACTGTCAAACATCTGCCGCGATGTCGAGTATTTCCCCATATATTGTTCCACAAATATCGCGCACTAATAAAATTCCATTCGTCACCAGTTTTTCTCTGCAAAGATACTTCCAAATACGTTGCTCATGCGATGTATTAATTCAGTTAAAAGGTTATAAAGACCTTACAACGGTGTAAAGATAACCATCAAATATACGACGTTGCCTCTCTGGAATGTCTCTCCAGGAAATTTCAGGCACGTTGAGCTTATTTTACCATTTGCCTTAGTTTAAATGCAGTTTCAAGTTAGTATCCGTGCTGAATTAGTGACGGACTGGTCTCTCAAGAGGAAGTTAGAGGAGAGAAGTTTCGTGGGTGGTTTATTCCCTATGTTCTCTGCTCTTCCCAGATGAATGCTTTTAGCCGAGGTATTACGCTACTTAATTCCATGCCATTCAACAAATGAAATTTCATGTAATATTAATTTATTACGTCATCGGCGAGAGTACTCAGCATTAAATGTTACTAGATTTGAACCGAATCAATGACATATCATTCTAAACCTTCTGCATATTTTCAATAATTCAGAATACTCATTTTCTCTGGGGAAGTTATGGTAAAATCAACCTTCGCCATGAACAGGAAATATTTTACATCGAATATAGTTTGCTGATGACGGATTCTCTGTGCTAACAAGTCTTAGTATCCAGGAAGGAATGTGCCCATAGTTTATGTAAGCAACCATTTCATCTCACGCTCCGTAAAAGATTAATACTTCCAGTTCCACTGGTAAAACACTCCATAGAGGAAAGACGGACTAGAGGACTCCTTTTGTCAGCATTTAACATCTTGGATTAATACTGGCTCCCTATTCCAGTATTCACGAGGAAAACAACTTGTTTGCGTTTAATGTCTCATAAAAGATGTAACGCTAAGCTTAATCCCTTTATTTTCCCAAGCAGTCGATGCTGTCAAGTCCTCAGACAGATTGCTTATTTGCATTTCACATTAATTTTGCCTTAATTGCAGAAGGCTTTTATAGCTATTTCAACAGCAAATAATTAAGGTAATGATATGTGCTCATCAACTTTAAAGCTAGCATCAAAGCAAGCGCATTGTCTGTTTTAATGCTGGACCTAATCACTGTTTGAATAATAAAACGAATAAATGGAAGCTGTTTAGATATTTTGGTGGTGTTTAATGCTTAAACTTTCGCCCAATTTTCATGATATCCCATGTAATACCTAATTCACAAGTCCGCCTTTTAGTCTACCTGAGCATTTTTATTCTATTTTGGAATATGTTAATGATTGCTGTGAACATAACATACAAAATTCCCAGAGCAAAACTAATGAACATCTTCTTTTATGATTATAGAAAATTACAAAGTATTAAAAAAATTTGCCACTTTTCAAACGGATTAAATTTGGCTAAATATATACTTACAGAAAAAATTGCATTATCAAGTAAGTACTGTTAAACGGCTCTATTTTTTGTTAAATTATAAATAATTAGTACGAACTTTGATAAGTTCAATTGTATTTGCTACCTCTTTGTAATAATACATCCCCAATTATACATTATCTAAATAATAATTCTAGATATAGGCTTTACATCACCAGACTACATTAATGCTACGAAAAGTTAATTAGTTGCATTAAATGTGGGTGCCTTACTAAACGGATACAAAAGAATGAATCAAAGCCCATGCATGATAAATAACCAAAGATTTTAATGGCCCATAGATAGATAACAAAGGCCTTCCTCGATTTTCAGAATGTGGACTTTATTGAATACGGCCTCCGAAAATCCCAGTTAGTGGTGTTCCCTACCACCGCTAGCTTATTCTCGACTATACATCCAATTAAGGGTACACCTAGGCCCTCATTAGCTAATGAGACCGCTTTGGTAATAGGTCTATGAAATATTTCATTGCAGATCGCGTTATATTTTTGGCTCACAGTGGACTTTATTTTCAATTTGATATGTGCGGACCATCCCAAACAATTATCATTATTCTGCAGGCTTCCTTGGACCTATTTTTTGAGTGGCTATAATGCAACATTGCCATCAAATGTTTCACGGATTTCATATTTTCACTCGTAAGTGAGCTATTGTCATGGTACAATGGAATTATTTACTGCCGTTGTTTCCCGTTTTAGAAGCATCAGCCCAGTCCATGGCAATTTGAAGAAATAATCTCTATTAATGTTATTTGTCCTTGTTGTTATTTCCATTCCCTCCCTAAGGATCTCGGGATTGCTTTCTCGGCGTTGGAACTTCGTGGTTATTGTATCAATCGTCCATCCTCTGTGGAAGTTTGTTCAGACTAAGGCAGAGTGGCACCAGTACATTTTAGCTCTCACTTGCTCATGTTGTTTTCTCTTATTTTTATGACACTCTTTTGTTTTGGTGAGCAAAAAAAATTCAAAAGCTACAGCAGATCTCATAAATGCTCTTGTGTGCATTTCAGGTGATAAGAGATATGTTGTCTGATAAAAATGGTCTTTCATTATCTACAGTTCGTGACAATTGTAAATAAATTAAAATTTTATATGTTTTCTTTAGCATTATCTGCCATTACAACTGCTTATGGAAAAATAAAATTGCTCAGGAATTTCGGGGTTTCTGAAATTTTACTCTCAAAAGAAAATACCCTTCATCAATGTCGAATTAACCAATGCTTTTTTTAATTTTTCCAAAAGGAGCAAATCCCATGAGGTATGTATCTGAAATCACTACATAACCTGAGGCTAACACGAATATTCAAAAACTCGAACAGTTTGGAATGAATCTGGGAGTTAATTACGTAGAAAACAATAGATTTCTCATCCTTACAATAATTAGGATTGCCACTAATTTGGAATGGAACATTAAAGAGACTCTCCCTTTGTTATAAATCCGCTGTTTGTCTACATCTACATCTAGATAATACCCTGCGAGCCACCGCATGGGCGTGTGGCAGGGGGTGATAGGTCACCAGCCGTGTAAAGGTGTAAGTTGTTTAAAAATGAAATGGTGACATGTATTCTAGGAGTGTATTTAATGGAGCTCAATTTTTATTGTGGTCGCTTATTGTTCGGAGAAAGAACGAATTTTTGTGCCTATCTGGTCGGCAGAGTATCTCTATTATTTTATCGCATCTGTCAGAGCTAGAGATGTAGTGAGGAGTCATGATAATATTCTCTATGTCGCTCTGAAAAATATCAGTTCTGAATTTATCAAGCAACCTAAGCCTAGCGTGTAGCCTCCGAGTCTCTAGGGGCTCTCACTTTAATCCCTCTAAGAGTTGCGAGACACTATATATGTATACGCTCATAGCAGTTTTTAACGAAGCGCCGTGCTTTCCTTTGTATTTTATTAATTTTTTTGGCTAAATCTATTTGACCAGGGTACCAAACGCTCGCGGCGTATTCGAGGTGTAGCCTAACCAGAGCGAAGTAGCATCTCTTTGACTTTTTCATCCAAAAACATTCCTATTATACTACAAAACCTAGTTTCTTTAATGCCGCGCCAAGTATGTTCTGTATGTGCAATCCCCACGATATATCAGATGTTAATGTTATTCATATTTTGACGCTCGTTCACATGAGCACAGCTTTCTTGGTTCGGCTGTAACAAACAAACTGTGCCTTGAATAATTTCATGCCTCGATAAGTTGCAAATCATGCAACTGAAACTGTATTGCACTTAGAATGATCGCACTGGATCAATTCAAGGCATGAGGTTAGGAGGCATCTTGACGTTAGCAACAACTCCACAAGGGGACGTCTGCTCGAATGTGGCCAATCGCAGGATGTGGCAATTTCGAGGGGCAAAGTGAGTAAGACTGCCATAAATCAGCTCCGAATCGGCGTTGAAATACACACCCGTCGGATGAAGATAGGTCGAGATACCAAGAGGCCATATTTACCCCGCGGCGCGGCGGAGTCGCTTGTCGGTCATTGTCACAAGAATCGATAGACTAGAAACGTTTATCATGAACTCCTCGGCCTTATCGCGGTCGTGATTCGTTGCTGTCGATCGATGGGCACGTGGGCAGATTGGAATCACTGTAAACGCGTGGAATGCGAGAGAAATGTTGCCGCAAGTGGAGAAGTTAACGTAATAAACGTCAGGGCGGTCGAGCGAGCGAGTAGTGTGCGAGATGATTTCTTGCTGCTCCTGGAACTGCGGCGTCATTTCTTCGGAAAAATAACTGACAAGTGAATCAGATAATTTCGAAGTTGCATTTTAATATTGTAACATTTAAGAAAATGAAAGTAATGAGATTCTCTAGGACAAAGAAAGCGAAGCTTGTGATTGAAGTTGGAGGACACAAACTAGAGCAAGTAGAACAGTTTAATTACTTAGGTAGCACGCTAGAGGAAAATGGGCATAGTAGCAAAGACATCCGGAAAGAATAGCGCTAGCTAAGGAGGCGTTAAGTAATAGAAGAGAGTTGATGACGGGGACAATATGTAAGGATGTGAAGAAGAGGCTGGCAAAGAGCTATGGATCGTAGCGTTGAATGGGGCAGAAACGTGGACCCTGAGAAAGAAGGATGAGAATAGGCTGCAGGCATTTGAGATGTGGGTATGGAGAAGGATGGTGAAGGTTAGGTGGATGGAAAGGAAGGAAAGTCATTTAGGAAGTGCTTGAGATGGTGGACGAGGAAAAGTAACTTTTGAATGAAATCCGGAATAGGCAGGGTAGATGGCTTAAGGACGTAATAAAGGGTGATGGGTTGCTGAAGAGTGTGATAGAGGGAAGAATGTTGGGCAAGCGGGATAGGGGAAGAAAGAGAATGGGTTTCATGGACGGAATGTGGAAGGGTAGATCTTATGCAGAGGCTAAAAATGTATTAGAGGGAGATAGGCCCCTGAATGTATAAAAGACTAGGATGAGATTCTCTGACATTCTGCAAAGCCTACCTTTACCGGTAGAATACATAATTGTAATAATAATTGTAACATTTTCACGGTTTTAAAGAAAAATGTTCGCTTTTCTTAGCTGAAATGCAGGCTGTTTAACAAAATTTTAGACAACGAACAAACAAATGAGTGACGAAAATGGTCATCTCAGAACATTAGGTTAAAACGACAAGGACTGACATTTTTATCAATCAAAGTTAGTTTTTTCTAATTGCTTAGGAAACTTTTTCTAGCTTTAACAGAACCATTTTCAAAAAAGAGAGAACTGGTGAGCGGGGGGGTCAGAGTAGAGGCGTAAAAAAAGGCTGGTGAAAACTCTAATATCGAGTGTGGCGCTGTATGGGTCGGAGACTTTGTCATGACTTAAGGGGGGATGTACGTAGACTTGAGGTGCGTGAGATGAGAATGTGAAGAGGTATGGAGAGGGTGAGATAGGGTAGGTATGAGGGGAAGAATTTTTAGTGAAAATTTGTTTACATTTGATAGAACGACAAAAAATTAAAACAAACGGGCTCTCCAGAAACAAATTCGTTCAAAGGTAAAGTTAGAAGGAGCCTGTAGGATTTGTTACAACTAATTAAAAGAAGCTGCTCAGTCGCTGCCTTTAAATGAATGGCTGATTAATTAAAAGCGCAGTGTAACATTATTAACTGTGCTAGCGTTCGGCCTCGAGTAATTGTCTTGGAAATATGTCAGCCATTGGATCGCTTTGAAGCTGAACATAGCCACAGCAACGCAAAGCATGGTATTCAATAGAATGATGAGTTTTCTAGGTGAATCTATGTTCGCAATAGTACTTTTATTTATTTTCCTATTCATTTCATATCAGTCTGAGCCGCAGCGAAGCGTGGCCGGGTTTAGCTGGTAATAATAAAAAAAAATTTTCTAACGAATTATTTGCCTGGTAAATTTATGAATGTGCAGTTATACATATACCTGACTTGTGGCAAAACTGCAACAATGTATATTGTCGGAAAATGAAGTGGACTAAGTTTGGAAGAATATTCATATATATACACATTTAAGCTATACTTTAAGTTTAGTGTTTCCTTGGTTAAACTCTTTTCAAGAGAATACCAGGTTTTTCGGTGCGCACAAGAATTTCGTGGAGTTTCCCCTGCCAAATTACGTAATTGATCTATTAGCAGGGGTTGACACGTTGTGAAAATGACGAATGCACTTGTTTGCTAATAAGGACAAAAGCTAAAGTAAAATGATGTATTTTAGGATACTATTTTTATAATTTTAAGAGCGATTTACATCGTATTTAACTAGATTACTGACGATTTTTTAAAAATTATGATAAACTCAAGGTAATGCGAATAGTGAACTAACGGACGTGCGATATTCCTATGCGAATAATCTTTCGCATGTACTGAATGGACCGGAATTACAGTCGGGGTGAGTCATTGTTTCTTGGTCGCAGAATTTTCACATTCCGCCATCGCTCATTTGGTAACTTTCAGATCGGTAAAAAAGGCTTGCTTCACGTAATTCTTTCTGCAACGTGTCGATTCTTCACGCATGAGTCTTCACTTTGAAATCTTCCATAGTTTTCCTGATGACTCTCGTCCTTGGTCTTCCACGGTACTTCTTTTTATTCCTTTCTCCATTGATTGCCGCTTCACTAAAGCTGTTATGCTGAGAAATGTGGAAAATAAAATTACGACTTCTTCTTCTCAAATTTTTCAATAAACTTGTTCCCTGCTGTTTTCAATAAACTTGTGTGTTATATACTCGACTTGTCTTATATTTTGTAACAGATGATGGTGTGGCACATTGAAGCCTAGGTTGGAATAAATTCATTTATCCAGTGGAAAATTTCCATTTCTTCTCATCATCTTGCAACAATGAACGTAAAAACTGTTGTCAGTGTTGTTACAGCAATTTGGTTTTTCTTTCCGAGGTTCCCAACAGCAGTAGGTACAAAGATCCGTATGAAATATATTTCTTTGTGCGCAAATGTAGAAGCTCAAATTATACCAAGGTAAGTTCTCAGCAGGAAAAAACAAATGAAAATGATATTTGAGCCACAGTAGCCCAAGAGGGGTAGTCTACCTACCCCAGAAGTTCAACACAAAATATTTTGAAAATTTGGATTAAGGTGCACTTGAAAAAAATTATATTAATATATATTATAGTATTAGAAACGATTACATCAGATTTTTTTCATTTTCTATTTCATCATGCTGAATAATAATAAAATAGCAAGGCTTGGGGTAGCTGAAATACCCCTTAGGGCAATGAAGGGTTAATTGGTGATCCTATCCGACCATTTGATCTGAGCGGCATATGAGTGGTTATTTTTTTTGGGTTGTGCTCGGAACGTGTCGGAGCGTTCGAGAAACTTTCCCCCGATCGATATCATGCGGGTTGATGATCGCTCTGTCCCCACCACATTCTCACCCCCCTCACCTGCCTACCTCCTCTCATTCTTTCCTTCCCTCCCTCCCTCATTCCGTCCCTCTCTGCAAGTCCCCTCCTGCCCCTTGCAGGGCCAACCGCAGCTCAAAGCCTCTGAAGCCTCCGAATAAAATGGAGCTTGCATCCTCCATGAGGAATGAAAAAGCGATCGATAGGCGTAAGCCACGTCGGATTCAACGCAGGAGAGGAATATGAAGCATGAAGCAAAACAAGCGAGCGTCGTACAACGATACGAAGAAAAAAAAATCCTCTGACTTCAGCACCTAAGGTCGGATAAAGAGAATGGACTTCGTTTTATGGGATAAGAACATTCCTATTCCCCCGAATACCCTGTTTTTTTCCTTTTAATGTGTATAGGAGATTACCATGAGTGAATCGAGAGCCCATTTCATCTTTCACCTAAAATCTTTTCTTATACTCATAGTGTCTCATCCTTGAAACTCTGAAACGAAACGGATAGAGCTCATTTCCTGATGACATACTATAATGAAATTTTGCTCAGGTAAAACAGGTAAACGATGGGAGGAAGAGATTCGAGATCGAATGCGTAGAGACAGAATAAGGTGAAGTATGGAGATTATTTTTAGTCACAGCACCCTCATCAGTAACGGATGCATTAGCAAGACTAGAGAACGGTCGTTCATTTATATGCGAAACTGCTATTATTTCATACACTATATATTTCTCTTCGGCTATAGGGCTTGAAAAAATTATAGCATTAATAAAAAATATTTAAATATAAACAAAGCCTTTAAATGTTAGCTAGAGATAGATATTTTGCCTCCTTGTATTTTTTTATGAACCGCGTTCGCACGCCATCCCCGCTGGCCAAAGGCTCCAGACTACAATACGTGCAATGCGTGAAAATTTCCTTAAATCTGTCGTTCTCCTTCAGTGGTATTAAACGGAAAGTCGTGATCTCTTCGTCAGTGTTTTTTTAGAGCGTAGCGCGGGCACCTCTCTTTTCTCTCTTCCATTTGCCCTCTCTCCCCGATAGTGCTGTGCGAATTACGGAATTTCATTTCGAATCGCACCGAATTGAATATCTCAAAATATATTTCTAATCGAATCAAAATGAACTTTTTTTTAAATTTTGTTAGCGAATCGAATCGCCCAAAAAAATTCCCTTGAGAATCGAATTAGAATCTAAATAAAATGCAAAAGCTTATACGCAGTTAAAGTAATCAACATTTTCACAATATTTCAGGGCCTTACATTAGCTTAGATATCTATAGTGGCACAAATAATAGCACAGAATAACATGTGGTCGTTTAAATTTTTGTTTCGCGTGAGGAAAACATCGTCTAAACGGACGGCGCACCATTTTTGGATGTGGATGGAGCGCCATGTTTGAATGCATGCGACGATTCGAAGACGAATCTATCAGATTCGAATATTTCGAATCATTCGGTTTCAATTCGTACCGATTTGCAGATGAATAGAATCGAATTAAACCTGATTCAAGTCGATTCGAATCGATTTCAAAGCATTCGCACAGCTCTACCTCCCGTCCTTTATCCTCGCCTCACGGTTTTTCTTGCAAAATTTAGAAAGACGTTAAATCAGTAATTTATTCAAAGTTTCCCCGAGGTCTAATTTTGGGATTTATAAAAATCAAAGAGGTGAGTTTTTTTAGGTTGACAGATAAGGAATCTAATAAAAATTATGAAACAAAAAGGTACGCAATAGCTTTTAAATTATGCATCTTTATGAAGACTTTTACAACGATTCAGGTGATTCAGTCCAAATACAAGATCATAACAGTTGAAGTTCAACCTAATTAAACCTACATAACGTGTTGTTATACCAGGCAGTCTAGAGAATTCATCAAAACAGCGTGAAAATACCGATCTCCAGTTTTTATGGGAAATTTTCATGCTCAATCAAATAATCCACAGGAAATGAGTCAGGCTCAAACACAATATCTTGTCATAAAGTTATGGTGACAAACTCTCAGGAATGAAAAATTGTTACTCACCTATACTTTTTTATTTCGGATATGTGTCACCTTAACCCTTTCGCGCCTAGGGTTGGCTATAGCCGACGTGAATTTGCGTACGCAAACGAACGAATGTCCGCTATAGCCGACGGAGAAAAACCAAAGCAAAAGACCTTATGTCGGCTATAGCCTACAGGAGTGAAGAGAAGTGACCGATACGGGAGCAATAATCCTAGTAGGTATGCAGTAAACCCTTGTGACCCAGCTTAGGGACAGCCCAGACCTTGTCCTCGGCAAGTGAGATCGACCCTCCGCATCATTAGCAGCCCCCCCCCCTGCTGCATGAATCCGCGTTTGATTCATTGTATTTGCAATGGTTTTTCGAGTCAATTATTATTTTTTACTCTACAAAATTTTTTACTTCATGAAGTGAATTTATTGTTTTTTGTTGAGCCTTAGCAAATTTCAAACGAAATTCTAGCGTTGATAGTAACGGAGTTCTTGTGTAGAACTCTCAATAGTTTGAGCACTAAATGGAACTCTAAATTTGTTAATGTTAACGCTAGAATTTCGTTTATAATTGTAAAACGCTCATAATAACATAGGGGATTCATTTAAAAGTATGGAGTTTTGGAGTATACAGCAAAGGATTATTTTCAAAACGCTACCGCTAATGCAACAAACTTACAGCGGCCCCCTGGTGAGAGAGGGGCTGTTAAGGTTTGGGGGGTCGAGCCGAGTGCCCGGGGGAAGGGCACGGTGTCACGCTGAGTGGGGATCAAAAACGGTCAAAAGGCATTCCTGAGCGATTCGTCGCCACGAGAGAGCTCCTTAGAGGAGTACAGAAACTTCTCATTCTACTCCTAGCAGGGAAAGCATTTCCCTTCGAAATATTTCGGCGCGAAAGGGTTAATAATACCCGTAAAATGAACGGACGCCAACCTCCATCAGAAATCATTTACTCAGGTAACGCTGTAAAAATAAACTACCAATCGAGGAATATTGCAAATCTCCGGAGGAGACGAGAGGCTTTGTATATTGTTGCAGGTGGATACCAGACGAATGGCTAGAAACGGGCTCCCCTTCCCTCCCTCTCTTTGTGAACAAGTGTTGCGGTGGTGACGGAATGGGGGAGGATGACCAGAGGAGGGAGGGAAACCCGGCGGAGGAGGGGATGAATGGGGTTTGGGTGAAGGAAGGCGTGCGATGACGTGCAGGTGGTGTGGACGTCTTTTCTTCTGCCGACACCGTTCCCGGGAGGACACGTGCACGCACATCTCATTCACTTGTTCACTCACTCATCCGTGGGTGTGCTTCGAGGATTCTCCACATTCAGCGCTCCATTCCACCCAGCTCCTCCGCCTCCCTCAGCCTCCCCACCCCCTTCTCTACTCCCCTCCGCTCCGGGGGTTGGGAACCGCTCCCCAGCCGCATCCTTGGCGATGCCATCAATCACCTTCAGGCGATGATGAGAGGAAGAGGAGGGGACACACGACTCGTTCGAATGGGGGCTGATTTCACAGCGGAGGTGTGCGAGAGCCTCCTATAGGGACGGGAGGGTTGAGTCCCGAGAGATGGGGAGGAATGAAACCACCCCCTCCTTACCTGCTCCCAACTCCAATCCCTTCTTACCCAGCATTCGGGCTATCCAATATGTGTACGCGATATTTGGGAAGGGATGCGGACAATGGCGGGGATTTACTAAATACAATATTCTATGAGCTCTTCTTATTGAAACTTCGTCATATGCTGAACTTCTTCAATTTATCACCAATGTGATCCGTCAATCCAACTAGTATTCAATGTGATAATGTCGTAGACCCCGGTGGCGGAGGGGTAAAGTCCTCGCCTGCTAACCTGAGGGTTCACGGGTTCGAGTCCCGCCTGGGTAGAATACTGTCTGCCCAGGACATGGGTGTTTGTGTCTCGTCCGTTGTTACTGTTATTCACCCGACGTAAATTGGCCCATTGTCCTGTATTCGGGGTAGTGAAGTTAAATTAATAAATAAATAAAAATAAACCATTTATCAAAGTTTTTAAATTCTCAATAGATTGATGACTGAGAGTAAATTCTTGCCATCAATTAGAAGCTGTACCAAGTTCACTTAAAATTTTTTAAGTGATGTATTTCTCGCCGAATATATCTGGAATCAGAATGTATTCTGAGACGAACTCGGATGACCAATAAATCGAAGAAAAGGAATTAATCGATTGGACTGGATATTAGGGGAGGCGACCGACAGCTAAGGTCATTTGCGCCATAGGGGATAGGTAAGGGAGGAAGGGTGGATATAAACCCGGCGTAGGAATTAGACTGCTCTAAACACAAGGCGCCAAGGAGACCACAGTTTAGCGTCTCATCTGACAGACGGAGTACTGCACTTGAAGTGCCCTCCACAAGACACTCAAGTTGAGATCGGGTTTCCTCTGAAAAACATCCTCCTCTGCAGGGATTTGAACCCTGGCCGCCCGCGTGGTAGGTGAGTACTCTAGCCACCACACCAACCCGATACCCTGGAATGAATCTCAGCCAAAGTTAATCAACATGAAAATACTTTCAGGTAGGTGCGCCAAAGGTAGCCCGCGGTTTCAAAGTGGCCCATGTTTAATTTTTGTAATGTTTTCCCGTCACTCAATTAATGGTAGAATTTCCTTGAAAATGGATGCATTCTATTTTAGTGGCTGAAAACTAATGTTGCTATAGGGAGCTGTGGTCTTATAGTTATTTGTACATTCGCAACTGTTCATAAGTCCTAACACAATGGATTTCTGTTTCGAGAATTCCATTATTATTAAAAATAGCCAAACAGTTAACCATGATAGTTGGACATATTTTAAAGGTAATTTCACGTTCTTTTATAACGTACTTCATGATTGAAAATTGACTGTAAAATAATTATATTGTGAGGCCAAATTATTATAGAAACACGGTTATCGCGCAGGATTCACGGTTATCGCGCAGGATAACCGTGCTTTGATAATTATTATGGCCATACTGAGATACCTTGGGAACCCCCGTGAATCCCAACCATAATAAATATTATATAAATAGAGCGGAATGTAAAATAAACCATCGAATATAAATTCTTTGGAGTTGTGAATGATTGTAACCGGCTATAAACTTGACATGAACTTTTCCATGTAACCTAAAAGCAATGTAGACACATTTCTTTAGTGGGTTACTTTTAGTTTAATTTTGTATGATTAATAAGACTAGATTATTTATAATGATAACTTATTTTGACGTTTTAAATCTTATTTTCTTGAATTACTCACCTTTGAAATCGTAAATGTGCACAGCAATTAATTCTCACGGACTACCTTGGGTTTCTTATGTGACCCAGATATGGAACACCCTGTTGCATAGGTAGCCCTCAAGTAAACAAGGAAACAATTAAATCCTAGAAAAGGAGGTGGATATTTCTCGAAACTAAATTAGTGGCAGATACTAGGTTTGACACCAGAAATTATTGAGAAATCTTCAACATTTTCAGTTCTTTCAAAAAGTTATTTATAAGTATGTACCTATATTACATATTTTTTTCTTAAATTCGGCCATATTTGGTTTACACACCGTATTTCAAGGCTTCGTTGTGCTTTGGTTGGTGACTTGTTTGGAATGAAGCATTCTTGTGGATCGCCCTAGAATGGAGATGGTCTTATAGTTGTACTCTGGCGCTCGTTTACATGGGCATAACTGGCTTGGTTTGGCTTTCGCATAAGTTTCCGTTCCTTGAAAAATACGGAAACTGTCAGTTGTGACTCATTTAACTGGTATTGTTTTTAATAATACCGCTTTTTTAAGTACGTGTGCGTACGTGGTAGTTGTGAAGATAGCGAGGCAACGGAGGACTTTACTGAAGGAATCGGGGAAACAGATTGGTGTGGTGGCTAGAGTACTGGGTAACCATATGGGTGGCCAGGGTTCAAATCCCTGCAGAGGAAGATGTTTTTCAGAGGAAACCCGATCCCTACTTGAGTGTCTTCTGGAGGTCACTTCAAGTGGAGTACTCTGTCAGTCGGATGAGACGTTAAGCCGTGGCCCCTTGGCGCCTTTCGTTAAGAGCAGGTTAAGGCTGCACGCTAGCCTTAGGCTGCTTTAGATATTCAGAACTCGTTTGTTTCAGAGCGACACAGATAATATTATCATGTGACCTCACTACATTTCTAGGTCTGACAGATGCGATAAAAAAAGAGAAATACTCTGCTGAACAGATAGGTACAAAAACTCGTTCTTTCCGTGCACAATTAGCGACCACAATAAAAACTGATCTCCTCTAAATGCAATCCCATAGTTCATGTCACCGTTTCACGTACAAAATTTTACATCTTTACACGGCTAGTGACCTACCACCCCCTGCCACACACCCATGTGGCAGTTTGCGGGGTAGTATTTAGATGTAGATGTACTTACACCCTATGGCGCAAATGACCTTAGCTCCCCAATTATCCAATCCAACCCTGAAGACAATCTATCAAAGAGAGTAAAATTATTTTAAAACTTTATATGGATCCAACACCACGGAATAACTAATTGACGTATGGATGCCGCAAGATACTCCATCAACCTAATACCCTACCCTTCAAGAGGAAAATCAGAAAAATGTTTTTATTCTTTTTTCACTGGTAATATTAAAGTGGAACTCAAGCATTATTACATCACTTCCATTTTTTAATATACAAATAATATCAATCATCATATTGATGTTCTTTTAGGAATAAAAAGGATTCAACTTATCCAATTAAATTTAATGGGATATTCTAAGGCTATTTTCAGCCAATTTTTTCAGGAGTTTTTCATCACTTTTCTTCAGAAGACAACCTGGTCTCATATAATTTGGAAAACAATTTCTGGCGCTTAGGTCGAAGAAATTTACGTTTAGGAGAACTATGAATAGGGCGAGGGATCCGTTGGAAGGAAGAATAGAAGAGAATTTATTTCGAGAACCTATTCCTGCGGACTCTAGGTTCAGCAAAACAACATTTTTCAGAAATAAATACACCCTCCCAGTTATTTTTGCACAAATAACAGAAAAACAATTACAAAAATTTAAGAACCTTAATACTGTGGATAATATACCGAAAGAAAAAAACAACAGAATGGCAAAAAAGAAACAAAAAATAATAAAAATAATAGTTTCACTCTCTCGGGTGCTACATTACATTGAAACAAATAATGATAATAATGATAATAATGGGCAATATATATAACCAGTAGGCATGTATGCCGATACACTTTGCAACTCGCTTGAGGTGGTCGGTTGGCCGGGGGACCAAAAATGACAACCTTCGTCACCTACCTCCATCGCACCAACCTCCACCCCAGTAAGCATTACTTTACTGATAGATTATTTAATTATAATATTTTGTAGGTATTTTATTGTACAATTTATAATATTAATGTCAACAATTCAGGATTTGATATTTGGATAGGCGACGTAGGTAAGGGAGGAATGGTGGATAGGAACCCGGCGTCGGCATTAGCCTGCTCTTAACGATAGGCGCCGAGGAGACCACAGCTTAACGTCTCATCCGACTGACGGAGTACTCCACTTGAAGTGCCCTCCACAAGACACTCAAGTAGGGATCGGGTTTCCTCTGAAAAACATCTGCCACTGCAGGGATTAGAACCCTGGCCGCCCGTATGGTAGTCGAATACTCTAATTACCACACCAACCCGATCCCCCTTCAACAATTCTTATTACGTATAAGGTACAAGCACAATTTCTCTCTGAATCTGCCGTTAGGGGTGAGCCTAACTTCAAGAGGTATTGTGTTCCAAATATGGGTTTCTTGCACCAGAAGTGAGTAACGTAAAGACTTTGAAGGGGAGATGAGTTTACATAGTGGTGATAAAGGACCCAAATCAGTCTCCCGAGGGCGTCCAATGGCTTGCTTACTCTCGTCTCCTTCACAGAATCACCTCTCCTTCTCACCCCATCTCCTTCCTCCAATAGGAGAGGCTCATTCCCGTCGATCCATCGCTGCGCTTCAATGGCGTACTTGGAGCCTCCCTTGACGGTGCCCGCGAGCAAAAACGGGATATTGAACAAATGAGTGAACGAAAGCGTTGCAAAATAAAAATAAAAACTCTTTTTCCAGTCATTTCCCATTCCTATTGCGTGCTCGAGGCAACAGAAATCTCGGCTTTTCTATTCCACCGTCATCATAATCGGTCGTTTAACCCTCAGATTGGATGATTACCGCCTTCCATCCCTGCCAGACCTAATGTTATTTCCTTTACTTCATGGTACACGGTTCTTCATTGGTCTATTTAAAGTTGTCAAATTCACTTAATTTTTATTGCTGTATAGTTTTCCATTTAGTCGTTTACACTTCTACTGCTCCGAAAAACTTCTTCATTCCTTATTATATCCGTCCATTTGGTCTCCAGAATCCACCTCGAATACTAGGTTTCGTGTCTTTTATTTGCGGTCTGCTTTCCCAATGTTCCTTGCTTACGAACCATATAGCACTATGCTCCACACGAATGATTTCACTTACTGTTTTTTAATTTTTATTTATTTGTTCACTAAAGGAGTTTATCGTTCACGCAACATGAATAAAAGCATTAAAAATAAATATTAGCAGGGTAAACTATTACACAGTTCAAAACACAACACAATAACAACAGTCAAGGCTGGATGAATACTACAAAATTAAATCATGATAACATGAGTGATCGTTTTCCGTAGGACAGATTTTACACTTTTGATAACAATAACTGTGTATCCTATCTTAAAATTTACTTTTGACATGCTAGTATTCAGTTCTTTACAAAATGTATTGTAGGTAATGCATATTCTATTCCTTGGTACATTCTTACAATAATTTGTATTTACATCTCTTGCATAAAAAGTTCTTTTAAGTCTCCCTTTCTTTGCAGGGACTATAGAATTAATTTACCAACTAATTCCATGCAATGGCCTTTGTTAATAATATTATACAAAAATAGTAGGTCATTTATAATTCTTCTTTCACTAAGACTCTGAAATTTAAACTCTTGGAACATATCTTTGTAATGTACAAAATTTTCAATCATAGGATAAAGATTATGGCATACATAGCACAATTGCCCCAAAAAATCCTTTTTTGAACACTCATGATCATCACATCTGGTTTCTTTAAATGGGGGTTCCAAATAACAGAACAATATTCCAGTTTACTTCTCACGTATGAAAAATACAAAATTTCAAGCGCTTTTTCATCAGCAAAATATTTCGAAATGCGGTACAAAAATCCTAATAATTTATTAGACGCCTCTCTTCTCTCGTTTGTGGTCCCATTTTCTTTGAACACAACCGCAGTCTTTTCAATATAAACTCTTTCTTAGCTTGGGCTATTTCACATTTAATGCCCGATGTACTTCTTCCATCCCACATTCCGCCTCTGATTTGCATCCACTTTGGATCGCAGTTAATTATGAGTATTTGGTAGGACATTCAAAGTTTCCTTTTCAATGTAGATCTTCAACAACTTAAGAGGGCAATATTTATTGCATTTTTGTTACATTAGTTTGAAAATCCGTTCCATGCTTATTTGTTGAATAAGCTAATTAAAGTTAGTTATATAGTAGATTGAATTCAGCCAGCTGAAGCCAGTTGGAATAAGTAATTTAATTAATAAATTTAAGATTAGCTCCTCGAGCATCTCTTTATTTTCTCATACTATTAAGAGGAAGAACTATATTGGGGTTAGTGCTTGCAAAAATAATTCAATAAATATGAGAATGCACATTTCAGAGGCATTAGTTGAATGATGTTTTTACAAAACATTTTCCCCTATTATTTATACAAGTCAACAAAAAGCTATCAGTGTATCCTGGTGGCTTGTATTGTCAGTTTAGTCACAGTGAGTATTTATCTTAAACTTTTGATTTCAAATTAAATGTTTCCCATAACTGCAAATTCCGGCTCAGATGCTGAAAAAAGTCAGGGATCGTTCAGTTTGTCCCTCTTTAATCAAATACCATTTCCGTTTGCGTCTTCATCATTCGGGAATAAATAGCGCAGTATCACCGCCCTAAATTATTCCATTCGGGTGCATTTCCCGACCCTCAACCCTCTCTCATCCACCTCACCCACTCCCGTCTCACTCCCCCTCACCCCCTGTGCCTTTTTCACTGTCCGAAATCCCAATGCCATTCTGTAATCCTGCGCTGAAAGTTTTACGCTTCCTTCCTTCCCCTTTTTTATAACTATATTTGAAGTTAATCGTCAATCTCTTTCCTCCCGCCTTGTGTAATTTCCTTTTCCTCAGACGGAACACTCATCGTTTTACTTTTAATTAATATAACTATGTTTAATTCAACGTGGAAAACATTTCCCTTGTCGTCTTCCGTCTGTTTGATTTGTTTTTCTGTATTTGATTTTCATTGGAAATGCGATTGTGTGCATTTTTTATGACTACAATTTAAATGGCAGAGGTTTTTTGAAAGTTTTTGAACAATAAATAGATAATAGAAAGAGCTGGACACATATAGTATTTCAATAGCTATTTTACCCACATTTTTGCTTCCTCCTCAGTTGTCATTATCATCATTTGTCATCTTCTTGTGAATATCCTTGGCGTCACCTCTCCCTATCTTCTATTTCTGTCTCTATCCTTTCGTAGCCTGCTCTTCCCTGTATGTAACTCAACATCTCACTTTCCTTTCTTGAACACTTGATATAAAATACTGTCTTCCATATCCCCATTTCCCTCTCTACAGTCCATTTCCTTTCCCTCAATCGTAATACCCGCACCGTGCAGCCATTCAGAAATAAACTAAACACAAAATATCTCACCTGTCTTTCTTCCTTCAACAGTAAGTGTAAATTAACTTCTTAGGAAATAGCAATCTTTTCTTCCTGCATGTCTCCTTCGCCAATCCAATCCTTGCTTTTGTTTCCATAACATATTTAAAGTTCTCCGTCACATCCGATAATGCCTTTGGCTTACCTCCACAGTTGTATCCAAAATAAATGTGTTCGTTTAAAAAAAATATTGAATAAACATGGTGTCATTAGAATTTTTTATCTGATACTAATTCCTTTTCCATAAAAGCGTTTCCCAGAGAATAAAATGTTAATGCAATATAGGCATCAGCCCATCATTAGTGTCGTGTTATCAAAACTATCGTCATAAATTGAGTCAATAATAATGCGTCAATGAAAATGAAGCTGCAGCTAGATTTTTGGCTCGTAAAAGTGCTCATTATAAATAAACTCTTTGACTAATCTGCTTGTACTTCATGGCTTTATTTTTAAATCCTCGTAATAATTGAAATCAGTATTTTATTTAATTCGTCATTTGTTTCCATTCACCCGATAACTGAGGAATCTCTTCGGGAGTAAATCCCGTACCACAGGTGCACTCCTTGCTCAAGTTTATCTCTCCTGCGAGGAAAAAGTACGCTACTTGACAACAGGGCATGATTATCCCAGGGCCGTGTTTGAAACCGCGACCATTGAGTGAGCCTCGGAAACAAATCACCTCGAGCACATACTACTGAAATGGTCGCCAATTTTACTGAATTACTTCGCCCGGATTTCGCGCAACCGAATCCGAACGAAACACGCGGTGTCCCGTTAACAAGGGCGCCGGTCCCGAGGCCAATTTAACGATTCTAGTCCGCAGCGAGAGGGGATCGCTGCCTGGTTCCCTTTTTTGTTCGTGGTGATGTTACCCCTCACTCCGAGGCGATTAGGGAGGGAAGGGTTGGGGAGGGTTGGGTAGGAGAACGGAAGGGAGGCAGGGGAGGAGGGTTGTGAAAGGGGATGGGGACGGAATAAGTGAAATAGCGCCTCCTATCGATGGCGCGTTTCATTCGCTTTTCGAGGTCTTCGGATATTTTCCTCGCCCTGGATTCCTCCCTTCTAAGCTTCCACGCGTAGTTCGTCTGGACTGGGGCGTAAGTTTATGAGTAAGAGCGCATTCACCGATGGTATAAGTAAGGGATAAGTACGAAGTCCATTTCCTCCAGAAAGACATCCAAATCTACATCTACGAAGTACCATGCAAAGGGTGTACAGCACGAGGTAATTTTACGTCCGGTATACAGCACACTTCCCAGTTCAAATGAAAACTTAGCGTGTTCGGCCGCTTGGCGGCTATCCTAAAAGTAGTCAGGTAAAAATGCTCGGTTAAACCAGAAAGTATAAGGACTACGTAGATGAGCATGCTAACATACAGTACATTCATTAAGACACAACAATAGGGGTTAGTATTATGAATTCGGTTGATAGATATAAATACTGCGGGTCTCTAAATCATACAGAGATCAGAAGCATAATTGTGCTGGACATTTTAAGCGAGGCGAGCGATTTTAGATTTGTCAAGTAGAAGTTCTTGAAACAAGTGCTAAGAGTGCTCTGCTAATAAAATGTGTCAGATTTCCGATCATTGCGTTTAAAAAATGATGTGGTACAAAGTAACTCGCACAGGTGCATAAACACCAGGATGGAAATTCGCCATGAAAACATCATTTGACTTGACCGGGATTCGAACTCGGAACTCCCAATTGCCGGTCCGTTGTGTTAGCCAGCTACACGACCAAGCCATCTTCCTTCAAGGCGAATTTCGAGGGGGCTTTATGCGAACTAGATGTTCAGGCCTCAAGTCTACATTGTAACACATGAGACATCTAGTTTGCATAAACCCCCCTCGAAATTCGCCTTGAAGGAAGATGGCTTGGTCGTATAGCTGGCTAACACAACTGACCGGCAATTGGGAGATCCGGGTTCGATTCCCAGTTAAGTGAAATGATTTATTCATGGCAAATTTCAACGCTAGTGTAAATTTGTCAGTATTATAGAATTGATCCACCGAATAAATATAGCCCCTTATTGTACAAGAGAAATTAGCAATTGAAATCTACCGTTTATTTGGCCTT
This sequence comes from Ceriagrion tenellum, assembly GCA_963169105.1. NCBI lineage: Eukaryota > Metazoa > Arthropoda > Insecta > Odonata > Coenagrionidae > Ceriagrion > Ceriagrion tenellum. The sequence continues at coordinate 185,235,506 of OY720632.1, read as the reverse complement.
TTTCCTTTATTTTATGCCTACTATTGTTTCTACTGTAGTAGGTGAGCCTTGGAAAAATGTGTTCAATGTCCTGCAAAATATCGTTTGCTTCGAACTTGCGCAGATGAATTTACCCAATTATTTCCCTTTTATCAAATAAGATCAACCGAGCTAATTACTTTAACAATTCCGTTGCCGGATTAATCGTAAGAACTTTTCACACATCTTGCTGCTCTCAGTTACATTAGATCTTTTTCCGGAACAAGTTAGTTGGATTCAGCTCAAAGTTGAATGAAGTCTCATGTAATGCCCCGTTTATATTACTGGCTTTTACCCAGGTTAACTCTTAACCATAGTAAAAGTTCGCCGTGTGTACGCAGGTTGGCGCTGATCCTAGTCAAATTTTTAACCGCGCTGGAGTTACTAGGGTTGGCGCTGGTTACCATTATTTTTAGCTCGTGTAAACGCAGGTTAGTTAGAATTGGAGTTAAGTGATCCAGTCCGCTTGCAGCTTTTACTTGAGGCATACAATGCATTAAGAGAGTTTCTATTGTCATATTCCGTATCCATGCATCCGTGCCACGTTTCTTGATGTATTTTAATGCACTAGTGAATGATGAACCGTATATTAAGTTCAAAATTGACCTTAAAAGCGCAATCGAGGTCGGGTAATGGGCAGAAATTGTCAGAAAAAGTCGTTAGTTACGCATTACTTGGAATGTAAATTCTCTAATGCTTATTTTTTAATTTTGTATTATTGCCTATCTATTCTAATTCTGGATGGCTGTTTAATAGAGAGGATGATGCAATCCACAACATCTCAACGAATATTAAGATGATTCCAATATTTCGCGAGAGATCACTTTCGCGTTTTCTTATAGCAACTGATGGTGAAATCGGAACTGGTGCTATGAAATGGAAATTACCGCTCTAGACAAGCCATACCGCTATTTAAAACCATCTATTTGCATTTCTTCCTATGTATTTGTAACCATCTATCTGCACTTTCTCAATATGAAAATTAAGCGAAAACTTGTCTGTTAATTATATCCTTAGCACTCCACTAGCATCTAAAAGTTTGGTCAGCCATCCATATTTTCTGCAGTGTAAACCATTAAGGCGGATAGCGAGAGAATATTTCTAATTCATTAATGAATGATTCAAATTCGTCAAAAATATTTCCAATACGGAACAAGGCGCACATAATTGTAGCATACTGCCGCGAAATCACACCGGGTGGAAAGAAGAAGGACAATGAAACGGCAGATAAAAAATGTTCAACGATATTGTTAGCATTTCCTCACTCACCAAACCGTGAAGAATTACCAACAGTAGCTCGTTGGCGAATAAATGTGATGCGATGCTGTTTCTCTAAAACGGCATCCAATCCCGTAGAGAGCCATATTAAGGTTTCCCTGAAAAACGGTGCGTAACTTGATCCGATATTGTGTTCCTCTCGCGGAATAAAATCCGCGTTCGAAATGATTTTGAGCTCTGAAATGCCACAGTGGCTCTCGCGTCGTTAGTCACTCTCTCTCTCACTCATGGCTCGCTGTCACCCCACTCACTAACGACCCCTTTGGGGGTTGAAAGAGCGTCCGATGGGGGCCGAGAATCGCGGGAGCGTGAAATTACGTCGCTGCCTCGCTGATCGGCGACCTAGGCTCGCAGTTGACTTGAGATGAGAGGCCGAGAGACTAGGAGGACACTCGGTGAGTTATTTGTCGACGCAAAGGGAAGGGAGGGGGTGAATATGGGGTGGGAAGCGGTGGGAAAAAGGGTGGAGGTTTGAAGGAGCATTGTTGAGGGACAGTACAGTCATATTAGGTCAAAAAACCCCTCTATTTAAAAACATTTCTCCGATAGGAGATGCTTTGCGTATGTGCCAAACTTGTTCCCAGTGACAATATATCAAACATCTAAACTTGTGCTTGAGCAAACATCAACACTTACGCATTGTTGAGGGACATTACAGTCATATTAGATCAAAAAACCCCTCTATTTAAAAACATTTCTCCGATAGGAAATGCTTTGCGTATTTGCATAACTTATCCCCAGTGACAATATATCAAACATCAGCACTTATGCATTGTTGAGGAACAGTACAGTCATATTAGGTCAAAAAACCCCTCTTTTTTAAAACATTTCTCCGATAGGAGATGCTTTGAGTATGTGCATAACTTATCCCCAGTGACAATATATCAAACATCTAAACTTATGCTTGAGCAAACATCAACACTTACGCATTGTTGTGGAACAGTACAGTCATATTAGGTCAAAAAACCCCTCTTTTTTAAAACATTTCTCCGATAGGAGATGCTTTGCGTATGTGCCAAGTTTGTTCCCAGAGACAACATATCGGCCTGCATCAATATTTATGCTCTCTGTTCTACGGCATAAGTAACTTTTGAGCAAAACTTTTTTAAATTTTCATGATTAGTGAAATATCTACATTTACATACCACCCCGCGAGCCGCCCCATGGACGTGTGGCAGGGGGTGGTAGGTCACCAGCCGCGTAAATATGTAAAATTTTTGGACGTGAAATTGTGACATGTGCTACGGGAGTGTATTCAGTGGAGCTATGTTTATATTGTGGTCGCTTAATGTGCGCGGAAAGAACGAGTTCTTGTACCTATCTGTTCGGCAGAGTATGTCTCTTATTTTATCGCATCTGTCAGACCTATAAATGTAGTGAGGCGTCATGATAAAATCCTCTGTGTCGCTCTGAAACAAACCAGTCCTGAATATCTCAGGCAACCTAAGCCTAGAGTGCAGCCCCCGAGTTTCTGATTTCAAATATGGTCAAAAGAGTTAAATTTGGCAGCCATTTTTGAAGATGGCTGCCGTAGTACAGCATGCACCATTGTCGATTTTTGAAAAATCGTTACTAGTACTACACATATGCGAAGTATTTCTTTTTAGAGTATTTTTTCCTCGGTGCAACTCTAAAATGAGTGGACTTGGACGGGGAGATTCTGGATATATACATTGTAAAATATGGCCACCAATTCACTTCTCATGCTGAAAAATGTCATTTTTTCCACGTGCGATAAGTGATCATATTAGATCAGCTCTGTGCAACTCTGGCTCTTACCAGTTAGACATTGTGTCTGTGCCTAAAAATTCATCAATATTATTTACAAGTCTCCCCGCATAAAATTTCCGGCATGATTAAGCTTTCTGCATGATTTTATACTTTGCAGTGCTATTTATTTATTAAACAAATTCATGCTACTTGCCAGTACTTCTATATTGACTGGTGTACTGCATGTTAACATGATCATCTACTTAGAACTCTCCTTGTTTCTGGTTTTGCGCCGCATTTTTCTCCTTTCTGCTTTTTGGTCTGCACCTAGCTGCCAGAGGAACGTGCGAGGTTTTGTTTTTGGCTGGGACAAGTGCTACTCACCTAGCGATTAGTCACAACATACCTTAGTGATGGCTCGCACAGTACTTTGTACATATAGATTCATCGGTTGCCTCGGACCTCTACATCACTGTACCCTTCAACAATGCGGACCTGTTTCCACCTTTGAATGACTCCCATTTGATTACATTCATATTCATGTTACCTGCAGAAAAACATTTTTTGGTTGATGATAGCGACAAAATAATGCAAATCCGTGCTCTATTTCTGCATAACAAACTTAAAATTGCTTGGTGATAAACACAGTGAGTGAAACATAGAGAAATTCAAAGTATTTTGATGAAATATCTTTCCGCGAAAAATGCTATGCCTTTTTTACGAAATTCTTCATTTTAAATGGCGCTGCAGTCGGCTCTCGTTCTCATGATCAGTATTTATTGATTATTATTATGATCAGTGTCTGACATAGCTATATTAGCGTTGAATCATCCCCACATATGTGTTTTAAATTTACCAATGTACGCAGTGTTGGTGTCGGAGAGCACAATTCCAGGGGCTGTTTTTGATATTTAATTAGGTAAAAATGGTTATATGAAGAGTTTGTACGATGGAGTAATTGAAAGATATATTATGCTCTATAACTTAGCCGAATGTTCAGTGTTGCTGAATGACCACTCGGCAACGGAGGTATTCGACTTTGGCATCCCTGGCTGTCAAACACGGAAACTGCCTTACTCCTCGTGAGGCTTAATCAGTCGGAAATAGACATGTGCGCTGAAGAGAGACTAATACGTAGGTAACTGCCACCATGTTCCTTGAGCAATGGAATTGAATAACGAAAGAGATGAAACAGAGTCATCTTCTGTGCCATTTTCTAAAGGTGGGTTGTGAATTCACTCTTTATGGAGCTCAGATGCTAATATTCACCCGCCTTCAGCTATGGGCTGTGCCAACAGTTTCTGGGACTAAACTTTGGACGATTTTTGGACATTGGCTCCGAAAAAATCAAAATCCTGCTTAGCGGGGGAGTAAGGTTGCATAGAATGGAGGTTGAAATAACCTATCTAATTGCTGCTGACACGAGCGCTTCGAGTTATGGGATGACTCATACCTACTTGCCTTCCCGTTTCGAAATGTCTCACGTAAATTCATAGCGACGGGTGGTTATGACCTCTTGCCAAGCGAATGAGTGTACGTCGTGTCATTTCCGCTAGTAGTCTGGATCTCCTGAGTATCTCTCATACTAACCCGAGGGTCGCGGGTTCGAGTCCTGCCTGGGTAAAATATTATCTGCCCAGGTCATGGGTGTTTGTGTATGTACTGGGTTGGGGGAAGAGGGGCGGTTCCGTCTCATCCAACCCAGGATAAATTAACAAATATAATATAATACTGTCTCTCTCTCTCTCTCTTGTTACCTCCTTCTCTTCCCCTCCGTCATTTCTCTTCAACCCCTCCACTTCTTCCTTCCCTCCTTACTCTATGAGGAAAGGAATTCCGATTGAAATTAGGGGAGGGAGATGGTATCTTATATTTTTAAACGAGCAACATTTGCTTAGATTTAGGTATGAAAATACTTTCTCGAAGACCACCAAACCGATTTTCCTGAGAGTCAGCATAAAAGGGTTTGCGGTACGAGGAATCCATTGGACCAAAGATCTCACGGCACCAAGGGTCTCAGGGCCCCTATTTTACTCCCATAGTAAAGGAAATGTAATCAGTTCAAAGGTTTCATTTTCTGTTTTTTTTTAAATTACTACTTGCAATCAAGATGCGGGGTTCAATTTTCCACCATCAGATGGCAGAAATATGAAGTGTTTACAACTTGCAATCGATTGTGTAATTCACTTACTTTTCGTTTAAAATTACGCTTGCATATATTTGGCTCCGCAGCAAATACTTTTTTATTTGTTTATTTAATGCCTTCCAATGCTCTGTGGAAGACCTCCAAAATGACGCGACTACTGTTTCAGTAGATGATCACAGTGTAAAAATCATTCTATTTCTTTTTTATTTTCGAGTAAACCTATTTCAGACATTGTTAATAAGATTTTGTATGTTTATGATAAAATACATTGAAAATTGTATTAAACATACAAATGCCCATTTTATTCATATAATATATATATATATATATATATATATATATATATATATATATATATATATATATATATATATATATATATATATATATATATATATAATACATATGATCTATCTAGCAAAGCTCGGTCCTCCGGCACTGAAGAATTTAAACTTAACGTTTACGTCACATGAATACTAATATAATTAGCTTCACTGTTTTAAAACTTCCTTTGATATATTTTGTGATGGTTTAAGTCAAGTACTTAAAATAAATATTTACTATTAAATTTTATTAATTACAGAGTTTTTATGTCATTTTATTCACTGCATTAAGCAGACGGAGCAGTGGAATACCTCTTAGGCTACGTTATTTCGTTCAAAGTTCATCGAGCTTGAACTCCCTTCCACCATAACCAAACCATTACATATCATTTGTGCTTCCTGGTCCCGTCCGCTCGTCTTGTGATGTATGACTACGTTTTCCGCGTTGATAAGAGGACTAGCTGAGGACTAGCTAGGTGCGGGAGCATTTGCTGACTTTTTCTCTGGAAAATCGCATAATAATGCAGACGCCAATGGTGGCCAAGGCAGTGAGTGATAAGATCGACCTTCTTTACCCGCCGTTATAAAAGAAATGCCGAGAAAAAATATGAAAAATTAAAATCCAAATTCGGTCAGAACGGAGGGTGTTCGCGTGAATGACCATCCCTGAGGTCAAAAATTGCAACTCGTGAAAAGGATAATATATCGGGGGATAGGAACTCCCCATTATTTTTTTTGCCTTCAATCACTTGAGTGGTGGGTGTGGGGGACCAATTTACTCCAGCGGGGTTCAGGCAGGGTCTAGATAGGTACTCGAACCTCTCATGTGGGAGAAAAAGAGTTCAAAGAAAAAATCAGATATGAGTAATTTAAACGTTGAATTGGTTGATGAAAAACGTGAGATAGAGAGTACTCTTTCGTGGAACCAGGGGAAATGCAACACATTAGAAATGAGGTCTTCAACTTGTGTGACAGTAAGGCTTTCATTGAAGTTTTTTTATCGTCCCCATGTTTTACGCTAAACTCACGTTTTGAAGAATGATTGGCGGGAGTAAATACGCGTCTCCTGCGTCTGTTGAGCGGAAAAGTCGTTAAAAAGATAGGTCATGAGACCGCCACGAGGAAATAATTGGTGGTTACGAACTCGTGGGGAATCATTTCTCTTGAATCAAGTAAAGGCCGCGGAGTATCTGGTCGTAATCATTACTGACCTTTAAGCGAAGGCCATTTTCTATTAGTTTCTGTGCAGTTTAGAACGTATTATTGCATTCAAGATGTCATCTGCACCTCTTAATTAGCTCACTTAAAGTACTTGTTGCGTGAAGAAAAATGCCATTTCAGTTTCTGCTGAAAGCAACACATTAAACTTCGCGTTGCCAATTTTCGTAGGAACATATTATTTTACGCAAATGATTGACGTTCGTCCACCGCTTGAAACTGCATCTATTCAGCAAGAAAGAGCTCTTCCGGAACTATGACAATGACCATTTTTACTGCGAAAATTTTTGCGTTTTAACTATTTTGAATATTATTTCCACATTATGAAACATTTGAAGTGGCAATTAGTCATTATTTGTCGGGTTATTTTCCATTATATAAATATACTGTCCGTAAGCAAAATATATGCTGAATCTTTTCATTTCATGTTTAATAGATTTCATTGAGAGACCTTTTCACTCAGTAAGTATTAATTCTGAGCTGAGCAAGGCGTTAGCAATTCAGATTATGGTTGTTATGTGTATACCCGCTGCGCTATATATAGCTGCAAACTGATTCACTGACTGACACATTGATACAAATTAGTAGCCCAAACTACTGGGAGCACGAGTTTGAGATTTGGACATGTTAAATTTAAAAAAAAAAATCATCGGGAGGAAAAATCTTAAATCTTCGAAAAGGTCGATAACTTTCGAGATATATCGATCTACTTTAACATGGGCTCTTATGGGGAAAACGATTATTATCTGTTTTGAGTGACTTCTTAACAAAGCAGGACGTTGACGATCAGATGCAAGTACTCGGATTTTTTTGTCGAATTTTTTGGAATAGGAAAGATATTTGAAAATCGAAAAGATTTCGAGTAATCGTTGATTTTCGATTTAACATGTATCCTTATGGGGTTTCGATTTCGGTTTTGAGGATTTGGATTTAGATTTTCGGATTCAGGTTGAAAAAATTTTGTTGGCACATGTGTGCCCACAAGGTCTGCCAATCGAATTCAACATTCGTGTTGGTTCTTTAATAAAATTGATTTCAAAATTATTCAGCAAAAAAACTACGGCCGTCGCCATTTTTCAGTCAATCAGGTGCATTGCTATATCTCCGTTAATATTTGGCATTGATGAGTGACGTTTTTAGGAAACATACATAGTATGATACGCCATCTTGCGCAATGTTGAACAGTACTGATAGTCGGGTTGTGTTTGAGATATATCGATTCTGTATTTTTCGGAAAAGTAATAGTCGTTAATAAATCACCGGTTATCAATGATCTGATAATGAAATTCATACTGAAAAATAACATGGTCATGTCAATATGGAAAAATGTGGATGTGGTCGCATCCATTACTTCGTTTTCGAGGTATGATCGATTCTTTTTTCGACAAGTAGCCATTCGATACTATTGATTTTCTACGTTACTATTATAAATATGGATTTAAAATTTGCAGAAACTATTTTAAGTCAGAAGAAGCATTGAACTTAATTAGAAAATCGGATGTATATTGATTACTTTTTGAGGTATCTCGAATCACTTATATTTCGACAGTCAACAATATCAACTTCAGTTTCCACCCAAACTGTATGAAAGTGTCAGGTTATATCCTTAGTTATAAGGTATTTTAGAGGAATATTAAAGTAATGGGCGAAATTGTTTCATTTTCGAGATATATCGATATCCATGTCCAATGCAATATAATAGGAAATATCTCAATCGGTGTGTTATCCGTAACTATTTGGAATAGATGAACAAAACTATCAGGGAATATACTTAGTATGATACTCCATTTTTGCCAATGCTGATAATCTCGCATGGTCGAGTGATGTTCGAGGATTATCGATTCGGTGTTGTTTGGAAAAGAAATGATATCCAATAACATAATGACATTTTAAGATATTAGAATGAAACTAATAGAGCAAAATAATATGGCCAAGGTTATTCTGTCAAATGTTGGAGTTCACGAATCGATAAAACCTTTTTCGAGTTATGACCGATTTATCGAATTTCTCTTCTTCATAAAAGTAATAGCTGTTCATATCTCATTAAATATTTAATGTATGACATTGAAATTCACATAGGGGTCTGATATGGTAATGCTAATAATTCCAAATTGTTTAGTTGACGGATAAATTGAAATGATTTTGAGTTACGATTGATTCAATTTTAGACATCATGCCTTTCGATATTTTCATTTTTCCACGTGACTATTTAATCTATGTACGCTTAATTTATGTATACTCTTAGCAGTCGTAAGTAGCGTATAACTCCATTGTAAAGTATAGGCTACATTGATTAGGATTCGAGATGTTTCGATTCTAATTCATTTCGATATACTTCAATTCTAACAATTCTTTTGATCATAAGGGTACGAAATTTTCAGAATGTATTTCTGGTTGTCATGCGATTACGAGCAGTGTGGAATATATGAAGGACATCGTTAATTTTCCGAGATATATCGATTGAGATTTTAAATGCAAAATAATAGTAAATATCTCGACCTATGTTGTCTCCATAACCATTGGGCCTAAAAAAATGAGGTTCTCGGGAAACAACATATGTGTGTCCGCGAAGATGGAAATTGTGGAACGATCCCAATTGCCATGTGATATTCATGTTATGTCGACAGTGTTTTAAAATGCTATCGAAATGTCACTTTAATTTTTCCGTTATTCGAGAACAGTCAGCCCGCGTCGCACCGGCCGATTTTTCACGTGTCGGAAACACGTGTGTTTTCTTAAGTCTTGATGGTACGAAGTTATCAGTGTGTTAAGCTGCACAAAGATGTCTCCTACTCTCTTGGTTTTGTAAATAAAGTTTAGTTTAAAATTAAATGCGAATGCAGCGAAATATGTAAAGGGTAGTTGTCACGTGCATTAACATAGCTTTTTTATCCTTAAAAATTTCGGTCGGAGGTCACGCAAAGAGAAAATATCTTCACTACAGCTATATTTTCAATTAGTGATTCCTCGCGGTTTGCTAATTTTGAATTTTTTATGCCAATCATATAACATGTTAAGGATTAGACGAGTGCGCGTAGAATTTTTTACCACGTTACGCTGGATATTTGTAACTAAAAGTTTTTGGGTTTTACGTTTCGTTCTGATTCATTTTAAAGCTGTTGTGCTGTTTAAATATTATTTTTTTATTAGATATATAAAACATTGCGGTTGTTGGTTTATGATTTTGAACGTTTAATTGGTATTATTCGACACGTTGTGCACATCGGTGACATCCCTAGCCATACAATGGAGAACGGTTTATTCATTTCGAAAAGTGTGAATTCTGTTGGCTGTAGACACTTCTTGGAGTTGTGAATTCGATGTTTAGAATTTCCTTTTCTTACTTTCATTTTGTTAAAGGGGTTAGACCGTTCCAAACACTGGAGTCTACTATAGATCCCACCTCAGACAACACCTCATCAGACAAGGCAGGACCAAGTACCTGTGTACTTCCAAAGAAACGCGGAAGGCTATGCAAAGGCAACCGCGAACTCCCGAAAACCTCCTCGCTCAGTCGAGCCAAACAGCGTAATATTGCCTCGAAGAAATACGCCTCCACAAATCCCGAGCTTAATCGCAAGGCTTAGAAGCGATACGCGAAGGCTCACCCTGAAGTTCAAAGGGAGCATTTGCAGCAATATCAGGAGGCCTGAAATCCTGAAACTCATCGGGAGGCTGTTAACCGCTATGCCAAGGCGCATCCAGAGGTTAACAGGGAAGCGGTAGAGCGCTATGTTGAGGCTCATCCAGAGGTACACCGGGAAGCAGTCGCCCGTTTCGACGGGGGCATAAATATCTGCGTCAGAAAATTCATTCAAGGATATGCCGGCCCACCTCTCACTCGCCCGCTTTGCTTGGGAAATTTTCCCGGGGACGCTTTAGAACACATTCCTCCTCTTCGATTACAGGTAGCCTCCTTGAAGTCGGAAGGAATATTCCGATGCCCGTTCTGCGTGGCTCCTCTTTTCGAGGAGGAGAAGAGTAGAAAGAAGTGATACTGCGGTGGGGGTGATTATGTGGTAATTGCAATACCGCAACTAAATGCCCGGAAGTAGGTCGCAAGGTAGTCAGATGGGATGCGGAAGACGCTGACAGGACAGCCGAGTAGCGTCCTAAGCTCACAGAGTAACAATCGAGCGTAACTGATGCGATCATCAACGCTGTCCACTTAGAAGAAAAGACAAATAACATTTTCTTCACCGACGGGCCCAGCGGTACAGGAAAGACTGTGGTATACATAACTTCAAAGTTACGTTCAGAGGGCGCAGTTGTACTGTGTACAGTGTCCACAGGAATAGCCGCGTTGAACCCACGAGTTATTGCAATCGATAGCTTTACATGGGATTAAATGGGAAAAATGAAAAATTTTAGTGTAGACCTTTCTTCTTTCGTTCGTTAAAATATGAAAAAATTGAGCTACAAGATTGATTTTTTCACACATTTGCGGCTGAATGTTTGAAAAATTTTATTTTTACAAGCGATTTTTCCCTTCCCACCGTTATACTGAAATTTTTATACTTTAATCGGTGGTTTTAGAAATTTCTTCAGTTTCGTTGCTATGGATATACTTTTCCATTGTCGCCAGGCCGAGTGTCGATGTGAGATTTGGAAATCGGTGACACGGGCCAGTTTCAGGGGAGGGTTAGATTTATGTGCCGAGTTGGAGTACATTCGGAAAAATTAAAGGTCGATTAGGCTTAGAGTTACTGCAATCGATAGCTTTACTGAAACTATTTTCTTAAACCGTTCATTAACGTGCTGGGGAAATGATAGTTGTATATAGGCATCTTTAAATGGTCAGGTTCTTTAATGCATCGCTGCTAAGTACTGGGCATAATTTCTTCTACTTCTACCTGGCCTCTACCGTAGCTTTGATGACCAATTTCAACCAACCAATCTTCATGACACTGTAGTTTTCATTCAAAAACATATGCAATCCATGTAGAAGATTGGAATAGAGAAATTTAATATGAAAATAAGTATATTAAAAATGTCGATTCGGATCGAATTTCTATAGTAAAATCCTACATGTTAGCCCTTATAAGGTATGATGTACTGAAATGGAAAATCTAAGACAGAAGGGCATCTGATATGCCATCAAATAATGTTATGATGAACTTGCAGCAGTTCCATGTTCGTTTTAGTATACTGATAATAGTATTTTGAGAAGTCGTAAATAACTGGATGAGATACAATATAATTTGTACTAGAACTGTGTGGCATCCATGCCTCATGGACCGTGTAATTCATTTTGAGAATTCCATAATATTTTTCTTTGCTTGCATGCAGCACGTAGACTTGAGAGCTTTCATTGGTTTTGTAAGGATGATGCATTCATTTTTCCTTATTTTAAGAGTATTATTATAAACAAACTCCCCACTTGCTTGCAAATTGCGAGCACCCATTTACTCATTTATAATATTTTCATCAATTTCCCGCATTCACACTGAGTGTTTTTCGCGACTTTCCGAAGAGAACACCAAATGTTGGCTCCTCCTACTAATGTGCTACACACTCTACACTACTACAGTATTATTGGTGGTTATAAGGTTGTGTTTTTCTTCTTAACTCCAAATTAAACTTTTGAGGAGTGCCTGCTAAATGAATACGATACCTAGTTGGATTTTCATTTTAACTGAATGAATAATTTCTACAGCCACCCGTACTTAAAATATGATTGTTTTACAATGGGCTCTTTTTGATTGCTGTTTTGCTGTAGAGTGCGAGATATAAATTGCTTTGGTGACAAAGCACTTATCAAATAATTACCAGTGCTTTACCAAGAAGCATCCCTCTGTGAACTGCTATTGACAGATTTAAACGGTATAGAAGTACTTCCTCATATGGATATGTATTTCGATCGTATCTTAAAAAGGAAAAGCAAAATTCTCCACATTAGAATAGTTGAGAATTTTTAATGCCTAAAATAAGGATTAATGTCACTGTCTAATTTGCGTCCTTATAAGTTAGACACTAGCACGTGTGTCAGAGGTAAAATTCAAACCAGCCTATGCGTTGAAAATATCGCTGAGTTTTCAAACTTCTCCCGCTGCCAGTGTTTCCATGAGAGAGAGTGTTGATTTTATCGCGAATGAAGTTTTTGCTTAAGGTAGTTTGGGCAAAATATCATTTTACCTATAAATCAATAAATTTGGTCGCGTTTTACAGAAAAATATCTCACCCTTCTAATGACACCAAAAGTTTAACCCTTTACCTCATTACTTTCGGAGGTATTTGACAAATAATACCATCCCTTTTACATGGGAAATGGTACGTGCATGCACTCCAGAGAGGCATAATTTACAAAATGAGGAATTCCTAACACTTAGATATCGTACAAGAACTAGCAGCGTGTAGTTTTTATGTTTTCCCAGCTATTTTTGAAAATGAATCATATTGTCACCGCAAAAGGTTCTTGGGTGTCACAATAAACCTTCCGTTTTGAAGGAGTTTCAAACGCACCGCGCAAAAAAAATGAGTCAAGTCAAAGACTTATTTAGATATTTTCATTTAATTACGTACCATTTATGTCATATAAAACTATATTATTGCACCATTAATTATGCAATATTTAATTCATGTGTCTTACAGCTGATGAAATTAAAACGTGTAATTCGAATATGGTCTCTGTTATGACTAGGGAACTAATTATCTGGGACTACCCTAAATTCTTAGCACTGCGCAATGAACAATGTGGGACATCGGCGATGAAACCTTCAGAATCCTGCGTACCGGGGAGGAATACTGTTTATCCTGTCTAGTTCGAGATTTGGGAGGACTCACAACTACCTGCCGTCCCATTTTGACTCATGTTACTCCGAGACTTCAAGGTAAGATCCCTAGTAAAGTTACGGCAATGTGGGAGTTGAATCACTTGCCTTATACGCTTGCGTTCTTGCTCATTTTGTGAAGAATTTTGGAACCCCTGCCTCATTCTCTCCCTCTTTGTGCCTGCCTCTCTTCCCCTCCGACTTTTCCGTTCAGCCCTGTAGAGGCTTCTGATTCCCCTTCTTACCGTCTTGGCCTGTGCCAAAAACTTGTGCGGCGGATCTATGAACACAAATGCCGGAAGTCATTGCCGTCGTACTGCACCAATTACGTTTACCTTCCTCCGAGTTTTTAGTTTGCTTCGATTGACGCCTTAAGTCACTGCAACCATTCCCTGTTCTCCAGTGCAGTAGTTCCCCTTCATCATTGGTCGTTCAATCCTAAGATTGGTTTACTGCAGCCCTCCATCCTATCCTATCTCATATTAGTTCCCATACTTTCTAGTAGCTCTTCCTATGTACTTTCTTCTTTAATTAATCTACAAAGTTATTCCTGGGTCTTCCTCTGGGGAATTTTCCCTCTATTTTACCGTCAATCATGTTCTTCACAAACTCAATGTGTCTCAGGGAGTGTCCAATCCATCTTGTTCTTCTTTTCTGCATGGTGTCCCATATGTTCCTTTACTCTTCTACTCTTCTCTACACTTCACCATTTCTTATTTTGCGGAATTCCACAGAGAAAAAAATCATCCGCCTTGACAGGGATACGAACCCGGATCCCTCAAATTCCGGCCGAGTGCTTCAGCCAGTTAAGCTACCGAGGCCCTCTCTTCCCCTGTGGATTTTGAGTGACCTTTAAGGGACCAGATGATCTTGATCCCGGTCAAGGCGGATGATTTTTTTCTCGGTGAAATTTTGCACAATTGTACATCGCGGGTGACTCCGTAAAAGTGGATCTCCGTGGTTAGTCACTGGATTGTTTAAAATCTGTCATTTCTTATTTTGTCCGTCCATTTTATCTTCAGCATCCTCCTCCAGAATCAGGTTTTGAAGGCTACCAGTCTTTTAGGGTCAGAATTCACAATGGTCCATACTTCCGATCCATGGAGTCCCACGCTTCACACGAATGTTTTCGCATACTGTTCCCTGGTTTGTAGTTATCTATTCTTTGAGCGCAGCGGTTGCCTAGTTCCCCTTCCACTCCCAAAAATCACTTTTTTCAACGCCCCCACCCCCAATCTCCTTTTCATGCTACCCTCCCTCTCCTTCCACCCTCACCTTCTGAGGGTACGTCCTTACGAAGAGCGGGGTCGATCTCTGGCGACCGGCAATCCATCTCGAACCCCCATTTCTACGGAATCGAGAGGCCACACATACACTCTCTCTCCCCCTCCCTCTCTTCCCACCCACCCCCCGCCCGCCACACGTTGAGCACTCCGCTTTATCATTCATCTCTGTTCAAACTCTTTTTCTGCGCGATATGAGAGAGCGGCCGAGGCACAAAAGATAAGGTCACCCAGGCAGCCGATGCGGACGGCATTTATTACTACTACCACTACTACTGCTACGAAGGGGTGACTGATTGCGCAAGAGAGGGGGACGGGGGGTTGTGACCTCCCTCCTCCCCACCCGCATTTACCTCAGCCCCACCCTCCCGCCCTTGAGGATCTCGCTCAACCTAGGCTTCTAGCGTCCTCCCTCCAAAACCTCCCCCCCCTCCCGGCGACGAAATTTTGTCCGCATTCGAAGCAGCGTCAACGCCCATCCCCAACGGGGCATTTCACGCAAATGGCGCCCTCTGACCACTCACCCACAACCCAACCCGTTCCGCAACCCTCCCCCTTCCTCTCTCCACCCTCGTCCGATGGGGAAAGGGAATAAGTTTGCAAGACGGGTAGGTGTTCCCTTTTCTCTAGTTCTTTCACAGCGGTGAGTTCCGGGTAGTGACAAACGGAACGATATAGAGAGTGCTCGCTGATGAATCGCAGCGGCTGTGATCTGATGGTTTGGTGCGGCTGAAAAATTAAAATAATTGAACTGCGTCAAAAATATGGCAAATCTCACAAAGCGGACTCACCAGCACAGCGGTGCGCCTCCTGTTCGTCGCGGGGGCTCCTCCAGAATTCTAGCTCCTAGCGCTTACTTTTATACCCGCATTGCCTGCTCGCCACCAGTCCGCTCCATGCACGTGAACATCTTGTTCCTAGTAGTGGCAGTAAAAATGCGGGACGACAAAAAATTTGAAATAAATTTATATCAAGAGATAAGGTGTTGTCTTTGCTCGGCCGACATCTTCCGAGTACGACTGGAGAGAGTGAAATAAAGGTTGGGTTCATATGAGCGTATAACCATCTGCCCACCGCACCAGTGTATCGCCGCTGCGCATCTTGCATCTTTCTCGATTCTCCTCTTTAAGGTAGTGCGAGCGAGATAATTTTCTAATCATAATAGGTAACATATTCGACATATACGTTTTAATTTCACCAGCAGTGAGACACACGAATTAAATATTGCATTATTAATGGTGCAATAAATACACCAGGGTTGAAATTCGCCATGAAAAAATCATTTGACTTGACCGGGATTCGAACCCGGATCTCCCAATTGCCGGTCAGCTGTGTTAGCCAGTTACACCACCAAGCCATCTTTCTTCAAGGCGAATTTCGATGGGGGTTTAAGCGAACTAGATGTTCAGTCACCCGTGCGAGTGACTTCGTACCACATCATTTGTCAAATGCAGTGTTTGGAAATATGTGCAATAAATAGTTTTACATGACATAAATTGTAAGTAAACGAATAATAATAGTAAGCGAATAGTAATATCTAAATAAGTCTTTAACTTGACTCATTTTTTTCTTGCGGTACGTTTGAAACTCCATCAAATCGGAAGGTTTATTGTGATCCCGAAGAATTTACTGCGGTGACAATATAATTAATTTTCAAAAATAGTTGAGAAAACACACAAACTACACACCGTTGATTTTTTGACGAGATCTAAGTGTAGGAAATGCCTCATTTGTAATACTGGACTGCATAGACGTACCATTTCCTATGTGAAATGGCTGGTATTGTTTGGCAAATATCTCGGAAAGTAACGTGATAAGGAGTTAAATTTTTGATGTCACTGGAAGGCTGATAAAATTTTCGTTAAAATGGGACCAAATTCATTGCTTTCAAAGTAAAATTATATTTCGCTCAAACTACCTTAAGTGGGCACCCTGCCTCTAATATCGACGGTACCTACCAATAAACAATTAACGATGTCAAAATTGAGTACGCATTACAGTGGTGTCCTCAGCCATGGTTTTCGCTTCGTTGCGAGTGAGTTCCTCATCATCACCAGGTGTTCTAATGACAAGGGAAGACTATGTACCTTGCTGCGCCTTTATGATTGCCATGTATTTTTATGTTGAGCGAAATGCCAGATGCTTATGGGCACACGCCATGGCTTCGTTGAATGAGCTCTAGTTTTACTTTAATTAATTATTTTTCATTCGTTATTTGTAGCTTGCATTTTATAAAAATAAAGAAATACGCATTACTTAACACTATCAGATAGTGCAGTGATTAGCGGGTTTGTCTCGTGTTCTAAATTCGCCGGAATATTCCGATATGCATGTCAGTTTTATTCCTTCAGAAATTTTGCTCGTTATAATTATATATTTTGTGGAATATACAATTTTTTCTCGCGGTTTCCATTTATAATTTACAGACTAAATAATTTATTTTACAGTAATTTTGTGACAAGAGCAGTTAAGAAGATAAGGTGATATTTATGCGATCCACTTTCTTCTTAATTTAAGTTACCCATTTTGCTGCTTACTGCATTAGTCCGCAAGTGTTAATGTGAATCCACCCACATGGAATCGTTGTATTCTATAGCGATTAGGAAGTTTATCAGAATACGCAATGGACACATTTAATAGTGAGCGCACCCTTGCGTAGCTACTGTAGCTGTCATGGTACTGAGTTCGGAATACGACACAAATCGAATATGTCGAAGATGACGATAAAAAAATGTTCCATCGTCCATGAGACCAACTGGAATTGAAATCTAATTCGAAAACTTTTAACGAAAATAATTGGAACCGAGACGACAAATAATTCTTCCACGTGGCGATCGAAATAACGACCTTTAGAATACGAGACAAAACTACTAACTACTGCACCAGCTGATGGTGACAAGTGAAGCGTATTCTCTTGTGTTTATAAAATGCATACTAAAAATAACGATTGGAAAATATTTAATTGCAGTAAAACTATATATTCAACCAAACCACGACGTGTGCCCAAAATCATATGGCATTCCGCTCAACATAAAAAAATGGCATTCAAAAAGGCGTAGCAAGGTAAGTAGTCTCCCCTTGTGAGTAGCAGATTCCATCCAACATCGTTGTCTCCATCTAATTCTGCTTCTCGCTTGTCCCTTCTTTGGTCTACTTTTTTCCTGCTCTCTTAAGTTAGTTGGAGAGATATTTTTCCCCAGGCATAATATAGATCACATTTAAAATTTATTTTTAAATGTTAGCATCCGTAAGAAGCACTAAGAAAATTAGTAATATTAACATAAATTGTGTGTATAAAACCGTGCCTGAATGCACATGAATATAGTTTTACACAACCGGAATAATCATTAAATATATTTAGTAAGTATATAAATAAATCTACATAAACCTATTATCCGACTCTTTTTTTTCACGCCGCGTGGAGAAATGTTCTTCATAAAAGAATTCTTTTCCATCTATGCAAAAATGACTGCGTTAAGTAATTGATTTATTTTTTAGAGTAGAAAATAATTTATACAATCAATAAACTAAAACTTTTCTGACGAGATCCAACCTTTAGAAATTCTCCATTTTTTTTTAAATGAAGTGTCTCTGGAGAGAGCACCCTTACCATTGTCATGGAAACGGCGTCTTTATTTTGGCAAACACCTCGAAAATTATTGCAATAATTGGCTGATATTTGAGTGATTGTGGAAAAATGTAGATATTTTCCTTTAAAATGAGACTAGATTCATTGAACTGTAAGAGGAATTATACTTATCTCAAACTGTCACATTCTAGTCAATTAGTTTCAGCCTCCTTTCCCTTCTGTTCTCGCCTCCTAATGATTCTTCAAGAGCCGAAGTTATTATCCCCATTCCTCTCAATGCATCCTAATTGTAATTTCACCCTATCTTTGGGATAGAGTAATGGAGTTTTCCATCACAACCGAATCTATTCTGTACCTTTTCATTGCTCATTCCGGCGTCTGCTCATCGCGTTTTCTCCAATCTTCACCATGAACGCCTCCATCCAATCCTTCTCTTTCCTTCTTCAGGTCCATGTTTCAGAGTCGTGCATTATGTCACACCATACAAAGTACCTGCTAAGTATTTTTTCAAACTCCAGTGAGAAATTTTGGAGGCATCAAAATTTGTTATTTGCCCTAATTTACAGTGCAATTTTTATTGATTGAAGCGAGAGCGGACCCTTGAGAACAAATACAGCAGATAACGTCTGCCAGTAGGACCAACCACCATACGTGAAGGGAAACTTGATTCTGAGAAAAAACGAGGAATACCACGAACTACAGACCGTCTCACTCTAGGCCCTTGGCTCGGGAAAGTTTGACGTGCAACTCCGCTAGTAGATCAACGAACACAGTACATGCTATGGGAAGTGACCGGTTTGACTATGAGTGGACGATCTAGTAATATACTGTAATGGTTGACATCAAATTAAGTAAGATAGTGAAATTAAACCACTACTTCAAAATATTCACTAAGGATTACAAAATATATAATTTGGACATTCCTGACTTTAACGAGTCGATGGCTGACATAATAATTCAACGTAATGGAATAATTAAGCAACTGCATTTGATTTAAAGTAGCAAGTCCCCGGGTCCAGAAAGAATACCTGTACGCATGCTCAAGGAGTTAGCGTCACAGATTTCACTATTCTTAGAAATTATATTTAGCGAACCATTATCCGAAGGCAAGGTGCCCCAAGACTGTAAAATAGCCAAAGTCACACCGATATTTGAAAAAAATAAATGGAAGTGACCCAGAAAATTACTGGCCTATATTGCTAACCTAAATTTTATGCAAGATCCTCAAATACATTATCGTTAGCAATATTATGACATTCATAGATAATCGCAACTTCTTACATAGCAGTCAGCATAGCTTTCATATGGGCAGGTCCTGCAAAGCACAGCTTCATCTTCCTTCATGATATCCTAATATCAGGTGAATCGAAAAAGCGAGTCGACCCGATATTTGCTGATTTCAAGAAAGCATTCGACAAGGTTCCTGATAAAGACTCAAATTGCATTCATGTGGAGTTATTAAAAAATGGTGAATTGGATAAAAGACTTTCTCAGCGATCGAAAAAAAGTAGTTATTATGGTTTTAGCTCTAATATGGTCGATGTCACATCGGAGTTCCTCAAGGAAGCGTAATTGGCCCTCTTTTCCTCATTATTTATATTAATGCCCTAAGTTCTCCAGTTAGCAGTAAATTAAGGTTATTTGCAGACGATACAGTTATCTATCGCGAGATAAGTGAAAACGCGGACATCGAAGTTCTGTCATCTAACCTTAACAACGTTCATTTGTGGTGCCAGGAGTGGGGGTAAGAATTATATCTTAGTAAAGACACTATAGTTCACTTCCTGCAAAAGTAATCACACAAACGCCATGCCTATTCCAAAGGTGAAATAAGCATAAAATCTTTAGATGCAGTAAAATATATTGGAATTATCTAAACTTCTGATACATCGTGGGGAACACAAGTACAAAGCATATGCGGCACAGCATTAAAGAAACTAGGCTTTGTTAATCGTATAATAGGAGGGTCCTTGATATAAAAATTCAATGAGAGATGTTACTTTGCTCTGGTTAGGCCACACCTCAAATACTTGGCGAGAATTTCAGACCCTGATCATAAAATTTTAACCAAAATATTAATAAAATACAAAGAAAAGCAGTATGCTTCTATAAAAACTGCTACGACCGAACATATGGTGTATCACAACTTTTGGAGGAATTAAGGGAGCCTCTAGCGACTCTGAGGCTACACGCTAGGCTTAGGTTACTAGAGAAATTTGGAACGGATGTCCGACTCTTCACTACATCTATAGGTGTGACAGAAGCGATCAAATATTAGGGGGGTACATTGCCGAACAGATAGTTACAAAATCTCGTTCTTTCCGTGCACAATAAGCGACCGCAATAAAAACTGAGGTCCACTAAATACACTCCCATATTACATGTCACCATTTCACCTTCAAAAACCTTACATCCATACACGACTGGTGACTTAACACCCCCTGCCACACGCCCATGCGGTGGCTCGCAAGGTCGTATGTAGATGTAGATATAAGATTATTTAAAGGTTAATAGACATGACCACTCATAACCCATTCTGATAGATTTATTTTGCTATTCTATGGACTTATATGCCACTGATTGCTCTGTTCCGCACCCATACTAAGGAATATAAATAACATATTTGTTGTTAGCACTAAATGGTTTTATTTAAATTAGAATTAATTTAGTATGAAGACGATTATCGCCGCTTCTTTTATCTATAAAATTTTTTTTCGGTATTTTCTGCGTGTTGCTCATTTTAAAACTCAGTGTTTTTCTCCTCCCACAGTGAGTGCCATCAGGAGAATAAAGTAAATTCGATTTTCATTCAGCCTTTGCATGATATTACAATGTAACGCTCTATCGGCCGTTACTCTATTGCTGCATCGATTCAATTTTTTTAACGAACCCGAAGCCCTTCTTTGGGGCTGTCACAGGTGCATTTCTTAATTTTTTTTCCAACTTTGGCTCACCACCATAGCCATCCTAATCAATGAAACCCTGTTGTATTTCCACTGTCTAAGTTGCACCTGATATTAAATGAGAATGGTAAATTTCTGGTCTGGCTAACACCTGAGTTTGATCAAAAATAATGTTGTGTCTCGAGGTTGAACTCAAATTATCTTGAAAGATATATTTAGTGGCAAGGCTTAAGTAATAATTTGTGTATTCTCCTTGATCGGCTGAGACCGCTAAAATACAATACCCTAGAGGGAAAACTGAATATCCCCAGCATCGGTAATGGCCGAGAAAAGTCAATGCACGCATTTCCGTTATTATCGACTACCTTCGGTGACCCTTATTTCGATGACTTTCGGCTGTTTGGGAAAGGCCACTTCAAAAGACGGAATGATTTTTTTTATTTATACTCTCTGCTGTCCTTTTCTCCAATCTCTACAAATGTGGACTGCATAATTTGGAGATAATCTGAGCTATTTGGCGGAACAACCGGTCGATTGGAGCCCTGTGACCCTCATTAGTTGCCGGGCTTTTATCCATAATGGCTAAAAATTGGGGCTGTCACATTGGTTATGACCGGGAAAATTTGGCCCTCTTCGGCCTTGGCCATGCTTATAACCGACAATCCCAGATTGCCTGTCGTATCTAGTTATATGCTCGTGGCCTTATCAAGTCAAGATAGGAAATAATTTGTAAAATGATACCATTCAAGAACTTGACTTAATACTATGGCCCTCATGAATTTTCAGTGAGGTATTTTTATTTTGTTCCATTCACAAATGCTCATTCGTCGATTTTGACCTACCTTAGCAGATACGGAGTTGGAAAAAAACATATACCGTATAAACTCGTGT
This sequence comes from Ceriagrion tenellum, assembly GCA_963169105.1. Lineage (NCBI taxonomy): Eukaryota > Metazoa > Arthropoda > Insecta > Odonata > Coenagrionidae > Ceriagrion > Ceriagrion tenellum. The sequence continues at coordinate 185,213,377 of OY720632.1, read as the reverse complement.
AAGAGGCGCACCCCTCTTTTTAAGCGTCAAAGTTGAAGAAAAAATTTTGGGGCTTTTTTTTCCTCCTATCGTGAGGTTTTGCGGACCTAACTTTGAACTTTCGGCCATTATCAGAGCCTTCCGGACAGTCGCACCGAGCTCTGATTTTTAATGCCATTTTCCCCCACCATTTTCCTAATACACAAATCGTAGTCGCTGTGAGTATGGGTCATGGGTCTTTTAAACTGTATTTAACTATTACATATTATATTTTGCTGTAAGCGATGACGAGCGAGAATTCGTGTAAGAGGCGCACCCTCATCTTCGGCTGCGATTTCAGGGAAAAGAATGTTCGCCTCTTACACAAGTTTATACGGTATTCGCAGCAGAGTAAATAATCATTTTTTATAATGAGTGTAAACATTTTTAGACATTTTTTACACTTTTATATCGATTTGTTTTTAATCACTTCCGCATTGCTAGTATGGTGATAATAGCGATACATTGCTATTATCACCATACTAGCAGAACCACCCGACTCCACACGGTTATGAGTTTAATTTTTGATAAAATTCAATTGCACCAATCAATGACAGAAAAAAATCAGGCATAATTTGTAAGCCATAAAATTTCCCGGTCACAGCCAATCTTCAGTTTACCTAGGAAAAATGCGATTTTCGAAACGGTAGTAAGATTGTTTGTAATTGTATTGAATAGGTACTAATAACGAAATAATTTGCAGTAATCAAATAGTCCTACAAAACTAATTCCTAGCATGATTTAAATTCTGTTTTCATTGGAGCAACACGATTTTGCGATGGAAGTGGTGAACTGGTAGTAACGGAAAACTATTTATTACATTATTAGATTAATGAATTATCCTTTTATCAGAACAAATTGTGCTCCAGAATTACATATAGTTGAGTCATAAAAACCAGAATTCATGGTAAGGAAAGAAATAAAACTTAGTAGTTTTTCACATGGTTTATTCGTCCTCGACCGGTTTCTGCGACTCATCGCCAATACCAAGAGGTTTAAGAGGTTTTTTTTTAACCTCTTGATAATGGCGATGAGTCGCTGAAACTGGTCTAGGACGAATAAACCTTTTGGAAAACTGCTAAGTTTTATTTCTTTCCTTGTCATGGAAAAGTTCCACCAAGTGACGTTGCACTTATCACAAGCGTCAACGCCCGTTGACGATTAATTTTACCAGAATTCATGTTACAAATTATTGATTATATTGCATTTTTGCTTCCGGGAAAATAAATAATGTACTTTATCGTGATGTAATTATATGCTTGGGTTAAAAACTAACAGGAAATGCTAATATAGGCAAGATGATGGAGCCCTTGAACTCCTTAGGTAGAGAGAAAACATGAAAATCAAGAAAAAATTGTACTACACCTTTCAAGCTTCAAGTACTATCAAATATTGTCTCGGTGAAAATTACGAGTTACCATCATGTAACTACTGATCTTCAATTTTACCTCTTTTATTTTGATTTCTTCGGCTGAATTCTTACACTAACGTAACATTTTAGGTTCTTATTCCATGAGAAGCTTTGAAGGCGAATTCCATACATAACTGAGAAGTACAATTGTGCTATTTGATTAGTTAATTACGTACTTTGGCTCTTGAAGATGGTAATAAATTGGGAGACCAGTTTGAAGATCAGCGGGTGGAAGATAAAGCATGAAAATTGTTGCGCATAATGTTAAGAAGCAATGAGACGAACTAGATTTAGATAATATGGAAAAGAAATTCAACGCAAATAGGGAGGTTGGGGAAAAGCTGAAATGTCACTGAAATTCACTAGTATTCACCATTTCACTTGAGGCAAAAGAGTCCCAGGCGAAAGTACTTCTTGGTAACCATTGTCACATGAGCGATTTTGAGCCTTAGAGCCCAATGGAGCTCCAACAATTCTTATGCACTTTAGGATTTTATTAGTTTAAAAGGTGCAATAAAAAGGTTTGGTGTAGTATGGAATATTTAAATTAAGCAATATATTACGTATATCAATATAACCTAGCTAATAGAAACAATGTGAAGCTCAAAATGCAGATACTATGAAATATTTGTTCATGAATATATATTATGGATTGGGATCTCGTCGCCAAAAACTGTGGTCTATAATTCCGTAAACAATTAACTTTTTGGAAAGTGGTGCCGCCTAGTGATGAACGACGGAAGTTCAAATGTAAATACAGTCGACATATTGTAAATAAACACGTCTTACCGGTTTTGTCATGAATTTACATTGGTTTTTACTTACAATAAATCATAATGTAGTGTATAAAAAATGTAGTAATACATGCGGAACGTAGTTATATACTTTTTTAATATCGTCCGGTCTACAGATATATTTAATTCCTTTCCAAATTTAATAACACAAATGCACAATGAACTTCCAAGCACTTCGTGAATATCACTATACGGAAATTAAATAACAATGAGAGGCGACTTCATGAGTATTCCCAACGGCCATCATTGCAGTGTAGGTAAAAAGGAATGAACTTACCGCCGCCTTGAACAGATTCTTATTTTTCAATCAAAGTCTCCTATTTTGGGTCCTCGTAGACGCATACCCTGTTTTGCAGCCTGCTACGAAGCAAGTTCTGTCTAAACGAGGCATTCTAAATTCTTTATTTAAGCCAAAAGGGCTTAATGCATTCCAATTATAATCGGATTCTGTAAACAACGTAGTCGGCACACGATGAACGTTTAATTCACCTCTTATTGATTTCCTGTAACAGATATTTCCTCTCTAGCATTTAAAAAGTAAATTTTAGATAACAAAAATAGCAAGGTATATTCTAATCATCAAGTAATTCATATCTCCTCGATTGTTATTGAATATTCGCCACAGTATCACGTTAGCAACAATTAACTACGTCTATTTACGATAACAACAGAAAAAACTCTAATCAAAGTGGCGCCAAGGACTGGGTGAACTAAAAGTGGAAATTTAGGCAACACGTAGCCTAGGCAACAATGCCAACCATCGGAATCCATAATATTTATTCATGTATTTGTTCAACGCTCATCGTGAGATTGAGGTCAAGCTGAACTCTTAATAAAATTTGACCACATAACCCATTAAAAATGTAGTTATTATGGAAAAAGCCATTAAATACATTTTTAATCCTTTTATAAAAATTAATTCTTAAAAATGTGCAGCAGCAAAAAAAAAGTTGAGGTAAGAAAACCACTACGAAATTTTCACTAAAGTTAATATTTAATTAATTATATTATATTCAATATTTTATTATAAATACATACTATCGGAAGCTACCCGTTTAAATTCAATGGGTGTGGACAATCATTGAACTTATTTTACTAAAAAACCACAAATCCTGAATATACTGTCACCGTGGTCATTTGAGGAGTTCGCTACCTATTTGTACGTTGTGTTCGTTGTAGTGGACACACTGACCCATTTCCAGGGGCATATAGAGACAAATGACTGTTGTTCCTCTTTCATGCACGGGGAACCCAAAAATGGGCCACGCAGACTCATTACCACTTAAATAGCACCCAGGTTGATAGATGGTCACCTCGTCCCTCCGGTTCTCTTCGGCCGACTTCTGAGTGAATTAACAGCTTGATTGCTTCCCTTGTGTACAAAAATATATTTGCATTCAATGGCTTAATTGAGTTGCCCTATTCAACGTTGATATGTGCGTTGAGTATGTTAATCAGGATCGGAGAGTAGGGTATAATCCAGCGGTTGGCAACGTCAAAAGGAGCTATCGCAGCAGCAGCCATGTTTATTTGACCTATGAATCCTCCGTCACCTGGACTGCGCCTTCGGTATAAATGGTAGCCATAATCATTGGTTTTGGTTAATAAATCAAAAATCTATGGTGATTCTTAGTTAATTCGCTGATTTTCATGCACGGATGTCCTTCATTGAGCAGAATTTCCCGTTCTTCTTTCGGGTGTGAAGCATGTAGTAACGTCAATATCATTTCCAACATCTTCAAACGAATTAAAGTTTTGAAACAGATGGGACTATATTTTAACAAGATTAACAGCTGATTACCCGTCCGTAAGTAGGGTTAGAATGAAATTAGCGTGGTTCTTCGCGTAACCAGAGGAACACCACGGAGAGATGACCGACTTAATTTCTCATTTTTATTGATATATCCTTTTTAGTATTTCTATTTTTTTATTATTTTTTATTATTTTTTATTTCTCGTTCAATGTTGGTGAACACTGATCCTTATTAAAGGCCAGACTCTTCAAGAGGCCAGCCTCTTGAAGAGTCTGCCCTTGTGACTTGTAGCAACCTGCTTCCTTCGCGCGCGCCGCTCTTTTGGAGTTTCATTAGGTCGCTGGTGGGCATGTCTTTGAGCATCCAAGTCTAATCTTCGTTTTTTTTCTTGCAATGCCTCATTTTCTTGCAAAGAAGACATTCCTCTTGCTTAAAAAGATTTAATTCGAAAAGTTATCTTATTTTTCTATTAGATACGTTGATGGGTATGTTTTTCCAAGTTCAAGGAGGGGAAACACAGCAGCGAGTGAGAGTTTTGAATAGGCACCTCGATGATAGAGTGAATGTAAGGTAACTGCATTTTAACACTGTTAAACATATATAAATAATTGATTATGATGTGCGAATTGATCTAAAAAAAACAGTTTGCAGTCGTAATGAGAGGCAAACAGTTCCAGTATGTGTAGTATACCTGAGTATTAAACGATAATAAACGACGCTGTTTGTTGTAGCAACAGAGGCATTATTACCATTAGTAATCGCTGCATGCAAGTATTTTTCACGTTAAATTGCGTGTGTAATCTATTTAATTCCTTTATATGTATCATTTATTACGTAAGTGTCCTCTGGTGTACATGCAGTGCCCCTATGAGAACTACTTTGAGAATAGACATTGAAGAGTATACTTGTTGTAAATATATTCATTGAATTTACCAAGGACCCCTTGAAGCTATCTATCATGGGGCCTTTGAGACTCTGATCCTATCTTATACACATTTTCTCTCTACGTGCTATCATGGCTCTGAAGGAAAACGTGGTATTTAAATGCTAGAGGCGTGAATATCCGTTGAAAATTTGATTATCAAGGAAATATGCTATTGTTGATTCTAGAGAAAAACGTGATATTTTTCAGTTAAGAACATAATTTTCAAAGAAACACGAAGAATAAAAGGAAATCGTTGGAAATAATTAGAAACTTGATTTATTCAGCCATTTGATTAAAAAATCTCAGCCTTCTATTTTGAGTGAAAGTACTTTTTTAAATAAAATAATGAAACCACTGAAACGAATCCAGTGCTTAGCATGGACCATCAGAGACCATCAGAGACCATTTATATCTGCATGACAAACTTTAACTGAATTGGGTTAGGAGTTCTTGCGTGATAGAGCAACATACAGACAGACGTACACCCTTATTTTTTTTTATTAGTAAGGATATGCCATAAAAGACCTGGAAAAAAACACATGGAAAGCCATTCGTTGGGTAGCCTAGAAAATATTAAGTGAAATCTGAAAAAAAATTGAATTTCTGCACTAAAAACGTTATTTTTAAGCAAATAAAAAGCGCAAAATAAAATCGATCACAAGTATTACATTTACCATTGTTTCACTCAAAAGATAACACTGTTCTGCAAAAAAAAGTTCAAAAAATGCTCGGCTACAATTTAGGGTGTTTCTGGCTAATTTTGGGTCGCTGAATCCGAAAATGACCTCCGTTTTTTTCTATCACCCTCCATTTTTACGAGCAACCCCTAAATTGGGGAAACCAACCCCGTATCTAAACTTATCGCTTTTCAAGGGACTTTTACTAATGTTATCTGCTTCTGATTAAAAAAACTGACGTTTTGAGGCTATCAGGGTCATGAAAGAGACAAACTTGACTGGGGTTGAAAATATTTAGGGGGTGAAAATCGAAAAAAACCTTAAAAAACCATTGAAATAACCATTTTTCTTCGCTTTTTATTGCATATGATATGGTAGCCAATAGAAAAGTTTTTAAGGGATGAATACACTGTTCACCCACCCCCCCCTTTTGTAAAGGATTAATATTACAATATAAGAGGGGAAGGGGGGTATAGGAGGTGGTATAAAGAGCTGCCTCAAAAATCTGGATACAAAAATTAAATTTGTTTATAGAATACGTACTTGTGAAGTAATAAAACAATTCAGTGATTTTTTCCAAGTAAAAATCCTTAAAGCAATGTAAAAAAAATAGTGAAGCTGTATAATTTTACCTAATGGGTTGTTCGTTTCCTTTTGTACTGCTCCTCTGGAACTTCTCTGATGATGCGTGCCCAACAGAAATCTCCCAACATACTCGGTGTCCATTTGCCAGCGTACCTTTTTTCCATGTTCGCGATTTCATGATGGAAGCGTTCCCCCTGCTCGTCTGACACTGCCACAGTTTGCTGGAAAGTAGTCTAAATGAGAGTGCAAGAAGTGGACCTTCAGTGACATATTACATCCAAATGACTCATATGAAGACAGAAGTTTTTGAACTTGTTTTCGATAGTCGGCTGATCTGTTGTTACCCAAAAAATTGTGACAGACGTTGGAGAATGCCAGCCATGCTCTTTTTTCTTTTCTACCTAAACTTTGAACAATGGTTTCGTCGTTAAAGAGTTTTTTGATTTGAGGTCCCACGAATACACCTTCTTTCATGATCTGATCTGATCTGATCACTGATCATCGGAAATTTCGTTTTCAATTATTCAAATCCTTTCCCTTCTTTATTCATAGCTTTCACAAATTGCTTAAAGAGGCCTAATTTTAGATGGAGGGGAGGAATAAGGATTTTACTTGGATCCACTAAAGCCTTGTTAGAGATATTTTTTTCCCCGATCACATGACTTTGACGCAAGGGTCAGTTTTTTTGCTTGTAATGTTTCGTGTATGCTGTGCTGTCCCATTCGCAAATAAAACAGGGATGTTTTGTATAGCCTCCTTGTAATCCTGCAATAATAGCTACAACTTTCAAATCTGCACAAATATACCATTGGTGCCTTACGTAATTGATTTTTTCCAGAGCTCTTTCCAAATTTTCGTAGGTTTCCTTTAAAACAGTGGCATATCCAACAGGAACCGAAGGTAAATCGTGGCCGTTGTTCAGTAAAACAACCTTTAAACTTGTCTTCGACGAGTCTATGAATAGTCTCCATTGGTCTGGATCATATGTAATTGCTAATTCTCTCATCAGTCCTTCAATATCAGTGCAGTAAATCAGATCATCATTTTCACCATCCGTTGAAAAAAATGGAGTGAGGGTTGACTGTCTGCCTCTGTAATAAGAAACATTCACGCCATCGGCCAAAAGATTCCACTGCTGTAAACGCGAGCCAAGAAGTTGTGCTTTACACTTTGGTAAATCTAATACTCGTATTAGATCACTTAGCCCCTCTTGTGTTATTGGATGAGGTGCCCTTTTTTGACTAGTATGGGGTTCTTCCACATCAGGGCTGTAATCTTCATCTCGGCGGCTAGGACCTGCTTCCACTTTCGGTGTAGCTTCGTTCATTAAGACATCAGAATCATCGAGGGTGTAAGTAGCTGGAGCTTTAAGGATAGGAAGAGCATCACTATGCTTCACCGGGCGAATTGCTAACGGTACATTCGGATAAATCATTTGAGCTTTGTTTTTTTTTTGAAAACCCCATAGTGTCGGTTTGGCAAAAATAGCAATCCGTTAAATGGCAAGTGGGTTCACGCTCAAACCATTGGCACTCCGAAATTTAGGGAACGATTTCCCCCGTTTAACCATTCACAAAGACTTCTATGACAACCACTGCAACAGAATTTAGGGGCCCACGATTTGTCTTGGTCACCAATTTTACACCCGAAATAAAGTTCATAAGGTTTCCGCACAATTGCAGTCATCGCGTTCCTTTGGTCTTTAAACGTTAAATCCCCACAGATGTAACAAAATGAATTGGGATGATTTTTGCAAGATCGCTGCATGATCGCGAGATCTTTATCTTTATCTTTATCACTTTATCGCTCGCAAAATAACACGCTAAATCGAACACACCACTAGAAAAATAAAGAAAGAACTTGGAAGATTATAACCCGACACGCACGAAAGAGAGTGACGTACTGAATAGACCACTGGTTTATTTCATAGATGAACATCAGCAAGTGCGACTGCCAAGACACATGAAGACACGTTACAACGTGTCCAAGCGTGTCAACACATGTGGTAAGTAACTTTTACAATGTATTTCCCAATGTTTCCCAATGTATTTACAATGTATTTCCCAACGTTTCCCAATGTATTAAATGGAAAGGTCTCAGCTCTTACTTTAAAAGTAAGGAGGACAACGAAGTCAAATCATGAGCCCCCAAACGCTGCTACAATAATATTTTGACAAATCTGATTTGTGTCCAGATTTTTGTGGCAGCTTTTGTGGCTTTATACCACCTCCTATACCCCCCCTTCACCTCTTATATTTTATGTAATATTAATCCTTTACAAAAGGGGGGGGGTGGGTGAACAGTGTATTCATCCCTTAAAAACTTTTCTATTAGCTACCATATCATATGCAATAAAAAGCGAAGAAAAATGGTTATTTCAATGGTTTTTTAAGGTTTTTTTCGATTTTCACCCCCTAAATATTTTCAACCCCAGTCAAGTTTGTCTCTTTCATGACCCTGATAGCCTCAAAACGTCAGTTTTTTTAATCAGAAGCAGATAACATTAGTAAAAGTCCCTTGAAAAGCGATAAGTTTAGATACGGGGTTGGTTTCCCCAATTTAGGGGTTGCTCGTAAAAATGGAGGGTGATAGAAAAAAACGGAGGTCATTTTCGGATTTAGCGACCCAAAATTAGCCAGAAACACCCTAAATTGTAGCCGATCATTTTTTGAACTTTTTTTTTGCAGAACAGTGTAATCAATAATTGAATCCCTAGTGCAGGTACTTTAAAAAAGTAACAACCTCTGCACGGATTCCAATGCTTTTCTTAAGGTAGTTATTAATAGGGGCCAGTTCCACAGCCCACAGGACAAGGGCTATAGTCTATGTCCATCCTAGAACAAATAAATATAGAGAATAAAAATATCCAGAATAAAAATAAGCACATTCTAGATTTCAAGTCAATCGGTCAAGGCGTTCCAGAGCTTATATGGAATATAACATTATACACATAAGTAGATTCCTCCTCTTTTGCGTCTTCAGGTATAAATTTCGGCCGGTTCTTTAAGTTCTCTTTCGATACACTGTGAAGGCTTCCATTTCATATTTTGCTCACCAATATACCTAAAAAAGGAAGATGACCGTTTTCTATCACCTCTAGTGCGAAAATTATTAGTAGAATTTGATCATTTAAACAGTTCTGGAAACTACTTGGTTCTTTTCGTGGAGCTTCACGACGAATGTCGATATTTTCTGTCGTTCCCATTTTGGATCCAGAGCTAAGGTTTATAATGGGACAATTATAGTCTTCTGCACAGGGTACCAAGTCGCTAAGGCGCGTTGTCAACTGCTGCTACACTATTGATTTGAGACAACGCCGTGATCGGCTGGAGAAAAATTCACCCTTACACTTCGCCGCGTGGGTGTTATCCCGGTTGATGTTTTCCGGGTCCTTCATTTTCTTCTCGACGTCTCTTATGACTCCTGGATAATAAAGATCCCCCGTTGTCAAAACTTCGAAGTTTTTAAGCCAATTTCCTGCTCTGGTTCTGACAAGGCATGTTCTGCCGAGGCGGAAAAGACGGAAATATTTATTTTCGTACGCCCTCTGGTGCTCCTTGGATCTGTATTTTAATGCACTTCCCATATGAAGCGACATTATTTCCATGCGCACATAATTTTGCATAATCTTTCGCACACTTCATTAGGAATCCTGTCATTAGAATGAGAGATGACATCGCTCATTTCCTTCTTAGTAGAGAATCTTACCATGATTTTAAACACTTAATACCTTTTAAATTGCGCCAAAAATTGATTAATTAATATAATATAATATTTATTTATCCCTTAGAATCAACATTACAAGCATATTTACATTTCAATTAAATAAGGATAAATTAATTAGGAATCCCTTTAGGCATTGCCTGTATTGGGATACCTCAAGATAAATTACAATATAAGTAAACTGAGACCAGTTACGAGACATAAATAAATGCATGAAAAGATAACAATTTGTTTTTTAGTTACAACCTGTCGTGCATACAAAATATAGTGAGTATTAACCTTACTATTGACAAAAAAATACATCTGGATTTTCTACATTAAGTAACCATTTCTTTACTCCTTTCAAAAAAGATGTTAAACTTTTTGAACCTCTTATACTATCTGACAATCTAGAAAATAATGTTGGCCCTACATAGATAAATGAGCGTTTGAACACGGTCAGATTTGGTTTGGGCAAAACATACATTTTTGTAGATCTTAGGTTGTATACATTGGTTATTGGTTCTTCCTTAGGTTTATTACCACTTCTGAGGTAGAACAATTTCAATACTTTGTACACGTAAAGATGACGTAAAGGGAGTAACTGTAAATCCACAAATATGGGGAAGGACGGTTCAAATTGACATTTTCTAGCAATCAGTCTCACTATTGCTTTTTGGAGAATCAGCATCGGATTGAGCGAATTTTTGTAGGCACCTCCCCAGCAGATTATCCCGTAGTTTAATTTTGATTGCACTAATGCATGATAAACAGTTTTAATGAATTGGCGGGGACATTTATTTCGAAGGAAATAAAACTTCGCGTGGATAAATTTTAGTTCCCTTGAAATTCGATTTATGTGTTTATCCCACTTTAAATGCTGGTCCACAGTCACTCCCAAGTATTTGTATTCAGGCACACATTCAATTTGTATACAGTTATTACAAAAGGTTCGATCACAACTTGGTTTATGATAGGTTAATTGCCAATTAATTGAGAAACGATTACATACATTAAAACACAAAAATTTCGTCTTTTCACTCAACAATAATTTATTATTTTCCATCCATTCACTAAGTATGCTTAGGTCTGCTTCCATATTAAGTCTAACCTCTTCCCAAGATGATCCTTCATGAATAAGTGCAATATCATCAGCGAAGGCAATTAATTTTCCGGTGAATTTAGAGTTACATAAGTCATTAATATAGATAAGAAATAATATTGGACCTAACACTGAGCCTTGAGGCACACCTGAACATATGGTTTCAAAGTCACTGACACAATCATTTACACGTACACACTGTGAGCGAGAATACAATTAAACCATTTCCATGGTGTGCCACGAACACCTATTCTACTTAACTTTTCCAACAAAATATCATGATTTATGGAATCAAAGGCCTTTTTTATATCTAAGAATAGGACAGCAACGCGTTTATTTCGAATTAATTGCGTTGTACACATGTGTCATGAAGCTTTATAAGGCATCTTCTGTTCCTTTACCCTTTATGAACCCGTATTGGTTGCTACTTAAAAAATTTTGCTTGTCCAGGTAGGACAAAAGCCTTTTTTTAACTAGTTTCTCAAGAATTTTCGAGTGAACAGATAACAATGAAATTGGCCTATAGTTGGTTATATTTCGTCGGTCACCTTTTTTATGTAGGGGTATAACGATAGCTTTCTTTAGGTCATCGGGAAATTCGCCTTGAATAAAGCTTATATTAAAAATATGGGTCAGAGCGTCAGCAATGAGGTCAATTATGTTTTTTAGCATTGTTACATTCGTTCCGTCTGGACCAGCGGATTTTCCAGATTGAAGAGAGCTCACAATTTCACGTATTTCAAAAGATGACACAGGTTCTAGATACATTGAATTAGGATATTTAAGATTGGGATATAGGATTTCAGGCCCAGAAGAATTTTCATGCTGAAGGGAGATTTTTTGGTGGACTCGAAAACACTAATAAAATATTTGTTAAATTCTCTCGCTAAAACTGCAGGATCTGTGAGAAGTTGGTTATTAATCACTAGCTCTGGTATGTGAGAATCTTTTAGTTTATCACCAGTTAGTTCTTTCAATACCCTCCACTGTTCTTATGCGTTGCCTTTCCACTTGTCAAATTGTTTCACATAGTAACTATTAGCAGCTTCTCTTATGTCTGCTCGCAATTTGTTTTTAAGTTTAATTGTTCTCTTTCTTAACTCCTCATTATGCGGATGCTTCTGCAGCTTATTAAGTAAGTGGTTTTTGAGGTCCATTTTTATCAATAATATATCAGTCATCCAAGGTTTTAATTTTTTATAGGTAACTACACGTTGGGTATGGAGTTTTGAGTCCTGGACACAGCTTTTCATTAGATCTAAGAATAAAGTAAAGCTTTTCGATACGTTTGTTTCATAGTAAACAGGACCCCAATCGATGGCACCAAGTCTACTTTTTAATACGTCGTATTGAATATAATTAGAATTAATGGAGTAAGAACTATGAACATTTACGTTTTTGATCATGCTACTACCCGAGATGGACAATACAGTCGCAGAATGATCAGTTACTGACAAGTGAGCTACTCTTGCGCTTATTTCAAATTTAAATGAGTTAAAAATCCGGACAAAAACATGGTCAATACATGTAGCAGTTGATGAGGTTATTCGTGTAGGCTCATTAACCATACTAGTTAGACCATATGAGCTCATTAGGCTAAAATATTCCTCTGAAACACTATTACAATCTAAAATATTAATATTCATGTCACCAATAATTACTAAATTATTTTTAGAGCGCCCTAACAATGGTTCCAATTCTTTTAAGAGGAATGTTTTGGTCCCTGAAGACCGAGATAATATCTAAATTTATAAGTTCACATTTCAGACTAATCAACAGACAGTCAGCAGAAGTATTTGATTCAATATGCACATTTTCAACCTTTAAATTACATTTTATGTACATAAATACACCTCTGGCTCTATAGTTGTTGTTGCAATTAGCAATATTATTATACCCATTAATATGATATAGGTTTGCTTCCTCTTTTCTGATCCAAATTTCAGATAAAATTATAACTTCTGGCAACCGTGGTAAGTCATTTAGAGTCAACAGAAATAAATCGAAGTTACTTCTCACACTGCGTATGTTTTGATGCAACATCATTACTGTAGGATTTACACTGAACAATTCATCAACAGGGTTTGCAATCATTGAAAGAAAAAGTCACAATTTAGTCAAATCCTCCAGGCAAGTAAACACGAGTACGGGCATTTTCTCAGCCTTTCTCATCATTATCTTGCCTTGTCTTACCCACAGGTAGTCAAATTTCTTATTTTTCTTAGCCTCTCTCGCCGTGCTGAGCAGTCTGCGTCTCCCAGGACAGAGGGCCTCATTGACGTAAACAGGTAACTCAGGAACGTTGAAACCCAGGTGCCGGGTGGAGAGGTTCCGTTTCACCCTCCGTTTCGCCAGGAAATCGTCCTTGATGCGTTGCCTCACGAACTGCACGTGGATACCTCCGACCGAAGCACCGGATTTCGATTTGTAGCGATAAGATTTGTCAATGTCATCGACACATACTTCTAACCCTAACTCAGACCCTATTTTACAAACTGTATCCAGTAAGCATTCGTTTTGCATTGCAGGAACTCCGTGAATTTCAACGCAATTGGAAAGCATTCGTTGCTCTAAATCATCAATGCGATTTAGACAAACTTCAATATTCTTTCGTAGATGAATATTTTCACTTTACAGCGATTCAACTTTATCACTACACTCATCCAGACGCTTTCCTAATTCTTCAATGAGTTTCACCGAATCATCCAGCCTCTCGTACACCTTATTGATTGTATCACCCAGGTTTAACTCAGTCGATCGTAAATCACTTTTTAATTCCCGGAGCAGTGCCATAACTTCAGTGTTTGATGATTCTTGGGGTGGATTTGGGTTGTCGGTCGCGTCTTGACCCAGGTGCATACTCTCCCTTCTCTTCAAACTGCAATCGCTGCATCTCCACCTTTGATTGCTGTCAGCAATTCCCAGGATCTCTTCACTGCTAAGTGGAACTGGCAAACAGTGCCCGTGGTAGTTGTTGTTACAATCACTGCACGACACATAAACTGTGTTCCTTATAGTTTTCTTACACACGATGCAAAGAGACATTCTTCTTAAACACACAAGTCTCAGTCAAATCACTCCCATACAACAAGTTCCCGAAGCGGAAAGACGTCCGTCCCCTTCGAGAGCTAGCAGAGAACTGGTGAATTCTTTGTATATTTCTCATATTCAGTATTTTTCACTTAAAATTTCTGATTTAACTAATAATTTGCGCATTAAAATGCAAATCTTGTTAAATACTGGAGTGAGATTTATATTTAATATGACATTACTTGAGCACATTTTGCCTTATTACTTAAAGGTTGAGTGGTTAAAACTCGAAGACGGAAAAAAATTACAATTCTCTATTTTTATGTTCAATCTATTGACGAGCAAAGTCTTCTGAGTATTTATATGAAAGAACAATTGTCAACTTAAGTAATTCTAGCAGGGTTGTTATGGCACGAAGACCTCTCAAAATAAATAAATCTATAAAAAACTCATTCCAGCAATCACCTTTAAATACTGCAATGAGAATTTGGAATGATCTCTGACCAAATTATCAATGCAAAAAATACATATCAATTTACAAGTCTCATGTCAGCTCTCTTGTATAAAAAATGTTTGTAAAAAATTTCTTGTGCGGACCCAAATGGGAAATAATTAGTCTTATACATTTTCCGATGCATATTTTTATTTTTGAACAACTGTATATATGCATTTTTGTAAATGTGTATATTTGTATATTTTGTATGTGCATATATGTATACCTTTGCATAAATATGTATGTGTTTCTATTGGTTATAAGGACATATCATATATCCCAATATGTTCATTAGTTATGTAAATCGATATTTTAATATTTCACCCTGCAATCTGAGGACAATTTTATTTCTCTAACCCTTATAGTTTCTAATGTACTGTCTGATCTCGCCTAATTTATTTATTTGTAAGAGCACCAAAATATAACAAGATACATTGTATACTGTTCCATTGGACACCAGTCCTAGAACAATAAATTTATATTACTTTTTTATTCTATATCTATGATCCAGAAGAAATGTGGCTGTCTTTTCCGCCACTCATGCAATGCATGGCATCGTTTCAAGTACGGTTGCATTTTCCTTGGTTCTTAATTGGGACGTGTCTTGGTTGCTTTTTGCTACTTGTCTTTTGATGAGCTCCTTTTAAGGATCATTTTCATGGGATAACTGTTATTCTATGTTGTGGAGGTGAGTGGACGTATCTCCAAGTGAAGTGATTCGGCGTCTCATAGGCTATAGGAACGATGGATGGATTAATATGTTTATCAATTCCATGGTTGGAATAGTGACGTGTGAAGGAGTGATGTGAACGTGCATTCAAATACCGATTATTTAAATTTCGCTTTCGGTAAACTGCCAAGACTTCTATTTTATATTTTACTCACCAATACACATGGGAAGGGAAGACGCCGGTTTTATTTCACCTTCAGAGTGAAAATGATTCCTAGACTTAGCTTATTTAAATAGTTCAAGAAAATACTTGGTTAATACTTGGTTCCTTTTGTGAATATATATGATAAATGTCGCTATTTCCAGTCATCCACACGTCAGATCCAGAGCTTAGGTTTCTACCGGAACAATTTTAGTCTTCTGCATGATATTCTCTCTAAATATATTTTACTGGGAACTTGAAAGAGGGCTGACCCCAAATCTTTTGGCATCCCATCCTCAGCGATATTTTTGACGGGTTGGAAGGAGTTATCAATGGGCATATTTGTGAACAAAGAGCCTCGATAGCATGTCTCTTCTGTTTACTTTCTAATTTGGAATAATTTGGATAAGATCCGTAGGGTTTTTTCGAATAATTCAATTCGCCCTCTACTAGAGAGCCCGAGAAAAGTGATATTCCAGTTGCTAACTCGACGCTTTGATGTTACTTATACTATTGTCTAGGGGACTACTGAGTCATGTATTTTTGGTAGTCCTTGGAGAAGCAGTGAGTTGGCTGCTGATTAGATTAGTTTCCTCTTCCCTTCTCTTTGTGTGAATGATTATTTGATTTTCACTCTGTTTAGTTGCCCTTACTTGCTGAAGGGGTTTCTCTTCAGTGGCATGTACGTGAATTATTTAATACCGTGGCAATTTGTTTTCATAACCATCATCCTACGTGATGACACTAGCGTTTCCCTTAACTGTGGGTGAATGAATATTTCTTTGTAGTCGTGCAGTTTTTTGAGGGCCTTCTGCCCCGCAGGGGTGTTGTTTGGCTTATGTGGTTTAGCTCCTCAAAGGTCAAGTAATAAGTCCTTTTTTTCGGCATTTCCCGGACAGAACTTCTGACGATGCGCTCTTCTTTTGATGTCTCCTTCTGAGCGAAGGTAAAATTGAGACCTGTGAACTTAATGTGGAACAACGAGCATCGTAGATCAATGTTTGTTTTGTCATATTGACGACCGATAGATTATTTTCAGGACCAGATATTTTTGGGTGCTGTCCCTCGTAGTTGCAAAGACACAAGAAGAATAATATAATTGGCTAAGGAAGTGTTTAGAAATAGAAGGAAGCTGATAACGGAAACCTTGGGTAAGGTTTCATAGAAGAGGCTGGTAAACAGCTTGATATGAAGTTTTGCGTTGTAAGGAGCTGAAACGTGGACCCTGAAAATGAAGAACGTAATCAGGCTGCAGACGTTTGAGATGTGAGCGGAGGAGGATAAAGAAAGTACGGTGGGTGGAAAGGAAGACAATTGAGGAATTTCTTAGTTTGGTGGGCCAGGAAAGAAAACTTCTGGAGGTAAGCAGAGATATATAGGGTAGTTGGCTGGAAGGGGTGGTTAAGGGCGATGTGATTGCTCAAGACTGATAGAGGGAGGACTATTGGGCAAGCGGGGAGGGGGAAGTAAGGGAATAGATTTCATGGACGAGATGATGAAAAGTAGACCGTATACTGGGACAAGGAAGAAAATACCAGTGGTTGACAGGGTTCTAAAAGCGTGGAAAATTGGGAGGAGTTTCTCTGTCTTAATCGAAGGAACATTAAATCGGTAATACTCTTAAATCAATATGCCTGGTGGAGCTTATGGGGCTTCCTGGAATTAGCATTCTTGGACTAATTCAAGGTATTTTTTCAAGTCGTTTGACAATAGAACGGCGGACTTATTTGTATTCTGTTTTCAGGGGTGGAGATCATTTCAACCCCTGCTTGCTTATGGTTTTTTCTCACTAAATGGCATGTTTTTCGGTTCCTCTATTGAAATATTGTTGGATTAAGGCTTTTGGGCCTGCCACTATCTTTTAGACTACACAGAAGACGGCAGGTGATCCACAACACTAAAAAATGCTGATTATTCATTTTACTCTTTTCAAGTATTTCTGGTTATTTTTTGCATTATTTTCGGCTTTCGAGTCGTTCATTTGGTAAAAAAGAAAACAAACTTTGAAATATAAACTTTTTGGTTATTTTATAAGAAATAAAGTTAAACTAAGTAATACAGGAACCGAAATATGAAGAATACATGTTACAAGATGAAGCAACATTTCAACCAATGTTTGGTTAGGATAAGTAAAAAAAACTAAATTTTTTACCTTAGAATATGTCAAAACAATGTACAAAATAGCAGATAGGAAGGCAATACTCCTTAGTTTTACCGGTACAATTTACACACACAAACATTCTGCAGCTCGCGCACATATTACACGTTTCGTTTAACATTTCTCCATGAATTGGCACTTACGGAGATAGGGTGCCTTTGGCACATTATATTAGTCTAATTGTACCCATAGAGGTGAGTTCCTAATTTGTCTGTATGTTTCTGAGAGATCCTCAGAACAATAACACAAAAATTGGTGACGTTGCACTTTTTTGTGGTGTAAGAGGCTTTTTGTGGTGTGACACTCCAGGGGCACTCAGCATACACATTAGCCTTACTATGGTTGAGTACTCTGTGATTTCAGATGGTTTTCATTATTTTTCATTATTTGAGAAAAAAGCAATAAGATACACTTTACTCAATAAATTAATGACCTTTTCAACTCTTGCCTAGCACACAGAATTGGGATATCATTTTTCAGCAAAACCGTAGAGTAGCACTCAGTTCTTGAGGCCCTCAACGCTTGTAGTACTTCGCATCTCATACGGGTCACTGTCCCAAAAAAACTAATTTGTTAAGCTTTCAGATTATTTTATAATGCAAGAAAGTAAAGAACTTATCCGTAGTTATGTGACTTCCCTTGTAAAGGAATGGATCACTCAACTTCATTACTACGTGCTCGCCTAGAATAATATCGGAAGCTCTGTCCTCAGTATTACCCAGGTAATGAATACAATGCACATCCATTTTCTCTTATTGTTAGAGTCCGCAAGCATCCAGAACTGTATTTCAAGTTTGCTGGTTTTATTTGCCATATATTGTGTAATTGGGAGAATGCACTCAGACGGTTCATCTACGGTCAAGTCGGGACCTGGTTTCCACAGATTCTTGCAGTTGGCAATTAAAGAGTCCCACACATCAGACTCTTAGGCAAACTTATTGGTTTGATGATGCACTGCAGTCTCTCTCAAATCTCATATTAAACCAAAGCAACCGAATTATTTCACGGAAACAATACCGAAGCACAACCTTTGCAATTAAAGGTTGCCCCCCAGTTTGTGGACCAAAGATTTTCATGTTCTAGATATCTAGATTCATACGCCACTTTTGCATAGAGAATATCAATAAATGCAAGTGGTTCGTCGGTAGAGCCGGACCAGTTCTTCGTAGCTTGGTTCAAAGTAAATGGTATTTGGCTATATGCATTAATTATTATGTGACAACAAAATGTCATGAGTGGTCGAAATGACCCCCTTCGCCGAAATCTGTATATCATCGCACAGAAGCCGGTGTAGTGGGCCAAGGGTGACAAAATTTTGTATCCTAGAATTAAGACCCTTTTTAGGAAAAGTCAAAATATTTTTCCTTGTGGTTTTGAAAAGCAAGTATGAAAATTCTAAAGTGGAAATGAAAATACGTCATTTTGACCCTTGCCGAGATGCTATAGTTAAAATAATTAATCTGTTTGTGTTCACTTGTTAAAATGAAGAATACGATTCCCCACCATAGAATTCTATTTCGTCTGAATGCTTTGTATCAGCGAGTCACAAGACCAAGTTTATTTCTCTTTTACCCTATTACAAGAAAAACTCAATTGCTCTTAACCTGACTGGTTCCGATTGGTTGCATAAATACAACAGTTAAAATCGACAACTGTGTGTTTAGTGTTAAAGTAAATCGTTGAGAGGGGTCGTGTGAACAGAAATGAAGTACTGCGACAAGTATTTTTTACACGAATTACGATGAAATTACGCTGAAGATGGACACTCTCAGCTTCATCTACATCTTTCCATCTTAAATAAATTCAACAGATTCAGGCGAGATATCGTGGAAGTTCTTCATAATGTAAGAGAAACAATTGCACTTTTCCACAAAATTGTTTTAATGCGTACAACGCGTTTCGGCTCACAGAGCCATCATCAGGTACAAGACACATGTGTGAATATATGTGTTGTACTCTCTTACAACTTTGTCTTGTACCTGATGATGGCTCTGTAAGCCGAAACGCGTTGTACGCATTAAAACAATTTTGTGGAAAAGTGCAATTGTTTCTCTTACATTATCTTTCCATCTTATACACTCCGTAAAAGTACTCCATCTTTACAGAGTGACAATAGCCAATACAAGGGCAAGTTAACTAGACTATAAGAATTCATAAGGGAGAGGAACACCACAATCAAGGGGCATCAAAGAAACTTCACACTTAATTACCTTGTATTGCTGGATAGAGCTATTGCCATTCACAGAATGGCGAGAAACTTTTCTCACTTCTCTTCATTATGGGGGTGGCACAACGACTAAAAAACATCAATTAGTCGATTTTTCGAGATTTATAAAAGTAATCACTCAATTTTCATTGCAAAATTTTCCGATACATCGATGTTGATGTGGCATCCTTACTTCATTATCGATACATGAACAAACATGAAAAGATTACATTATACCGATTGGAAATTTAATACTATTTTAACTCATAGCCTTGGTGCTCATGGCATGCGTTCCGTAATAATTCGATCACACGTGGATAGAGTTTATTCTGAACGCGAAATAATAAATTCTTTATGGCTATAATTGTTGATAAAAATGTCAAGGTGTCACATCGAGTTGCCTATTTGAAAAACATTTTTTAGTACGATGTCACCAAAATTTTTAATGCAACGCCGGAAAACATTACATACTTCAGTTAAGTGATTAAAAAATTTAATTCTTGGATCATTTTCCTTTACCGACTGTTTAGTACGTTCCATACCACCTGGGTGTATGGCACTGGGTGATTCCACAACACGCATTCAGCACTCGTCCCATTTCTAATCAGAACCTCGCAGGTTCCCCAGCCACTAGGCGCAGACCACTAAGAACTGAGATGGAATGTGGTAAATGAATGTTTATTTTTCCCTTACTCAAAATCTTACTAATATATAAAAATCTAGTGGTGTCTGTCTGTATGTCTGTCTGTTACTCAATCACTCATAAACCACTCAATTGATTGAAACAAAATTTGGCAGGAAGATATTTGATATATCTGGTTTACGTATAGGCTATAGAGCAAGGGCCTTGGGGCCCTAGGAGGCCCTTAGGTGGGCCCGTTCATCGCCAAAAATTGGCCCTGGAAGATAATTCTTGCCTGTATTAGAAACACGTAAAATATACCCATACTGAATGGACAACAGTCATGGGGTCGTAAGTCACGCTGGGGCCCCAGAGGGCCCAAGGTTCCAAAAGAATGCTTTCTTAAAAGCCTCATAAGTATTGAACGAGTGAACCGATTTTAGTGAAATTTTCACACATGAGATCAGTAAAGCTTTTTTAAGGAAATTGAGATTATATGAAAGGCCCCTGGACCCCAAGGGCAGCGTATTGGGCCGTCTGGTGTCTTGTGTGTTTGAAAAACTCAAGTCTAAACATTTTGGTTCAAGTGCAGAGGTTTATATTTTTGCATATTTTAATTAGTTCTGCGAAAGATAGAAAGCAATAGTTTTCGCCATTAGATGGCTAAATAATTGCAGTTTCTTATTTTTTCATTCAATTTTCTTATACGAATAAAATTTCCCTATAATTCGCATTTTTAATGTCGAAATAATGAATTTTACTTCTGTCAAGAATAGGATGTTTGCATTGGTAACCGTGGAATTAGCATTAGCTTTATAAAGGAAATGGGACCTTTACAATGGCGGCTGGGTTTTATATTTAGAGATAGGTATTAGAGTTTAAATCTAGGCCGTATACTGAAATTTTGCTGATTACGGCATTTTCAGAGATATTTTTGCCTAAAATTAGCAAAATTCATTTCAAGTGGACTAATTTAAGTTGGATCCATGTAAAACAGGATAATGCCACAATGTTATATATATTAATGCGGAAAGCCTCTGGAATGCAAATGGCCTGTAGTTTAGTTTCCGTATGTTACTGCAAAAGAATGCCGAAACTTGGTAAGCACAATGTAATGCGGTTTTCATCTCCTGAATTAAAAAATAAAACTAAATTATAGCTGATTTGCCTAGGAAAAAATACACCTCATGAGTGACTCGAACCTACAACCTATATTCCCTGTCTTTCTTTCATCCTCCATTGAATTTCAACGGGTACTCACTCACCACAATACTGGTCAGTGACTTTATCCACTGCATTTTTGACAGCGTTTTGGGTCAAATGTTAATTGCTTTCTGCTGTCAATTACGAAAAATTTAAGCGAAAATATTTTCATCGAACAAGGCACACACTGGAATTTTTTTTACCTATCTAATTTTTGAATAAGAGATTTCCATACTATCTTTTTCAGCAGGAAATGCACGTTCCATATTGTCTAATATTGAGCCAACTTTTGGAACAATTACATTTGAAGTACCAATAATTTGTCGTGCCAATACAATTTAATAAGAAAAAATTTCGTGACGGCAGCTTGTGGAATATGGGGATGCATTAAACTGTTGGTTTCAATGACTCGAGTGCAAAAGAGCCAGAAACAAGGGTTTTTAATGAGAGATTGGTAAAACGTTTCAAGGGATTCGTATTACTGGAACAAAGGGTTTTTAAATTATTAGAGAGGGATTTTCTATTCGAACATCTCTGATACAAAAGCCAGGAACGAGAGGCTTAGCGTAGCTCTGAAGAGAGGGAAAAGGGAAAGTCAGTTAAGTTGGGATGGAAATAAAATATCTTCGCCATTTATTCGGCAGAATAACCGCCAACTTGTCCTACAACGCTATCAAAATGAATTTACGAGGAAGTATTACAAGGAAGATACAGGGCTCCTGGCGGCCGTTTTTTTGAATCGTTGAGGGAAAAACGGAAAAGTGTTTTGGAATCGGAACCGAGAGATGAAAAAAAATCACTAGAGCGTCGGCTGTAAAAAAAAGGCTGAGTGGAACGGCGTGCGTGGGCAGTAATGAGCGAAATGGTCTGCGCTCTCAGTCCCCCGGAAATTTCCTTGATGAGGAAAATGAGAACCGTTTTGAAAAGTCCAATTAATCTACAAAAATGCTGCCAATCTTTCTTTTTTCCTTGGAAGCATTTTTTTTCCTGAAATGGAATATTTTTTACGGAACATAAACTCATCGCCTGAATCATATCAATTCATCGCTGAAACCAGATAGCGCTCATTTTTTAAAGCTGAATTAGCTTCTGCCCTCATAAACGTCCCATAAAAGAATTCCAGAATGATCGTTTTTTTTAAGATGATATCAAAGCAGAAGAAATGACATAAACTACTGAATATTCTAATCCCAAATGGCTGAACTCCATTATCGCCATCATGGTATATTTTTCCTTTTAAATTTTATAACTACATTATAACGCGAAAACGAGTACATACGAATTGATTTACTCGCCAGGGTTAAGACCTCAGGGCAATTTTAATTACTTACAATTTACACGTCTGCCTTCAACTTTTAATTCATAAAATAATAATTTTAAATAGTTTTTCATTCTACCCTTTCAGCCATTATATATTCGGCCTTTCCTCATATTATTGATGGGGAGTTTGCGCGTAGGCTACCTCATTACTTAAAATTAAATCAGATGAAAATTATTCGGCGTAGCTTGCTTGAATAAACTCATGTTAACATGAAGCAAAAGTAAGTTTGTTCATTTCAATAAAATTGTTATTCACAGCACTACCTGTTTCACCCTTTAAATCATTTTGATGCGATTTGGAAAAACTTATTTTTACTTTCTGTTTATAAAAATGAGTTATTGTTTGGTTTCATCGGGCCATTTCAACCTTAAGAGCATTAAGTGATTTCAGTAAACATGGAAGTGTTCCCTTTGTAACGTTTCTAAAAGAATACAAGCTACAAAAGTTCCTTAGTTTCTCAAAAGTTTCAATAGTTTTTTTGTCATTGAAAATACGACACTTGCACAGGGGAGGAAATATTAGGAAAATTTACACGGGGATAATTAGAAAACGCACAAAGACATCGGTGGTTGACAAGCTGCAGGGTAACAGAGAGCAAATGGCTAGGTGGACAGGTCAGACAAGCGAGTAGGGTTCTGAACCCAGAACGCTCCACAGTCAGTGCCACAAACCATCTCGATGATTAGTTTTCTAATTCTCTAGATGGTTATTGGTAGCATTAGGACACGTCTGTCCATTCAGTTGACGATGAATCATTCAATCCAAATTGTATGAAGAATGGATTCCTCTGAGATATGCATATTCACTTCCGAGGAATAGAGCCATAAGATTAAATGTATTATTTCAGTTTCCCATAATCCAACGGCTAAATTTATTTCATGCCTGCTCTCTGCCTATGAGTTTTAAGGTTTCAGTCAAAAATTTTGTCTTATACACCACTCTGAACACCAAATGCGCTGCTATGAATTGCTAATACATAATTCAATGAATATCATCTCCCAATCAGAAATATCAATACCTTGTTTATTTGCCAGCGATAAAGCTGTTTGCGTTATTAAATTTTTGTGGTTAGTGGAAGCAACCAGACAGAGTTGAGAAAGTAAATTCCGTATACCTGACATGATAATTTTCTGAACACACTTCTGTTTATTCCGTAATAGTGCAAAGTAAACGTGTTAGCCAACCAAATCAGCAAAGAGAAGAAGTAACCTTGTCCACATAGGACACAAATAACCATTAGACGAGATAAAAATCGAACTAAGTACGTGAGAGAGGGGAATAGAAACTCTGCAATTATGTAACATGGCACCGATCTGTCACCCAGGCTTTCATTATACAAACGTAAAAACAACAGCGTCACAGATTCAAAAATAAGGGGCAAGGCACAGCTAAAAGAGGAGAAATTAATCCGGACTAAAATCATTTAAAACCCTGTGGCAACACCTATTAAAGGCTGACACAATTTCAATATTTTCTTTAAAAATCCAGTTTAAAACCTAAGTGACAAAAATTTAAAATGGGGGGATTAAGACTAAAAATTTGGTTCAAATTTAGAAGATGTTTCTAAAACACAATGTAGTTGTAATGCTTTTACGTTTTCAATCTTTCCTTGGATGTGACGATCTCTTTAATTAGTTTAATCCTCTCACCCTCCTCCCTGTGACCCTACTCCCCCAACTCCGACCTCATATTCTTCCCTGCATATATATAACGCCACTTGAACTCGACTTAATATCATATATCTGATGATGATGTTGTAAGCATCGAAACCGGTCAGTTTTGTGCAACATAACTTACACAAAAAGTATGGACTATTACCAAGTCATTTTTCTTTGAAAGGGAGCCAGTTTCCGTGGGAAAACGGAATTAATGATATTGTTTGACTTTGCTGAACCCGAAAGGTAATCACGCGTATTAATTTTTGCGGTGTTAATGTATGTATATAGCTCGAAAGAGAAGCCATCTTAAACATCACGGAACACATGGTTTGGATTGACTTACATCTTTATCATTTCCCGCTTCTGCTTCCTCGGCTCAAGAAATCCACCCCCTTCTTGCATTACTCCTCGTAATTTTCCATTCTGTCACAACTCTTTCTACTCCTATCAGTCGGGCGCCTTTCATTCTTTATCTTTTGGAATCGTCCTGCATACACCAGCTTTTTCTCCCTAAGAATTAAGCATTGCCATTTCATAAAGAGCTTTTTCCGTAGCGCATAAAGTGCTTGCCGTGTTCCTCACTTATGTGATAAATTCATCTGCCATAAAAGCTAATCAACTTCTTCGCTGCTCCTGGTTGGTTGCGAGGTTATAAACACGATGTATACTTTGGGCGAAAATACCAATTTCATTTTTTATTTTAGTACCCCATCACGCTCCATCGAGCAAACGTGTAATTTTTTAATAAGCGTGAAACCTATTAGAGATCTCCGCAGGCTGTGGCAAAAATCATTGTTAAGCTGAGTATACGATGCATTTAGGGAGTTCAGATTCACTCATTTCTTCATGATGAATAAATACTTCATTATATTTCCATTTGTACTCATATTTCATGAACCTCCTATTCTTCAATTCTTAAAAAGATCAAATTTGGCATTTTATGCCAGAATACATCCCCTACCACAATCAATCTATTTTATATCATTTGATCAAATAATAATAAATTGGGACTAAATTGTATGTTTTAGCTCACAATCTAATGCTAACAGGTCCAGGTTCACTTTAGAGGTCTTTTTCTTCTTAAGCGTGTATGAATTCACGGTGCTGAGCATTATATGTAAAGGTTTCTCCATTTTTTCCCTACGATCCTAAAATAGTCTCTAGTTACTAATTGGTGGCATACTTTGCCTTATTAAGGCTCCTCCTATTTCTGCCTTCCACCTGGTGTGCTTATAAACGCACCACTAGAACTCATTAAAAAAATATGAAAGGTTAAACTCAAGAACATTCGAGCTGTCTTTTCAGATGGGTTCGAGGGGAACGCTGAGGAACCAAAGCGTTGTTGCTTAGTGACAGGAAGGGATGAGAGCGGCTTTAAATCCCTCCGAAAATGAGTTTTACGACCCCCGCGCTCCAGACATAAAAGGCATAAAAAATATTTAACGAGATTTTCCTTCTTCTTCTTCTTCTTAGGGGTCCTTCCGTAATGGTGTACGTAGACATCTGCTTTCTTCGGAGCCAGGACCTACCCGGTGCCGAAAGGGCTGAGATAAAGGTATTTATGGCCATCTCAAGGGCTGTGTGAGATGCGCATTCATCAAATGGGCCACTATATTAGATGGGGTACGATGGGGAAGTTTCATACATAACGAATGCATCAATTGGAAATCACCAAAGCCGCAAGTGGCGACGCCAAAACTATCACAATATCGTTTATATCTATTGCGATAAAATTTTATGACTCGCGTAAATAGTTACGTGTCTTCTAAGTTTTTATCGTTTTTCGTGCTACTATTAATTTTCTTAGCTTTTAACGATCGAGCTGGAGAAAATATATCAAGCAATATTAATACTCCCAAAACCGAAGTTACAGGCATGATATTCACTAGTACTCCTTTCTCGTGTAATACGGCACCACTGAGAAACCAAGACGTATTCTATATTTCCTCAAGGTTTGCCGCAGCATGTGTACTAATTAATGAATTTCAATTTTAATAGTAAAAACGATAGTACACCAGTGCCTTTTTTATTGTTACGCCATTGGAATTGAGGATATTCTTTTTTAATTTTATGATACGCAGATTACTTTTATCAGAAAAATGAAAGTCACTTACTCATCCTGGTTTTCATGTGTAATTATGAGTCAGAGTCATGCATCGAAAAAGAAGCAAAATCGCTCTCATTGTTACCCCATCCTTGGAAAGTCAAGGTACGTTTCAAACTGACGAAGTTCTATAAAACTTTGTCATGAATGTTTTTCGTCTAGCCATCATTTTCGATGGAGTGCAAAACCTATGCGTTATCTCCTTGTTTCACTACCAATAATAGTTCATCCCTCTCAATGAATGAGGGATTGAATAGTTCATGGTTAGATACGAGGAATTGGAAATCTGACCTCGGGTTTAAAGGAGCTATTTTTTACCCACAATATTCCCATCGTTTTAACTCGTTCGCTGCCAGAAAAAGTGTCGTTTAATTCATTATGACAAATTATGGTATAACGCAATGGTTTTCCTCTTACATGTAATTTCAAAGCCTTCTCATACGTATTTGGCTCATAAATTGGCATAATTTACTCTTTAAATAATCATATAATAGTTTTGTCTCTATTGCACTTTCATTAAAAATTACTAATAATATTACATGTATTCACAACTCATGGACAAATTATTTTTTCTCTCATAGAGCCCTTCTGCGTTTGAATTTGGTACAGCACATTCAGCAATTCCCAGAGAAAAAAATCACTTTATAATGGCAAGTTGAAATAGTTCGTAATCGAGCAAAGAAGGTCTTTGTGGAATCACAGTTCTAGATCTCAAGAGTTTTAGGGTTACAATGGGTTCTAAGTCCCCAAACACTGCTTTCATTTTGGTCTCCGAATGAACGAATAACGAACCTTTCATCTTGAAATTTTCCTCGTGCGTATATGACTGTTATCTATGCCTGTATATAAAAATGAAGTCGTGTCTGTCTGGCTGTCCGATTCGATCCCGAATCCGTGTAAAAGATCTCATAAAAATATATGTTAAGATCACTTTTACCACTTACAGGCTTAAAGTTTTTTGAAAAAGTTAATTGTAATTGAAAAACGCACAAATCAATCTGTTCATCAATATTTTTACTGCTTCCATAGCTGAAAATTCAATGGATATGCTTAAGTGCCAAAAAAGCATTTTTTTCCATTTAGGGAAAATATTGAGTTTATAAATGATACGTTGATTCCCCTATGTATAATTACAGAAGTTACCATATTTCTTAGCTTTATTCCTCCCGTTGATAAATAGTGGAAACTTCTGCCAGTATTTTATAATTTAACGAACAAAATTTTGTGCTTTTCACAAATTTAACTGCCCAAATATTGTCGCTAATGACTGTATGAAATATATGTATATTTTAATGAAATAAGTTTTACTCACACAAGTTTGCATTCACAAAATTTTTGTATTAATTAGTTGTATATTCAAATGTCTTTTGTGAAATAATAAATATTATTAGTGCTATTATTATTACTGTGTTGTATTTTTCCTTCAGTAAAATTAAATAGATTATGTGAGGTGTTTACTTGGTGTTAAGTATTATTTCTACCATTAAGGCATTTAACTTTTAACCGGGCGGAAAAACGAGGCATAAATTTATCCACACAATACTCATGTGATTCTGCCACTTTCAAACTCGACCCACCTGTGGCGCAACAAAAGTTTTAGGGCTGCGTGCGAATTACCGACTGAAAACGGGAAAGTTATGAAGCAGTGTTTAATCGTAAGATCAGCCGAAAATCATAACTAGAGGAATAGGTATCCTTTACATGGTCTCATCACAAGTGTCAGATGAGGTATGTTCAAGTCCCTCAGCAGCTAATCAGAAGTTTTAATTACCCTGGGCTGCTGAAGTATGCCTGGAGAACTCCGGTATTTTTAGTTGATTCTGCAAAAGGTCTGTTACAAATGGAGGTAAATTTTTTATAATAAATCCTACAAATAATGTTATTTATTTGAATTCACTTAAAAACACTTTTCTTGAAAACCAATATACCCGATTCTTCGCAACATCCATAGAATGAATATTCCAACTAGGCAGAAACTATTGCAACGTAACGTTTACTCTCCGTGTTCCTTAGCGCATGAGAACTAGTATATTTCGTGCGTTTTCTACGCAACATTAGTTTTCAAATAAGCTTTAGGATTGAGTGAACTATGAGAATCCCAATATTTTAACTCGGTTGATATATTTTTAAAATACAGTAATTTTTTATTAGAATTGTTATATTACATATAATATATTTTAATTTGTAAGACAGACATTAAGATAATGACATTGAAAATTTTACCAAACCTATAAAATGAAAATAAGGAAAAAATATATTTGCCATAAGTATAACAGATTATTATAAAATTCAAAATTCTTCTAAATATACCATGGATTCTCAACAAAATAACATGAATAGACCTGCTAAGCCTATGGCTTGTCAACAGGTGCTCTTTTTAATTAATAAATAAATTCACATCATTGATCAGTCAGAAACCATTTTAAAAAATTGTTGAAAACCTATAATGTAATAAAAACACATAAATATTCATAATGACGCAATTAAAACATTAATTTATATTGCATAAGTACATAAGTTTTTTTTATTAAACAAATGCATACAAATGTAAACAAAAGTACTGCTTAATGAATCGCTTGATAGGATAACTCTTTTAATAAGTATATATTATTATAAAAAATATAGGTTAAATCTTTTACGAAAGTTTGATGTAGGCTACTTTTTGCTTGACCTTCAACATATTCTGCTAGAGGGAAACCATCATGGTAGAAATGATCTCAGGCATAAAATAAAGAAAATTGACTTAAGAACCTGTTGATTTAAAACGTAATTTTTCTACGTACAATATGGGACTATATTAGTTGAGACAGATCAGTTTTGGGAAACTTTGACCCTCACTGTGTAAAACAGGTTTTGCACTTGTGCTAAATGTCTGAACATCATTATTAGCTACTAACCCCGCATGAAATATACGGCAATATATAGCTTCTGCATGAGATGAGTGTCGCATGCTTGGTGTGAAATCACCCCGTGCCACACACCCTAGCGGTGGCTTGCACGGTATTTCGTAGATGTAGGTGTAGGATAAGGATAGGTAATAGCTGCATGACGAGCGAGTCTCTCTGGCTTATGACATTTGACTGAAACCAAATTCTGCTGTGGACAATTATTCGTCCATCAGTCCTTGGATATAATGTCCCTACATTTAAAGTGACTGGTTGCGACTGCTATTGTACTGACTAGAGGACGTTTCACAATTTGAAGGTCTTTCTTATTCTTGGCACTAGTCTATGGATAATTATTTTTTTAAATAACTGTATCTAGTTAGATTATGAGCCTTAGATCCCGAATTGGATTCCTTATAACATAGCTAATAAATCAAGGGTGCGAGTAACTTAGAGTTCACGTTCATAAAAATGTTACCTCAAACTGTTCATTGTTTTACTTTGAGATCCATCCAAATTACTTGTTATCGATGTTAGATCAGTCCTCCGTAATAACGCGTGTTCTCTCTGGAAAGATTCAATTGATGCAAATTAATAAAAATATTTGTATACACTTGTTCACTATAACTTCAATTACACTAATTAGTTTCATACTACAAAATTTGCTCAATTAATAAATCTCAAGGGTTCAAAGAATTTAAAAACTATCGAAATAAAAGCTATGTCAGAACACTTGTGCCCAGTATGGACCCCACACACTGAAACAAGTCATTTTCGTAAACTTCCCACAACGAAGCGAATAGCTTGTTACGTGAGAGGACGTCACTACCGTGGCATAAATTGCCTTAAAGTTGAATAAAATGAACAAGTAAAAGCTATGTTTATCTTTAAATTTCTGTGAAGATCGTGACTGTAGTTTAAGACTTCACAGTGTCCATTGTGGTTGATAAATAACTTGGTCTAGAGTATTTAGGCTTACCGTGGAATTACTATGAGTATAAATAATGATACTCAAACGATATCGTACTGTCTACCAAATTTATTTCAAACTCTTACAACACGTGTTTCAACTGTCTAGCAGTCATCATCAGGCAAGACTCAACTGTCTACCAAATTTATTTCAAACTCTTACAACACGTGTTTCAACTGTCTAGCAGTCATCATCAGGTAAGACTTATGACTGCTAGACAGTTTAAACACGTGTTGTAAGAGTTTGAAATAAATTTGGTAGACATTAAAATATCGTTTGAGTATCATTTTTCAATATGCTGTTCTACAACATCTCGCCGGTGAAAGTGGAGTTTATAAGTATAAATGCTACATTATGGTCTTTGAAAAGTGCAATTTGACAATTTTATATCTCCAATTCAGCTACTTACCGCACCTGGGTCCCTAGATCATAACACTAGGAGCAGAGTAAATAATGTACTCTACATTTTTTCGTTTCATTTTGTGCATCAAGTTTAAGAGTCAGCTCACTTAAATAGTTCTAATAATTCAGTCACCCTTAGTGATGCCAAATTTATATGGAAAACTTCAGCGTAAAAGAAATTTGAGTTGTCATCATCAATATTTCTCAGATCCGGGTATTGTAGATACTATGGTTGCAAAAACTAGCACTTCATTTTAGATAATTCTCTTGGGTTGATTCGAATTATTTCTTATCCAAATAAAAAGGGTAAATTTTTTGTTGCCATTTTCCAACGTTTCTCTCAGGTTTGATGGACCAACTTGGTTGTGGGAATAAGTTTTTTTGCTCTAGAAGAAGTGGCAGTTAAGAATCACGAATAGTTGGCTTTTGGGCATTTAATGAAATGATGAATTACTGAGTTTTCCACAAAAGAGTTATCACATTTTTACGACCCGGGTTTCATCACTGCGCGCCATCATCAGACCAAGTTATTCATCATTTCACCATATTATCCATTGAGGTACTACTTTAGCTGCAGCAATCATCCTGTGGCGATACGCGGAGTATCCCCCCTATACTTTCCGCGTTGGCCCGGTGAATCAGTGGTCGCCTCACAAGCGGGCAGCCCGTGTTCAGACCTCAGAGCTGGCGAATATTTTTTCTAATGTTTCTTGGTAACTTCTAGGATACTCGCTTCTGTTCTGGGGTGGCAATTTAGACGCTTCCTCACCTATATAAAAGCCACGTCATTAGTCAAAGTCACGCTGCCACTTGAATTCAGTCTGTACGAGGAACGCAATAAACGTCTATACTCATAATAAAGCAGAAACTTCTTCTTCTGCCACAATCCTCAAATAGCCGTACACACGATGAAGTGACAAGGAAGCTGGCGGAGCAGCAAACATTCACACTCTCACTTCCTCAATCAAGCTTTGGAACCGCATCTGATGCTTTCACTCTCCAACCGCATGCTGATTGGTTCCTTTTTTCTTCATCTCCAATCGCTGAAATATATCGCTTCCTCGTAAAATCTTCTCAGGACGATTCACTCTAGACTTTCGCTCTTTCTTTTAGCGTGATGAAAATAAGATATACATACCTACCAGCCGAAAATGCGGCAATGAAATACAAAGAAATGGCCAGAGGATAAACTACAGCGCAGGATGCAGCCGCATGGGCTGCGCCTACTTTTGAGGCATTTTACCCCTAATGTTACCATCTGTGATGCACCGCAAGGGTTTAACAACAAAGAAGACTGTATTGTCAAGTGGTCCGCTCATTGGCCCGAGTTTGTGGCACACATCCAGGTCAGTTTCTTCTTGTGGCACATCTACGCGTCCTTATAAGATTTTTGATCATTATCGTGTATCCATTTTCTAATAGTTGTGAACCCTAAAATAGTTATTTACCATCGTTTGCAATATAAAAACTGTTCTGATTTAAATAAGAGTCGGTTAAATTATGGAATTTTCAAATCATAAAAAAATCTAATCTTGATACGAGCCAATTTTTAGCTGCAGCGTGGCCGGATGATTATATGAGATTATATCATTTTCATTAGTCTGAACCATAACCTTCTCCAATAATAAAAGAATTATCCGTGTAAATGCGATAAAAGTTATTGATGGGGAGCGAGTCGCAAAAGACAAGCACTAATTGGCTCCTGATAAGAAGAGTTATTTAATTAAAAGGGTGCATAGGCTGCTCTAATAATCCAATCCATTGGACTCCAATGTATCTCTGCAAATTTCTTTGAAAAATATTATTCAACTTCTCAGTAATAATTGGTTATATAATGAATGACTCTTCCACTGGTCACAAAATCAAATGAAGCATACCTCTATAAGCCGTTCTAAGGAAGTATTCATCTAGAAGCCGTCCCTTCAGTAAATTTAGGATAGAAATAGCACTAGTAATTTTTTTCGCAAAATTCTATTCAACTTGTCTCCAAGATATAACTATTCAAAGTTTTATTGAGTCTTGCGTGCGCACACTACGCTCGTGCCTGGGGCCCCGACGAGTACCTATGTATTCCAAAGGCCACAAGAAAATTTTGTGAGATTTACCTTTTCCTTTCATTTAGGATATTTTTTTTGTAAATGTGTAAAGATTTTCTGTTATATAGTTCTTCCACCTCTCCAAAACACGCATTTGGAACTTTTACGGTATATTTCCCGGTTAACAATTCGTAATTTCTATTATAACGCCTTCATTTTTATTACTGCTTCATTAGAAAACGTTTTACCTTGCTTCTTCTATTAAATTAGATTGAGCAAAATATCATCAAATCTAGAAATCAATTAATTTTGTCTCATTGTAAAGAAAAATATATCACCCTTCCATTTACACCATAAATTCAATCTCTTACCATACTAATTTCCTAGTCATTTGCCAGATGTGACCAGCCCTTTTATATGGGAAATGGTAATACGTATACTCTCCAGAGAGATCTTATATTAAAAATGAGGCATTCCCTACACTTATGTCTCGTCAAAAAATCAACAGTTACACACTGTTGATTTTTTGACGAGATATAAGTGTTTGTGTGTTTTCTCAACTATTTTTGAAAATTAATAATAATATCACCGCAGTAAATTCTTCGATATCACGATATACCTTCCGTTTTAATGGAGTGTCAAATGTACCGAGCGAAAAAAATTAGTCAAGTTAAAGACTTATTTAGGTATTTTCATTTGATTACTTACAATTTCTGTCATGTAAAACTATTTTATTTCACCGTGAATAATGCAACATTTAATTCGTGTGTCTCACAGCTGGTGAAATTATGACGTATATATTGAATAAGGTCTCTATTATGATTAGGGAACTATCTCGCTCGCACTAAATTAAGTGGAAAACATTCCTTTTTCAGGTAACAAATGTCTTGCTTTCCTAGCGAAATGGGTAAGTGCAACACTGGATGGTTTATAGTACATGACTTTCAAAGTACAATTATTATTGAACTTCTTAGCTTCACATGAAGCTAATTCTAACATTTTTTCAAATTATTTTTAATTTTTGAATTTCATACCGGCATATTTTGGTTATTATTAAAACAGAGGTCGTGACCTAGGCGCCGTGGACTTTATAAATATCATGACTGATGCGGAGAATTGTAGCCTGCATCAAAATAATTGCTGACTGTAAACGCTCAACATTTTTCAAGATCAGTGACAAATATCCAAATAACTGAATATTTGCATCAGTGAGTCCAGAATTGTGTATTTACAGAGTATTTTCTCACGCTGCTTAACGGCATCTCCACTGTTTCTGTAGTACAGAGACGACGACACTTCGACGTTGGTTGACTGTCAGAACCTCATCAGAATAACGGCTGTGATATTGCTTTTCTCAAACTTTTAGAACACGGATTTGACGCTGAATATCTATTTATATCCTTATAAATATTCAGTGGGATATTTCTCTAATTGAAAATCAATTTTGAAATTATTTCACACACGTATGAAAAGCAGATTCCTAAGAAAATTCATGTGGCCTCTGGCTAGTAACCCACCCAACTACAACAATTCCAAGAGTAGAGAGAATGTTCATTTCTGAATCCAATAAAATGGATATATATGGAAGGTTAATCACTTTTCAACGCAAATCAACTTACTGGAGCATGATTTGCGATGTGATCATTCCTATGGGGGCTTGCAGCGGCACTGACCGCATCTTATTTTCAGGATAAAACTCATTACAAATGAATTCGCCCAAGCAGCTTTCGGTTTTCTACCTACTATTCATTGCCACTTTCAACCTCTGCTGGATGAAGTTTACTGCTTACTTACTTGGGTTTCTGCTCTAAATCAGTCCCCCTAAATGCAAATGCTTCTTAAGTGGTTGGATTGCTCTCCGATTAAAAACACCGTTCCCCAGCCTCGGATACCGAGAAACTTAATGCAACGTGGCGAAATGCGACGTAATAAGCGACCATGAGGACACAAAAAGTTAATTTCTTTAAATTAAAACTTAACATAACAATTTTAATATTGCATAGTCAAGGCATTTAGCTACATAATATAAAAAATGAGAAATATTGAGAGTTGAGTTTTTTTGAGAAAAATGTGTTTGAATTTTACTGAATTTATTTACAAAAATGCAAAATCTTGAATTAACAACGTCACAGAATACATACATTATCGCTTCTCTTTAGGGTAAGTGCTTGTGCTTTGAGATTTAGTATTTTATCACTGAACATATCGAAGATAATCTAAACACAAGTTTACGGAAAGCTCAACTTTCCATTCTCCTGTAACTAAGCAACGGATTCATTTGTTGCACAACAATTTGGTATGGTAAACATGTAATTCAACGATATAAAGGCATCTTGTTCTTCGCATTGGCGTAGAATGACCCAATTAGGTTTGAACAAAAAAGGTTCAAAATCCAGAGAGTACAGCTGCCGTCAAAAAGGACTCTTTACCGCCGTCACGGTCGACAATGCAACATAACGGAGTACGTCCTGCAAATTTCGTCAAAATCGGGAAAGTCAAGGGAATTTTCGGTTTTCTTTTTGTCGTTCTGACATGGAATTTCAACACAGATGTTTTCAGCAATGAGATACGAACATGGATTATGAAACTGATGTATAACTCTGGAAAAGGTTCCTAGCGCTGGCAGGAGGGCGATTTTGTGACACAGGCTGCAAAAATTTTCGAGTCCTGTGGAACGGGGAGGAGGGGGGGAGGAATTTTTAAGTGCTTAGCCAATGCCCCTTAAAATTACAAGCCAAGTGGTTAAACATGGCTACGCCTAAATTGAGAAAGATATAGTTCTAATTCATTACCAGGCCGTGAGCGGATTCCTCGCCATTGAAACTTTACGCGGTAGAAATATGTTTAATTGACGAATTTAGAACTGTATTGAAAATAAAAGGACACTAAGTCCAAGAGAAAATGTCTAATAATGATTATGCTTCTAACAGTTTAGGCATTTAAGTTTTTAAGGTAAAATAAATTCGAACGGTCTTATCGGTAATATGCGAGACGAAGACAAGAATTTATTTACGTGTTCTTTTGCCCTCGTATATGTTTGTTGATGACAACTCGTTGCTAGGATAAACATGGGGAAACCATTAAACGATTTGAGTAAAACGGTGCAATGGGACTTAATTTATGAATATTCCCTTTCCTCATTGAAAATATAATGAAGCAAGGGAACTTAGAGGGGCATTTCTTGTGCTTAGATACAAGAACAAATTATGAAATAACCATGCCACCCCATCTTCACAAAATACTGGAGAAAGAGGATAATTTATTCCAAAAAAACACCTTGAAATATTTTAACTTAATCATATAACTTTCTTCAAAATCTTAAAAATGAAAACACTTAGTTTTTTCCACCAAATTATTAAACCTGGCCTGGAAAGGCCGAAACCGGTCGAATTGTGTTTTTGATACATTGGTGGAAAAAAACTAAGTGTTTTCATTTTCAAGATAAATAATTTCCACAAAGTGAACT
Source organism: Ceriagrion tenellum (assembly GCA_963169105.1). Classification (NCBI taxonomy): domain Eukaryota; kingdom Metazoa; phylum Arthropoda; class Insecta; order Odonata; family Coenagrionidae; genus Ceriagrion; species Ceriagrion tenellum. Next base: position 185,176,984 of record OY720632.1, on the reverse strand, counting down.
CGCCAACAATTGATTTTTTTCTTCAAAATGTATGAAGCTCACTGAAAAATTACATGTTGAATTTCAGCCCTTTAAAGAATAGTTGAGAAGTTGGCGAATAGACAAAGAGAAACCTCACCAAGGTCGTATTTCACCTCACAAATGTATGTTTTTATGTCTAAGTAAAGATAATATTTTAACAATTACACATATGTGCTTCAATTTTCTGGGAGTATATTCATTTACCCGGTCAAGTCAAATGATTTTTTCATGGTGAATTCCAACCCTGGTGTATATGCACCCGTGCGAGTGACTTCGTACCACATCATTTGTTAAATGCAATGATTGGAAATTTGTTAATGAACATCTCTTTGGCAGCTATTATGATCTCTGATCTTTCGCGCAAAAATGACATTTTAACACTAGAATGCCTGAACTTTCCCTCCTACCTAGAACGCCGAAGCGGTCATTTTGACCGCAGTTTGATATATCATAAGAAAATGTTTTTATTTTGATTCTCTTTCAAGAATATGGTCGGAATAATAGCTTAAGAAATTCTTCATAGCTATAAATGCACATTTTTTTACATTTGGACCAATGTGGCGTTGCGTAAATTTGAGAAAAAACTCTTAAAAATTTAATTCAATGAAAGTCATAAACAGCTTTGAACATTCAATAGGCCTCTATGTTAATTTCGGACGCAGTAGGAAGGATAAAATTTTAAATCATTCAGCCATAAACAATATTAGACGTCAACAGATGTTTTGACAGTAAAATTTACGAGACATGATTCCTATATTTGATCACACTTCTGGAATAAAAATTAGTTACCAGATACCAGAAATCGAAAATGAAACAAATAAATTTTGAAGTTAGTAATATCATTAATTTATGTCTAATAATTACTTCTGTTAGATAAATCTATATAATAGTGACTCGTTGTGTCAGTACACCGCATATACCTCCTAGTGGTGGGTTTCGGGCAACGGTATGCTGGCTCTCAAGATCACTTTTACTCAAGTTCATAAGCTAACCGGTTTTCTGCAGCTTATTGCCCTAATATCCTTATCATGATGTAATATACAGTAGCATGTTGGAGATCGTAAGATGTTATTATCGTCGTCAGAAAATAAATTAATTTGGAACTTACATTATATCGTGTAGAATGGAGACGGGTAATGATAGAACAGGAGAGAGAGAGAGGGAGAGAGAGAGAGAAAGAGAGCGAATGGCTGGTCCGTTATGCCGAGGTGTATTGAGCCAGCGATAGTCGACACTCCCAAAGTGAATTCATAACCCCATGTTGATGGCAATTCATCTGGAGCCCTTTGCATGCACCACCAAGCTGCCGCTAGTTCGCGGTTGAGTGCGCCGAGTGAAGGATTCTACAGAGTGACGACGCGGATGCCTCGAGCACCGTCGATTAGTTACACGTGTACTTCCCGTGCGAGGTAAACCTGCGTCCTTGGCATTGAATTATCAATAATTTGCCATGGAGAAGGGGTGGCCAGCCCTTGCCACGCGAGCCATTCGTGGATGATTCGTTTCTGACACGCAAATCAAGTCCTGGCCAAATTAATTATGAATCTTTACGGGACACATCCTAACGGCGGGGACAATCCGGGAAAGTGTGCAAGTCCGCCTTCTTCTGTAAAGAAAGCTCAATTTTTAATTAGGCTATAAAAGCGTCCGCGATCAATGGGAACGTTCAGTTGGTTATTTTTGTCTCTCTAATTTTGTTCACATAGTCAATTTTTACATTATTCAGGTCGCTTAAGTAGCTCGGGTCGAACTCACAGAAGGATAGACGCATAGATTTGACATTAGGTGATAAAATGGAAAAATATGAGTGGAGAGCTGTTTGACTGAAATGTGAGTTGTAGAATAAAAGGGAAGATGCATGAGACGGTGGTGCGATTTGCCAAAATGCATGCTCCATGGAAACGTGGCCTTTCGCAAAGTCCCAGGAGAGTAAAATGAAAGTGACTGAGATGAGAATGTTCAGATGGATGTGTGGAGTGACTGAGAAGGACAGGATGAGGAATAATACTTATCAGTGGATCGGTCAAGTGTGGGCCAATAAGTAGGAAGATTCAAAAGAGCAGGCTAAGATGGTTTGGACATGTGGAAAGAAGAAACGAAGACTACAAAGGGAAAAAGATGAACAGATGGAGGTTAGTGGCAGGAGGAGGAGGCCAAAAACACGATGGCAGGACAAGGTGAAAGAAGACTTCAGACAGAGAATGCGTGGAGACGGGAAGACGCTCTAGATATGGAGGAATGGCGTACTAAAAGAAAAGAAATGCTGACTCATTTGAAAGGGAGTAGGACAAAAAAAGATAGTCAATATTTACATGATTAACGTAACTTAAAAAATATCTTAAAAAAAGGATTTTCGGTTGGCATGTGGAATACGTTTGCGTCAAGGATTAGGCCAATTTTGGTACTCGCTCTCAAAATAGTTGCCCATTCCAGCACTTGGGAGATTATTGACGATACAATTACATTAATTTACCACCAGCCGTTATGTCAATATCATGAAAATTTGCGTATGATTGTAAATGGTCTCGTTACTGCTCGGGAAATATTACTTTTAGATTAGCTATGAGCGGAATTTATATGCCATCCATTCTCCGCTCCTCACACCGCAGAATCGACAGGTATGGAAACTTTATAAATGCATTCCTGATTTTAAGACAGCCTTGCATCTACTGATTTAACTGTGCTAGATCCTTCAGACAGAGTTAACTATTTGTCAGTAGCTGGAAGTAATACTACTTACTTTATTCTGAAAATGGTGTGAGAGATCGCTCCATTTAATCCTAGTTTTTTATAAGTAATGAAATAATTTGAGTACAAAGCCTCTGTTTGCGATTAAATTTATTATTCATTTAATGTTCCCAGCTTAAGTTGAAAATCTGTTTCTTAATGTGCAGCTAAACTTCACACTAATTATTCACAAATACTCAGGATGTAACTCGTTAAACCTTATTTTATCACGGGTTGATTTTAAACGATTATCCAGTATGCTTTTCTTTTTTTATTTTGTACATTTGTCCAAGATGAGCTTCTCATCTACTTTTAGTCAACTTAAAGCCATTACTATCTCCTAGGAAACAATGTTATGTTCCAGAAATAATAGAATAGCCTTTCAGTAAATTGGTACCATATATAAATGTAGCAACATAAAATCCTGTAACCTAACCTATTAAAAAAACTCACTTCTACCATAATTTATTGAACTCGACGGGTTTAAAAGCTATGTTAAGTTTTCAGGTTCTGCACAAAGCATAACTGGTCGTTTTTTTTCGTGAAATATCGCGAACTTTCTAAGTTTTCCATAGTAATGCAATGAAATTATTTTAAAGGGGGAGTCAGAAATGGTGTCTAACAATATTTTTGCCGCACTGTTATCTTTGGTATTAATTTCTAATGCAAAAAATGAAAACACGTATATCAATTCGGAAAATGTCAACACTGCTGGGAAGTAAATACTTTTTTAACACATAAAATCCTAAAATTCTCTCCTCGCTTTTTGGAGCCATGTCCAATGACTAAGACATACGATTGACCAGTTTGGATAAAGGATTTGCAAAAGGATCGGTGAAAACGACGGAGCCACTTTAAATACTCCATTTGTATCACAGTGAGGAACGTAAAAATTAGTTGAAATTTCAATAGTTCAAACAGCAAATATTGTGATGATGATATTGTATGATATCTAAAGGGAATCTACGTAATGGCTATTTTAAACCTCCAAAGGTATTAGAAGCGATGACGTGAAGAAATTCGTTGAGTCGGATATTATTTGGAGAGGCGAGGCAATTAGCAGGCGATCGACAGCTTAGGTCATTTTCGCCATAGGGGACAGGTAAGGGGGAAGAGTGGATATAATAGAGAAGGGTGGATACCTGGCGTCGGTATCAGCCTGCTCTTTACGAAAGGCGCCGAGGGGACTACGGTTTGACGCCTCATCCGACAGACGGAGAACTGCGTTTGAAGTGCCCTCCACAAGACACTGAAGTAGGGTTTGGGTTTCCTATGAAAAGTATCCTCCTCGGCAGGGATTAGAACCCTGGCCGTCCGTATGATTATCCAGTGCTCTATCCACCACACCAGCCTCCCAAATGCTTTGTAAATATTCCTTCATCTTCAAACTCTCAACATGTACAGGTAAAACATGCTTACTCTTTTGGCGACTTTGGCTTCCCTATCGCCTAGGCCTTCACCGCGGTATTTCTATACGTCCAAATGAAATATATAGGTCCACCCTAAATACAATCCTTTTTACCAGTCAACAATAGCGGTCCAATGTCACAAAAAAGTTTTAATAAGATCTTCTGGTGGCGTGGCGAACTCTATGATCAATAATAACTTTATTTTAGATATCCTTGTGATATAAGATTTATTCAAAAGGAAGTTTTTTTCTCAATTTCCCAAGTAAGACCACGCTTATCGTGTCGAGCACTAATTATCAAACTTTTGACGGACTTGACGAATAAGATGTAAAACGAAGAGCAAAATTTTCTTTTCTTAAATCCCTCTTCAGTCCGAACTTCTACGTATGGATTATGGTGCTATTGGATTGGACGGCTGCGAGAAAACTTACTAGACGTTTAAGTTAATCCCAATCAATCTTTGTTCACTAAAAGTATCTTAAACCAGCACTCAAGATCCTTAGAATGGGCTCCGTCGTGTCATTTCGAAACATGAACGACTTCACGAGGAAACGAAGGCGGTAGGATAAGGGCGGGTAGGTTTAAACTTTCCAGGATGAAAGAGGTATTAATAAGACACTTCATCCTCTAACACGTGCCTCGTCTTAATTAATACTAATGAGATGGAGGCCCGTCCAGTGATAATAAAAAATTCATGGACTTTATAACACAGTGACCCGAATCTCAGATCTGCATTACACATTTGGACATCTCTAAAATGGAGGACATTACTTTGGAGCGATTCCCTTGACTTCCCTAAGAGTTGCTTTAATCATAGGCGGTGAATGATGTATATCATGATATCATGTTGTCCTCTGGCTGTGCTAACTTTTGACCAACTCTTTGGAACTCCGTGCATGCCCAGCCAGTGGCATTCCTAATGTCTTTTATTCATGCTTTGGTGTTTAAAATGATCTTAAGTCATTTACATAGCGAAAACAGCGGCCTAATTTAGCCTTAACATTCACTAAAGGAGCATTTTGCTCAAATATGTTAAATTATTTATTCCATCCGGAAAAAATGCCGGTTCAAGTTAAATTCCACCCTTAAAGTCACCCTATAACCTGCACACGCTTCATCAGCACCTATATGACCTGCCCTACCCCGCCTTTTTACCCTACAAGCGACATATCCTATACTCATACTCTCAATACCCGACGAGCGACCTCATAGGTGAGTGGTAGGGGGTGCATTATTACAAAAAAGTATGCAACAGTTACTACATAATGCACAACTTAAGTTAATGTAACTACGTCTACTGATACATAGGCGAAAACCTGCTAAAACTTGTCCGGAGCCAAAATTTCTCAAATACACGCTACACTAAATTCATGTGACTTCGTTTTTACAGCTACAAAAATGCACAGAATTTCTGGGTTTTACCTCAAGCATGAACAGCCTCTTGTTAGTAATATGTTGAAGATGATGAGACGATGATTAGGGAGTAAGTCAACTAACTAGCTCCACTACCTATCGGATAGATCTCGTTAAAGTTCAAAGCGGTAGCTATAAATACACCTGAGCGTTCTCTTAATACTATCCTGTCTACCCTGTCATGCTATGGGTATACTATCGCTTTCTCGTCTATGGCGGCTGGCGGGGAAGTTAAGTATGCTCATTGAAATATGAATGAACAAATGGAATTCCGGTCCATAAATTCCTCCCAACCTGCCCATAAAGCTGCTGGTATCAACTAAATCAAATGTGCTACTGAGATTCGCTTTCTGAATGCCGAAATTCCCCGTCTTTCTTTCAGAAGTCTTCATTCACCGCAATTCCCTTTCCCTTGGAATACCTCTGGGTATCGTCATCCGGAAACCAGACAATTATCTCCCCTCTTCCCGGTAACTCCCATTCAATATCTTTGATATAGAATCCTTCTAAAATCCTGGAATTCCAGCTCCTTGACAACCTACAGTGAAATGCTTCAACGCACCACATCATCCACCCCTGGATGCATTTGAATGCCTTGAATTTGGGCTCCGGAATCCCGTTGTCCACCAACTTCTTTGTCTCGTTCAATTCATCATGTCTCTCTTTTGCAAATCAACGGTTATCTTCTCCGGTTTTTAGTGTGCGTTAGACCACGTATGGCACTACGGGTTAAGATTTTATACGGCCTGTCTCAAAAAACCCTCTGCTAAACTCAAGCTTGTTTATTCTCTGACTCCTCTGACCTCAATGACCAAATTAACAAAAAAGCAGTTATTATGTATTCCGGCTTTCGTCTCAGGACAGTACTTTGATTCTTCATAAAAATCAATTTTAAGTGATTATACCAAATGATGATGCATTTTCGGGTATAAGCAATCGGGCAGTGTCATTAAAAGATTTTGTGGAATTTTCAAAAATACTTTCAATCAATTTCCATCAACATCAATCGATTTCACCAGGCTTCGCCTAACATAATGTATTTTATTGCTTGGAGTCTTATCTGGAAGGCGCGCACAAAATAAACATGTTGACCCAGGTTTTAAGATTAGGATGGGTATGTTAGCTAGCATATTCACGGTCATATCAATAAGCGACCACAATAAAAACTGAGCTCCTCCAAATACACTCCCATAGGACATGTCACAATTTCACCTCCAAAACTTTTATATCTTCACACGGCTGGTGACCTACCACCCCCTGCCACACGCCCATGTGGCGGCTCGCGGGGTAGTATGTACATGTCGATCATATGATAAAGGAAATTGACGGTTGAAATAACAGAATTAAAATGTTATTTTTTTCTACGTACAATATATGGCCATCATAGTTGTGATTGATCAATTCGATGTGATTGCAACCCTCAATACAATAAAGGTATTGTAAATGAAAAGTATACCTAAGTTATACCTTTCATTTACAATGTTAAGAAAATTCCACGATGTCACGCCCGAGACAACTGAATACAAAAAAGGTAGGTAGAGTAAACTTGGTAGTTGCTTTCTAAGTTATAATTATCATTATTATAAGCTATTTACTCCGCTTGAATTGTCCGATATGATTTGGCATTCTGCATAAATTAGCATTTTGTAGAACTATTATTAATGGCATTAATGATAGTAAACTGTAGCTGTATCGTGACTAGTGTACTGCATGCTAGCATGTTCGTCCACGTAACACACTTCTAGTTTCTGGTTTCACCGCGCAATGCTCTCCTGATTGTCTTTTGGTCAGGACCTGGCGGCCGGGTAAAAATAGGAGGTTCTGATTTTAACGGGGACGAGTGATAAATTTATGATGTGGAATCACCCCGTGCTACACGCCCTAATGGTAGTATGCTCGGTACTTCGTAGATCTAGATGCTGCGTAAATGGTTTAATCATGTTTATCTCATTTTCATTCATTATCATTTCAGCTTCATCTGCAGATTCACCTTCCCCCTCAGGGTAATATTTGGAAAAATTACCTAAAAATTCTTCTAGCTATTATTTTTCTCCATGATCCATGAAAAATCTTTCCATTTGAACTCTCTTCTTGAATAACACGTTTTCTTTCAGAATCGGCAAATACCTCATAAAAGGCAAGGGATGAAAAGGAACCTACATTTACTTCAAGTGGAAACTTCAAGGTCGACAAAACTGATAAAAGGGAAACCCAAAGCTTAGCAGACAAGACAAGGCAGATAATTAGTGGGAAAGATAAGCTGAAAAATCCCAAAGAGTACCCTGTGACTTCAAGAAAACGTCTAAGCAACAAGTTCAGTCCAAAAGAGTTCGCCAGACAAATCGACGAAAGAGTACGGTGCTAACGGCGAAGGAAAAACTTCCTGAGCCTGTTAATGCGAACGCAGCACGCAGGGGACACTGATAGACGGGCCAGTATGTACGCCCCTAGAAGCAAAAGGGTTGGTTCAATGTTAGTGTGAGATTATACCGTATTGCTTATCATGATCGCCAGCTGGTCGCTAACGGCAAAGAAAAGATTGATGAACTGCAATAGCCCTCTCTCTAAAGACATTCCGCTTCTAAAAAGTTCATTCCCTCAGTTTTCTGGTCATAGAAAGTGCAAAAATATTTGTAAAATGCCAAAAAAGAGCCCTCGATTTCGCGCCGAGTTCTCTAACCAGTTAACTCTATCCAGGAGTTCTCTTCCACTGTGAATCTCATGGGGGCTTTAAGGAGCAAGTTGTCCTCACAGGTACCGTGCATTTACTGCCAGAGGTACCCGTATGCAAGCGCTAAGTGCCACAGTCCACGGGCTAAAGCCCAACTTTAAACACAAAGGTGTTTACTTTCGCCATTTTCAAAGAACCGCGGAACTAGCCGCGTAGTAGCTTCAACGGAGTCACCCATTAGTGATCACAAAATTGTGTGAAACTCGATTCCCAGTCCAGGCGAGTGATTTTTCCACCCTGAATTTCACACCATTGTGTGATCACTAGCGGGTGACTCCGTTGAAGGTACTGCGCGGCTAGTTCCGTGGTTCTTTAAAAATGGCCAAAGAAGAGAATGCTTTTGCGTAGCGGTCGATCAGGTCCTCTCGTTTTCCCGATAAACGTAGCCGTAGCCGAGTTTCCGCACTGACCCCTAAAGAGCCACTTATAATTTACGCTGTACGTTAATGGAATACCCAGCACTCCATGCCCAAACACAAATATCTAAGGTGATGACACAGAAATCCAGGCCACATTCATAAAGGACAGCTCTAGGATAAAAAAAATCAAACGCAGACCATAAAATAATTGCCCGAATTGATGAAAATATGTTAAGTATAAGCCAAAAATGCTGTAATATTTCTGTTTATTATTCCGGACGATGCAAAAGTTTCTCTCAGATGTAAATTCTACAACGATATGTTAGAAATCGTTTACTTTCCAAACTTATGCCGGAAATGAAAATCCTTCATTGCTAACAAATATAGCTGTGGTCCAGTCTGCTCTTCAGCTTCCTTTAGTCTACCAACTCGCATTCAGATTAATCTCAATAAAAATCCATTCTAGTTGGCACAAAAAATACCATTAATCATTAGGTATCCTTACTCATACAAAAATACTCATTAGGAATCTTAGCTAGTATTTTGTTCAAAGATTTCTATGCTACATCATTATTGATCAATCAATTCTAAGGGACACGAATCAACGGAGAGAAAGCTGAATAGAGTTTAATAAAGCATAATATACACCAAAATAAATAAAGGCTAGGAATATTGAGAACATATTTAATAATGCATGCTAATTTGCAGTAGTGATACAGTAAATGTAATGAGCAAAAAATTAAGGAAAGTGAAAAAAGATTCTAGATAGTCATCGTGTATGATTTCCAGGGAATTTAGAACCTCGTTTAGCTAATAAACATTCATCACTTATTGTTGGATCTATTTCCTTTGGGCAGCGATATACAAACGTTATCAACGTTTTATGGCTTTTAGCAGCGACAAAAATGATTCTCGCTTGTTTTGTACGATATAGCTTTACGACTCAGAACACATTTTATCATTTTTTTATCATATTTTTTTATCATTTGTTTATCATTTTTTAACATTCACGGCCTCTTTAAACTCTTTCTATCGACACCACCGATGTATTCTCTGAGAAAGCTGTAGCCATACTATTTACCTAATACGCCATCAAAGTGGCGTCACTGAGAAACGAATTTTCGGTGTGGATTTCAAATAGAAATTTCAAACGGCTGCACTAGCAATATCATTATGTTTTCGTGTGTGAAACTCAGCATATGTCCATTTTATCTGTCGAAGGTTATAAATAAATCGAAAAGTAATGCGATCCCTTCATATTTTAAAGTGTCGATATAAAGTCCACGGTATGATATTGTAGCTTTCAGTATTTATTTATTATTAACATCACCAATAACTACAACATTAAAAGTCATATTTTCACTAACTGCTCTATGATTGAGCCGGTGAGATTAGACTTTGCTGCATAATATTGCGTTTAAGGTAATCCGAGCGAGATGGTTCCCTAGTCATAATAGAGACCATATTCAAATCACACGTTTCAATTTCACCAGCTGTGGGACATATGAATTACATATTGCATTATTAATGGTGTAATAATATAGTTTTATATGACAGAAATTGTAAGTCATTGAATGAAAATATCTAAATAAGTATTTAACTTGACTCTTTTTTTCGTGCAGAATGTTTAAAACTCCTTCAAAACGGAAGGATTTTGTATACCCAAGAACCTATTGCGGCCCCAATATGAATAATTTTCAAATATAGTTGAGAAAACTTACAAACTACATTCTGTTAGTATCTTTTACGACATCTAAGCGTTAGAAATACCTCATTTAGTAAATAATGTCCCTTTGGAGTGCATACACGGACCATTTCTCATATAAAAGGGCTGGTATTTTTTGGCAAATATCTCCAAAAGTAATGTGGTAAGGGGTTGAATTGTAGGTGTTATTAGAAGGGTGATATATTTTTCTTTAAAATGAGGTCAAATTAATTGAAGTCTAAGTGAAATGATATTTCGCTGTAACTACCTTAAGTGACCACCTTCGGCGAGGAATTTGAAATACTTTTTAACCCAGGGCAGGGTATGAAGCCGTGTATGGTGAGAGACATCGTCCCAGACTCTAAATTATGGAACTATTTCATTGTAACTGAGTTACATCTTCAGGTGAAGAAAAAATACACTTTGAAAATACCAAAAAGTTTTTCTCTTTCCGCTTGTTCCGCGGATGAGAATTTTCCTCTGTTACAAAACCGATGGGGAGTGAGAATAAGTTTTTTATGGAATTTACAAAGTGTATTTTGTCTTTGAGTCTCCGTGTATATTGATGAACTGTGGGCTACGGTTTGTTGATAGGGAGCGAAACTTTTACAAGGAGGGAACGAGTACCTATTTTCATAAGCTGAGCTTAAAAAGAGCCGTAGATTGTTCAACAGAATAGGAGGTAGAGGATTCAAACTGCTAAAATTCTCTTTTTAACGAGAATTCACAAAATTTCTCTTTGAAAGTAGCAACATATTTTTAAGCTGGTTTAGCATAGCGTGATTTTTAATTTTTTGTTTATTTCTTGCTCGTTCCTCTTTCCGTCAGTGGAACCTTTCACAATATTGATAGATCCGTTTACACTCATCATAATCTCTTCAAGAGCCTTGCTTATTTCTCTCCGTTTGGATGAAATCCCGATGGCAGAAAATACGAGGAGAAAAAGAGACCAAGGAATACCACCTCGGAAACGCCGCTTGGGGAGTAAATCCTTTTCGAAAAAGATATTGCTTCTTAAATATAAATGATTTCTTTTGAGACTCCAAGTATGATATGAAGAAAGGGACGATGCCGTGGTGAGGGAGGCAGAGGCGGGTAGGGATGGGATAAAAAATTTGCATATGCCAGGGTGGAGATTTTAAGGGGGATGATGTTGTCCGTGAAGATGCGAGCGAGGGTGTGGGGAGTAGATTGGGAGTGGGATAGAAGGGAGTTTAATGGGGAGGGTGAAAGGAAAAGCGGTATTAGGAGATTGGGGTGGAGGGGGACGTTGTAGGGGAATGGGGGATGGAATGAAGTGGGAGGGCGAAATCCAGGGGGGCGGGGACAGAAGGAGTAAGGGATCAGTGCTAAAGCGAAGCGAGACAGGACGGGGTGGAATGACACGCGGTGAGAAAACACGCAATTTCTTTAAGTGTCCCTTTTTCAAGTCCTTAAGAAAGTGAGCGGGAAAAATCCCTTTACCTCATCTGTATGATATGCATGCGCTTATAAATGACTGCCATCATTGAGAGTTTGTTGCTGAAATTTACCCATGGAAATTCAATGGAATCGATAATCATTAATGTCCACAGTCAATCTATGTACCGTAAGCCTAATGTGCGATTTCAAATCAATTATTTTCCGCGAAAATTTTAAAATTTAATGTTAAAACTTGCGTACGCTATGATTTGAAAAGGCATGTGAAGTTCTAGTAAAAGTTTCTAGGAAAAAATATCCCAAAATATAGCAAAACGGGAAAGGAAGGTTGTCTAGAGTGGAGGATATAGCGTATTCCCCGGCCACCCTGCGCTTTTCTGTTCTTGCATTGTATATTCGCATTTTACACATTTTATTCTGTAGTATTAGATATTTTAATTCTATTTCTACGATTATTTAACGTATATTTCATTGTTCATATAGTACGTATTCCGCTATATTGGGAAGCACATGGCCTGGAAAATCCATCACGTATCCACTGCGTGAGAGCGTCAACAATAGCGAGAATATTCCAGAAACACGCTGATGCTAGAACGTTCTAAAACCCTTCAGGAGGTCAACAATTAGACCAGCCGGACGCCAATATAAGACGCGCATCGCCAACTTAAGTGTGCATTGTCATTCTAGAGTTGCAGGTCGTGGCAAAACCCGATTAGGAATGCATTGTCGAGTGCAGGGCTGGAACCCGGCGAAAGTTTTTATTGATTTTGGTGCGTCGAATAGAGCGATCGACAACCAGTATATTTTAATAATGCAGCGGGATGTCAATAGTGGCCAATATTAAGGAATAGGTTGTGAGTCATATGCGCACAGCTGAGACAAGTGGCGAAGACGTCGGATTGGCTCCAACGAGCGAGAACGAGCGGCAGACGAGGGCAAGGATGGCCAGAAATACCGCACCAGCAGCAATATCCAACTCACTTTCGCCCGGTATCAGTGTTTAAAATTTCCGATACCCAATGAGATCGATATCGGTGTGCATTGATATTTCATCTCCTTATATATAAAAAAAAAGTTTGTAACAAACTTTGTAACATGATTCCTAATGTCACTCGAAATGTTTATGGCTATTTTTTTATTTATCTAATGGTCTCCGGTTCGTCTCCAGACGAGTAAAAGCGTTTCCATAAGACATACATGTAAAGTTCTTTTTTTATGGGGCATGCACACCTTTTTTCTTTTGCATATTTAAATTATTAATTACAGTCACACAAAGTTGCAATAAAGACCATTGAAAAGAAAAATTAATTATCGTTTTCATGATTGCAACTTATTTCTGTTTTCCAAGTGAATTACTTTAAAGATTTAAAAAACAATCATAAAATTGCCGAAAATTCAACTTTTTAGTACGCTGTCCCCTTGACGACCGATAGCATTGTTGAAGCCGAACCTCTTATGGATATATGGTGAATACAGGCCCAGAACGTATTAATTAAAATAAAAGAATCCATAGAATTCATAATAAATAAATGTTGGGCGATATATATTGATATATTTCCATTGCTATCGATAGTATAAAATGAGTTTATTGTTTTTCACACCCGTTGCATTTCAACGGCTACCTTCCGTTGGTAATTGGTAAAAGGGTATTTATTTATTTTGTGTGTTTTGTATTGACCGTGTTGCTGTGTTTAAGAGGGGAGGGAAGTGACCAGACTAATGGAACATGAAAACGTCCATAACTAGCATACTTGGTGGAAAGGTATTTATTTTATTTGGGCGCGTTTTTTAGCATTCATTCATTCATTGTGTAATTATGTTTTTCAATCAGTGATATTCAATTTAGGGTGTTTTTATTGTTTCGTGTGCTTAAAAAAATAAATTTTGCATTCAGTTTGGTGCATCTTAGAGCCCAGGTTAATCATATACCCCATTTCATTCATTCATCACATTAAAAATATTACAAGGATTAGTGAGAAATCCGTTCTTATTCCTACCACCATAAGCGCTAAGTAATGTGGGATTACGAATACACCATTTCCATATATCCTGTTTTCACCCGTCTCAAGTTTTCATATCCTGTCAAAGTTAGTGCAAAGGGTGGGTTTAGCCACTTTCCTTCAGCCAGTTCAGCGCCAGGAACTCCTGCGGGAGCTATGCCGGAGGCCTCTCGCATCAATTCGACGAACTCACACCATTCTATCCACTACTATTTGGAGCAAAAATCCCGAGGCGTTGCGGATTGAAACCGAAAATGTCCTCCGAAAATTTTCGCTCCTAAGTCATTAGTAAGATTATATGCAAGATATATTATTTCGAAAATCCAAAGTATGACGAGCCAAAAAGTACGCAGCAATACTTCGTTTGCAATATTAACAAGAATGCATTTTATCGGTGTATTTTGCTTAAACTATCTTCTAAGTGAAAGAAAAATTAGCAATTGCTATCTACCAGTTGTAGACGGGTCAAAACCCTCGGATCAGCCGTTTAATTTACGCCAGGCTCAACAATTCCCAATTCTTTCCTCGAGTCCCTGGCGAAATCTCCGATGTTTTGTGAGATTTTGTGCATGAATCTTCAAATTTTACTACAAATGAGTAATATTTCAAGTTTTAGTAAGTAAATCATTGGTCACAGATGAAGCAGTCTTTCTGAATTAGCAGCTAAAAGTCATCACACCATAACTTTTAAAATTTTCTATTTATTTTCGGATTATTTTCAACTTTTAGTCCCGGGATGTTATAAACTTTTGCAATACTATATGGTCATTTAGGGAATAAATTTCATCTCTGAATGCAATGGCCACCAAAAAGGGATATTTGTGTACAAGTGTATTTATTTCTTAAATAATTACAACCCTTCACTTTCATTTGACATGAAATCGCATAGAAATCTATAACATCATCAGAAACACATCTCCAGCGCTGTGTACAAAAAAGGCACAAAATTGGCATTACTTAATGTGAAAGCTCAGTCTCCAAATGTGCTGCGCGCTGCGTTGGGAGGGAAATACAACCTTTTCAGGGTCCTAGAGGGAAATGGTGGCGGGGCATGACATACAGGTTTATGTGATGATAAACTAACTTTCGCCTCTCTCTTCTAAGAATCGTATTTCAAAAGCATCGGGTAATCAACGGTCGGAGTTGAAATTGTCGGTGAATTGCAATGGATTTTAGATTGAATAAATGAGAATAATTGTAATTTGATATCTGGTAAACAAGCATTTTAACTGTTCAGATTTTCAGACCACAATCACGAATGTTCCGATATTGACAGAGGATCCGAAGAATACCCAAAAATTCACTGATACAAGAGAAAAAAATGCATTTCATTTCTAGAAATAATCATTAAAATACCAGAATTTCTGAACCCAATTGCGAATATTTGGTCGTTCAGTGACAGTATCAAGAAAACCAACAAATTAACAGGAACAAATAAAATTGTTTAAATTCTGGAATTAGGCATTTTATTTTCAGAATTCGTGATCGCAATCGCAAAAATGTTGTTATTAGCGCCAAATCTGAGGAATACAAATATATAAATTGAATGAAAGTTAATAATGTAATTTCAATCCTGAATTTGATCATTTTAATTCCAAAATTCTCGATCTCAATGGCATATATCACAGTTTTCACATAGGATATGAAGAAAACCAAGAATAAAACTGAAGCAGCGAAAAAATGTAATTTGTAATTCGGATCTAAGCATTTTAAACCAAGATTTCAGACTAAAATTCCGAATATTTAGTAAATTAAACTCTGATATGAAGAAACATAGAAATACACTGAAACAACCCAGATGAAAATGTAGGTTAGAAATACCTCTTAGAGAGGGTGTGAAGAGAGTGTTACACTCTGTTAACACCATTTACCCTTTTTACACACTCTTTGCACAACCCTAACTCTCTCATGTGTGTAATTGGGAAGTATGGGACACTCTCTACTCACTCCCTTGAATAACCTTTCTTCACACTTCGTTACATGCTACCCAGAGAGAGTGTGCAGAAACTATTCAAGCTCTTGTCACACGCTCTGACGCAGTGCTGCCAGCACCTCCTTTACACCTCCGTTTTACTCTCTAGCGAATGTGAGAAGAAAGTGTTCACACTCTTGTCACACGATCTGGGAGTGTACTGCCCGCACACCCTCGGTAAACTCCCTTGCGAATGTGAGAAGAAAGTGTTCACACTCTTGTCACACGATCTGGGAGTGTACTGCCCGCACACCCTCGGTAAACTCCCTTGCGAATGTGAGAAGAAAGTGTTCACACTCTTGTCACACGATCTGGGAGTGTACTGCCCGCACACCCTCGGTAAACTCCCTTGCGAATGTGAGAAGAAAGTGTTCACACTCTTATCACATGCTCTGGCGGAGTGCTGCCAGCCCCTCCCGCACACTCTCATTTTACTCTCTTGACAAGGTGAGAAGAGATTATTCATACTCTTTTCACACGCTCTTCCGTTGTGCTCTGGTTGCTCCCGAAAACACAACAAAGTAAACACTCACCGCCTTTCCAGTCCCGACAGCAAAATATCTTTGAAAGCCTTTCGGTTTGTAGTCGGTGGACGGTTATTAACTTGAATGACATAGTAGTGCGTTTAAAAGCTCCCTTGCTCACAGAAGACAGTGAAATTAGTCGAAAGTTATGATGCTGTCCATCAGTAGCTTTGGCTAGTTTCACAGTGGTCTTAACCGTTATTGTTCTGCAGTTCAACGGAAATTGGGAAAAATTTATTCACCACCATGACTAGTTTACCTGATAGCTCAGACTAGTGGACGCTAATAAAGTATACAGATGATGGCGAAACGGAGGCAGTTGGGGTATGTAAAATCAAGAAGGTTGTTCGGGCCAGGAGTGGAGTTGTTCTCCGATATGAGCCGTGGCTAACTAAAGATTACGATGATATCGACAAAACTGGATAAAGCTATCACGTCATAACAAATTATAAAACCAAAAGTGGGCCAGAGGAAAGATTTTATGCAGTCCATGGGAAACTTGCAGGTGAGTGAAAGCTTTGTTCTCATTTAAACTAATGTCTATGTACGTGTGCTCATTTTACCTCCCCTTATTTTTCAAAATGGACTAATCATATTATTTCCTTGTTTTTTTCTTACTATTTCTTATGTTTCAGCATCCAAGGAGAAGCTTGAGACTGGTGGGAAAAGGATTACTTGGCCGGTGAATCTCCCAGTTATTTTGGATTCCGCAACTGAGGATGAATCTCAGGAAACCCTGTCGAATATTTCGCACAGTATCCAGCAGACACCTGTCCAATAGATACATCTTAAAGTTTTATTTTTGTAAACTCTCAGCTTTTTTTCTGTCTGTTTAGACATTGTCCATTTTTCATGCGACAAAAAAATACCTTTGAGAAATAATATATATGATAAACACTAGACATGAAGAAAACCAAGAGATACACGAAAAAGGAGCAAAAATGTACTATTAATTCTGGAATTAAGCACTAAAGGTGCTAAATTCCAAATATAATGACGTATTTTAATTTGTCAAACAGGATCTGAAGCAAACCAAGAAATAAATAAACAAAAAAATAAAATTGGATCTGAAATAAGGCTATTTGAAAATAAGAATTCCTTAAAGTATAATTCCATTTCGATACTATGCATTGTCTCTATTTCGTTAAAACACTGGATACGAATAAAAACAAAAATACAAAATATGATCCTTGATTTGCGGAATTTCATTTTAATTTTAGAATACCAGAATGGAATTGTTGTTGTCGACCAATGTCAACGTACGCGGTTGGAAAACCCGAAAACAACGTGCAGTAATGGAAAACGCCGTGGAAAACTTCGCGAGAATACAGAATTAAAAACTGCTCACAAGGATGTACGTAGATTTGAAAAAAATGTACTGAGAAGAACCAGGAATAGAAAAAAACAGAGAAAAAAATCAATTACAATTCTGGATACTAAACATTTACGAGATAGATGTAATTAGAGAACCACAGTACGCTACAGCGAATGCTTCGTTATAATAATCAGCAAAGCTGAATATGATGATAGTTCTGGAATTGAAATATCGAATTCCAGAGTTCAAGTTACTATTTTCTATCTCTATTATTCATTTTTTGCTTCGGATCATGTGACAGAAACGAAATACAAGCATTTGCGGTCGGAAATTCTGGAATAAAAATGCTTATTTTCAGAATTTAAAGAACCTTGAGTTTTTCATACTCATTATTAATAACGAAATATTCTCTATTGAGATTTGTTGTTCTGACATTGAAATGCTTAATTTAAAAATATAAATCTAATGTTTTGTTCAGTTTTTTGCATTCTTGGTTTTTCTTTAGATTATGTTTCGGAAACACAGAATTAGCGATGGAATTCCGGACTTCTGAAATTAAATGCTTAATTCCAGACTTAAAACGAATTTTTTTTGCTCTCTTTTTGTGTATTTCTATGTTTTATTCATAATCAATTTTTATAGAAAAACTATTTTCAATTGCAATTTTTTATTCCGTTATTTAAAATTTTAGTTCCAGAATTCAAGTTTCATATTTTCACTTTTTTTATTCGTGGTTTTTTTCAGATATTGTTCCAGAAACGAAATTTTTCCGATTGCGGTCTGAATATTTGGAATTAAAATGGTTATTTTTTTGTCAAGTCAGAGTTATTTTTTCCTCTCTCGTTTGCATTAATTCGTTTACTCGTGTCCAGTGTTTATAGCGAAATATTCGCGATTGCGATTAGTAGTTCTGTAATGGAAATGCCTAATTCCATTTTTTGATCTTCTTGGTTAATTTTGAATTTTTGGTTTTATTCAGATGTTATTCCAGAAATGAAATATTTGCGCTTGTGTCTGGAAATATTTAATTAAAATATTCAATTGCAGAATGTTAGTAGTTTTTTCTCTTGGTTTCCTTCAGATCCTATTACGAAATATTGGCCTAGTGCATTATGGAATTCTAGCGTTGAAATTCTTGATTCCGGAATTCAATTTACTTCTTTACTCTGTTTTTGCGTATTTCCTAGATTCTTTATCAATAACGAAATATTCGTGATTGCGTTTGAAAAATCAGGAGTTTAAATTCTTATTTCCGTTCCAGTCCACTTTCTCGCGCCGTACACGTGACGAGATTGAGTCCTGAGCAAGAAAATGTCCTAAACTTCAGCATAATGGGGAAGGAAGGTTGTCTATAGTGGTGGACCAGTAATAAAACCGTTCTAATTGCTACCATTATAAGCGCTACGTAAATTGGGATTACCAATACGCCATTTAACACTCATATCATGTTTTGACTCATCTCAAGTTGTTACATTATGTTAAAGTGAGAGCGATGGGTGGTTTTAGCTACCTTCGTTCAGCCCGTTTTACACGGGGCACGATTTTCCACGATTAAACGCTGCCTTTCTTTTCATTCTGACGAATCATAGTTACTGAATTTATGCAGGTGCTATTTTGCCATCTCGCGTTCATATATTGTCACACGACACAATAACATGCCCCGTGTAAAATGGGTTTTACCTGTGTTTGCCTCATGTTTTATTCGTGAAGTGCTTTCGTTCCCCTTCCTCTTCCTCTCGTTGATTCCTCCTCCTCCCCTCTGTCCTATCTATTCACCCCTTCCACTTTTACCTCCCCTACACCCCGCGCAGTTCAGCGCCAAGAACTCCTGCGGGAGCTATGCCGGAAGTCTCTTGCGTCAATTCGACGGATTCACGCCATTCTATCCACTCGGGCTGTTATTTGGAGCAATAATGCCGGAACATCGTGGATAGAAGCTGAAAATGTCCTCAGGAAATCTTCGCTGCTACATCATTAGTTAGATTATATGCAACATTTATGAGTTTGAAAATCCAAAGTATAACGAACCAAAAATCCTGCAGTAATACTTTGTTCACAATACCAACAACAATGCATTTTCTCGGTGGATTTTCATTAAACTATCTTCTCAGTGAAAGGAAAATTAGCACTTGCTGTCTACCACTTGTTGACAGGTCACAACACTCGAATCAGCCGTCAAATCGGCCGCCAGGCTCACCAATTCCTAATTCTATCCTCAATTCCCTGGCGGAATCTCCTGTTTGTCAGGTTTTGTGCAAGAATCTTCAAAATTTACCCCAACAAAGGAATATTGCAAGTCCCAGTAAGTAAAACATCGGCCACAGTTGAAGCAGTCTTTCTGATTCAGTAGCTAAAACTCATCGCCCTATAACTTCAAACTTTTTTTCTGATTTTCAAAAACATTTGGTCCCAGGAGGTTTTAAACTTTTGATATACTCATTTCTGGAATAAAATCTCGGAACATAACGGCCGCAACGAGAAATATGTGTGTATAAATGTATTTATTTCTTAAATAATTGCAACACTTTACTTGCATTTGACGTGAATCCGCATCTGTAACATCATTAGAAACACATCTGTAGCGCTTTGTTCAAAAGGAGCACGTAATTGGCATTACTATATGTGAAAGCTCACAGTCTTCAAATGTGCAGCTCGCGATCTAGCTGAGGGAAAGAACTGTTTAATTAGGATGTTGGGAGGGAAATACAACCTTTGCAGGGTCCTCGAGGGAAATTGTTGCGGGGCATGACACACAGGTTTAAGTGATGGTAAACTAACTTTCGCCCCTCTCTCCTAAGAATCGGATATCCTAAGCCACAACGTAATAAGCGGTCGGAGTTGAAAATATCAAAGAAATATAAGGGATTTTTAGATGAATAACTTAGAATAAAAAATTTCATATAATATGGTTGGAGTGGTTTATGCTTTGTAAGTGTAATTTGTGTGATTACATAATATATGTGTAAATTAAGGTGAAACAGTTAGATGTTACCGATTTCATTTCTTGGCAATATACAGGCGAAGATACAGCCTTACAGGACTTGACATATTTTAGAAATTATTGATGACCTCGAAGTTGCCTAACTGCCGGTCTTCAGTTTATAGCGATTTGGGCTAGCCACCAAGCAGCACAGATAACCACGAGGTTCCGACTTACCGTCTAAAACTCATATTATTATTTAAGACAAGAGAACAGAGTCGGCCGATGTGACACTAAAAAATTCTGTAAGTCATAAATAGATGAGTCGCCACTCATAAAATTTTTTTTTATCGCTCAAAGCAATGCGAACACGTTTCAGCTGCCCTAATAGCAAACTCATAATGATGGCCGGGACCATTTTTATTCATTAAGTTTTTCGTGTGAAACTTGGCAAACTTGTACGAAGTAGTCATATATAGGGATAAAAGAGAAAACATTTCATGTTACCCATTTGGTTTCTTTGCAATTTAATACCAGTTTTATAAGTAGCCTTATGGAGTATCTTTCATATATATTTCGGAGCGAATCCATAACCACAAGATTTTTCCAACATGCGAAAAAATATCTTTCATATAATTTTAATTATGGCTAACAAATATCAAAGAATCCTATCGAGTAAAAATGCGTATTTACATAAAATTTTCGTATAAATATTCATTTCCGTGCCGTAACTTAAAGTCATAATAGTGGTTGAATGAGGGCAAAGATTATAAAATCTAATTTTAGGACCTTTTATATTAATGCATTTAAGGTTAATTTCTCCAAATATACAGATGCATTTTAGTGAAATGTTGTCCCTAAGCTTTATTCGCCTTACTTAAAATGTCATTGTATTATATGCACTCAATGACTCACCATTACCGCTCTAACTACTGTAACATTTTAATTCCACCATAGCATGAAATATAAAAACTACAGGGCATTCCGAAAACGACTCACAACAATTTGTAAGTGGCAGTTAAGCAACGCACAACAATTTGTTAATGGCAGCTAGGCAGCGCATAACAGAGGGCAGGGAAAGGGTATTTAAGGACGCACGCTGAAGGGCACGGGGGCAGTCTGACAATAATCAAGGACTCTTGTGGAACTGAGCAGATGATGTTATTTTATTTTTGTGAATCAACGGGGACAAGCTGCTAGAGATGCTACCGTATGTCAACACAAGGCTAATCCGGGGAGCAACGGGAATATCACTAGAGGAGGAGCCGTATTTCAACGCAGGGTGTATCCGGGAATTTAGATGGCGAGGAACACAGCATCCACCTGTGCGGATATCGATAAGGAAATTGTACGTGTGATTTTCATTTTGTTATATGTACTGTGATGTGAATATGAAGAAACGTGAAGTGGCTCAAGTGAGAAAAAGTGCATGGCCTGTTCAATTTTATGGGCCTGAAGAGATGTGATACAGTGAAGGGCAAAATATATGTTGTGTATTTAATGGTATAACATATTTATGGTGATTGGTAATCATTTGTGTAAAGGGATATTCATTTTTTTTCACGTAATATTTTGTGAATAAAATTCATTGTTCAAACTGTGAAGGAGAGTTCGGGCAGTTAATTAGTTGAGTGAGATTTGCTGGAGAGTTCAAAAGGAGAAGACAAAATGAGAGTCGTGCACACGTGAGAGTGAAATTTTTATTTTTGTTACAGTGGTCTCAGAGCTTTGTCCGACTTTAAAAAGTCATTGTATTATATGCACTCAATGATTCAAGATTATCACTCAAACTATCTCAATTAATAATATTATGATAATTCTTCTGATATTCAGAGCACTGCAGGACTCATTTGATAATCAGAACGATTTTCCATTTACCCAAATGAATATAGTTGTCAAATGTAACTGATCCACGTCTACTATAAACTCACCACGGTGCATCTGTGAATACCTGAATGCCGCTTAACATGTCCAGGTGATAACTATTGTCAAATGATACTTTCAGAATTGTATCTGTTAAATAACCACACCTCAGAACACTCACACGAAGTTGTTTTTAGTTGGCGGTCTCACCAAAGAGGATTTGAAGCGTAAAATATGTGTGCATACATAGTGAGCAGTTGACAAATAATTGATAGGGTTCCATGAACTAAGGGTTGAGTTAGTTGAAATGGGATTATCATTCGAAAGGGTTAATTTTATCATGCTCTAGATTGAAAATTAAAATATTCTCATATCTACTGATTATTGAAAAATGTAAATGAATGCAAAATGCTTCATATTTGCCATCAATAATAGCTATTCAATATTCAGTAGCCGTATTTGATTCTTGATTATGAAAGAACGTAAAAACAGCTCCCAGACTTTAAGGTTCTTAATAAATTATACTTTGATAATATTTAAAGAAAGAGAATAGAGTGTCCCTTCAAAATTGAGTTTATTTTCATTTTAGTTTGATTCATATGTCAAAGAAAATAGGAAAATTAAGATTGTGGATCGACAATCGTCAACTTGGCTGAGTTATAGAACAGCTCTGCGACTCCATAAACTGTCTCTGGAATGTTTGACGCTGCAGGACCCTCATCAACACCGTTGAGGAAGAAATGTAGTACTCCGAACTCGTTAACCATCACCCCAACGCGATCGCCGACCTGAAAGTGCAGAGAAAAGATAGCGATAGGAAAATACTTAGTCCTCTCGAGAGCTGCAACAATCCACAGTTAAATATTCAAACCTTCGACAACGTTCTGTCTTGCAGAAAAATATATAGCTCTAGTCTTTGGGTACAATTGTTAGTTTAAGAAAGGAAATAATTACATTCTTTAAATTTAAATAAAGACTACTTGCTTAAGTATGTATCAATTCAAAGTTACCAGCATCATGCATAGGTTATTTTTTCATTATTGATGGATAAAGGGTGCTAAAACTTATCTATATGATACCATATGGAATTACATTTATTAACTACATATATATTTAAAATAAATTATGCAAATTCAATAATAAGAATTGGAAAAAGATTTAACCTCTTCCTCAATGATGAGGGTAAATATGCATTTAATTGTCCAGAAAAATATAGCTAGAACTTTTGACAACGGTGGAAATTTTTAATGTAACCAATTAAAATTCTTTTGATCATGATGATTTTTTTTATTGTACTCGATAAACGTTCTCATTTTTCTCGTGTTGGTGCATATTTTTATTTTTTTTTACGGATTAAATGTTGCGTAAGATATAAAGAAATTGGTCATACCACCAAGGTACATATATCTTTCTTGCGGTAAGTAGCTGATGCTACTCCATGTATGGTTATATGGTCATGATAACGCATCCAGTTTCCAGATCTGCAAAGATAAAATGTCAATTGTTAGAAATGAGTTACCTTACTCCCAGGACATGATGCAAGCTAGTTGACATTTCCGGATTGCTTTATGATTTTGGTTGTGTTAGGATAGTATATAAATGACAACTAGTAGACCCTTCTTTAGCTCCTCTCCGATTTATTTTAAAACTTAACTTAATTTAACCAAAATTTGCAACGAAGATACAGTTATATTCTCGTTATTACAGACATTATCATCCAGGTCATATTTGAGGCCCTTACTTTTTTACTGACGACTTTAAGTTTTGTGTCCGATAAGTGTAACACCCTTCATGCATAACGAAATTTGATTTAAAGTGGAGTAAGATACTTATCACTTCCTTATAGATGTTAAATAAGCACAAAAATTCTTCATTTTGCAAGTTGTGATTCTTGGAAAATAATTTTTCCATTTAGAATAATGTAAAATTCCCTAGAATAGAAACCGTTAATATGATATTTGAATCTCCAGGTTGAACAGATTCCTTTTCCACGACTCGTACCAATGTCAAAACCTGAAGACTTGAATTTTCTATGGCCGTCTGTGATCCCGTATGGTGGAGACGGTTCACCAAAAACCCGTAATTTTGAGCAATTTATCGAATGTTGTTTTTTCAAAATTTCATGTATTTGAAAGAAAAACGATTGTTTTCTGCAATAAGAGTCTTTGCTAGCTGTTTTTTTCTTACGACGTTCATTTTGACTTTGTTTACCAGTATTTTCTATTTGAATATTTAAACAAAAAAGAAGACTGAAAGCGAATGAAATGAACCCCATACGTGCTCAATACTCAATTCCTAATGGGAAAGCAATTTGTGAACAGAAAGACAAGCAGAGGAACTATGCTATTTATATTAATAAAATATTTTCAAGTAGCATATCTCATTATTTCATTCTTTATTGATTTTATAGAAATACGATCTTGGACTTAGAGTTCTATTACATAAGCAGACCATATCGCGATTACTACAATATTACTGATAAGTAATATTATTTTTTTAAATCCTACTTCAACCCAATACTCAACAGTAAAACATGAGTTTATCCATGTAGCTTGAATGATAGTGTATAGCTTGAAAATATACTTTCGAAATTTTCTCTCGGATGTCATTCCAACATGTGGATACTCACTTAACCTTTATATTAACACATAGAAGCAATTGTTTCTTTCTTTGACAAGGCCATGGCTCTCAACTAAACATAGTTACAATCAATTACAATCAACGTGGTTTCAATGCAGAGGCAGATACCACATGACAAGTCATGCGTTTTTAATAATTAATGGTGAGGTTTCATGATGGAATAGAATACACATGAACTGATTTTAATTTTGCACTGAAAAGTGTTGTTCAAACTTTAACATTCCCTCAGACTTTCGTGATAATTCTGATATGGTTAAAAACGACATGTTTGATAAAAAAAATAACTTAATTGGTATAAGTTTACTGAAATTCGATATTTTCGACATAGTGCCCAATTTAGTTTCCTAATTGTCCTGCCTAATTTTGGCCATTATCTTAGAAATTTTTAGTATAAACTTGCAACTCCTGATAACTTATGTCCTGGGTTCCCAAGTTTCTATCTGATCCTTTTTTAGTCTACTTTTTTATTTGTAGATAAGACATTTAATGAGCTAGTAAAAGAAGCTAGCATGTGATAAATGAAAAACTTACTTTATACTATACATGTAGTTAAGCATCACAATATTGTCTGGCGTATAAGTAGTTATTCCAATACTCAAACTGTGAGAATATGAGCTGAGTTTCCTGTCCAGGCGTACTTCAAATAGTTCGTTTCGCCTTAATGGTCTATTAGTGAGAACCGTTCCATCCATCGGCACTGAGTCACTGCAAGTAAAAAATATAAAACACATTGATCCCTCATTAATGGTATAAGTAGCCTTCAATGACCGTGGCAAACGTGAATATGAAACACGATATTACAAAAATGACAAACTTTACACATTTCTGCTTGATCATGCATTCTAATAATGATTTTGATTATTAAATTGTGCTCACTTACAATATCTTACTCACTGTTTTGCCGCCATTGCTGATTGCCGCATTACTCCCACTTTTTTGGTGGAATCTCAGAGCATCAAAAACGTCTGGTTTTCTGTTGCCTGAAATGTTAAGTAATACATAATTCAGAGCCACGCTAAGTGACATTGAGCGTACACCATCCTACTAGGGAAGTTTTTCAGTCAACCGCGTTATTTAAAAATTTTCATTTTTATTTTAATGATCACGGAATCCCACGTTTTTGGAAAACAATTTGTTGCGTCCTGTTTAAAGTTGGCAAAAGTAGTTGCAGAGGGTTGTTATATTAAGTGGAATATTCAGGAAATATCATGAAAGAATCAGGAAAAATAACATTAAGCAATTATCGGGAAATGTTATTCTTTACAGGAGAATGAGGAGAATAACTGTATAATGAGGGCAAATGGTGAAGCATTTGAACAAGTGGATGAATTAAGTACTTAGGTAAGATGTTTGCGAAAGATGGACGGATAGATGAGGAGATAAAGACACGTGTGAATGCTGGAAGAATAGTGGTAGGTTGCATGTGGAGCATATCAAGGAATGAGTGCCTGTCTAAGGAAGCGAAAATCACCGTGTACTAAAGTGTACTTCTCCCCACTTTGTTGTATGGTAGTGAAACATGGGTATGTCAGGATAAACATAAGATTAGACTGAACGCCGTGAGTATGAGTTATCTGAGGAGTGTATGCGGCAAAAGTAGGTTGGATAGGGTGAGGAATGAGTGAGTAATAAATGAATGTGGGTTAGATGCAACAGTAATGGACATATATGAAAGGAGTTTTAGCTTGGCCACGTTTAGAAAATGGATGACAGTCAAATAACAAAACAAGAGTGGAATGAATGGTGCGAGAGGTGGAGGTAGGCCGAGAAAGTTGTGGTTGAATGTGGTTGAGGAAATTCTTAGGAGGAGGAATATTTGGGCGTGTATGAAGCAGTGTCTGGAGGTAAACGAGGCAAAAGAGGTTTGCAAGGATAAATCAGTATGGAGGGATTATTGAAGCAGGGTTATGTATAAAAATATGTTCAAATATGTATATATGAGTGAAAGTTTGTGACTATGCCTACCCCGGAAAGGAACGGCATGATTGGTATGAATGTATCTATAGATATATATGTAATTCCTTATGTAGGTATGTAATGGTAGTGCAAATTATATTAAAACATCTCCATTCTACGAAGAATACTAGCAGTATTTACCTCTGTTTTCTCAGTAGATGAAGTTGAATACCCGAGGATATACATGAATGAAAATCTAAAGTAAGTCGAGCATATTCGGACCATACACTCACCCTCCGTCATCCTATTATACCTTTTCATCCGATTCATTTCCCGTCAGACATATATATATATTTGCTCAAAACTGATACAGATCAATACACCTGATGATGGCATAGCAGCCAAAACTGGTATTACATTCTGTAACAAATTATTGAAGCGGAAAAATGTGTGTCCCTCTGTTTTTCCGTCAATTGCATTCTTTGCAATCCCATTGTGCCTCAGGCTTTGCCCGAGGGTCTGTCTTGCTTTAAGTTTTTCTTGGATTTCCGATTTCAACCCTGCAAATTGTGCTATGGAATGATGAATCCTATGCATCCGGCTAGATTAGTTAACATTTATGGATCGCGCAAGAGGCATAACTAAAATTAGGTTCTATTTCCCCGATTGGAGGAGAAAAGCAACATTTTAATTGACACGGCTCTAAATTACAGCTCTCGTCATTGTTCTTGCGATCCTAAAATTGGTTTACAGCATCCCTCCATTTCCCTATCCAAGCCTAGGTCTCTTCCTGGTAGCTCTTCCTACGTACTCTCTTCTTTATTTGGTCCATGAACTTCTTGGGTCTTTCTCTTAAGACTTTTCCCTCTATTATACCTTCAATTATGTTCTTCACGAACTCATTGTATCTCAGAGTTTGTCCAATTGATTTTTGTTCTTCATTTTAGTATTGTGCTCCATATAGCCCTTTTCTGTTTTACTCCTCTGTAAGCTTCAACATTTTTCATTTTGTTCGTCCATTTTATCTTCAGAATCCTCCTCCAGCACCAGGTGTCGAAGGCTACTAGTTTGTTCTGGTCAGCTTTTCCAATGGTCCATGCTTCCGATCCGTAGAATACCACACTCCACGCGAAAGGATTCACATACTGTTTCCTAGTTTTCGGCTCATTGAGCACTGTAGTTGTCTTTTTCCATAAACGCCTTCTTGGCTTGAGCTACTTTTTGCTTGATGTCCGTTTTGCTTCTTCCATTCCACGTGATGGTACTTCCGAGATACGTGGAGGAGTCCACTTGCTCTAATTTCTGCATTCAGCTTTTCTTTTCCGCATACTAGGGTTTTAGTCTTCGCCTCATTAATTTTCATGTTGTATTCTTTGAGAACTTGGTTCATAGCACTTAATGACCTTTGAAGATCATCGCGATATCCAGCTATGACTGCGATATCATCCGGAACTGTGGCTGTTGTTTCCGGTCTGATCTCCTTGACCTGCTCTATCAATGGTAGTTGCTAAAAGCTGGTTTCCACCAGCGGCGAAAATTTTTTTCCGTCACGTGGTCTCGAACCAGCGACTCTCGGAATAGGATTTGGACACGTCATCGGAACCAGAACTTTAGTTTATAGGGCCAAAATTTTATCCATGTTTACTTATGTGGAACCCTTTCCTATAAACTGAAAAATTTTGCGACCGTAAATGCAGCGCACCCCATGTAAAACGCTGCGCCGATGTGAACGCAGGCCTCTGTCATGGTCAGCTGATTCCTTCTGCGTCCTTTATAGCCACACGCCCCCCCCCCCCCCAACCTCCCTGGCACATTCCCATGCTAGAGTCGAGAAAGCCATTTTCAATGGTTTTCACCCATAGACTGCGGGTGGCATGAAAAAAGTTTCAATCTTTACAGGACCGACTTATGTTTCTAATTTACGCGTTCATAAGTAATCACATATTTGGAAAAAGAATCTTGCGTGCGATGTGTTAGGGATGCTTTCACACGAGGTAAACTTTGCGTGCTTCGATCCCAATCAACACCATCCTTCAAATCGAAGCCGGTAGAGTTAAAAGATGTGTTCAATGTGTTCAATGTGTTCAATGTGTTCAATCATCCATAAATAAATTGCTCATCATTTAAAATTAGTTTTCACACTGGCGAATTAGTACATCAGGCCTGTACGATTCACGAAAGAGCTTGCAGGGTTTCATAAGTAAAACATTTGTAATAAAAGTATTACAACTCACTGCTGAATATTCTTGTCACAAATCTAGACGATGAAACTCTTTAACTGGTGGACAGTCACGAATCTAAAATAGTACTTTTGACGGTAAGCAGCGTCGAGAAATAAATCCTGGAAACATACATTCATAGAAGTAGTGCTCACGTTAAAAGGTTTCACCAACTTGATATCGCGCTCAGCATAATCATTTTTCACGTGCAAAGCCTTCAACTTTTATCTTGGCCGGTTCAATAATTGATGTTTTTAGCCATATCCCCAATAAGTTTTCCAAAAAATGTTTCGGAATGCTAAATATTTGAAAGAAAGACAAAAATTGTCATGAAGAAATTGCCAGCACCAATCTACTAAATTATTCTAAGTTCAAAGTGGTTGTTTACGAGGATGGGGTACAACCGCTTTGTTTTTCTAGCAGCATACAAGTATTTCTTTCACATGGACTTACATTGTCATCTAAAAATTGTAGAAAATTGCTTGCTTAGATTCCACAAGTGCCCGATCTTTTTCTTTTGGCAATGGGTATGGTGGCATGTTCAGGGCTCCTTGACCCGTTTAATCGAACAATAAGCTCCAAATAAATATTTGGTACCCCGTGAGCGTCATTGGTCACGTATCTAACTGTTTTGTCCCATTATCGCTTCCTTAGGCTACACGCCTCAGGCGCCAGCTTTATGAGTCGCAATTTTATTTCACTGTGCTGGCATATTTATCATTTTTGTTTCGACAAATAAGACTGGTAATAGTAATTTATTGCATCACTTTTAATGAATTCATTAGACCTCCCCTTAGCTACGGCGACATACTATATTCGCGTACCTTTGTATACCTTATTGTACCTGTATGGAGTATCGTTAGTTTTATTGAGAAGGGTTTTCAGTTTTACGTGGGTCATTGTTACGTCATAACAATATATGACATATCTCTTCAGTTAATCTTATATCTTATAAAATGCGTAAATAGGTAAATATGTACTACTCAAATAATTCAAAATTTCATAGCATTATACAGTGAAAAAGGAACTCCGTTGCATTCGTATTTTTTATCGTCAGTTATAACCGCAGAGACACCCATGAAAATAATTCGCAAACTATTGGATATTCGTAGAATTTTTGTTGTTCTGTACATTTAAAAAAATTTCCACGTACCAAATGCTGCTAATTCTCATTCCATTATAAGGATATTTATTGAATTATGCAAAACGATACAAAATAATATTGATTTCAGTTTTCTCACTAAAATTAAAATAATCTAAAATCGAGTTGTCCATTACAAAAAACCTCTGCTCACTAAAACAGATAACCTCAACTTGAACCTCAAACGATGCATCAACTAGTGTCCTAAAAATGATTTATCTGTTGAAATGTTGAAGATAATTTTTTTTTATTTATGCCATCTGTAATTAGCTTGCCTCTGCTCTGATTTGATCGATTTTTCATCATTATTTTCTGATTCTCTTACGAAAAGATAACAGCTATGACTAACTACTAGACCTTAATTCAAATGTTCCATGAATTCCGTCATACTTACAGAAAGTGAGTCGGTTGAGTCCGGTTCCTTATTTCCCATTTGGGTAATTCAATATGGAATTGGGACCATAAAAACACCAAAATCATCCCTGACCTCTCCGATGGCATCCAAACGTGCTGGGCGTATTTCACGTTTATTTTTGGTCATTCCGAATCTTTTTGTATGAATTTGATCCATTGCCTTGTGTCAACAGTATGAAAAATTGAGCTTCTGTAAATATATATTTGAACCACCCGCGACATTACTGGACACAAGATACTTATTTCAGAGCACAAATGCTTTTCCGAAAGAAAAAACTTCGTAAAAAAGTCAACGGAGGACTCTGGTAGACTAGTGCAGCCTTGGCGATGATGGCATAGAAAGTTCTTTTCTAATGCAACAGTTACATATATTTGGAGCGGTAAATGTGATTGTAATGCCAGCCAAAAATACGTGCATGGGCAGTAAATTTTTAAAAATATCAAAGTTCACCGTGATTAACGTCTCTTTTGTGTTTCAAGATAAGAATTAATGTTTTTAATTAAAATAATAGCCATGCCACGGTACATCCGTCCGTGTATTTTGGTTATTCATTGTGGGACACTGCCGTCAAATCGCGAATGTCTGGCACTACTTCCAGCGGTCTCTCCCTCCAAGCATACTTCTATTACAAATAAATCTCAAGTAACTTTAAGAATATATACCAAATCTAAAAATTATATACACTACAGCTAGGGTAAGCAGATTAAGTAATTACAACAAGGTGAACACAGCAATTAGACACATGTATGCTACTGTGACGCACTCATTAGAGTTCATAACTAAGAAAGTATCAAGGTAACCCTCATGGATATGTCATGTACCTGGGGGACTAAAAAAGGTAGAGGTCAGTCGGAAGAATTTAAGGAGAATTATTTGTCCCTAGATGGTTAAAGTATTAAAATATCCTTTGACATGACGATGGTTCCAGTGGCACAACACCCAAAGCGCGATTTTATTTTCATGGTTAATCGAGAAAAGGGCATCGCAACAACAGCAATGTTATGCTTTCGCATCTTCTGGGTGTCAGTTCTGGTTCTTATTGGCAGTCGCTATCCTTACCTAGCGACGATATCAGCGACTGTTGCTATGAATTTGATTCCGGTTCCTTGTGGACGAATCATCTGCTAGGAGAGTGACTGCAAATTAACCTGAGCTACGGAATAACAGAAAACCTTATTCCGGTTCATATATTTGTCACCAACTCGTCATTGGTGTATTCCTAATTCCAATGCCACGCTAAGCCATACGCATATATCACTCAAGTTTAAAAAGACGTGATATCGGATTTTGTTGTCCGAAAATAGAAACTCTGACTCTTTTACTTTGTGACACCTACGACTTAATTACTATAGTTTTTAGTTTGATTACGTTTCTATAGTATCCGTGTAACTGTAATTACACATATGGAGTTGAGGAAATGCTGATCTTAGTTTAAATTTATCATGAGTTAATATTAAGTTACGCCACTTCTATGAATTAAAGTGCATAATTATGATAATTACCTCGAACCATATTCACTTATTGTGTGCTTGGCTGGGGTGTGAACTGCTATGTATGAATTCTAAAGATCAGAAGGGGTTCATTTTTTGAGACTTATTTTTCCGCGTTAATATCTCTCATTTAAGTTATTGCGTATTTCTAGAAGTTTCGAAAACCTTTGAAAAAGTCTTTTGTATTGATTATTATTTCCCCTTTCCCCCAGACATGAAAAACCTTCACACTGTATTCTTCGGATAACAACATTTAAAAAGTCCATATATTTACTAACAGGCTTTTTACCCTGTATTTCTAGTAAAATGAACAATTCCATTTAAAGTGTCAAAAATCGTTGTTTCCTGAACTAAGCCGTGCATCATGATTTTCAAAGGCATCAGATTTCTCAGTTTTCACTTGCATCGCCCAGCGGAATCTATTATGTCCTTAAACTCGTGTGTAACACTTCTGTAATTGTATCTATATTTACCTCGTCCCCTATTGAATTTGAATACGTGATTTCGGCGTGATAGGTGCAGTATGTTCTCAACATTTTACGAGAACTCATGTCATAAAGTAACGCAGCCCATAAAAATTCAATTGTCTGCTGCAATTCAATGAAAGAGAGATATAAGCGAAGAAAGTAATCTGAGAGTAGTGACCTTGTTAAAAGACGTGGGCAAAAGTGGGCGATGGGTATGGGAGAATAAAGATAGGCGTACGCAGACAGATAGCCCATGAGTTATATAAGCCTCGGAAGTGTAATCTTTAGACTTGAATTAACCTGACTACACATTGGATGTTGCTTACTTTCCCTTCCGGCGTTACTTTAGTGAACGTCTTAAGGCAAGCGCGCAGGACCACTTCTCCCTTTGCCTAGTTTTTGCCATTTTTATATGTATAGGCCGCACTGCAGTCTCAAAAGGATCCTCTAGAGATCCTTTCCAGTCGATTTTCCATTACTTGGGGTAAAGGAGTGACTTGGAAATTATGACAAAGTATGTTGAAAATAAGCCCTAAAGGTGAAGAAGGTAGGAAAACAAAATGTCCTGAAAATATAAAATGGAGGAGGGCCTGCTTGGTTCTCCCTTAGTACCCGCTCACAACACATTCAACGTTGCTTACTTTCCCTTCCGGCGATCCTCCGACTTCATACTGGCGTCACTTACTCGCGGATAGATGGAGTGGAGAGAGGATTTCAAGAGTTTGAAGCGATATTTACCGATGTACATATTTGCGTGAAACTTTATTCACATGTTTACTCTTAAGCAACCTATTGATTAAAATGAAAAAGTTTATACGCAAACAGTTTGGTTTCTGGGCAATTAAATACAGTTTCAACACGTAGCCTTAAATTACTTGATCAATATTTCGAAATCATTTGATTTAAAATGTATATCTTTTCTCCTAAATATGAAATAATTCGGTTCAAATTATTATGATGGTGGCTTACAAATATCAGGGTTTCGTACCGAATAAATAACACGCATTTTGTATTATTATAAATTAAGATATAAATGCTGTGCCCGAAAAAAAGTCTTAGCAATACTATAATTATGGGAAGAGTTTTGAATCATTTGTTTTGCTGCATGCAAGTTTACACCAAATAAACAGATGTACCTACATAAGCAAAATGTGGTCCCAATATCGATTCGACTTACTTGATAAGTTTTTACAAAGTGAAAATAATAATTTTCTATCCTGCTAACTTAATTACTAATAGTATGGCATTATTAATGATATTTAGAGAACCATATGAGGCATTTTATAATCAGAACGATTTTCCATTTACCAAATAGGATATTATTGTGAATTACAACTGTATAATGACTCAGGAATTTCTCTTAAACCACCTCAACAAACCCATAATTAATTGTGTTTAATAAGTCGCCAGATTCGAGTAAAAATATGCAGGCATAGTTTGTGTACATGTTATGAGTGTTACAAAAGATTCACATCAGCACGCACACACCTAGGCTCGTGATTTCAAACATCCAGACAAAATTTTTAACTTCCCCCGCTCTTCCGAGATTGCCCGTGTCGAGAACGGAAGAAGAAATGAACGTAAGCAGGAAGCTGCCATAGGTCAGCCATGTCTTCAGATAATAAAGCGATCGGTGTTTTGTAAGAGAAAGCGTGTGGGGAGAGACATGGATAAATAATGAGGGGACAAGAGTAATCCTTTATATAGAGTAAGTGAAGGGAGGCAGACTGAATCTGTAGTGTGCGTTTCCCTTGGATTATTAATTATTAGATTTGATGAGTGAATCACCTCTTTCAATCCTATAAGAGACCATTTGATCAATTTTTGAAAAAAAGTGTTTACTCTGATAGTTAATGTTTTAATTAGAAACCTTGAAAGTGATAATACATACATAATTCATTAATATTCGCCCTGCTAAAAAATTCTGTATAAAAAATCCTTACAAATACATTTACAGAATTTCTTAAAAATTTCTGTACATATTTCTTAAAGTACTAAAACGCCATTTTATGGAATTTCCTACGACGTTCTGCAGAATACCTTAGGATATTCTACAGAATACCTTAGGACGTTCTGCAGAATTCCTTAGGACGTTCCGTGGAACTCCCTACGAATTCATTACGGGTCAACGGAAGCCTCATATATTTCCGTAGATTTGCTGAAGTTCTACAGAACAGTTTGTAAGGTTTGTAAGAATTTTGCTCTATAGAAAATAACCGTACTGAACATATGTTCTGTAGAGTCAGGCTCTCCGTTTCCGTACAGATCCTTAGAAAAGGAGCTAATTCTGAAGAAAAAGTCAATTTCTGTAGAATTCCTTACATTCTACAAAACAGGTTCTTAGGAATTATTAGCAGGGCGTGGACATTCATATATTATTGAGATGTCGGATCAACAGATAAAATTTCAATTCTCATATTGCTACAATAATGCGCCTAACTTCACCAAAGTGGCAGAGAAGGGTTTTAGTTTAAAAGTGGGGGAGGATTTTCTTCACTATACAGTAAACTAGAGAAATTTTTCTTCTCATTCAGCTTAAAACAGTACAACAAATTGTTATATAACTTTAAATAAAATAAGATAATTTGAATTGCAAGAATAATTATCCCCCAAATCCTTGAAGCTCAGCTATCACAAAAAATATCACAATAATTAAAATATTTCGTTACGTTCCAGCTTTAAACAGCACAAAAATTTTTTATATAACTTCAAATGAAATGAGCAAATTTAAATTGCAAGAATTCATTCCTGCCAAAACCTTGAAGCTATCCGAAAAATATCTAAAATCTATTTTAATACGTTCCAATGTTGAATTGAAACATAAGTTAGAGCATCAAGTAACCTGTGATGTAGCCTATAAACTATGATCCCAAATACTCATCAGGCACTAAACATTTTTGGATACAATGATTGTTTGACTGCATGTTCCTCAATTTGCGGACATTCCTTTGAAAAACATAAAGAGCAGATGACTCGCTCGTTACATAAAAATGAGAATGATTTTTTCCAATCTTACATGTACGAAAAACAGATGACTCTACACTGTTAACTTGATAAAGTTAGGGCATTTAACTAATCACCGTGAATGTGTATCATATATGTAGGATGTGTTCGAAAAAAATATAAAGAGTGAATGAATAAAAATTACAGTAAAAAACATTGTTATTGCAAAAAAAAAACATTTAAACAGTACAAAAATTTTGTTATATTACTTCAAATGAAATGATAAAATTTAAATTGCGAGAATTCATTCCTGCTAAATCCTTGAAGCTATCCAAAAAATATCTTAAATCTATTTTAATACGTTCCAATGTTGAATTGAAACATAAGTTAGAGCTTCAAGTAACCTGTGATGTAGCCTATAAACTATGATCCCAAATAGTCATCAGGTACTAAATATTTTTGGATACAATGCTTGTTTGACTGCATGTTCCCCAATTTGCGGACATTCCTTTGAAAAACATAAAGAACAGGTGACTCGCTCGTTACATAAAAATAAGAATAATTTTTTCCAATCTTACATGTACGAAAGACAAATACAGACGACTTTACCTTGTTAACTTGAATAAGTTAGAGTATTTAACTAAACACCGTATTTGTGCATTATATTCGATGCGATCGAAAAAAATATCGGAAATAAATGAATGCATGAAGATTACAATTAAATCATTGACAGTTAATCTGTACGTTCAAAAGCTTACCAAGGATTACTGTAATCTGAAGAGCCTGTCCTGCGGCACAGTCGTGAACGGTCTGCGTCACATTCACATCAAAATCGTCTGTACTTCCATCTGACTTCAAGGCCTGCAATGTCGTCAGCCACTCTCCACGTTGGTTCCTCTTACTGTTGATCTGAAAGCTCACACCAAGACGCGAGGATGAATTAGCCACACAGCTGTTGTCTAACACGGATGTTGCTCCATGGACAACGAGGAGTTGAAAAATAAGTAATAACGCTATGAAACGGGCCATTCTTAGGAAGTAGACAGCACGGTAATAAGCACTTGACTTAAAAAACTCAACTTCAGCCTTATATACTTTGATGCCCACCTTATCTTAGTCGTGAAGAGGATCATAAAGTTGTTTTCGAATTTTAGCCTGGAGGATATTAAGATGGGGTGGGAGTCACGTTCTGCTCGTATTAAATTTTATCACCCTTATATCTCAACACGCTGTGTGCGGATATCACTCCTTTTTGATGCCCACAGCTGAATTGGCTGGCAGGAATGTCACTTGTGAGATGGAGTTTAGTTATTTAAATAATTGTATCTTACATTTTTTGATACAAGAAAGTACAACAATATTTTACACGCATTCAATGAGCTAATGAATTAGATTCTTAAGAAAAGACAGTCAAACCTCATGGTGATTTTACCCTTGTTCTCTCCAAATTTCCATTAATTCTGTATCGAAAATACCGGAGGTAATTAGGTCATTACGAAATCTCAATTTTTACAAGTGATGCCATTATTACATTGATGGACGTAATTACCACAACAGTAGAAATTCAACTTTAACCCTGTACCTACGTTGTCGGAACCAGATATTTCGTTCCTCAGGAAGTTTCCCTGTCAAATCGTACTGCCACTTTGGCTAAAAATGATTCTCCACTGCCTATTAACATTTATGTGTAAAATAAAATGAAACAAAGATTTCACGCATGCCTCGAACATGCCATTTGTGCTTCCATAAGCACCTGCCAAATTTGTTCGTGGTGGGAAGTTCGAGCGTTTGTTTTGATATGACTCTTATTGTAATATGATTTTGCGACGGCAATTTCATTAGATTATAGATAATTTTGCTTCAAATATGTACTATAATTCTTCAGAGGTCTTGAAAAATTGTTTTTTTTCCAATCTTGAATGTACGCAAAACAGATTCCAACAGGTAAACACACCCATTTCATTGCAATTGACAAATGCATCACATTTTAAGCGTCTGTTTACTCCTGTACTTTGATTATTACATTTGAAACATTTTAATATAAATATCAGGGTTCGTACGAAGAAGATATATTACATTAGAGATAAATAAATCGAAAGATAATAATTATTGTTCAGCATCACTAAAATATAGGCTGGATATTTAGCAATAGTACTATAGAACTGTTTTATTCATCTAGAACTTAGATAAAAATACATAAAGATGATGCATCTACTCTTGAAATCCTGGGTAATTCATTACGCATATGATGAGTGGTGATAGTTAAAGAAAACATCGATTCTGAGATAAAAAGAGGAAGTTCTTCATCTGATGAATGAAATGATTTTATCGCTTAAACATAGCCTACATGTTCATTATAAAAAATGACATTCGGCTTGAAAATAATTTCCAGCTGAGTGCATCTGTCAGTCAGTCTCACATCGACCGGGACTCAAACCCGGAACCCTCGAAGGGACGTGCGACGGAAGAAGTATAAAGGAAATCAAATGGTGAACAGCCTAAGATAAGAAAGCGTTTACGGTGAAAAGACTACTGCTGTGTTAAATGTAGATAGGACTATAAACAAGGCGACAGAAAATGAAAAAATTCGTCTGGAGCGTAGCACTTTGTGGATCGGTAGCGTAGACCATTGGAAAAACAGACCAGAAAGGACTATAAGCCTTTTAAATCTGGTGCAAGAGAAGGACGCTGAAAATGAAATGGACGGACAAAATAAGAAATGATTAAGTACAAAGACAAGTAGAGGAGGAAATGGTCACATGGAACACTATATTGAAAAGAAGATTCATATGGAGTGGGCGCACCCTGAGGCACAACGGGGTTTGTGAAGAACGTAATGGAAGGTAAAATAGGGCGCAAAGTCCCCAGAGGAAGACCCATGACTGCATACATATACTAAATAAAGTGTAAATTACATAATAAAAGCTAACTAGAAGTAAGGAAGCTGGCACTACATAGGGAAGGATGCTGGACTGCATGGCGACCAGACCCTGCTAGGACTGAACGACCGCCAAAAATTAAAGATCATTTGCATTTATCTGACCTTTAAGGCCGCAATTATCAGCAATGTCCGAAAGGGCCTTGACACATGAGGCAAAACGCATCGAAATCACCCCTAAGAAGGGATAAATTGGTAATTTTTCTCATAAAAGTACACGTTTTCAGTACCCACGATTACAATTCATGCCATATCTCATCGCAACTAACATGTGGGGCCATAAAAGTGTTGGTATAACTCCAGCGGACCAAAAAGGGGACCGTCGTTTGGGACTTTCCCGTGAATAATGCAAAGACTTTTGAAAGTGAAACTCTATCCCATGTGCTTCTCCGAACTTTTTTCCAAACCTATGGAGCAAAAGTCCCACCATGGACATATCTCATGGGCACTGAAAAAGTTTAGGAAGCCGGAGGGTTTACTCCTGGCTCATTGAAGCTCTGTCATGTGTTGCCATGTAGTTGAGATGCCTCTTTAATCTTCCAGTGGTCCCTTCGTTACCGATGAGCTTGCTCTAACTTTATCCCTCGCCTCCTTATCTCACTATCACTGACTCCACTGTCCTAGGTGATGCAATTTCACAATTCTGCGGCGAAGTCAAAAAAATGGGCGCTTCTATTCTCTCCAATTTCTGAGACATATTTGCTCTCTCCGACATTCCAATTGTACCATACCCAAGCGAGACGTGCTGCCTTTTTTGTCAAAAAATTCAGTGCGGCTCGTGGTGGAAATATAAGGAGCCTACATGTGTGTGCTATTTCCTACTGTGTGACTATTTTTTGTCTGCCTTCCTTTGGCACATATACACACTCTCAAACAAACAAATACATTTTTTCCATATCCGAAAAATAATTCGTATTCTTATTATTATAATGGCTGCCAAAAATTCCTAAGGCATCATGCCGAGTAAAAAACCCAATTCGCATATGATATTCTCTTATTTTGAATTCGGCATAACCAAAGTCGTAACAATGCCCTTATGTTGGAAAAATTTTTGAAATATAATTTTCAAATCTTTTTATTTACTTCAGGTATGGTTATTTTCACTGGAAAATCGATGCATAAAGTGAAATTTTGTCTAATTTTTTTTCAGATTTGAAAATTTATAAAAATCTCAAATTCGATGTTACAGGATTACTATTCCAGCCACCTTAATGGTGTGTATCTGAATATTTTTACTTGAATATTTTTACTTTAAGCAACGACTTTTGCATATCTATCAACTCCCGATTTATCATACATGGAAATGGAGTTAAAAAATGGATCTCGTGCTCATCTCTCTGTCGCGGATTCTTCCAACCATACTGGAACGCGGTTTTTGTGACTCGAGTAATATATTTGCACAGGGGAGAGTGCACCCTCCAATCGCCCCTTCAATGACTCATCCTCTTCCTCCCCCGTCTTTCATTCTACCCTCTTCCCGTCCAAGACTACCCATACGGAGTCTTCGCCTTCATTAGCTACTCGTTGCCCCAGCGGCATGTCTAGATTAGGCTTTCGGATCAAGAGTCAAATCTGTGCCGACGTGTGTCTTTTCCTGTCTCACCTCGCCCTCTTCCCCGAAGTTGTCGGGAATTCCTCGCGGCCACGCTCTGTGCGTCCATCAAAAGGCTGCCAGCCAGTGTAATTGAATTCTACCGCTTGTTTCAACGCGAGCGGCACACTTCATTTCTGATAAAGGCACATTGCCGAGGA
This sequence comes from Ceriagrion tenellum, assembly GCA_963169105.1. NCBI lineage: Eukaryota > Metazoa > Arthropoda > Insecta > Odonata > Coenagrionidae > Ceriagrion > Ceriagrion tenellum. Next base: position 185,136,705 of record OY720632.1, on the reverse strand, counting down.
CGACAATCTGATCAGGAGATTCACTTCAACCTTAAAAGTGTTGGGGAGTATTTTTGTCCATATACAGATGTGCGCAAAACCACTACTTACCACTACTTATTTGAAATATCTACAGATAAAAGTGGAAAAAATTGCACAATATCGACTTTCCATTTTTAACAAACAAATGCTATTTTAACATGTAGCCTTGTACAACATGGCATCACAACTTTCAGCAATTAATTCTTCATTTATTACCAATGCTGCAAGAATGGGAATTATATATGGAAATGGGATATAAAATGTCATTTTTTCCGCGTACCATTCGGGACCATAACAGCTGTGAACGTCGTCATGAATAGTTCGAGTAGTGACAATAGGCAACATTTGACATTTAATCTTTCTCATTATATTCTCTACTCTCTTATTTATGCATGATGTAAATACTGAAGTTCTCATTTTTGCATGATATTTTGAATCTGCAGTAGTAGTCTTTGTATCCCTTGCATGTTGGAATGATTAAAGATAGAATGTTTCTCGGGTATTAGATTTTTAATTGGCGCTTTGTGGTACGCGGGTTTCAATGTAATTTCGGTGTTCTACCATATCATTCATGCATGCCTGGTGTGGAAGCACCCCCTGCCACACATCCTTTTGGGTGACTTGCAGGGTATGACGTAGATGTAGCTGTAGATGTAGATGAATGAGTTTCCTCACAAAAATAGATGAACTCATTTTAAATATGCGTTCAAAACATGTTTTTAGTAATGCTAGAAATATTCGTAAAATATGCTATCAGTGACCCATGATTACTGATTTGCTACCTTAAAGAGTAGGTACGACAGAAATAAGGAAATTAATTAATCATAAAGAATAAATCAATGGCAAATGAGAGCATTGAATATTGTTAAACCAGGAAAAAGTGTATGTGTTCTCAAGGCATTATAGGTTTTTTTTATGCGTATATTCCATTATCATCTCAAAGACTGAAAGTGGATGACAAAGGTATTCAGTTTATTTATTTAAGTGGGCCACAAAAATGCTGTTGGCCTTTTACAGCGGGTTCATTCGAAAAAACAAATAATTTAAAACAAATTATAACAAAAGGAAATTTTATATAAACAATATACCGTCAGCACCTGCCATGTATCAATCTAGATGTAAATTTGACGTTTTAAGATGAGGCCATGATGCTGTTGGAACATTTATTTGGGGACTTTTGCCTAAATTTTCTTTTAAAGATTCTCATCGAGGAATGTTTGCCATAACTGCGATACATGTAAGTAGATTTTACTTATTGTTTTGGGGGAATAGGTATTCTTCGGTATCCCATCACGTCAAGAGCTGCATTATGCCAATTGGCTTTTCAAAAGGTGGGCGATGATGCCGTTGAGGTAAAAGGACAATGCTATGTATATATGGTCGAAATTCCTGTAAATGGTGATTTTATTTTGACGGGGAGGCTCAGAAATTTCGCTCGTCTCCTACCTCCTCGATTTCATTAGTTTCTGCGTTGTTTTCCAAGCGTTTTATATCTCTCTATTCATGTGCATATAGATGGCTGTTCCATCCAAATTTCAACGGATAAGTGGGCGAAAAGTATATCAAATTACACTACCCACCAAATGACCAAATTAACGAATAATACCAGTTGTAATTCACTAAAACTCACAGTATGTCAACGTAGGGTTTTTGAGTTCAGCAGACTTATAATTTTCCGTACAGTTATACCAAACTAACGTAATAAAAAATCACAAGTTTTGGCCATATCACCATTTCATTATTTCTCCATTGCTTGTTGATTTTAATTATTACTTAATAATTGCTTTTCCATATCCTTAAATTGGATTTCGAAACTTTTCAGGCACTAATTATATATTTCCAATTATAAAAATTAAAATACCGTTATTTCAATTTAATCGGCTGCCTGGGCCATCCTCAACCAAAATATTTCCACGCTCATTCCGCCACGTGCATATTCCAACATACCATGTACTTCAGGAGCCGTTAGATATGAAACTACGGGTAAAATTGAGTTTTTTAACCGAAACTATTCAGCATACTTTTTTTGTGAAATATTTTTTCAATGTCAAATGAAACTCTTGTATCATAGTTCAATTCTAGCCTATAGTATCAGAAAAAAATTCTCCCAGGAGAAGAACTTTCGGAAAACAGTTCTCCTCGACATTTAGAATATTTTATGATTGACAAGAAAACAAACCAAATGCCTGGCGGAGGTGCACGGATATTTTCTTTTTCCAATGCTTCAAAGAAGAGAGTTTCGCTGATATCGGAAAATTTTTCAACTCCCGCAGTAATTCTTTATTCTTCCTCACTGCACACTTTTGTTTTTTCTCCTCGCGTACGGGAGTTGTTTGTAAAAAGGTGACAAAAAAGATTGGAGGGTGATGAGGGATGGGAGAAAGGGAGGTAAAAGCGTAGTAGAAAGGGAGGGGAAGAGAATGAGAAAAAGTGTCTATGTTTGGGGGGTTGGGAGGTTGTCAATAGCAACGGAATGACGGGTGTGAGCGCAGCCTCTGATCATCTCCAATGCCAAGAAACCCAACTCACCATCTATCCCCAATACTCGGCGCTTGTAGGAATGAAATAAATGAAAAAAGTATTTTTAAGCATACTTTTCTAAAAAAATTATTAATAAATCTAAAAAAGAAATTTCTTAAATCGTACTAAAAAAAAGAAAAAAAATAATATGTTCTCAAGTGATTGAAAATTTAGCCTGTTGCTGGAAATATTTAATTCGATTCACGGAAATTAGCCATACAATGATAAGACTTAGACGAAAGGCATGGGGCGCTCTTTCATGTTCCATACCGACATAAACTCATTAAATACGAAGATTTGGGTATTCAATCGAATAGAGCTTCAGTACACAATTTCAAGAAAATCTTTAAATGGACTTAAGTTAAGGTGCAAAATATAAATGAGGTCGCGCCCCGTACTTTCCTTGAATTGAATTTAAATACTAATTCCAGAACTAGGTTAAATTTTCACTCACTTGAGAAAAAAAAATTATTATTTTCATTTTTAGTACGATATTAAGATATTTCTTTTTTACATTTTTCACTGATTTTTTTAGAAAATTATGCTCATAAATTCTTATTTTTTCACTTTTTTTACTTTTTAGTCCTAGCAAATAAAATTTTTTAAAAACAATAAGCTGTTTTATAAGCAATATATCAACTAGAAATTCGCTATATTCTGAACTAGATGCGACGACTCTGATAGACCCTCGGGACGACAGTCGGTCAGTCGGACAGTCAGTTATTATTGTGGTCGATTATTGTTCACGAAAAGAACGAGTTGTTGTACCTATCTGTTCGGCAGTGTATCTTTCTTATTATATCGCACCTGTCAGACCTAGAGATGTAGTGAGATGTCATAATAATATTCTCTATATCGCTCTGAAAAACATCAGTTCTGAATTTATTAAGCAACCTAAACCTAGCGTGCAGCCTCCGAGTCTTCTAGGGGTTCCCACCTTTTTCCCTCTAAAAGTTGTGAGACACTATATCGTAGCAGTTTTTGATGAAACGTACTGCTTTCCTTCGTATTTTATTGATTTCCTTGGTTAAATCTTTTTGACCATGGTCTCAAATTCTCGCCACGATTTCGAGGAGTGGCCTAAACAAAGCGAAGTAGCATCTCTCTTTTACTTTATCATCCGAGGACCTTCCTATTATGCTCTTAAAAAAACCAAGTTTCTTTAATGCTGTGCCGCATATGTTTTGTGTGTGTTCCCCACGATATATCTGAAGTTAGGGTAATTCCAAGATATTTTATTGTATTTGAAGATTATATGTTTACTCCACCCACGGTGTAGGTATGGCATATTTGTGGTCATTTTTTGCAGGAGGTAAACTGTGGTGCATTTACTGATAATTAATTCTAGTCCCCACTCCTGGCACCAAGAATGAACGTTGTTAAGTCCAGATGATAGAACTTTAAAGTCTGCGTCTTCGATTATTTCTCAGTAGATTAACTGTATCATCTGCAAATAATCGTCATTTACTGCTAACTCGAAAACTACGGTCATTAATACAAATAATGAATAAAAGAAGGCCGATCACGCTTCCTTAAAGGAACATCGGATGTGACTTGGACCATATCAGAGCTAATACCATCAATAACTACATTTTGTTTTAAATCATTGAGAAAGTCACTTATTCAATTCACTATTTTTCAATTAACCCCGCATGATTGCAATTTACATATGAGTTTTTTGTGAGGAACCTTGTTGAATGCCTTCTTGAAATCAAGGAATATCGCGTCGACTTGCTTTTTCGATTCACCTGTTTTTAGAATGTCATGAAGGAAGAGCGCAAGCTGTGTTTCGTAGAACCTGCCCTAACAGAATCCGTGCTGACTACTATGTAAGAAGTTACGATTATCCAGGGATGTCATAATATTGCTAACACAATGTGTTCGAGGATCTTGCATAAAAGTGATGTTAGTGATATGGACCGGTAATTTCCTGGGTCACTTTTATTTCCTTTTTTAAATATCCGTGCGATGGGTGTAATGTGGGTATGATGTTGGCCATTTTCGAGGCTCGGAGGCATTGCTTTCGGAGTGTGGTTTGCTAAATATAATTTCTAAGAATGGTGCAATATGTGTCGCAAACTCCTTGAGCACGCGTGCAGGTATTCCTTCTGGACCTGGGGACTGGTTACTTTTAATCGAACGCAGTTGTTTAATTATTCCATCAATTCCATATCCTCATCACCATGAGAATTATATTGAAACAATAAGCAGCAGAACGGACCGGTTTCATATTTTATCTTTCTACGCAAAAGATAGAGACCATAATAACTGCCAATGAGTTTTTAACTTGGTTTTTTGACAGACAGTGCAGCTAGTCAGTTGACTTATTCAGTACTGCCTTGTTTGGATTTAACCCCTATATATTAATGTTTGCGGTGTATCTTGATTTGTTTCTCCCTTCATTTTTGTAGTTGCAATATGCGCATTTGAATATTTTTAGAAGGTTTTTGCTAATACTTCATAAGCAACATAAAATTCAGCAGGGGATTGTGTATTGAATGTTGGCGAAATCCCCACCCCTGCCACACACCCTTGGTGTTGCTTGCCCAGCATTATGTAGATTCATGTGACCACTCAAATCGAAGCCATTTTTGTCCACACCCACAAATTTTCGCCTCCTCCATCTGCCTTCCCTCCATTTTTCATTTGATTTAACTTTTGAATTCCAACAAGTCAACGACAATATTTTATGCTCATCTCCTCTAGGGAGCATCGGAAACTTTTTCTGCTTCTAATGAGTTCACCCGAGGGTTTTTTATAGTCTTCCGTTCGATGAGTCGATCAATCGAATAATTATGAAGTATTTCCGCTATTCTTTAGACTTTCAGGAATTTTATCGATTGTATGAGTCCCAAATAGGAAACTTTTCCAACGTAAGTAGTTTTACGTGCTAGCTTGGTTGAGGCTTATTTTCCCATTTTATTATTCGAGGAAATTATTTCCCAAAGTGTGCATGAAGCAATTTTAGAGACATTCTTGCGTTCTGAATAGGTTTTCTTCTGATGAGTGCTGAGTAAGATTAGCACTTTGAGATATCTAAATAATTCCAACAAAACGGAGAGAGATTTCACAGCAGTAATTGCCAAAAGAACCAGGTGCGCAGGAAAAGGCAGTGCATCCCCCTTGGCCTGAAGCCGTAAATTTCATTTAATGCCCGTCGTATACTTTGGAGAAGGATTCCTCTCTCCAAACTAGTCTTAACGATTTATGAGAGAGTCGGAAAGCGCGCTGACGTACTCACAACACTGTTCTGCAACAAAATATCCTCTGGAGCAAGTTGTGAGGAAAAAGTTTTCATGCGTGGTAATACATTTAGATTTGAAGGAGCAAGAATTTTGCATTACATCTTTCATCTCAGTTTGAAGCTCTTTTCCACCTGAAAAGTTTTATTCTCACGCGACACCTTCCTCTTCTGTTCGGCGTCGCTCTGGACTTCGTGAAATCTCGGGAGTTTTGAGGGACATAAAACCTGGGCCGAGTAAAACTCCGCAAAAGCTCTTTATGTGATGATACCTTGAATAAGCTCTCTTTTTGGGACGTATTATGTACACTTTTACTCACCATTTTATTGAATTAAAAAGCAGTCATTCGATACATTAAATAAGTAAATAGTGTCCATTTGAAATGAAACGTTTGTCCTTGTATTTAATCATTGGCAGTGCTTGATGAAATTCCTAGTCATGATTTTTATTATTTATATTGCATGGCAGAGAATTTCAATGCTAAAAGAGTGCTAACCAAGTCTTGCAAGTATTATTGGTCAGTGCTGATAAAAAAAAATAATTAAGGATGAGTCGAATTCAAATGTCGATTCTCGATTCCACCGATTCTCAGGATTAGAATCGGTATCCAGAATCGATCGCCTAAAGTCGATTCCGGTTCCATCGATTCCAGATGGATAAATATTCAAATAAAATATCGCTTATCACATCATATTTGTCTCAGTAATTTTGGGTGTAGGCTATCAATTTGCACTTTTTATCTACCTCAATAAGCTTTGCTATTTGCTATTTGTTAATAAATATACTTTTTGAGCGACTTAATTGTCTTAGTTATTTTATTTCAGCCAATACTTCAATTTGAATAATAGTCGCACGCCACTGGTATATCAATATCCCACCTGTTATTAGGAATAAGAATCGATGGAATCGGAATCGAGTATCGGGAATCGATTTGAAAGAGTCGGAATCGAAATCGGAATCGAAAAAAAGTGGAATCTACTCATCCCTTAAATAAATAGATGTAAATAAATAAAACTTCTTTCGTTAAGTTTTATGTCAGATTATCCATTTTAATATTAACCTGGAAATCTCGCTGAACATTCCAAATGATCTCGTTTTGACAACAGCGAGTGTTAGCTCTTCATATGCAAGATTGCATGCAAAGACTCACTCAAGCAATCACGAGACTCATTAAGACACCCAAAAATAACTCACATAATTAAGAGCTGCAATATGTTGATTTGAATTTGATAACCTCTAATGTATATTAAAATCTTATAGTCTTCCGAGAAGTTTCAGCCAAATAAGTTATTTATTGAAAATATTTTGAAACGCTTCTTGAAGTGAAGCTTGCAGGCAACGTCGCCAACATTTCTCTAACCAGGAGGTTCCTGTTGACGTCTTTATGAATATTCAGCATTGAATTGAAGAAAATAAAATGTAAGTACGATGTTGTAACGGAAATTTACCACCCTAATGATTACACTGATGCGTCTAAACTAATTCTACCAAAATAATAATTGGTAGAATGAAAAAAGTTTTCCTTTTCACTATTTCCAATGAATAGTTCTAAATTCTACCTTGGGACCAAAAGCAGCTAGGTTTCGTAGTTAGGTTTCGTTGCATCCCAACGCAAGCCGCCTCGGAAACAAAGTTTTGAGTCTCATGAGACGGACGAAGTATTTTACTTGAAATGTTTCCTTCAAAGCTGCCAAATCGGGATCAGGTTTCCTCTTAAAAATGTACGCCACTGTCAGGACCCTTACACTGAAACCGAGCCACCGGGATGGGAAGACAGAATTCAAGCCACCACACAAACTCCTTTTCCGAAATTTTACATGTACGGCAGCTATATCTTTCTAAATGATCAAAGTATTAACTTAATTTTAAACTTTGCTTTGCTAGTAATAATAAAGATTTATGCTTTTGCGGAATTTGGATGAAATATCTAGGTATTTCTTTTCGTGTTTGGAGTTACCTTGGCACCAGTCGGCCCCGTGCTCATGAACGTAGCCCGACCTGCGTAGCCGGTGTCTCGTTATCTCAAACGGATTGAGTTTCATAAGCTCCCTCTCTTTGCCAGCCGACCAATCAGGGGCCATTTAAGTACTGCTTAAGACTAAGTATGAAAAAATAGGCAAATTCCACTATGATAGTGTTATCACAGTGGAAGTTGCCTATTTTTTCATACTTAGTTATGTTCCGATTCAGCTCCATCAAGCCTGAAACCACAGAATATATTACTTAAAACCTTTTTGGGGTGGAGGGGTTGGGGTTATCTTGCATTGTCTTCCATAGGGAGAAGGCTGGTCAAAAATGGCATCATCTTATGTAATACTTGAAGGGCCCCTCATATGAAATTGAGATATCTCGGCGAGTTTGTGATTACAGGCCATGGAAAATATTCCTGTCCTTAAATGTGTTACCTGATATAAGTAAAAGATCTTGCTTTGAGTTTGCGTGGCCTTAAGTGTCGAATTTCTACGGGCTCAATTATAACTGGAAAATTTTACCCAGCCAGAGCCCACAGTTTTCTTCGTAAAACTATGATGCATGAGAAGGAGAGTTTTCAGTTTCCACCTTCACCTGTATTCGATATTAGTCCAAAGTTCGTTTTTTTAGTCCAAAGTGGCGTGTAGCCAGTACTGGTAGTCGGGAATCCAAGGTTGTCATGAAGTAAATATTAGCATTTTCTCTTTTACACTAAGTGTTCTTCGTGTCAATCGTATACGTCATATTGAATATTCGGAGGCATAAAAGAAAATTTGATACTTTGCTTCTTTTTTTCCCTTAGTTTTCTATGAGCGCAAGCGTTAATCCCTCAGGTTTAAAATTTTCTGATAACTTTTTTGAGTAGTCTTCCATCTTACTAACTCGAGCGTAAATAGATACGTCCTAAGGTAGGTCAAATAATGGCTCAATCCCTTCACTGAGAAACCTTATCTGTGGTCTCAGCATAAATGTGTCCACTAATGTTTTCACGATTTAATTTGTTATACACTTGTGAGTTGTGAATATTTACACAGAAATTTCACTTGAATTTGGAACTTGATTTTACTCTTAAATCTTATGTGTTAATGCATCACCATATCACGAGGACATGCTCAATATCCACATCAAAGGAAAACATTGTCGATATTGTGGTAAAAATTCTAACATCATAGTCTATATTTAAGACATTACCCCAATGTACGTTACACTTGCTCCCATGATAAGGACTGCAAACGTCCTGTATAGTTAAATATCTTAAATTTTGGAGTGCCTTTGCCCCGTTTTCTTTATCCCAAATGTTAAATACATTGAAGAGGATACCCTGTGGAGTAATCGTTTGCCCAAAAAGTCTTCATTTCGTACTGGCTTGGACGGAATAAATTACCGAAAAGGACAACGGTTTCTATGCTCTACTTACACTGCCAGTGATATCGACATTGATGCACTCACCAGGGGGATAATACTTTCCCTAATTAAAATTTATCCCATTCTAAATGGACCACATTGGTGAAAGCTTATATGATCTGCTTCTTTCCGATCTAATCTCTTTACCCTCAAGCCACAAGTATCTAAGAATACCTTGAAGCAAACAGCTGATTGACCTTAAAGTGATCTAAAATAATAGGTTAATACAAATCACTCAAGTCGAGGAACACTCGCTTTGGGGGACCTCTAATGTCTGGCTACAGATAGGACTCCTAAAACTGTATCCCATTTGACGGTATCCATATGAGCGCATGATGGCATGACAATATCCAATTCCAGGTGCAACCTTACAGTTTTTTTATTAGTGTACAGAACAATTTATTCTAGTAAGTTTCAGTCGATGAATAGGCTAAAGAAACCTATTGACTACTCAATCATCATTCCTGGAGCAAGAAACATGTTGTCCACTGAACCTTTCACAGTATTATGGGCGAGAGTTCCACCGAATAACCGAGGTTCACAGTAGTGCCGCAATTTTGTTTTGCTTTTACATATAGGATATTATTCACTTAAAATTTCTTCATTGGGTTTTTTTTTCTGTTTCTTCAAATTATTATTAGCTGAATATATTCTCGAAATCATAATGAGCACTTGAAATACTTTCTTCGTTATATTAATAAATATCACTCCCACTCTCTACACGCGAACCATTTTGCTCGTCGTCATCAACACCTTCTGTAGCCAGCCTTGTTATGTTGATAGTTGGAAATCACCTAGATATCGTCCAGAACAGAAACAATCCCTCGAGAAAATAGCAATGTATTGGCAATAATTCCTCCGAAGCAAAGCCTTTCTGAAACTAAATCATCCATTTTGGGATATTATTTAATTGAATAATCTAAAAGTTGGATATTTTTTCGCAAAATTCTCCAAAATAACGTGGTGAAAAACTCCAGTATACGAAAGTCTATCAACCCATTCTAAGTTCGATCAAATTCCTTGAGAGACAGTTACTTTCAGAACTACTTTCATCTCTACGCTATTCCAAAGTGATACCTTTGACATACTGCTGAATAATACAGCGGTCTGCTATTGGACAGATGGACTGCATCATGACAAATGTAAGGACTCTATGAGTTAGCAAATAGCTACGATTTTGTGAAGGTCTCTACGAGGCTCCCGAAGCTTCAGCAACAAATTAAGTGATGGTATTTGTAAGGAATTAGTTTACCAGGTATTTATCCTGTATTTATCTGGTTCCTCCAAATCTCCAATCCTTCCCATACTTCCGTCTTCCTCCCCATTATATTTTAGTGTTCAATACCAGGTATGACATCGCTGCGATGAATCTCTTCTCACATGTATTTGTCTCTCCCTCCTAATCAGTGGAAATTATTCTGGACCCCTCACTAGGTACCATCCAGCCCTCCCTTACCGTAATCACCAGAGACGAGACGTTAATGATTTTAATTTCTCCATTTCATGACCTTTTCTTATGACTTTGATGACTTTTAATTTCCTATTTCATGACGTCTATGTTTTGAAATTCGGTCATTTCATGATGCTTTAGCTAAAAGTATTACGTGTTTTTTACTGTAACATTTAAACTAATATTATGATCCGTATAGTCACTATAGGGTAAGTTGTTCAAAAAAAGTATCCAATACTTAATAAGTACTGATGTATATTTACTGGGATTCCCTACAAATCCTTCCCTTCATTCTCCTCACTCGCTATACCCCCCGCTGCCCGGAGACCCATAGAAGCCGGAAAATCCCAACCCAGCCTGTCCTTTACTCCCCCACCCCTCTCCCGTTTGCCTCCTACCCACCACACCACACTCCAACTCCCGTCCCTTCCCCATCGCTTCCCCTCTTGCCCTTAAGCACCTGGATTTCTGTATATATACACGGATGCAAAAATGATCAATCTACCTGAAGATGTCACCACGTGATGAAACCCGGGTCGTAAGAAATAAATCAATTAAGTGGACCATCACAAAGAGTAATTTTTATTTTTCGATATGGAGAGGTTCCACATAGTTAAGCCTGAAGTAAATACTACCATTTGATGACGTTTATTTCGCTAAGTCGCATCCCTGGGAAAAAAATTCCTCAGAAGCTGTACTGTAGAACGTAAGGAATTCTACAGAAATTGACTCTTTTTCTTCAGAACTAGTTCCATTTCTAAGGATCTGTATGGAACATGAGAGCCTGATTCTACAGACAATATGTTTTGTAGGATTATTTTATGCAGAACAAAATAACTCCTTACAAGCTGTTTTGTAAAGCTTCAGCAATTCTACAGAAATATGTGAGGTTTCCGCTGACCCAGTTCCTTTTCTAAGGACCTATACGGAGATTCATAGGGAATTCCACAGAAAGTCCTAAGGAATTCTGCAGAATGTCCTAAGGTATTCTGAAGAACATCCTAAGGTATTCTGCAGAATATCGTAGGGAATTCCGTAAAATGGCGTTTCAATACTTTAAGGAATATCTACAGAACGTTTTAAGAAATTCTGTTGAAGTATTTTAAGGAAACTGTACAGAATTTTTTAGCAGGGATTCCAAGACTTTTTGGCAAAAATCGGCTATTCCATGATAAAAACCTATGAAAATGACGTTTATGACTTTTTTCTGTCTCCGTTAATCACCCATGGAAATACCTAACCAATTACCCAGCCTCCACAGCATCATTTATGCCCTGTCCCCTCCCACCCCTCTCGCTGTCCTACTTCTTCCGTCGCAAAGAATAACTTAGTCATCAAAGCGATTTCAAAATGATTTCCCAACGAATGGAATTCCTTGCAAAATATGGAATTGCTTCTCTGCCAACAACTTCGTCGATTGGAGGATACAAATTTTAGCACAGTACCTAATTGAAACTAATAATTGCTAGTTATGCAGACTATCTTGAATAGTGATAAGCACTAATGATTCAAATGTAATGCTCAGAATTGATATCTTCTTAAACTACGTTTATCTATCCAATAACATATCCAAAGTATTACAATCGTATCTAATTAATCCGATCTATAAAATATAAATAAGTTTATTGTTTTCCCCATGTTAACTAAACAAGTTTTGTAAATCATGTTAATATGATCCTCTCAGTTGTTTTAAATTCTCGGAAGTATCCAATACAACTTTTGTTTTTCCAAGCACCGCAGTGGTGCCTGGCATCCGTAACGTTAAGTTTTTGATAAATACCCTATGATATAAAATAAACTTAAAATTGCGGTATTTCCATGTATCTGTCTAAAGTCTCTCGCAAAATAATTGACTTTCGATTTTTTCAAAACCTCATTTTAATCAAAATTAAACTTTTGAAGCAAGTTTAAAATCTCAAATCGCTGCGGCGCATCATGAATCCGTATGAGGTTTAGATTTTTAGATGACATTAAGTCCCTGAAGCCCTTTATTGTAAATAGGTTGCACTTTAGGCATATTTTAGAGTTTATATATTTTATATATTTATATAGGCGCTTTGATGCACTAAATCTTCCTTTACAAGTATTTTAGAAGACTTTTCTCTCCAAATATAATTGACATTCGTTCAAAATATGAGCAAAACCAAAATCAGAGTTATAAAAATCCTTGATATCTGTTTCTAATTTTAACGATTTAGAACACTGTTCACTACTCATCAACCAGTCATGATATTTAGGTATTAATCAATATTTAAAATCCATGTTCAATATTGTGCGATGTGGTGGTGGACAATCAAAGAAAGGTCCATCTCTTTTTTTATCACTTATGATATTGATAATAACGCATATTTAGAAATGCTCATCTTTCTCCTTAATTTAAACAAAAAAAGACGTCGGTAGACAATGTAGTTCAAGAGAATCATGCAATGACGTGTGGTTGGAGTCTTTTTTGGTTGCTTCTCGAGGCCCAAATCACCGTTAAGATGAAAGACCTGCTTTCTAAGAATTTTTTTTTTTAACTCTCAACTTCTTCCCGTTTCAAACGATCGTTTGTAAATCACAGATAGGACGCCATCACGCCCGAAGACAGTGGGTCGACAAATAAAACTCGGCACGAACGGGCGCAATGGGTGCGTGTGTGTGAGACGTAAAAAAAGTTAATGGGGGTTGGGGTCAGAGCGGGCACTCAATCAAGGTCAAATCGCTGCCCAGTGAAATAAATTGAAACAGAATGGGTACTCATGAGGAGATCTGCGTCACTGCTGAAAAATCATCTTTCGAGCGACCTCCGTATCACACGAATGCATTGCCCCACAGCCTGATGAAGGGTCCGAGCAAACAATTACGTCAGCAAATCTCTTTTATGGCCGCCGAGGCACGACACTCAATGAGAGTAATTTTAATCCGCACATAGAAATGACATCTGCCATTTCTCTTCCAGAACCGCGTCCGTTTTTTCTCCGCGCCGCCCACACTCGCGTAGTCGTATTCATTTGGAGCGACACTTTGCCGTTCCTTGGGTGCCTTAGGCTGGTCGTCTACGGAAAGCAAAAATGTGCTGCTACGAGCTCGCGCGTCACGAGTATCAACAGGCGTCTACAACACCAGCGGCTCCGAACGCCAGGGGTCACATACACTGCAGGCGACTTCGCACTGTTCAGTTTGTAATGAACTGTCGGTTTGAGCTGGTCGGTGTGTGTTTTAATAGTGGTTGCAGAGGATATATATTTCATGGAAAGCACCTAAATTTTGAAGCGTCGGATGGCTCAAAATAGACGAGCCTGCTGGGTTAGCCCAAGTTTGGAAAAGAGTAATTATTTGGGGGAATTCAAACATCCGCACAATGAATTAAAAACAGACCCTGCGGAGCAACTGATGAAATTATCCGTTTCCTCGTCCATTGTAATAAGCGGAACACACAAATAGCGAACACACGATGAAGGCTGGAAGTGGTAGCGAAAACTAACTACTTGGAGGCGGCTACAGGCGGCAGATCCCATCCTGTCCGGGTCTACGCTGCACGCGCATGTCTGTTTGAAGACGCCCGCTTAAAGTTGCTTGCAGTGGACGAGATTACATTGGATTCATTTCCCTGGAATCTGCGGCCGCCAGTTGGCTTTCGTGTCGTGTGAGCGCGTAGCCGCGCATTGCTGCGTCCAGTCGACGACCAGCCTTAGGTGATGCCAGATGCGTAACGCGGCTCATCGTTTGGGCTCGGGTTCCAGAAACATGTGGGTAGGGGACGAAAAACACCGGGCACCATGCCCTGGAATACTGGCGAATGGGAAATTGATCTATTTATGTTTAACAGCCAATCAATTTTATTGTCAAACAAGCGTAAGTCCAATATTGAGCATGAAGGAATTTTTATGTACAAAAAAATACGTATATCCCTTTAGAAAGCATATAATGTGCAAAATTTGTAAGTTTCGTACTTTATGATTCTCTGATAAAAATTCTTTTGAATGGAAATAATATAAAATTCTCCAGAGAAGAAACCATTGTTACAATACTCGAATCTCATGTTTGGAGAAAATTCTATAACCTGTATTTTCAACACACGAACGACTCGTTCGAATTTTGAAATCTTATTTTTCCCTAATTGTCTTTTGTCATCTATGATCCAATAGGGGTTGCTCTAAAGCAAACCAAATACTCGTTTTCCTGCATGGTCTGAAATCTTTCAACCAACTAAATTCTCCATCTCTCCATCAAAGAAGCGTGCTTCAGTTCAGATCCCGTATTGTATGGCATATTTTGATTAAATTTATACAAAGATATCCTTCATTTTCTTATAGACGTGTGTCATACTATGCAAAATTTTTAAGTTTAATAATATGTAATTATGTGATGAAAATACTATACTTTGGAGATATTATTATATTCCCCTGAGAGAAATGCAACACATTTTTATTACAAGTGACTCCATTGATCGTGTATATTCCTGCTCTTAGACTATTCAACGATTCGTAAATATATCTAAAACGAGATGAAAGGAACTTTCTCTTATTCAGTGATGTGAAGTTTTGTATAGTTTCAAGTAAGCTATATACAATTCCAAGGTATCTATTATTTGGAGAGAGAGAGAGATATGATATAATATAATGAGAGAGAGATATGATATAATGATTGATGGTGTCAAATCCTCTACAATTCCGTCACCTAAATGCTTCCTTAGTAACATTTCATATAATAATTATTATTATTATTAAAACTTGTGTGGTATTTGATGCAATTTTTTTAAAGAATCATGTATCATACTAAGAGACATATTTCATAAGGCGCATGAATTGTGGTTTTCGCAACATGCGATTCTTAGACAATAATGTTTAAGTTTGAAAACATTTAAAATCCTTATAGAAGAAACCGTTATTATAATGTACGAATGCCCTGTTCAGACAGTTCTCTATAAATCGAGTTTCCTACGACGTACCTTCGTCTAAAACCTGAAGACATGAGTTTCGTACATGGAGCCATTCATAGTTACAAAACTGCAATTTGTAATACCGAGTCGTCTGTAGTCCCATAAATTATATTCTAAACCTATAAAATACCACCATGTAACAGCCTGATAAACAATCGTTCACCGAACTAAATTCTCTGTCTTCATCTAAGAAGCGAACAACGTAGCATTGAATTTGATGAAGAAGGCATGATGTCATCAAATTATAACCTGACAACCGAAATATTCGCCTTTTTTTTCCCTTCCTGTTTCCTGCTTCCCCCTGTTATATCTTCGTTTACATTTGAATTGCATGAAGCAATCACCTTATTTTTTTTAGATAGATAGATACAAGTTGTAATGGTCTAAGGCATGCCCCGTAAACCAAGTACATAAAGGGATAAACCTTTGCTGGGTCTTACAAAATTTGTTACATTAATGTAGTACAAACATTATAAGACAGTATTCGTCATTACCACTGAAATACATATTTTCATCATGTCATTCATTATCATACTGATTGTATTAATGATTTTGATTAATTTTAGTGCACATTATTTTAAAATGGTTTTACATTAGTAACTAGTATTTATGTGATGTAGCCAAATGCCGAATTGCAAATGTTATTTTGTTCCATGAGGTATTCGTATATTTTGGATTTGAATGATATGTCTGATACTAACCATCTAGCAGCATGTGACCATATTATCTAGCATGTCTCCATTATATATCCTAGTTGCATGTCAATAGTGCATGTTTGGTGATCTTCACCCCCTGCCACACACCCTCGTGGTGGCTCGCAGGGTATCACGTAGATGTAGATGTAGAACTTTGGTTCGAGGAAGTAGAGTAGGAGTTCCAAAATTGTAGTGTTGTTATTTGAAATGAGTTATGAGAAATGAGTGTGGTGGCTGGGGTAATAAAAAAGGTCTGGATTTGATCGAGTGAAATGAATCAGATGCTGGTATTATTTATTGAACATTGTTAACAGATAATGTTTGCTCCCAAAGACCTTAAAATAAAACAAAGAAAGTCTCCAAAAGCCGTAAACAATTGGCACCCTTTGTCAGAAAACACCAAACTTACTGTGTTGGTATGCTGGGAAACCACAGCAGCGACCAACCACAGCCTCTCTACCAAGAATACACCCCTGTGATACTTAAAGGGAATGTTACTTCCTCGCCAGGGACCAAACAGACGCACACACACAACCCAAATAGGATCCTTTGCAAGGGCTAATGGGACCCCGCTAAGGATGTTTGGGTTATAACCTGGGATCTTTCACAGGGCTAATGATACCCCGCTAAGGATGCCCAGTTATTTACGCAAGCACACAAAATCACTCACTCACAACAAACACATGGGCCCAACTTCTGGGAGAATCAGCTCCAAAAGAGCTACACAGCAGGAACGGACGAGGGTGGGGGTCGAATACGCGTATTTCGGCTACAAAGTAGCCCTCTTCAGCGAACCGAAGGTAACGCGTCACGTCAATGCAAGGTTGAAGTGAGGAAGGACCAAGACATCCAAGTTGTAAATAAAGGTACACTGGGGAGGAGGGGGGAAGAGACGTCATCTAACAGGGAAAGAGAGAGGGGGAAGGGCGATAAACAATACGCGAATGGAAATGACCAAAGAAAATTATTGGGGAAGGGGGGAGGTGTAAAAGGCAGTGGTGGTTGTAACGGACGTAAAGTTGAACGTTGGAGGGAAAGGGGGGGGAAAGTGAAAGGAAGTGAGTGATTAACGGCGTCCGTTAAGAGAAGTAACGAATTATTTCAAGTTCAAAACTGAGTAGAGGGAGGAATGAGGGATGGGTCCTGAGTCGCTGTTTAGGAGTTTGGCTTTATTTTTTTTAAATAAAGATACTCTCGTAGGCGTCTAATAGGTTATTATTTGTATGCTTTACGAGTCTCAAATTATCTTTAGCTACGTCGTGCCCGGTCATGATTAGATGCTACGCTACACTAGACTTTTCGGGATTG
Organism: Ceriagrion tenellum; assembly: GCA_963169105.1. Lineage (NCBI taxonomy): Eukaryota > Metazoa > Arthropoda > Insecta > Odonata > Coenagrionidae > Ceriagrion > Ceriagrion tenellum. Next base: position 185,119,170 of record OY720632.1, on the reverse strand, counting down.
TGATTTCTGAAGTGAGAGTAGTGTTCTTTGAATCTGGTTTGTAACGTACGCCGTGTCTGTCCTATGTAGGCTAAATGGCAAGTGCTACAGTTGATTTTATAAATGCCTGATTTTTCTTAAACCGGAATTTTATCGTTAACGTTACCTAACTGTCAAAACTACCGCTGTACAAACCGCAAACTGAAAAGACTCCTAAGTAAGTCTAATCCTTCCATTCCTTGCAATGATAGTTTTGATAATGTTCTCAACCTTTCTGAAGAATCTTTCTCTAAGGAGGAACTTACCTTACTAAATCATGGCCTACATTTCAATTAACAACCAAAGTTTCCTCATGTTATAGATTTAGTTGCCCACATTGAAGGTTCTCTTAAATTCTTTGATAACGCCACCAAGGACTTTATCGGCAAGGGCTGCGAAAAACAAATTAAGAATAATCTCCTCAAGTCCAAAGTTAATTTTTCTTCTAACTGTAATAAAATTTTGAAATAGTCAAACGATTAAAAAGTAAAAATTGTTTTTACATGAAGGCAGACAAGAAAAATCGATGTGTCATTCTTGACAAAGAAGATTACTTCCATAAAGTCAATCTCTTACTATCTAACGGGCGTTATACTGAAGTAAATAAGAACCCAATTAATAAACTGACTTCACAGTTCAAGTCTATCCTTGAAGACTGCTCTGTTCTTGTTGATAATAAATTGAAGTTCAACCTCTACCTACCTAAAGTCCATAAAATCGACTGCGCAATGAGACTCATTGTATCAGAAATTGATTCCCCACATACTTACGATCAAAATGATTAGTTTCCCAGTTCACAATCTTCGATTTGAAAAGCCCTCATTCCATTAATAATAATTTTTAATTAATTGAAAAGACTAAAAAATTACATTTTCCTCGAGAGTGAAATGATGGTCTCATTTGTTGTCCTAGTGTACCTGTTGAAATTGCTATCCAAGTACTAGAGGATTGGTTGAAGTCACTCTCTTTGTACTCAAAAATAATCGAGGAGTACATTGGACTTACTAATTTGGTGATGAACCAAAATTACTTTACTTTGCAGGGTAAGTTTTTCAAACAGGATTTCGGAACTGCCACGGGCAACTCGCTTGCACCCTTTCTAGTCAAATGTTTTTATATCTCACTTTGAAAACCTTTTTAAAGAAAAATGTACTTACTTCCCCTCTATATACTTACGCTGCTTTGACGACATCTTTGCAGTTTTTGATACCACGAAAAATAACCTGGATAATTTTGTCAGTGATCTAAACAACCTGTTTCCACCCATCAAATTTACAGTAGAAATAGAGAAGAAAAACCGTCTTCCCTTCCTTGATCTCTGCCTCACTAGATCTGGAGACAAGATATCCTTGATATTTATCGAAAACCAACACACACCACCAACTACATCCACTATCTTTTGTACGACCATGCCAACCATAAACTGGCCGTCTTCCGCTCTCTCGTTCGTAGACATTTTAACGTCCCTCTCGAAAGATCGACTCTTAATAATTAATCAAATTTTAATTAAAAAAATTGCTAAACGGAATGGTTTTCCAGATTCAACAGTTGAAAACATAGTGAAGAAGTATAAATTTAAACATTTGATTTCTAACTCCACCACACACAAGAAAGATGAAGCCGGAAAGTACATTAAATTGCCTTATTATCCCCGTTTAACGAAAGAGATCGATAAAATCTTCAAATCAGTTAAAACTAAAATCTCCTATTCTAACCAAAACAAGCTTAAAAACCTATTAGGAAACGCTAAAGATAAGATTCCGGTTTTAGAAAAATCAGGCATTTATAAAATCAACTGTAGCACTTGCCATTTAGCCTACATAAGACAGACTCGCCTTATATTTTCAAGCAAGAATGTTGCTTGAAAATATAAGGCGAGTAACTCGAGTAAGTGAAATAACTACAAATAAACATTAGTTACTTGAATGTTTTGATTCAACTCGATGTTACTTTTGTAGGTGGGAATACAATGAACACTACGAATTAAATTTTAAAAAAAGTAAATGCATACTGATTTCAAGTGAGTTATCGATGGGAAATGTCGTAAAATTGCAAAATTAGTGCGTTAGCCCGTAAGCGCTGATGTAAATCTGAGGGAACAAAGATGGCAGACCGCGTTACTGCTTTAAGAATCGACCACTATATGTACTATAGAAAGCGCCTGTTTGCTGTTCTTCAATGGCTCAGTGGACACGCTGACAGTTTTCCAGGTGTATGTAGAGATCAGTGACTGTTGGTTCTCTTTCATGCACGGGAAACCCAAAAATGGCCCACGCAGACTCATTACTACTTGAATAGCAACCAGGTTGAAAGGTGATCACCTCGTCCCTCCAGTTCCCTTGAGCCGTCTTCTCAGTGAATTAACAGCTTGATCGCTTCCCTTGTGTACGAACATATATTTGCATTCAATGACTTAATTGAGTTGCCCTATTCAACGTTGATATGTGCGCTGAGTATCTTACTCAGAATCGCAGAGTAAGTAAGGTACAATCCAGCGGTTGACAACGTAAAAAGGAGCTTTTAAAGCAGCAGCCATGTTTATTTGACCTATGAATCCTCCGTCTCCCGGACTGCGCCTTCGGTATAAAGGGTAGCCATAATCATTGGTTTTGGCTAATAAATATAAAATCTACGGTGTTCTTCAGTGCAATTGCCAATTTTCATGCACGGATGTCCTTCATTGAGCAGAATTTTCCGTTCTCCTTTCGGATAAGAAGCATGTACTGAGGTCATTATGATTTTCGCCTTCTTAAAACAAATAGGAGTTTTGAAACAGATGGATCTACATTTGAACAAGACTAATTGCTGGTTACCCGTCCGTAGGTTGGGTTAGGATGAAATTTGTGCGGTTCTTAGAGTAACCCGAGGAACACCGCGTGGAAGTTATCGACTTGGTTTCCCATTTCCTTTTATGCATTTCTGTTTTTTAAATTTTTTTTTCGTTTAATTTTTGAAAAAACTGATCATCATTAAATCATCTGTATCAAGTCATTAGACAATAGACTTATATATACACTATATCTACAGCTTTTTCCTCAGGAGTGTTGATAAAAAGGTTGTTGCCGCTCGAAACATGATAGCAGGCCACTTAAAATTGCCCATACGTGAAACAGTGACTTTCCAAGTGAAGGCCAGCCAATTGAAGTGTCTACCCTCGTGACTTATTTATTGCCATAGTAATCAGATATTTCAAGCCCGGAAACCGGGGAAATAACGCTGGGAAGCGTGTCTTATAGCAACCTGTTCCCTTTGCGCGTGCTGCTCTTTAGGAATTTCATTAGGGCTCTGGTGCGCATGTCTTTGAGCATTCTAGTCTAATCTTTGTCGTTTTCCTAGCGAGGGCACATTTTGTCGCAAAGAAGACTTGACTCTTGCTTTATAAGATTTTTTTGAAAAGTTACTCTTTTTTCTGTTAGGCATGCTGAAGGATATATTTTTAAGTCAAAGGAGGAGAAACACGGCGGCGAGTAGGCACTTGAATAAGCACCTCGATGATTGAGTGAATGTAAGTTAATTTTATTAACGCCATTACAGTACGTTTCGCGAAAGTTTAAATTCCTTGAAAATTACCATTATAGAGAGCATAATATTCCAAGCTGAGATTAGAATATAAAAATTCATTTGTAAAGAGTATATTTACAAAGGAATTTAAACTTTATTTTTATATAAATATATATTTTATATATATATATATATATATATATATATATATATATATATATATATATATATATATATATATATATATATATATATATATATATATAAATCTTATAATACAATGATGAAATGAAGCGAAGCACTAAATTTGCGGTACTTTTACGCATATGGTTCAAAATCTACATTTTCTCAATCTTTAAAGGAAAAACGATCGCAATTGTTATTTTTTAATGATATGGCCTCATATTGGTGCTATAATCAAACTCCTAACTTAATTATTTCATGTTTAAATGAATAAATGAATGAAAAACGTTCTACGTGGAGTTTGTTCGATTTCTTCATTTTCTTCATTATAAAAGAAAATCCTATATGGACTCGAACCAAAGGCAAAATATCCCTATTTTGTATGCAATTTGAAAAAAAATTCAAAATGATAATTTTGACGGATACTATACTGAATTACATCCTTTGAAGACCAGATATTATTTAACACACAAGTTTAGGCAGTCGATCAAATTCTTTCAATGTGATATCTAAATCACTATTATGTTTCGTTGACTCCACAGTGGAAATGCAAAATGTTGCTCTAAAAATGAGGTACCTAGTAAAACACTGCAAGTCGTATGGACGTGAATCATAATATATCATTAAGCGAAGAACGATGTATTTTTTTGCAGAAACATGAAAATCCACATTATAACCGAGGAAGTCAAATATATTTTTTTAAATTCTAAGAATGAATGTAAGGAAAAGACGAGCGTATGCAAAGACTTCTACTCGGGACATGCTTACATACTCCAAGTTCAGTCCCGTTAAAAGTTTGTCCCCAAATCTTTATATTAAAGTATTGTAGAGGTTGCACATTATTGGCAAAGTAGGAATCCAATTCTAAAGCGGCGTGTTCCAATTTGATGATGTGTGAGTGTGTGTAAAGGGGTAAAGGTTGCTTCTTCCGATGACATTTGAGAGTCGGCATATATTGCATAATGGAGAGATCATCTGCGCAGCTAACTTTGCTCTCGTTACTCTAGCAAACAGGACAATATTCAGTGACATAAGTTCTAGTTTCTTACTTTTCAATCTGACCGAGATGAAATCAGACCATTTAAAGCGAGTGTAACTGATTTTGAAAGTAAAATTGATTTTTTTTGACGATAAATGAAGGATGAGTTTTTAGAAAGTGAAGTTCATTCATTTCTATGATTTTTGAATCCTTAGTAGGGAATTTATTTTATTTTCATGATTCTCAACCCTATTATTCCATCTGAATTTGGACCTAGATGCTGAGATAGTTCACGACGACACGAGGGATTATGATATTATATTATACATAGCTTAAGGTTTACGTACTTAGTTAAAAACAGTATAACACTTCGGGTGCCCTTTGCTTTAACGTGCTATGGATGAGAGGGTGGCAGTGAATGTTCAGCTGCAGTCAAGTCTCCCCGCTGACGAATCAAAGTTGTCTTCCCAGGAGAATGGAGTGGTGCACCATACAGTTCACTTAAGGGATCAGTTACGTAACATTAGAACATTAGTCACTCGCTCATTAAGGGACTACACATGAGAAGGAGAAATTAACGATCCAAAATCATTGTTTCCTGTCTAGATGGACGGCTTTTGCATTGTGAATATTGCACGAATCCGAAGACACTCCGAAAAAAAACTGCATTGCTGTTGAGGGTAGCGAATCAGGTGACGCATGTATCACCTTTCATTATTTTCCCAGCCGAACCCTTTTACATTTTAACTGAAATATTTTTATGGACGGACTCAGTAATAACCATCCCACAGAGTTGTGTTTTGAGGAATTGAAATGATGCCTTTCATTTTTTACTACGGCGCTGACCTGTAATCTAGTGACTGGAATGTAAGGCCTAGTGAGTTTAAATTACTTGTAAAATATGACTTTGTATCATTTATACATTAAGTGCTAGTTTTCCAGTACTCAAGAACATATATAATGCATTACAAGCACAAATAATCATTGAAAGATATCCAGTGCTAGTGTTCAAACGGAGTAATTCATCAAGCCACAGGGATTCTTTCGCAACTGGCTGGTTGTGGTAGAATATAATTGAATAGAATAAATCTTTATTTTACTCTGGGACAAGTCACTTGGAGCAACAATACGATACAATGGAATATCAGCGAGGTAATTGACAAATTAATAAATGATTTAGTTCAAATCAGAATAATAAATATATAATAAAATGGAGCTAAAAAACATAAAAATAAAGACAGAACAACTACTCTCCGTGGAAAATGATAACGGTACATGTAATACTATTGAATTCAGAGATAGGTATAGATATGATACAAGATAATAAAAAAACATGAATATACCACGAGAAAAAAAAAACAATTTTTTTCTAGAAAAAAAGAAAAAAATTGGTAATGAGATTTTTATACTGCAGGCTAAACTATTCTGGAAAACATTTATTAAATAAAATTACATACAATTTATATTTTAAAAATTGCCTACGAACGAGATTTCCTCAAATCGATTGGAATAGAATTTCAGAGTTGTGAGGCGGCCACGACAAACGACTTCTGAAAGGTATGGTTTGTGGGATCGGAAGTAAAAGATAACGGAAGTAGAAGGAAGGTTCTGCTCTAGTTACCATTGCATAATTGATAGTTCTTTTAGGAAACATCAATTAGGTAGGAAGGTTCGTTGCTGGCAAAGATAGAAAAAAGAAATGTTCCAAGTCGGCATAAACGAGGTGAGCCAATTCATCCGACCAATGCCATGATCTCACAATCAAAGTTTTTTGTTCACTTTCCAGAGAATTTTATTTGACCGACCAAGGTTTCGACATGAACTATATCATTTTCAAGGCATATATACCCCATTCCCACAAAATATCGCCTCATACGCTAAACTCAACCAACTAAGTTAACAATAATTGAGGATGAGGTGTTCAGCGATGTAATTAACAAATTAACTAATATTTTGGTTCTAATCAGGAAACAAATGGAGCTCAATAACGTAGAAAGAGTAATAACACATTTTTGTAAAGATTAAAAATATAGCGAACGCTTGAATTTTGGAGACGCTGTAGTTTAATGTTATGTTCTTCCGTTAAATCATTATGAACGAGGCAACAGTAATCAAAATTAGGAGATATTAATGATTTGACGAGCAGTTGTCGACTATGCAACGGCAGCAGGTTGTTATTCACCTTAATTTGATAAAGCTCACTATTATTTTTATTTGAGATATTTAAAATATGGCTGTTCCATGACAAGTTGTCATTGAGGGTTACCCCTTGGATTGCGCACAATTTTGGAACAAGGCAGCTCAATATCCCCAACTTTGATTTCGGGAATGATGTTAAGGTCGAATTTATTTATTATTTTTGAGGTCCCGAGTAGGATAGCTTGAGTTTTGCTAATATTCAGCTGTGGTACACCAAAGATCGTATTAGCTGTGAAAAGTCGTGTGAAAAAATTGTTTACTTTCCTTACGTTCTGAGCCAAATCGGTATCGAAATCAAATTTCAAACACAGGTGGTGATGTATTTGCATTGAAACCTTTCTTATATTTTCAAATTCTTATCAAAGCATTACGTTTCCACTACGATATTGCTTTGGACAAACTCTACTAAGGAGATGTTTTAAGAAAAGGCGATCCATAGATCATGATGACTAGAGTCCGTTCCACATCCAGTCGACTTCGTGGGCTCTTCTGGAGATTCGTTGCCCGGGAAAATCCCCAATAGGCCGATGGTGCTGTGTTTCCGATAGCAGAAGGATACGTACGAAGTTAATTACCGTTGATGTGCACTTACTTTAACTCTAGGAGTGTTTGAATAAGCAATCATTATTCTCTAAACCGTCGTCGGCTCCGGTGGCGGCGGGGTAAAATCCTAGCCTGCTATTCCGAGGGTCGAGGGTTCGTATCCCGCCTGGGTAGAGTAATCACTGCCCAGGACAAGGATGTTTGTGTTCTTCATATTCGAGTTAATTGTAAGAGTGGACTGTACTGGCCTAAATTCGAAAATAAAAGACAAATTATTAAATTATTAAACCAAATTCATTAATCTGAGCGCAGTTATGGAAATAGTCTCCTTCGTGGAATGAAGGTGAGCAAATTAAGCGTAGGTTTGGCAACAGAGTCCGCACCGTCAACTGAATTTGGTGCGCTCCATGGAGGGAAGTGATGGAAATACGCGAAGTGGTGGGAGTGGAAAGAGGAATGGGAACGAAGCGACCGACTGCTGAGCAAGGCGAAGTACGAGGGGTGGCTTCAGATAAAGAGTAGAGGGCGAGATAAGGGAAGTGCGGGTGTGTTGTGGGAAGGGGAGCATTCGAGGGGGGTGTTAGCATATATAAAGGTGGTGTGTGGGTGGGAGGACGACCTCCCACCCACACGTTGTTGCTTGCCATCGCTGCTGTTGTTGCTGTTGCTGTGGGTTTTTATTTTTTTCGAAAGTGAGGCGCGTAGTTTGATAAGGCAGGCCTCATTCCCCTGCCGCATCTCCAGTGCAGAATCCCTCCCTCTTTGACATACGAGACCATTTACCGCTCGTTGGGGAAGACCTGACGCCGCGCTCGCTGCTCGTACGCCGCGGTCAACGCCCGCGAAATAAGAGGCGCGACCTCCGCCTCAGCACTCCGTAGTGCAAGCCGTCTCTCTGCTCCGTGGGGAATTAGTTGGGAGGAAAAGGCCATTTGCCTAAAGCGTTAATGTCGCACAAAATTAACCATCCTCCATCCTTCAACGCCCTTGGTACCACAATTTAGCACCTTACAGTAAATCCTCGGTTAACTTCGCTTCGATGTACGTCTGATTCGCCGTTGCGTCCGTGCTAGGAAGAGCCGTTGTAAACTATTTCCCGTGTTAATTATAATAAATTGGAGCAAATGTGCACCTGTATGAGTTTTTTTATTTTCTAGATATATTTATTCCGTCTTAAATGGCCATTCAAAAGTAATTTGTTTTTTTTAATGAAAGCACAGAACAAACTTAGACATTACCGCCTGGGTAAATAATGGAATTGAAGTGGTCGGGTATATTTGGATCAGTTTTATGTCGTTTCGATCTTAGTTGGACATCTTTTTCAAGCATCCTTGGTGTAAATCGTGGAGTTACTGCCTTTAGAAACATCGGCCGGACTCATTCTTGGACAGTGTTGCAAAAATGTAGGGCTGTTCTCGGTGAAACTAGTCTTCAATGTTTTAAAAACTTGATTATGAATCATCCATTAGAATTCCCTATGAAATTTAAAGAACGGGGGAAGTGGAAGTAGCACGTTTTTGTAAATGAATTACTCCAATAAGGAGGCTGCTGCTGATATTGCATGCTGAAATCTCGAGAAATAGAAAAGACAAACTGATTGTGAAGCAGAAGAGTGTTCTGAAAACATGAATGAGAGGAATAATGGAGGGGAATGGTTGATGAGGAGAACCAAGGATGGAGTCCGCGGGGATGGTGAGCGTTGAAATGAGGAATGAGCCAAATATTTGATGCGATGCATAAACATGAGGTGAGATGAACTTGATGGAGGAAAAGAAAGGGGATGGAACCTAAGTGAAGTGAGAATGGCATTGAAAGCTGCAGCGATCCATTTCAGGAATTTTTCATCGCGAATGATGGTGGTGATGAGTACTCCAGGGACTAACATCTTCTTCCTATTATCATATTGTCACCAGCTTGCGAGTAGATTTTAAGGTTTTATGGCCAGATACGGGTTGGACAAAAATCTGGTGATGGTAGGACCCAAACAGAAAACATTGCAGTAGCTTCGCATTCAGTAGGCCAGATGATAGTACCGTTTTGATTCTTGTAAATGGCATTTTTTTGTGATTATATCTCATTATCAATGTGAGAATCTCAAGAAAATTTCATAAATACAACTCTATCTTTTGTCACTTGGTGGCATTCCATAGTTAACAAATTTTATTCAAAAAAAATTCACAATAACACGTAACTAAATAAAACAGACACAACTCGGGTATTGACGAATGATCGTCCTCATCAGTTCCAGGTCATTGTAAAAGTTTTGTGAATAAATTTTTTTAGAACATTTCTCATAATTTTTTTGAAACACTCTTAGACAAATTTTTATTAGACTTTCCTAGACAAAGCGGCAAATTAATAATCCGAAAACCATTTTAAACGTACAAATATGACATGAAAATATAAATGTAGAATTTGAACCGGAATAATTTTTTTCTAAATTTATTACTCAGGAATCTATGAGCAGAGTACTCTTGAAGAGAATCTCAGATGTTGATGGCATGACGATCTACTTCTGCTACTTCAATTCTAGCTCAAAAAAACCATTAATTACTTGATAAAGGCTGCATTTTTGGGAAATTCATCGCGTTGAAATTTTTTTGACACCTGCTGGAATGAAGGAAAAACTGTTGTCGTCAAAAAACAACAACGTGATGAAATACCAAAGAAATGCAGTGTTTATCATCAGAGCACCGTGGATGCCTTTGCACCAACCATGACACACTTGTTCAAACTTTGATGTTTGAAGCGTTAAGTCTCACGACCGTAATGCGTGGGCACGGAGTGTCGGATAAATTTTTAACATTCCATGAGAGGCCCTTTCAGTTCCTTTTGTCTTAAGTAGGATGGGATCAAATCTCTTGTGGAGTCCGTCGGAAAGGGTACAGTAGTTCCGTTTGTCTTAAAACCTTTGGAGACCGTGGAGTAGTATCAAGAGGACCACCTTCGATTTCAATCAATTTTATACAGATTTTGTGGAAGCTGCCTAAAGGTTATTTAATGAGTAAGAAAACTAGTGATAAATTCAAATCAAGAAATAATGAGCTCTGCGACCTCAAAAGTTATGCAAAAAGGGGGGAATATATCCAATGGCTGTAAAAATAGAGCAACTCTCGTCAGAATTTATTGTTGTGTTGATTTAACGGGAAAACCACGTTAGGGACCAACCACAACCTCTCAACCATAATACCCTCTGTGGTGGTTTACGGGAATGTTACTTCCTCGCCAGGGACCACACACAGCCACACACACACTATTCTGAATGGAATCCTTCCCGAGGCTTTTGAGACCCTGTTAAAGATGCCAGGATAACAACAAGCACACGTTCTGTGAATATCTACGGGAAAAAACTTTCGACGCCAGGGACAAATGCAGAGCAATCACACACACAAGCACTCAGAAAACACTCATTCATTCAAAAGGGCCCAGTCTCTGAGAGAATCTGACGAGAGTTGCTCTGTTATTACGGCCAATGGAGATATTCCCCACTTTTTGCATTGTGATAAATTCCCTAATCCTTTTTCAAAATTAATTCTCTCTTACCGTACCGTAATATAACGATCACGAGCAATTTATTCGAGTATTCACGAGCAATCGTTTTTTTAAGTTATGGACTTTTGAACATGCATCTTAGAAGACAAAAACAGCCACATTAGCACAGCTCTAATGGATTCTAATGTATCGTCAAAAGTATTGCAAAATGCAATATAAAGCCCTGGCATATTCACATGTGTTTCAATGTGTTCCGTATTCGGGCCACAGAAGAATATGGAATATTTTGAGATCAGACGCTCTATAATTTCCATCTTGATGGTAGTCAAAGGTAAAATTTATTTGCTATCCACCAAAATCTCCTCTACTCTTGTTTACCGAAGGAAGATAATTTCCTTATTCTTTTTCGGATATGTCAATCGACAAATGATGGACAAATTTTATGGCTCATTAGTAAACTGATTCGCGTTTTGGGAGTGAGAGATAGCAAAAGGAAATGTGGAGATAAATAATGTGCTCACGCCCAAAGGAATCAATTTTGTTCTCTACCGAATGTAAATTAACGCTTGCAACAATTGGGTTGCATAATGGCAAAGAAGATATCGTCCCATCGATTAGAAGGGGCGCCATAAATATGCGAACTTCATCCTGCCTGCGTGGGCAGTTAATATCACAGTCCACACCGTAGAGCTCTTTCGCGCCCCATTCTTCTCTTTTTTGAATCGCGAATTTCTGTTCAAAAACCGAGCTCTATTCCGTGCCGCGGTGAACTGATTGCTCTCCAAAAGAGCTGCGTGTAATCCACTCGTAATCAAGTCAGGAGTGGTAATAGAATGAAGGCCTTAGGGTTTATTCATTTTTGAAAGCATTAAACAGCAATTAACATCCGTAGCTAAAACTCTTTTTCTCAACTTGGAGTCCATATACCAACCTCCTCCTCTTTCTCTCTCTCATTTGGATGAAATAAAAAAAAATGAAACTCAGAATGGAACAGAGAAGCGGAGGGGCTGGATACGGGGGGGGGGTGGACTGTTCTATTTCCGAGCGGACTCGACTTAATTACGATTTATTGCGTTCGCAAGGGTTCTTGGAGCTACATAAATGGACGACTTTTGGACATGGGCATTGGGCTGTAAGATGATTCATGCTAGATATCATTCCACATAAAATTCAATGACTTTGGTGTCATCAGAAAAAGAAAACTATTCTACCTTTCCGGAAACACCAAAACTTAGCCCTTTTGTGTGCTACTATTAGAATTTGTAACTCATAGATATTCTCAAAAATTTAACATTGTGTAACTTGTATCATTCTCATCAATTTTAAAAAATCCATTAGTACCTCACCACAGTTATTTTCACAGAATCGCAAAAATTTTATTTTGTAATCACGTTTTCATCGATCGAAAAAAACTTGAAAAAAATGAGTCAAAAAATGATTAGATGCACATTTTGTTAAATAATGAGAATTTCAGTGCTATCTTGCAATATTTTCACCATTAATGCTGCAATATTTACTTCATTCTTCTTTTATATCAATATTTACTTCATGCTGCTGTAAAAAATAACATTTGATCATGGTCACTGCTGTGAATGGGGGAAATATCTGGTTCAAATCACTTTAACATCCGAGAACGTGCGAAACAGGGAAGAATGGTTGTTCAGAGTGGAGTGTTTGAATTCTTTTCAGATTGTTGTCAACTTAGCGCTTCAAGAAGTGGGACGATTCACTATTACCATGTCGTCCTGTTTCAACTAATTTCACAATGGGACCTCAAGATAGGGCCTCCCCTAATGTCATGGCGATGGGCGATTTTCACCACCTGATATTTTCTAAATCTACATCTGCATACTACCCTGCGAGCCGCCGCATGGGCGTGTGGCAGGGGTGTTTGGACACCAGCCGTGTAAATATGTAAGGGATGGGTTTTGGAGTTGAAATGGTGACTTGAATTATGGGAGTATATTGTGTGGAGCTCGGCTTTCATGTTCATTCATTGGTTGTTCAATCCTAAGATTGGTTGACTGCAGCCCTCCACTCTTCCATATCTAATGCCACCTCCCTTACTTCCTGGTAGATCTTTTTGTGAAGTTTCCTCCTTTTTGGTCCATGAACTCATTCCTGGGTATTCTTCCTCTGGTGACCTTTCCCTCTATTTTACCTCCAATTTTGTTCTTTACAAATCCACTGTGCGTCAGAGAGTGTCCAATCCATCTGGTTCTTCTTTACTGTATGGTGTTCCATGTGGTTTTTTCTCTTCCACCGTTTCGTAAACTTTATCAATTCTTATTTTTTCCATCATTTTTTTCTTCAGTATCCTCCTCTAGCACAAGGTTTTGAAGGCTTCTTGTTCTTTCTGGTCTGCCTTTCCAGGAGGCAATACTACCGACCCATTATGTACCTCGCTTCAACCGATTGTTTCCACGATTTTTCAGACTTAAAGTGTATTCTTAAGATTTGCCGAATGGCAAGCGAGCTGTTCGAAGAATAAGGCCTCTCCTTTCCGTGGTGGGTACGGGAGAAGGGTGGGCCTATCCTCCTCTTGAGGCATCCATGCTAAAAAATTCTGCATAGTTTCCTTATGAATACTTGTACAGAATTTCTAAAATATTTCTGTAGATATTCCTTAAAGCATTGAAACGCCATTTAACGGAATTTCCTACGACGTTCCGCAGAATATCTTAGGACATTATGCAAAATACCTTAGGACGTCCTGCGCAATTCCTTAGAACGTTCTAAAGAAGCCCTTTGACGCTCTGTAGAACTCCTTACAAGCTCAAGGAAAACACACATATTTCCTTAGAGTTGCTGAAGTTCTACAGAGCAGCTTGTAAGGAGTTATTTTTCTCTTCATAAAATAATTCTACAGAACATATGGGGGCGTCCATTAATTATGTGAGGCAATTTTGGCAATTTCTCGACCTCCCCTCCCCCCTTGGTGAGATGCCGTGAGATTTGGCTCTTTCCTTTCCCTCCTCTCCATAATATCACGTGAGATTTTGATGTGTATTTTTAGAGTAAATACGTTGATCGATCTGTGTTTAATTGCGTTGGAATTTTTTTTTTTTAAACCTACTTTGCTTAACTATTTTTATTTAAGACTAGTATTTAAGACTACTAAGAATGTAGCGTAGAACCACAGTGACAAAATCGAACAAGAAAATACTTAAATAGTAACGACTAAAATTCATATGGCTGGCCGGTGGCAGCTAAACAATCTAGGGGCTACTTTGTGGCGTTCGCATAACCGCGATAAATATTATTGTGTAGGATCTAGCCAAATTTTAAAGGATAAACACGTTTTACTTCATTTAACCCAGTTTTCTTGCAATTGTACACTGTTTCTTGCGGAAAAAAATTACGTGATATTTGCCGAGACCCCCTTTCTCCCCCACGTGAGGTTGTGTGAGATTCGACATGACCCCTTCCCCACCCAAAATGCCTCACATAATTAATGGACGCCCCCTATGTTCTGTAAAGTCAGGCTCCCTTGTTCCGTACAGATCCTTAGAAAAGGAACTAGTTCTGAAGAAAAAGAGTCAATGTCTGTAGAATTCCTTACGTTCTACAAAACAGCTTCTAAGGATTTATTTTTTAGCAGGGATGAGGGGTGGATGCAGGGAATGGATCGGTGGAGAGCGGTGGAGAAAGAAAGGAGGAGGAGAGAATGAAAGCAGTATTTCATGCACATCGCGCCTCTATATGTGTGTGCCCCGAGCACGCAATGCGCTTTATCAGTCCTGCGCCTTCCTCCCTCCCCCACCCAACCCCTTCCACTATTCCCCTGACGCTTTTGAACAACAAGTGCGGTGGCTGTGTGTGTGTCTGTGTGAGTGTGAATGGTGGGGGGTGAAATGGGTAGGGTCACTGGGTGGGATGGAAAGCAGTTATGTCATTGGGAACCACCACAGCCGTCCGTCCTCCGCGCGTTAGAAAATAGGACCGCAAAAGATAAGGACCCCCAACGCTCTGTTCTATCTATCAACCCTCCCTGCCTCCCCCCCCCCCGCACCCCCTCGCCAGCCCCTCCCCATTTCGAACGCCCTCTTCGAGATAAAAGAAAAATACATGGGGAGAGGCGCCAGTATCGACTTTCGAAAGGGAATAAGTGCTCGGCCCATAAGCGTGTAAACAAAACACGCGCCGTCGAAGTTCATCATCCGCTTCACGCATCAATCGATGCGCTCATCGTGTGCGGAGGGCGAGCACCAAACACAGTGCGACGTCCTCCCAGTATGGACTCATTTCCCCTCTGGGGCGCCTCATGTGCAAAGTTGATAAGGGCCAACACAGTTATGACAATTGAGTCAGATGCAGAGGGCGTGCGCGCCTGCTATAGGGTCCAGTGTTTGACGCTGTCACGTGGGTGCACCATCTTTGTTCCCCCTCTGATTTGCACCGTTGCGTTAACGGGATGACACACTAGTCCAGCCGTCATAGGATGTTTTTATCGAAAAACCACTTGAAATAAATATACTTTAACATCGTGGAAATCGATTCTTCATTTACATTTTTTTATTAGTATAATTATTCTCCGGGATAGGCAGGGTAGATGGTTGAAGGAGGTAATAAAGGGTGATGGGTTGCTGAAGAGTGTGATAGAGGGAAGAATGTTGGGCAAGCGGGGAAGGAGAAGAAAGAGAATAGGTTTCATGGACGGGATGAAGAAGGGTAGATCTTATGCATAGGCGAAAAATGATATATAAGAGGGAGATAGGCCCCTGAACGTGTAAAAGACCGGGAGCGGATTCTCTGACATTCGACAAAACCTACCTTTCCCGGTAGAATACATCATAATAAATCCCTAATCTCAGCCGAATAAACGTTTCAAAATCGAGTAGAACCCGTAATTATTCGTAATATATTCATGTAGAGTGCTTAGCTCAAAAGTTAAATAGATGGTGGATATTCTTGCAATGTACCCTCGAAGTCATCCATTTCTATGTGCTTTCCAAAGGAAAGAATGGAAAAAAGTGAAGGGATGCAATCTAGTGGACGTTTCGGTAGTCAGGTTTCAGTTTGATGACATCATTCCCTCTCCATCCATGTCAATGTTATTGACCCTGGCTGAGCCTTTTAGCAGTTTGCGTCATGACAGAAATGGTGGACTTCTGAAATAATCAGTAAAAGGAATCTTTTTAAGTATTCGGTACTCCACTAACGAAATTCAATCCCTCCTGGCCATATTCTTAGATTTCATGTTAAAGTGTCTTGAGCGGTAATCGTGGGTCGTTAACTGCACATTTTTGATGATTATGGTAAAACCCTTGGTCGAAAATAAATTCTTGGATTAGGCTTCACTTAAGATCATCTGTCTAGGTGTTGAAAGTCGACATATTGCCTGTTATTGAAAGGATATAAGAAACAAATTTTTATATTTTTTGTTTTACTGGAGAAAATCATGGCAGGTTTCCGGCACGATATTTAAAAGTTAGATAAAGTTTTATTGGATAATGTTTTTCCAATGCCAATGGAATGTTTTGCCAATGGACTCGGTGTAGCACCACACTATTTCTTAGCATCAAATATAATGAAAGAAATATATTATCTCGTGTTTAGATGGGTCATCGTCATCATTGGTACACTGCTGTTCAGCAGGTTCTCAGTAGCCTCCCCTCCAGATAATCTTGTGGCCTCCTCTTCATCCCCACATAGCCTGTCTCCTCTTCTAAATCATCCGTCATTTTATTTTTTCTTCTTCCGTGTTTACCCTTTCCTTTCACCATCCCCTCTAATATCTCTTTCATCAAACAATCTCTTCTTAATATAAGTTCCAGCCATTTTTGCTTCCTTGTTTTAATTGCCTTTATCAGTCCTCTATCTTCCCCCACTCTGATCAATACCTCTTCATTTCTCACTCTGTCTACCCCACTAATATCAAACATTCTTCTCCATATCCACATCTCAAACGGCTCAATCCATTTTATATCCTTTTTAAAGTCGTCCATGTCTCACAACCATACAGTAAGACGTTCCAAACAGAACACTATGCCAACCTTCTCCAAAGTTAAATGTCCATTTTGCTATACAACAATTTTTTATTTTAGATGAGTATCAGTACTCATATAATTGAATAAATACGGCTAATTATTACAATAGAATTGAAGTGACAGAAAACTTAATCTATTTTAGGATTTCTTCACTTTAAACTATATATATTGCTAATCAGAACACGTAAAAAAAGCTTCGCGCAATTCTGTACATAAACTAAAATCTCTCCAATCATCTTAAACGTAAGTTTTCATTAGGTTTATACTTGTCTAGTTCAAGTGTGGTGTAGAGCGGTACTTACAGTTGGTATTCGTAGCTCGAGTGGAGAGCGATGACCTCGCAAAGATTATAGCAGTCCGAGCCTCGCCTAGTGCCGCGCCCGAGTTCATAGCGGGCCGTGAAATGCTAATTTGTCAACGCCGCGCCGAGTTCCTATCGTGTCATTCTGATTGTATCTACATCTACGAAATACCGTGAAAGCCACCACCACTAGGATGAGTGGCAAGGAATGATTCTACATCCAGCGTGCAACACTCATCTCGGCTGAAATCAAGACCGCGCACGTTTTCCCGGATGCCAAGCGCAGGCCAAAAGCAGTCAGGATGACAATATGTGGTTAGTCCAGTAGCTATAAAAATTCTTACATAATCAAACGCCGGCGCGAAAGGAAATAGAGCTAATTTTTTTACCCCCAGAAGTAATGCTCAACTTCCGGAGATTTGCCGTACTCTGGCATTTATGAATAATAATTGTAAAAGTTGGTATATTAATATCTGTTTCATAAAAATTAACCACGGCGTTCTATGGATTATAGGTCTCTAACTCAGGGACGCAACTTTTCTGCGCTGACAGATATTTTCCGCCGAGGTAATGTCCGCCGGGGTGATGATGGATTTTTAGGTACTCAAAAAACAACACCAAGTTTGGAGAATACTTTTTTTACTGTCAAATCTATTTTATTTACCAATTAAAATATTTTCAAAGTGCGATAATCTCGAAAACAACCTTCAAAAGATAACGCCTTGTCACAATCACGGCACCAAAATTGCGTGTCTTTTCTGACACCCTTTCTAAGCTTTGTATGCTTGCATGCAAAACATGGTCTTTGAGCATGCTTTTTGTTTTCAGTCTCCGGAATTTTTTCACAAAAATGCCTCGCTGTTAGTCTCTCTCCGATGTTTTCAATGCAATTCAAACTTGCCCGATCTGTTGGCCTAGAATTTACCACAACGCCATATTTGCCCAGTAACTGACGAACAACAACATGAATAAATTTCTTCATTGGGATTTTTTTCCCGGTGCTTATCTTATACAAATAACATGCGTTCAACATACTGACATCAACAAGATGAAAAAATAATTTTTTATACCATTTCAATGTCTTTCTTACACACTCCACAGAGCCCACCATCATATCACACTTATCGACTAACCTCATGTTTGAAATGTAGTCAACAATGGCATCGGGTTTGAGTATTTTTTCGTTTGTTTGGAAACATCTTTTACCACTATCTACCATTTCACCCTCGTGAGTTGTGGACAAAACACAAACATCACGCTTATCGTGCCACGTCATTGCAAGTATATTCCCATTGCACTTCATCTCGAATTCACCCTGGGATATCTTTTGCGTAAATTTTGGCATATTTTTTCTGTTTACCCTCACTGTGCCACAAGAACCAGTTCCCCTTTCAGCAACAAATTGACAATGTTTAGGACTAGTATAATAATTGTCAGTGTACAGAACATGCCCTTCGTTGAAATGTTTTTCCATCAACGTTTTCACAACCTCACCAGACACACCCACGTCATTGTCTCTCCTTATCTTTGTTTACAGTCCGGTGTATACAATCATGTCCAAGACAATACCGGTTGCACAATCACAAAGTACGAATATTTTTATTCCGAACCGATGCCTTTTAGATGGAATATACTGTTTGAACCCTAATCTCCCTTTGAAGAGCACCAGGGATTCATCAATAACTACCTTGCGATATGGCCTAAACACATGGTTGAACCTAGTTTTGAGGTAGGAAAATACATGGTTTATTTTCCAGAGGGGATCATTATTATCAGGGACACTGTTATCTGCAAAATGCAGACAGCGCAAAATGAAAAGAGAACGATCTCGCGACATGTACTTCCCAAAGATGGAAATTCTAAGGAGAGGGTCTTTAGCCCAGTAATCTTGAATGGCATGTTTTCTTACGAGAGGCATAAGTAAACAAAAAGCCAAGAAAACATACATTTCGGCAACGTTTATATTCTCCCATGCACGGAGCCTAGATTTTGGCGAAATCACTGCACCGTCCACAAAAGCACTGCTGTACTTGTTTATTAGTTTATTAGTTTATTATTAAAGAATTATCAAAAAAGAGTCCAAAAAAGTCACACTCACTGGTGTTCACGTCAATCCCACAATTTTCCTGAATTCCAGCTGCAGAGTAGTCAAACTCAAATATCTGTGGAGTGAGATCACGGGCGCTGCACCAAACACTAGAAGATGCTGAGCCTATTTCCACTTGAGGCGGCATGATACCACTATCTGATTCATTTTCTGAATCGTCACTTTCTTCCGAAGAACTTACACACTTATCGGTAAAGTTTTCATTTTCACTGTCTGATGCAAATAATTCTAAAATAATATCTTCGTTGTCTCCTTGAAACTCTCTTTCGGTCGCGAGAAACACTTCCACTTGCCATCATGACCCTTTACTGACTGATGCGGAAAATTAAAACCTAAAACTATGCAGACCTTTTTCCCCTCTAAAAATCAATACCGAACACCTGCATCTCAATAGTCACTCACGCTCCCGGGAAGGGATTAGTGCAATGTACGACAATGCACTCGGCGAATTGCATTCGTGGAAAAAGAGAAAGTTCGGAGGTAAGGGTAGGAACGACCATTTGCCAACGGAACGTAGCTGCTACGTTCACAGCGGTCGACCGGGCGAACGTAGCTGTTACGTTCGCAGCAGCGAAAGGGTTAAACTCAAATACCGATAATAATTATTCAATTAACCATGCATTTCTAGATAAATGGATGAATGATTTGGATCGGTTCTGATATTCTGATGATCAGTAAATAGTGAATCTGCTCCATAGTATCACACCTTTATAAGAGCGATTTTGACTCGATCAATCACATTGAGTTGGTTGAATTAATTGTCACGAGACGTATTTCTTCTGACGCAAAATACTTGTTCAAAAATAGACGGTTTCAGCATGGCAGTACAGGTTTTACATAAATTTCCCTCGACAGCAACTCATTTCTCCGGTTTACTCATGACCGCTGTTAAGAATAAAGTTTACGATTGAATTCCAACCAGTGACTGACAAACAACCGGCAGTACCTAAAACACTCACTAGGCGCCACTCTTGGGGTTCGTGCGTCGTGACATGTTTCCATGAAGTGCATCAAGGGGAAATTTATAGTAATCCATTCTGCCGTTATTTTCTCGGAGGAGAGGTGTTGGGTCATTGAGCGTCACATTAAAGTCAGAACTTTGGTCAGAGTTCTCCTGTAAGCGCGGGAGTATTATTTATGGGGTTAAAAGGCCTCTTCTCCCTCCCACTCGTGCTCTAGTTACCCAGTCGTGGATATCCTAGTTTTGCAATTAGTGCGGTGCGTTCCGGTGGTATTTCATTGCCCAATGACCCCTTACGCGGAAATAGATCTCGTAACGAAACTCTCGCGATCCAGCTGCTCCCATCGCGAACAACTGCCGGCAATCAAAGCTCCGGAAGCCATCTTTTATCCGGCCTCTTTTTTTACCGATAATTAAATGAATCGCCCTCCTTCGGAGTGGGTGTCCTCTGACGCCCGCACCACTCCTCCCCCAGGACCAGCTCAGCGTCGCCTTGACTTCTTGGATCTCCCATATAATAGTAATGATAATAATTTATTTACAAAAATAGTTTACATGCTTGTAATTTCCCTTTGAATGGGTTACAAAAAAATTACAACTAACAAAGGAATATTTATACTATAATATAACAAAGGAATATTCTTTTTCTGTTCATTAACCGTTCATAAATATAATAATCACAAATGAATTTAAATATATACCTTTAAACAAAAAATTTACTTTCTTATATAATATATATATATATATATATATATATATATATATATTCTTATATAATATAATAATAATTTAATTCCTTTCCAGGAATTACAGAGTGGTATACAATAGATAACCCCTGAGGATAATCCTGTGTTGGGGCTACTGACAAATGAGCCATGCAAAAAGCGATAGCAACAAACAAATATGATTTAAAATTTTCGATAAACGTTTAACAATACAGTGAAGAAACTTATACAAAAATACAGAAAAAAAGACTCAGAGATATACAGAACTATATAGTGGTTACAAAAAAGAGACACATAAATACATGATAGGGTACACTTACAGTTACACTTACATAACAATGGTATTATATCAGTATAGCTGGATACCACTTCATTGATTAAATTTAATTCAATAAATATTTCATGCAAATTACAAAACAAAACTTCAATGCTGTAATAACCAAGTTTTTGTTGTCTTAAGAACGTGTCCTACCTACGTGTTTTTCATCCTTAATGTGGTTTGGAAGGACGTTAAATATTTTTCGAGATATATACACAAAATATCTTTGAAATAAAGTCAAATTGGGCTTGGGTAAAGGAATGGTATTTCTTTCTCGCAAGCTCAAGACTTGAGTCCTGGGTAGCAAATTTGCTTCGTCGCCACTTCTTAAATAGAAATTCCTAAGAATGTAAATTCTTTAGAATAGATATCTGCATAACTCTCCATCTTCTTCTTTTTCTTTATGCCATTGGTGTTGTAAACTCCACAAACTCCTTCCACCTCATGCGGTCTTTCAACTTTTTCTCCTTCTCCGTCTTCCCTCTCCTCTTTCGACACTTTTCTACTCTTCCCATCCTTATCTCTCTCTTGGTCTTCCTCTACTCCTTCTCCCATCTGGTGTAGCCTCCAGTACTTTCCCGGGGATTCTATTTCGGTTCGTTTTATTGTATTTTTATGTCCATCAAGCCGGTTCCTCTATATATAAATTTTCCATTAAGGACTCCTCCTTGAGTATTTCTTTCGTCATTTATTCTCTTTTCAGGCCTCTCTTGGTGTAATTTGCTCTTCTGCTCAAGGTTTTTATTTTGTTGCAGTCATTTCACTTTCTATACTCTTATAAATAGGCCAACTTTAGGAATCATATGTTGGGATAGATAGATACATTGTTTTATCCATTCAAATATTATTTTTGGTATCTACACCTCTTCTTCCGATTTAT
Organism: Ceriagrion tenellum; assembly: GCA_963169105.1. Lineage (NCBI taxonomy): Eukaryota > Metazoa > Arthropoda > Insecta > Odonata > Coenagrionidae > Ceriagrion > Ceriagrion tenellum. The sequence goes on along the minus strand of OY720632.1, from coordinate 185,096,972 downwards.
TTGTTATTGATCTGGCAGTATATATATACATAGAGTGATGGCTTGTTTTATTTTATGCCGTATTCCTCGATTGAGTTTCCCGTTTTTTTGTGAAAATTACTCATAAGCATTCGTATTCTGTTACGGCTTTATTTGTTCATGTTCTATTTCTATCCCTTGAATGGATTCTCGCGTTATAGACCCCTCAAATCCCCCTTCATCACTTGACGTACACTGCCTACACATCACATCTTCCTCCTCTTCTGTCACACCAAACGGTTGTTTTTCCAATGTCCCCGATCCTCCGTCCCTCCTAATGCGTCCCGTCCAGACGCAGTGAACCATAAGGATCTCCTCGAGTATTTTGGAGGACGTCCAAAAAAAACGAATGCCAAACGAGGAGGGCGTAACCCATAGATGCATGAGTGAAACGTGACACTTTTATGAAGTGTGCTGAGTGATGCATGCCTTCCAAATGAGATTTTTTTTGTAAACATGCATGCATTTAAGTTTCTTAGCGATTCTTTACAAATAAACTTGGGAATTTAATGGCTCCAAATCTTTGACTGAGGATGCAAGTTAGAAGAAAATGGGCTTTATAGCAAAGATGTTAGGAGGTGAGTAGCGTTAGTGAAAGAAGCGCCCAGCTTTACGAGAGAGTTAATGACAGTTACCATGGATATATTAAGAAGAGACCGGTGAGGAGTTGGACATGGAGTTCAACAATGAATGGGGCATAAACATGGACTCTGAGGAAGTAGGACGATAATAGGTTGCAGACTTACGAAATGTGGGTTCAGAGGAGGATGGAGCAGATATGGTGGACGGAAAGGAAGACAAACGATTAAGTGTGGTTGGTGAGGAAAGGAAACTTCTGGATTAGATTAGGAGGAGGTTAAGGTAGTGCGAGCGAGATAGTTCCCTAATCATAATAGAGACCATATTTGATACATACGTTTTAATTTCACCAACTGTGGAACGACCGAATTAAATATTGCATTGTTAATGGTGCAATAATATAGTTATACATGACAGAAATGTTAAGTAATCAAATTAAAATATTTAAAAAAATTCTTTAACTTGACTCTATTTTTTCACGCAGTACGTTTGAAACTCCATCGAAACGGAAGGTTTATTAAACATACATACTACACTCTGTTGATTTTTCGACGAGATCTAAATGTATGAAATGCCTCATTTTTTATATAAGGTCTATCTGAAGTACCATTTCCCATATAAAAGGGCTGGTATTTTTTGGCAAATATCTCGGAAAGTAATGCGTCAAAGGGTTGATTTTTTTTATTTCAATCGAAGGGTGATATATTTTTCTTTAAAATGAGATCAAAGTCATTGATTTCTAGGTAAAACGATATTTCGCTCAAACTACCTTAATTCCGTTGCTGGAAGAGGTAATGAGAGGGCAAAGGATTGCTTCCTTCGTCCCCTTCGTCAGTGATAGCGGGAAGGATGTTGGAAAACGGGGAGGAAGAAGAAATAAAAAAGGTTCTATGGACGGGATCAAGAAGGGTAGCTGAGATTAAGGATGAAACAGCTTTAATGTGTAAATTTGAATATTTATTGAGGTTTTTTTTTAGCTTTCACTTAAACTATCTCTTCCGGTAGATTACTCGATAATTTTATTACATGGATCTCCGTTTAAGTCTCTATATCTGTTTCAGCTTGTTGTGGCGAGCAGGTATTCTTTACATTTTTTCTTTCGAAATTCGACCGCGTCGTTGTTCTTCCGACAGTGGTTCTCTTCCTATCCTGGAGGCATATTCAGGTCGGAGATGAATCGAATCTCTGTCTCATCGATGGTCGAAGTTGATGATCTTCAACCTTAAGACGCCTCCAAGATAGGAGGAGAAACATTGTCGAAAAAACAACGATGCGGCCGAATCCCGAAAGAAAAAAATGGGAAGTATATCTGTACATGTTTTAATCGCTGAAAAAGATTGGCCGGGGATAGATATATAGTGATGTTTTTGTACTTTTTTATTTAAGTTATAAAAAATGTAAACTAAAGACGTTAGCAATGTGCTTTGTTTATTTAAAAATGCTTGTGCCTGATTGAGATATCACCTCTTTAGATACATCATCCACAGTTTAGTTAGAGGCTTTGTGAAAATTTTTGACTCCAGCATCGAAATGATTTCAGACTCCAGCAAATTCATTTCCATTCGCAGCGTCCGTGTAGGGTTGCAGGAGAAAGCATAAAACGTCCTTCGGGAATTATACGGGCCCAATTAAATTCGCTGCCACCTATCCACTTTAGTGGATTACTTTGAATTCTCATCGTCCTCGTGATTGACTGATAAAACCTTTCACCCTGTTGTTGACTCCCATTATAAAACCTCTAAAATTATCTTTTTCCTACTAGGGACCCTCCTTGTCCCCAAGAGACACCCTCTTACTCCCTTTTTTCTGTTCTGAAAACTTTCGCGAAGACTACAATTATCGTGTTCATCCTTAATCATTGCGACAGTTTCCAGTACTCATGTGCAACACATTCATATCATGTATATCAAATAGCTAAAAGAGAATAGACCTGATTTGCCCCTTGTATAACATAATCTTTCACTTCTTGCAGTAATTTTGAATATTGAGATACTTCTACTACTAAGAAATTAACTACTACTTAGAAAGTAAGACGAAGACTTAAATCCTAGTATGAGGAAGAGAGAAGCTGAATGTAGAAGTCACACTGAGAGGAGAGAAATTAAAGTAAGTGGATTCCTCTTCACCTATCTCGGAAGTACCCTCATGTGGGACGGAAGAAGTATGACAACGGACATCAAGCAAAGAATAGCCCAAGCTAAGAAGGCGTTCGTGGAAAAAGGCAACTACTGTACTCGAAGAAGAGAGGACTAGAAACCAGGAAACAGTATGTGAATATATTCGTATGGAGCGTAGCACTCTATGGATCGGAAGCATGGGCCATAGGAAAAGCTGACGAGAACAGACCAGAAGCCTTCGAAACTTGGCTCTGGAGGAGGAAGCTAAAGATAAATTGGACGGACAAAATAAGAAATGATGAATTGTACAGAAGTGTAGAAGAGCAAATAACTATATGGAACACCATACAGAAAAGAAGAACTAGATAAACTGGACACCCTGAGACACAATGGTTTTGTGAAGAACATAAATGACGGTAAAACTGAAGGAAAAGTCCCCAGTGGAAGACCCTGTAATAAGTTTATGGACCAAATAAAGAGGAAAGCACATAGGAAGAGATACCAGGAGGTAAGGGAACTAGCATTAGATAGGGAAGGGTAGAGGGCTACAGTCAACCCATCTTAGATTTGAACGACCAATTATGATGACTACTACTAATTTAGAAATTAGTATATTTATAAAATTAATATAAACCAATGATTCGACTTCATTTGTTAATGAAGAAATTGCCATGAGCAAAATTCAGCCTGGACAGGGAATTGATCCACGGACCTTTGGTTTGCGGGACCAATGCGCAGATCACTACGCTATCCAGGCTTCCTAATTCCCGCGGCAATTTTGTTGGATACAAGGCAACTAGATCATAGGCCCTTGCGGTCCATCAAAGATGGCAACGCAAAGGAGAAGAGGGCTTCAAAGAAGCCGCAATCAAGAGAAAGTATCCTTCACCAGAACTTATGCCGTGCTTAGCCATTTGAAAGTATTCAAACATTGTGGGTGAATTTTTTCTGGATAGTGTAGTGGTCTGCGCATTTGTCCGGTAAACCAAAGGTCCATGGTTCGATACCCGGTCCAGGCCGAATTTTTCTCATGGTAATTTCTTAAAAAAATTCACCCGCCATGTTTGAATATTTTCATTTGTTAATGTTTACACACCTGCCTGTAGTCCCCTAACTGCCATCTTTTTTAACTCCTACTTCAGTAAACCTTCTCCTTTGCTTTGCCGAACCCGAAAGGGAATGGTGTGATAGGTATGCAAAGTACTATAGAAACCAGCCTTCTCTGCCTGCTTAAGGTGGTAAATAAAATAAATATATAACTCCAATTGCAATTACCAAATTTAAATTGCACGTATTGTTTTCTATTCGAGCGCGTAAAGCTCATCGAACACAAAATATCTCAAAATAAATTTTAAATGAATCATGTTGCACGTAGTAGCAATCATGCTTCTTTGTACTGTAAGAGTAACACAGTCTCAAATAATTCATTGTAATTCAGAGAAGACATAATCCAAAGTGTGAAAAGAGTTATCATTGTTGAAATTTTTTCTTGCTTTTGCCGAATTTACTGCTTCACGTAAAGCAGGCTTCGATCTGACTTCTCCACTTTGGATATTTGGACGCAATATAGGATGCATATTACTTTGCCATATTCGCATACAGGCTTCAATTCTAGCAGGTCTGGCGATATTTGAGCATCCAGCGAAGACGCAATGTTGACTTCACGATCTCGTAAAGTTCGAATATTGCAATTTTTATCAAGTTACAATATGTCAAGGCTAAGAGATTAAATCCACGACATTGTCGGGGACTGGTTCTTCCTGTACGCAGCCTCACAGGTTTGTAGGAATCCCCATGTTGGATCTTCAAGTGCAGTGAATATGAGTCTGAAACACATGAAGAAGCTGTTGGACCGGTGGGTATAAGTCGAAGTGCGGTAACTACACGGTGCAGCACTCCGAACATATGAGGTCACTGCCCACTGAATTTATGACGAGATCTTGGTGCTATAAATGCCTCATTTCGTCTGTGAAGTCTCTCTGGAGTGCACATACGTACCATTTTCCATGGATAATGGTCAATATTTGATGGCAAAATACTCGAAAAGTAGTGCGAATAGTGGCAGTTTGATTTACCATACTTGTAAAAGTGAGATATTTCTCTTTAAAATAAAAATAATATCATTTGATTCTTTGGTAAATGACATCGCGTTCAAATCGCCTTAAATCACCGGCATTGTGGGGGAGTGGTCTATCTCGGATAAGGCCCCAGGATCGTAGGAATCCGCAGCAGTTGGAGATCGTGTCTTGGCCCGCTGGGGATGGGTCGGAGTGCGTGGCTTGATTAAAGCTGAGTCTGCCGTTCTCGAAGACTTCCCGCCCGCATCCTACCTCGTCTCCCGCTCCGTTCTTTGTGGTTCCGCCTAAGACCGTCAAACCACCGCTTCCTTCTGGGGAACCGACCCCCTAGGGGAGGCACTAGAGAGACGGGAGGGGGCGCGCATGTTGCGGGGGTATTGGGGGGGGGGGGGTGCCCGGAAGTGTTTCACCGCTGATCTCCGTCTCTTCAGTTGAAGCTAGGATGGCTGGGTCGATTCGCGGTGCGGTTTGATGGAGTGGAGGACATTAATTGATCACCTTACCACCGTCAGGGGAAGGAAGTGGATTACTTTCATTGCCACGGGAACGATGTTCCACGGAGGGAGAGAGAGAGAGAATTGCGGTTTTGTCGGCTGCGAGGAGGTGGTGGTGGAGGTAGGGAGAGATGGAAGTGCAAGAGAGGCTGTGTGTGCGTGAGCGTATGTCAAGAGTGGCAGGAGTCGGATTAGGGAAATTCAAGTTCCTCTCATGATGTGGATCAATGCCAGGTGTCATCTGCCAAGGAACTGAAATGATTCTTCTTCTAGATCTGCAGTTCACAACTTGGCGGTACCCGCTCCTCGTATGGGTAGGCGGTTCTCAAACCTATATCTACATCTACATAATAACCTGGCGGTTCGTAGTTCAGGGTTATTCGTATTAAACGTATAATGGGAAGGTCCTCGGATGAAAAAGTAAAAGAGAGATGCTACTTCGCTCTGGTTAGGCCACACCTCGAATACGCCTTGAGCATTTGGGACCCTGGTCATAAAGATTTAACCAAAAAAATAAAATACAAAGGAAAGCAGCGCGTTTCGTTAAAAACTGCTACGAGCGTACATATAGTGTCTCATAAGTTTTAGAGGGATTAAGGTGGGAGCCCCTAGAGACTCGGAGGCTACACGCTAGGTTAGCCTTAGGTTGCTTGAGAAATTCAGCACAGATATTTTTCAGAGTGACACATAGAATATTATTGTGACTCCTCACTACACCTCTTGATCTGACAGATGCGATAAAATAAGAGAGATACACTGCCGAACAGATAGATACAAAAACTCGTTCTTTTCGCGCACAATAAGTGACCACAATAAAAACTGAGCTCCTCCAAATACACTCCCATAGGACATGTCACCATTTCAGCTCCAAAAATTTTACAATTTTACACGGCTGGTGACCTACCACCCCCTGCCGCACGCCCATGCGGCAGCTCGCAGGTTATTATGTAGATGTAGATATAGGTTTGAGAAAAAATATATATTGGGAATTATAATCGGGTACGACAAATTACATCTCATTGCTGAGTGGTGTACGACTGGTTTGTATAATTACCTTTATGGTAGTCTGGTATGGTAAATCCTTCTAAAGGGTGTGTCGATAGTTATTAGTGAATCTTCTCCAGAATATGAATCACATTATATCCTCCAAATGATATTGAAATTTAAGAGCGTTCCCCATTCTGTTGAGAGTACGGGCTCTTATGGAGAATTTTTCACTGTGTATTTCTCCGTTGCTATGGAGGTGCGATTCTGCCATTAGTATTGTAAAAGTTAAGCATAGTACCACTTACTATACTAAGAGCGCCCAAGCGGCTCTAGCTCTAGGAGTCCCTAGATATGTAAATATTATTTCTTCGTGTCACTTTTTTTGGCACATAATTTCGAAATTCCTCCTCCGTGACGTAAGGTTGAGTACACAGAGAGTGGTTTGTAAACTTGGTTCCCCATAAAGCTTCTACCGTTGACAACATTGTAGAGCACTATATTAGTATTGTTGCATTAATAAGCATAAAAATGTGTGATATAAGGTTAATTTTCTCCAAAGTTCACCGCGCTATATACTATCAATGGAATGGCAACTAAACATATGAATTTACATATTTTGTCACAACAAAATTGTACCAAAAAATAATGGATATTTGCGGGATTTCATATTTATACAGGAAGCATGAGAGGTATGCTGATACTATTATGGAACATTTAAGGCAAAAGAAGCCTTAAAGGCACAGAGGCACAGAGAAAAGAAAACTAATTTTCAACAATATTTATCGAAATATGTACTGTATCTGCAGTAGATATCATGATTGTTCGTCATTCGAGACAAAAACTATTGTCAGCAATATATTAACGTAATTTTATACTCAATCTTTCCCTATCGTAGTATTTCAAGGATCGTAAAATACATTTGGCAACTCCATAAAATAGGCTCATTTGTTTAAAATTTAAACCAAAGGTATGATAGCAACAGCCACACTGGCTCCATTTCTTATCTCAGGATTCAGCCGCGTCATCATTTTTACGACAACGTTTCTCCTCCTATCCTGGAGGCATATTCAGGTAAAATAACCTCAAGAGGCCTTCAAGATAGGAGGAGAAACGTAGTTGTAAAAACAATAGCGAGGCTGAATCCCGGAAGAAGAAATGGAACCAGTTCCTAATCGCCGCGGAAACCAGAGACGGGATTATTATACTACAGCTCATGGATTACGTTTGATGCGCAGTATTGAAAAGAATGTTCCATGTAATTTAGTGGAATCCTATCATATTGGGGTAAAGTAGAAGCAACTTTTTTAAAGCCCCAAGACAGTCCATTCAACCGAGTGTACACGATGCATATACGCGCACTCGTGGAACACCATTAAAATTGTGTCGAGTAAACACACTAATCTGCGCAAATACGTGAACGTGTTGTCATAAATAACCCGTTTAAACTTGGTGCATTTCTTCGTGCATCTGTCCAGCTGCGTACTTACGGGCTCCTGCATCCTGTATACACTTCTTTATACAGCACAGGGCATCGTCTAGGTCCTAAAATTCATGCGCTACAGTTGATGATTCACTATTGTGAGGCAGAATTTAACAAATAGTCTCTACTCTCATTGCACCAATGAAAGTACTGTAACTATCTTCATATATTCATACGTTCGAATATTTTTCTGAAGTTTGCTGCACGCCATCAATTTAGGTATTTGAGCCTACCTCGAAAGGGTCCCAATCCTTGGAGAGTATTCCAAGTGAGGTGTAACAAGGGAGAAGTGTATGTGTTCCTTAACTTTATCGCAGCACTTACCTTGCACCCTTTAAACTGTAACTTCCAAAGGTCACGTTAAGGGGAACTGGCTGCCGTGGGGTATGCAAGTTCGAAAAGGTTTGAGTCCAGTGGTCGTCTCCAAATGCATATTTTACTATGGCTGAGTGCCTTTTTCGAAAGCGAATATGCGGGATAATATTTTGATTCAGCTCGCGCTTATAATAATTTCTGTGCATTCACTTTAAATTCAACTTGATTAACATTTTATTGGATAATTATGGTTTAAATAAGAGTTAAAATCGAATTGGCTATTGAAATATCATGCAGAATACCAGTTTCTGAGTCTGTTATTTAAAAAAATGTCTTTTTTGTAAACAAATTTCATTTAAGACACTGTCTCCGACCTTTTGTATTTGTTTAATTTTTTAATTTTATTTGTAAATCATTTCATTTTTGAGAAAACGCCATTCATGTTCTAAGTTTGCAGTGACTGCCTCATTCAAATGATTATTTATTGGTTTAATTAACTTATCATCGACAATTACAAAATTATATCTTCATATTTCTTCCAATATAAATTGCAAAGTTTGTCATATTCTTTTCATTTAAAATAAGAAATGAGTCTTTAATCGGCAAATTTGATTTGAAATGGGTTTCAAACTTAGTTTTTCTGATTTCATGGTCTTTTTGCCATATTCTGGTCTTCTTCCTCGATCTTCTTCTCCCGTCGCCATTTTCTTCTTCAGTTACCGCGTCCTCTTCTCTCTTCTACCCGCTCTCTTTCCTTCGCCCCTCTTGAGCCTGTCTTCCCGCCGAGGTTGGCTGATGGGTCGCAACTATTCCTCCGACGAAGAATGAGTTTCGCACCAAAACATAAACGCACAGCACCGACACGACAATACTAAGAGTGATTTTCTAGGGAAGCCGAGCTGAGGAAGATTTCAGCTAGGTGACTGGGATGGTTCATGGGGTAAGGGACATGAGCCAACAAAGTGAAAGGCCAACCTTCCCTTTGGCTTAGTGTCATCCGCCCGACTATCCTGTGCCTTGAACATTAATACCGCAGATAAGTGGACAAGAACGATAAGAATCACGGATGAATATTCAAGTCGCGACAGTGAATGGGTGGAGCAACAGCGTCACAGGTCACGTGACCGCAAACAAGGGAAGCTTCAGCGAACAGCTATTCGTCAACGTCTGGAATACATAAAGAGGGAGTTTATTTTAGCCCTAAATGAAGATGAAAGCTCAATTTATGCTGGGTCCTGACGTAGATATAGTGATTTTTTTTTCTCATTTTTACATTCTGAATCGGTTTAAAGCTATTCGAAAGTGTTCTCTCCTTCTCATCGGAATTTTTTTGGGAATAGTTCTTTTTTCAGGAGAAGTGAGTAAACGAGCGGTAGAAGCACATTCCCCACGACCACACTGCATTCCACACGCGTCCATTTCATTCAGATGAGTCAAAGAGATGAATTTCCGGCGCGCCCAACGTCAAGGTAGTTTGAGCAAAACGTCATTTTACCTAGATATCAATGACTTTGGTCTCATTTTAAAGAAAAATATATCATCCTTCCTTTAACATAAAAAAATTCAACCCCTTATCACATTACTTTCGGAGATACTTGCCAAAAAATAACAACCCTTTTATATAGGAAATGGTACGTGAATGCACCCCAGAGAGACCATAAATTAAAAATGAGGCATTTTCTACACTTAAATCCCGTCAAAAATCAATAGTGTGTAGTTTGTGCGTGTTCTCAACTATTTTTGAAAATTAATCATATTGTTACCGCAGTAAATTCTTCGGGATCACAATAAACCTTCCTGTTTTGATAGTTTCAAACGTAACGCGTGTAAAAAAAATGAGTCAAGTTAAAGACTTATTTAGATATTTTCATTTGATTACTTACAATTTCTGTCATGTAAAACTATTTTATTGCACCATTAACAATGCAATATTTAATTCGTGTATCTCACAGTCGGTGAAATTAAAACGTGTGATTTGAATATGGTCTCTATTATGACTAGGGAACCATCTCGCTCGGATTACCTTAAACGCAATATTATGCAGCAAAGTCTAATCTAACCGGCTCAATCATAGAGCAGTTAGTGGAAATATGACTTTGTGTCTCTATTATGTGTCTCTATTATCTATGTGGTCTCTATTATGATTAGGGAACTATCTGGCTCTGACTGCCTTAAATTCTCCATGATATCGGATCCAAAAACTAACATTTGCTCCGCGTTGAATCTTCACCTTCGTCCGGAGTTGACGCTGAGGTGCACGAATAAATAATGAGTGTGTCACTGTCAAACCCGAGTACCGAGTTACAGTGGCGTTGAACAGGCTGGCGTCGAGGGTTGGTGTGTTTATTATTTAAGGATCTCTTTCGATCCGAAGGCCCCACTGCACGTTAAACGGAGGGATCCTCTTATTTTCAATAGGTATTCTGTCGTCTTAACCCCCCCCCCTCCCCCCATTTCCACTCTCACCGGCGCAATTAATTAAGTGTCATGCGGGGAAAGGGAAATCCTGGCGTCGAGGACGCGACGCCCTGCCGCCTAGCGACCCACGCGTTTTCCTCCCAAAAAGGAAAAGGGGAATTGTTGGAGGAGCGCCCTTGGATACACCACCACCTCCTCCTCCCTTCCTCAGGAGTGGCAGCCTTCTCGCTCACGGCTCCTAAACACTGGGACGCCCGGACTATTCGACATCATTCAACGCCCAAGGCGGGACACTTTGACCCACAATAATTAATGAATTTATTCCTCACTTTAAGCTTTTAATTTTACATTTTACTGTATTTAGTTCTACAAATCACCACTCTTATTCTTTACACACCTCGATTTTTTTCTCCATATGAAATTCATAATTTTGTAAATCGATGATTTATGGGAATATAAACTTTCGGAATTTTTGTCAATTTATCGTTGTTTTCAATTATATTTTATTTTTTTCTGGCCTAAAATCACATAGCTCAAAAAAACTGCTAAGGGCTTTCGCATTATTGTTCGCATTTGTCTTTAAGTTATCAAATTTCGATCGTAATAAACAAACTCAAATAATTTTTGGTGGGCCAAAGTTAGAATATACTGGAAAATTGAAAGCAACTTACATATTTTCTTACTATCGTAATTTAACACATTTATAAACACGATGTTTTACACAAAAATACATTGCATCACTTATTGTTTATAATAATTCCTATATTTTACTTCATTAGGTGATGATACAACATGCAAATGCATCTCCGGGTCAAAATAACCCGTATTGAAGTTATGGTACATAAATTCTAAAAAATCTGATTTATAGATAATCCCAGGAAGGTGAAACATTATGGACGTAAATTTGTGTTAAAATAAATAAAAATCACGGGAGTAAATCCTGCTCTCAATGAAATTGAAATTAAAAATGAATTTAAAATCACATTTGGGTCAAAATGATCCGCCTGGGCATTCTAGTGTTAAAGATCCCTTTCCAGCCTCACGTAAGGAGATCTAAGCCATATTGAAACACCTCCTGGCTATTGGGTATTTTTTCTTAAAACAAACCTTACCATCGTGTTGATTGGAGCAGTTTTATAAAAAATATGAATTCTAATTGAAGCAGTTTTATAAAAAATATGAATTTCCTTGTTTTAAATGCATAGTAATGTATTAGCGTTAAAAGGAAAGTCGCCCAGATTCCGAAAATATTTTACAATGATAAAACACCATGTGCGCAATGCTACTATAATATGGTGTTTCGATATTTTTTGTATCGAAGAAACCTGGCCATTGTAATGACCTTTGAATGACATTGAAAATATAATCATGACTCTTCACTACATCTGTAGGTCTGACTGATGCGATAAAATAAGAGAGATACACTGCGGAACAGATAGGTAAAAAAACTCGTGCTTTCCGCGAAGAATAAGCGACCACAATAAAAATTAAGCTCCACTAAATAACCTCCTTTAATTCATGTCACCATTTCATCTCCAAAAAACTTACACCTTTATACGGTTGGTGACCTAACACCCCCTGCCACATGCCCAAGTGGCGGCTCCCAGGGTCTTATGTAGATGTAGATGTAGAATGAGTTTTAAGAAAAATATAAGGTTCTGTAATGTTAAAAGCAAAGATATGTCACAGTACAAAAAATGTAAATCGCTAATTTACCCAAAACACCGGCAGGGTGAGATGCGCCTTGTCACGTCATGCATCCGTATTTCAGCGTAATCACTGAGAGTAATTTTCTGTGCAATGATACGTGACGTCATCGTGAGTGATGCTGGGACGCACGATCACCAGCAAGTGGTAACGCGGAATCACTCCGGGCTGTCCGCGTGCATGTTGTACTTATATTCTGTGACAGGCCAATATAATGATCAAGCGATAATTTGACTAGCCATCGTTATGGAGTTAAATGGTATTTTAATTAAATAACTCAATACACTGTCTCCAAAATTCAAACCCTTCATGGCAGGGGTTTGAAACGCGAGCATCAAAAATATGCGTCGATATCAATGGCAAACATGACACTTGAATGTGATTCGCTGCACGAAATAATGTCTCAGTATAAAATAAAAACTTCATTAAATCAACAATTGGATACAAGCTAACCTAGAGCTGTAACAGGGTGCACAAAAACCTGGTTGAAATAGAAAATATGAAATCTCCAAATCGAGAAATTGAGATAGTTCCGGAAATAAAAATCTCCTAAGAATTATATAGATCGTCGAAATACATTGGCTGGTGACCGCAACTTAAATGGTCTAATGCTGATATATGTTTTGGTTGAGACTAACAAAACATATCTTTTGATACTCACCTCTGTTAAAAGCTCACCACAGCCAAGAACATTGCAAATGCCGTGGAGCTACTTCAACTATTTGAAAGGTCTGGATTTACATAAGAGATGCACGAAACAGTTAACTTTAAGTAATTTTACTGTATCAATAATTAAAATAATATAAAATTACTCATTAGATTCTTATAAAATTTTGTTTTAATTGCCTTTTTCTCAACATCGCTGACATTCTTTTTTCTACAAAAATTATTTAGGATAATATTTGCAGACGCCATTACAACATTTGGAAGATATCTGCTGCTTCTTGTACCAAATAGCAACTTTCAGGGAAGAGGTTTTCACTGTCAACCAATTTTTCTATGAGTGTTAATTATGAAAGTCTCTGCTAATAAACCCTTAAAAATGCTCAAATACTTACTGTATAAAATATAATTTTAAATATCAAGGTGACTACATATGGTCGCGGGTAGAGCAATTGTCCACGACACATATGCATTATTATGTTGTAGGCTTTATCGAAATGAGGCCCTCGTCCATAGTTTGTTTTACATTGTGTTAATTAATTTCACAATGTAATTTCTTCACAGTGCAAAGGACACTGCATCCATAAAAAACATGTCAAAGCATGCAAGGATCCCTGTGCTTTGAACATATTCTTTCCTCATGTGAAACTTCTGAATACTTTACCAGCCCCTCAATCCCATCAAAATGTCCGTCTAAACAAATTTTGGCAATTGAAATTCGACCAAGCTTTTTGGAGATAATCCACAATCTAATGTTCTCCTGTAGCCGTAACTTATTTTCTGTCACATACCGTTACTTAATCGATGTATAACACTGGCTTCCTCACAACTGCCAGCTAAGACTAAACCTCCTGTCCAAATTGTAAGTCTGGAATTTCTCTGGGAGTATGCAGGATATTCCTAGTTCTTCATTGCAGTGTCATGCAATTTCTTCAATGGCATACGTACGTTTTTCAGGGAAGAGGAAGTCCCTTTGGTAAGCACCTTACCCCTACTGCTTACTGCATCCAACTTTCCCAACCAATGCGGGTCGCTTTTCACGATATGTATATCCATCAATTTTTCCTCACAATTTGGGACCAACCTAGTATGAATTCGCGGTTTTTATCGAGAAAAGTGTATTTCTAAATAATGAAGGTAGCAATTTTTTTTAGGCAGGCTAACCTCACTTATATTAAAGGCGAAAGTAGCGAGAATTTAACGATTTAATGGCATGCGGGAACCGGCCAACAGCCAGTTTTCGCCACAAAAGAAACAATGCTATGGTATTATCATCCATGCTTAAACAAACATATGCAAACTTTGCCTTTCAAACATGCATAAATGCAACCTATTGATGCATGCTTGGCGAAAACTTGTTATGCATTTTCAAATTTTTCTTGGGCTTACGTCCGGGTGAGTTGGTGCATGTTGGCCGACGTTTCGATGCTCGACTCGAGCATCGTCCTCAGGGCAGAGGTGAATGATACTCGAGTCGAGCATCGAAACGTCGGCCAACATGGACCAACTCACCCGGACGTAAGCCCGAGAAAACTTTTAAAATCTAATACGCCGGGAAAGCATCAGATCATACTTCACCTACTATACTAACTACTGATAAGCAATCACTGGTAAACTCGCGGTAACTTGGCGCCAAAAATACTAATGTATGAAATGCATATTTCAGTTTTAACCAAAGTTTTCTCAACTGCATTTGACCATCTTTCTTGGCGCTCATTCATATCCTCTCTTACCCCTCAGGGGTATTTCTTCTCCCCTTATCTCTTAAATCCTTTTGTAAATTTAGCAGGTCTCACACCATATACGTACCATGCAAGTAAACTGGTGACTGTATTGCATTGGTTATATTCTGGCGAACACTTGCACACTTGGATCATTTTCCTTACATTCGAAATAACTCGGAATATTGGGAACTCAAATGTGGCTAAAATAGCGGTGTCAGCGGATGATCACCCAGTGCTAGTGACAACAGTCCTGGTTCTTACTCTGACGCATTTGCAATGTGATACGTGATACGAAAATGGACCCTTTTCTGAAAGTCCTACGCAATTTCCTTCAAATCGTATTGATATCCGAACCGGAGAAATAAATGGACGGAAATGAGGTTTGATGGGCTGAAGAATAGCTTTTTGCCACCGGCGTAAATATGTGGCCATCAGTGGTATTAACCAAGATTATTAGGTTTTCCTAAAGTATCAATGGGCTTTGATTTTTCTGACCATTCAGCACGAGTGACGTCAATGTGAATTAGAGCGCAGCGCTTCAGTATTTCCTCTCAGAACCTCATTCTCTGATAAACGACAATTGCTTGCGTTTCATGCAACTACGGACGGATTAATTAGTCTCCTCTTGTTCTCATCATCCATATCTGTAGATTTATCCACGCGCCTATCTGTCATTTCTGAAGCAATGAATTTATCGGTCCACTAGCGGCCGAAGCCCTGGAAAAATCATACAGGCTCTAAAATTCCGCCTTTATGTTACGCTTAGTTAAAATAAAGGCCATCATAATGATGACTGTGGCACAACGCCTCCCGAGTGTCCTTATCCATGACGGCAATGAAAGCTGATGTTTTGCCGGAGACTCGGAGGGCCATGCTACGACTGAAACAATCAGTTACTATTCTTATTCATCTTTTGCTAAGGCCACAAATGCGAAACGCTCCTGTCGTAGGGATAAACGCTTTGGTTAAAAATAATGAAACATAATTGGCTTTCTCATTCACCAAGGAACAAAAATTGAGACTCAAAACCCTAATGCATCTTCTCGAGGCATATACGTAGACAATGATGAAAGTTTTGGTGAATGATTTACGAAAGTCAGGATTATTATTTTGTTTTTTCCAGCGTATGATATTAATAATGTCTTCTCGAGTTTTCCACCAGGTTAGGTCATTTTTGGCCAACGTTTCAATAGCTACCTCCGCCATCGTCATTCCCTGAGGACAATGGCGGAGGTAGCTATCAAAACGTCGGCCAACAATTATCTAACCTGGTGGAGAACCCGAGAAGACTTTATTTAAGTCAGGATTTATTCCGAGGGTTGTAGTTAAGCATATAATGTTACTTAATAATGCGTGTTGAGTCAACTTTTTTTCGATCTACAGTCGAAATATTGCATAGTTAAGCCTAAAAGTATGGAACATGCAACTATGATTTACAATCCGCTCCTAACGTCTTATAGTGCATAATTCGCCTTCATAAAACCCAATATTGGTACCGGCCACATGAAAATCTTGTTGAGTTCTTTTCGAAGTCTCGAAGATCTTTTAGGATTGTACGCATAAAACAACTTTGGTTATCTTAATCCTTGAAGTGTAATTGTGTTTTAATTCATTCTATGCTGTTTTTTGTTTTGATTTTTGTCTTTGTCTTCATTGCCACGCGGCAGATGTCAATTTGCAATCTAACCAGTTAATAAATAAATAAAAACTTGAAATTGCGCGACGCAAAAGAGGATAGTGAACTGCCGAAAATAACTCGTTGGTGGTCGAGTTTTTTTGCTTCGCCCGACTCGCAAAGTTAATTTTCCACTCTCTCAACAGATTCATTAAAAAAACGCAATCGAGCGAGAGATGGCGCTCCCATCCAATCCACACCCGTCGCTTCCGTTTCAATTGTCCATCGCTTAATTATCCAGTTAGATTTACGTTCACCTGGTGGCCGAAAATTCCCCGTCACCCTCCTTCCTGTCGTTGACGGTCGTTTATTCTCACCAGCCACACCCAGCAGGTGAACACGGTCGCCAATCCGTGTGTTTCCTTCATTATTCCGCTTGCAGCGCAATGCGGCGGCGAGGCTGATCTGCGGAAACTACACTCTGGATCGCAGTGAATAGGGCATAATAGAATCTTTGTCCTTGGATGCGGTTGCAGCGTACATGTAGCTTTGATCCTAGGCGGGCAGTGACTCTAATAGACAGCGTCTTGGAGGGACTGAAATCGGAGCTGAAAATGAGTGAACAATTGCATATCGAGTAAAAGTTAAGAGTAGTTATTTATTTTTTCATTGAAATGTCAAAAACATCAACTTTTTCGTTTGGTTCAATAAACAGAATTAATTACAAATAATCGGGAAAGTAACGGGAAAAAACAGTATTCAACGATTTACAACTAAACAAGTGCAAGGCGGGGAAGTAGATGTTTTTCAGTTGCGAGGAAATTATGCTGCATGAAGAGAAAAGGTCAAAGGTAGGGGGACTGTAGGCCAGAACGTTGAATAATAAAGGCAGACGGTGTATAAGAGATCATGGGGAAGTGGAGAGACGGAATTTGGGGTCCATAAAACGATTTATGTCACAGTTATGCAGTTAAGGTCATATAACAATTTGCAGACTAATCATGGGCTCTACATTACATCTAGAGTACAGGAAAAAGAGTGGAAAAAAGAGATTTTTAGTAAAGATAGGCTCCAGACAGGCCTGAACCATTCTCGACTCCAAACTATCGGTATGAATTATTAATTTACCATATAATCTGACTTCCATTTTCTGCTTATCGATGATTATTAGCCTCCCTTGTCCAAATCCTTTCTCGTTCTTGATAGCCAAAATATGGGTTTTAGTACCTCTAAAGGTTAAGAAAAAGTTTTCATTTCACCTTGGAAGAAAGACTAAGAACTAATACTCTATGAACTTCTTTTTTCCGAGTCTTCGTTAATGTGGGAGTAATCAGAATGGTTGAGTAATTTTAAAATTCGATCCATCTTTCTCTCATTTGCCATAGATAAATGTTAAATAATAGGTGTTTTCATTCTTAAAATAGGAATAATTTTTATTCTTATGCTTGTTTTGTAGTACCACAGAAAACACCATGGTGCATGCCGGCCATTCATCCTCCTATCCCCCTCTTGATGAGGAGGAAAATGATATTTTGGTATTGTTAAAAAAAATAAACAAAGATCCTGTCAGAAAAATGTTTCATACATTGTGGAAGAGAGCAAAGCAAAACATAAAAATCCAGGCAAATCATCAAATGCCTTTTTCTTCACTGTATTCTGACCCTGAAGCGTGAATAATGACACAGTTGTACAATTAAAATAGTTTATATTCAAGCTATTTTAAGTATGGAATAATAATTATTTGCTCCTTGCATAAAGGTAGAACCACGAAATATATTCTATGCTCTTACTTGATAACGCACAGTTTACTACCTATGATCACCATTCCTTCTAGATTAAGCCATAATTGTCCCAGGGTTCATAACCAGTGGTGCTGTCTGTCATCTCGAGGCTCGGCTTTTTCCATCGCGTTCTTCGGCCGATTGACTTCGGTTTATCTCGCCAACTTGCTCCACTTAACGTTTTCTTTTGTACCTAAATGCTTAGGAGCACGATTAATTTCAAATTATACCGCAATATTGATAAATAATTGTTAAATTCTAGGTCTCTCAGATGATGTGATTCAGAAAGAGATGTCTGTTTAGGCGAAATCCGCAATTACAACGAAAAAGATACTTTGCGTCCAATATTTTTCATATGGTATTCCATATTTCAAAGTAATGGAGCCTAATTATATGTAAAATAGAGCTCTCTGATACTAAAAATAAACTGTCTACCTAAAGTAGGAGTGCTTTAATCGAGTTTAAGCGCCTTTGCAAAGTAATCTTTCCTTGCTTTCTTTACTCATCACATCATTTACTCTAGATTCGGGAATAGTTCGGGAACTAAAACAAATCTAAAAAATGTGATTTGACATTGCAGTAAGTTATGCATTGAAGCGGATAACTCAACACCTCTCGTTTTTCCTTTTTTTAGTGATAGACTGGTAGGCTAGCTTGTAAAATCGCGAGTTACGTGAAGTTTTGGCTTTATGATCAATATTTCTCCCTGAAAAGATTTTGAACTTTTTCATTGCACTTTTGCAGTGGAGTGGCTGCTGGAGAGGCAGAACGTGAGTAAGCCCATCTAGCCATGCGAACGGCGTGACAGAGTATTCACTCCCGCAGAACCGGCGCCATCCATACCTCATTTCGTACACCTCTCCCTGCCTCGCCCTGCAAAACACAATCCCATGGACAAAAGCCCCGGAAAGAGTATTTTACTCGTTTTTGTTTGAGTGTGTGAGTTTTGTACCAGGGGTGCATTGTTTATCCGTGTGCGTTTGAGAGCATTGCGGCGAAAGTGGGTCGCGACGTGCAAAAAAAAAGGGCTTCGAGAACCATTCTGTGCGTTATAACGCTGATGCGAACGGGAAAATTCGGGGCCGAAAAGTCACGGTTGGTAAGTGGAGCAGAAACCACCGGCGGGCTTGCGGCAAAAAGGGAGGAAAAAGTTACGGCGCCATTGTTTATAATAGCGGGGAAAAAGCGCTCACACATTGGCACTAATTAAAACTGGATTAATTTGCAGAAGTGTAAAAAAATATTACTTTGAGCCATTCCAACAATGACCAGAGACCATAGTCATGCTAGGAGAAAGTTTCACTATAGTCTAGACATATGCTTTCACACCAACTGTGTATTCATAGCAAGCTTGAATTAAATGAATAAAAAGGCCTGAAATCGATTCACTCATAATTTAATCTTGGTACCCCATTTCTTAAACACAATCGCTTAATGGTATGGCTAATTGCTTGTCGTTAGATCTCCCATGAGAAAGGAATTATCCTCACCATGATATGATATTTTTTGAGACCCAGAGTTTCCCCGGTGATTAAATGACTCGTGGGTTTTTGGGTCCTTTCCGCATTTGTACATCCTAGAGGATAACTGTTTCGCTGGCATTTTAGTAGGAATCTTTGGGTCCGAAGAGAGTACGCACACTTTTTGGAGAGGGCTCTCGGTCTGCTCTATATAGTGCTTGATCTCAGCCTGGACGCTATTATTGGTAGAGGGGTTTGACGTCCGTGGATTGTAGATTATTAAAGTATTCTACTGGTTAAGGTAGGTTTTGCTGAATGTCAAAGAATCTCCTCCCGGTCCTATACTCATTCAGGGGACCATTTTCCTCTAATACATTCTTTTTCACCTCAGCATACGATCCACCCGTCTTCATCCCGTCCATGAAACCTATTCTCTTTCTTTCCCTTCCCCGCTTGCCCAACATCCTTCCCTCTATCACACTCTTCAACAACCTATCGCCCTTTATTACATCCTTCAGCCATCTACCCAGCCTTTCCCGGATTTTATCCAAAAGATTCCTTTCCTCGCCCACCATCTCCAGCACTTCCTCGTTAGTCTTCCATTCCGTCCACCTAGCCTTCACCCTTCTTCTCCACACCAACATTTAAATATTTGCAGCCTATTCTCGTCCTCCTTTCTGAGGGTCCACGTGTCTGCCCCATGCAATGCTACGCTCCATATCAAGCTCTTCAACAGCCTCTTCTTCACATTCTTACCCAAGATCCCCGTCATCATCACTCTTCAATTACTAAACTTCTCCTTAGCTATCTCTATTCTCTTCCGTATGTTTTTGCTACTATGCCTGTTTTCCTCTGGCGTACTACCTAATTAATTAAATTTCTCTACTTGCTCGAGTTTGAATCCTCCAATTTTAATCACAAGCCTAGCTTTCTTTCTCCACGAGAACCACATTACTTTTGTTTTCTTATGATTTATCTTAATTTCTAATATCCCGCACTGCATTTATAAAGCATCTACCAAACCTTGCAGCCCCTTCGAAGATCCACTAACCAATTCCTGATCGTCCGGGAATCTAACTGACTTTTTCAGATGCCCTCCTGCTTTGATTCTGATCTCAAGTTTTTTCCATGCCCGTCTTACTATTTCCTCAGCATAAGTGTTGAAAAGCAATGACGACAACGGGCACCCTTGTCTTACCCCGCGACCTATACTTGCCCACCCTTATTCACCATTAGCCACCCTCATCTTCGCCCTTTGCGTCATATATAAGTTTCGGATTAGTCTCCTGTCTCGTCAATCGATTTCTATTTTATCGAGCATTTCCATAAGTGTATTCCAATTAACCCTGTCAAAAGCTTTTACAAAATCAATCAAGCATGCGAAAACGTCCTGATTATACTCTATGTTTCTCTCAACAAGCGTTCTCGTCTCCGCAATCCCATCCAGAGGTGACCTTCCCTTCCGAAACCCAAACTGGTCATCGCCCAAGTGCTTATTGGCCTTACTCTCCAACCTTCTATTGATTATTTGAAGTAAAACTTTGGCTGCATATGAAATCAAACTGATCGTTCTATAGTTCTCGCATTCTGATGCATTCTTCTTTTTCGGGATAGTAATCAAGACTGTTTTCATGAAGTCTTCTGGCCATACTCCTTTGTCTTAGATCCTACGTATGAGTTCCAAAAAAAGCTTTCCTTACTTTATTTTCTGCACTTTAGCAGCTCCGAACTCTTATGTTGTCTACTCTTTCAGTTTTTCTTGCAATTATCTCTTTCAATGCTTTCTCCATTTCACTGTCGAGAATCATTGGCCCCCGAGGTTATCTTTATCTAGGCTTCCCCCCTCCTCTATATCTAAATTAATTGGTCTACTATCGCTGTCATATAGCTCCTCCACATATTCACGCCATATTTCTCGAATATATTCCTACTAGAGTAATATTCTACCTCTCTTGTCCTTAATCTTTGGTACCGTGTCCCCTTGTTTACCTACCGATAGTAATTTTACCCTAGCGTATAACGCACCTACTTCCCCTTCTTTTTGCAGTTTCTCCATTTCCTCGAATTGCCTTCTCCACCAATTTTCGTTCGCCCGATTCGCCGCTGTTCGTTATTTACCTCCTGGTGGTGATGAGTCAAGTTGGTCGTTTCGGTGATGTCGATCATCGTTCACCATTCACTTGTGTGAGTCAATCGCGAATGATTGATCGTCGGTCGCGGTGTGTCAGTCGGTCAGGACCGATGTCAATCGCGACCGATGTCGTTCAAAGCCCGAAATTCGTAGCTGGTCGGTCGGTCGCGATCAAAACAAGTGAATGATCGGTCATGACCAATCTTCATCGCGACCTATATTGTTCAAAGTGCCAAATCACGTGGGATTTAAGAGCTGCTGTAGAATATAAATTATAAAACAGTTACTTACCATATTGTTTGGTCATCTTATGGTTTGAATAATATAAGTTTCTGACTTAATGAAGGTGTTAAGTATGTCGTAAAAATGCCATCTGAACCTATTATTAGTATTTATCTATTAATTAATAATAAGCAGTAGCGTAAGTTTAGGAGGTTAATATGGGATTTGAAATTAATTAACACGTTGATCATAAATACCACGAATTTAATTTAATAGGACATTGTAGCTCACCATTATTTTTACAAACGTTTTTTTCAATAAAAATTGAATATATAGGATATAAAGTTTGAGCTATTACACGAGTCACAAACAAAAATTTAAGGTTGGAAACAGGACTTACGGAAAATTAAAACATTGTTAGGGAACATTTTCCAAATACATTTCATAGGAAACAATAATTTAAATTGACTTAAATGAAACATTTTATCCTTGTAAAAATATTGAATAGGATGGATATCATTCAACTATTGTGAAAAGAGGGAAAGTTTTTACGTTGTCCTCGTTAAACAAAAAAGCGAGTGAATCAATCGCAATCATATATTAACTCATCTTTCTTGACATGTTTAAGTCAAAGTAAGAAAGCCTATGTTGACATGCATTGTATCATAAAAATGTTTTAACTTCAATTTAAAAACATAAAATTAATTCTTATAGGAAAAGAATGGAATTCGGTGCATGGGCTTTCATTTTGCTTACTTAAACTACCTCCAATGAAGGAAGAGGGTTGTTATTTTATCTTTTGGGGAAATATGATCCTGCGTCTATTATTTTCATCCATTTTTTTCTAAGAAGAGATTGATTCATGAAATTAGTTTAAAATATTAAAAAAATATATATTTTACTCACTTATGAACAAAAACATATTTCCTTAGTAACCATGGTGTTGGCTTTAGATAGGACCATGATAGAACTTTCAGATCACAAATAAATGGCTAATAATGCGAATTTCGACGAAATATAAGGTTGTGAAAGCGATGCGTCATTGATTATGTTTCACGGAACGTTTACCCTTGGAGAACTTATATAAATATTTTAATTTTGTATTATTTTAGCTGGGAGACGTTTTATACATACGATATATTTTTAGGAATAGTTACCATCGCATATTTTGCTGCCTTTGACTTCATAGTTTTTCAATGATCTGTAAGAATTCCTAAAGTTTTAATGATACTGCATTGGGCATGAAGATTTATTACCGAAGAAGACTATCCGAGGGTACTTCAAAAGCAGTCAGATGAGGAACAGGAAGTCCGCATTGGGAAAGTGACGATACGGATGAGGAGGAAAATATATTCCCCTTAGTGATCTCGGCAAAGACTGATGAAATTGTGTCTAGTTGTGACAAAGAGGAATCTACTACTGCTGAATGCAAGTGGAAAAAACTTCTTTTTCCTGCTTTGATTGGTAAAAGTTTTGAATGGGTAGTGTTTGAAAAATATGTATTGCAAGTACCTATCTCCGTTACAACTGAATCCGGGTACTCAAATTACTTGCTCGTTTCGTGACGCAGCAGTTGCTACCATTGCATCTCAATGCATATCAACGAACTATATGTAAAGGTGCAAGAAATTTCATTGTTACCTTCTATGTGCTGGTTTGAAGATTATCAGTGAAAACTTATAAGCGCATATTTATTTTATTACAATTGGTGAGGTTATTTTGTTTGTATACGCCAAAGTAAAGAATGCCGAGTTAATACATAGATTTCCGCTTTTTCATGTTTCTCGCACCAAATAAAAAACACAGGCCAATTAAAGAAAAATTCCCCGAGATAATATATGACGGTGTAGTAGATTATGACTAAAATAAATGGCTTTCCCAGGATTTTCTGAACAGCACTGTAGAATGAGTAATTGAGTCATAATTTGAAAAACCATGATTGTCCAAGACCTCAAATTTGATGGAGAATTTCATTTCGTTCCCTCGGTCGCGAATTACAGAGAGACCGTTTTCGGTTGCGAACGACTGGAAATCCTTTTTCGATCTCAAACGACCGACGGTATTTTTTTGATCGCGAACGACCGACACCTACTTCGATCGCGAACGACCGACTTTGACTTCGATCGCGAATGACCGACGAACGAATTCAATCGCGAAAGGCCAAAGAGATCGAGACGTTCATCTGAGCAGTGCCGTTCACAGGAACGCTACCGATCATGAACGACGGACGACCGTTTTCGATCGCAAATGAAGGACGACCGACTTCGGTCGCGAACGGCCAAAAAGATTGTGTCGTTCGTCGGAGTGATCCCGTTCATCAATCGATCGCAAAGATGATCTTAATCGCGCACTTCGGTCGCTCGCGACCGATCCATCACTACCTCCTTGTGTTTGGCCTTACATATGTTAGTGTTGACGTTTTTCCAATTTCTTCTCTTCTCCATTTTCCTTATCATTTCTTACGTAACGCGCTGCTTCTTTACCCTCCTCTATTCCGCTGTTCCTATTGTTTTCTCAGCTGCTCTTACAATGTCTGTTTTAATATTCTCCCAATTTTCTTCGATTTTACCTATTTCCTTGGCTTCGCCTATATTTCTTTCCACTCTCTCTTGGTGTTCCCTTCTTTTTTCCCCTTTCAACGCTTTCAAGTTCCATCTCTTCATCCTCCCACTCTCATTAGGCTTTTTGAATCTAACCTCACCATTCATCATTACCAAATTATGATCCGAGTCTGCATCATCCCCCGGATAGCTCCACGAGTTCTTCACACTGTTCCTGAATATTTTCCTAACCATGGTTGTTCGTACGAGGACTGGCCACCTTTTTCGTTTGTTTGAATTCCCTCCCTTAATGCCGCGGCGAGCGTACGCGTGCCTGTTTTGTTTTGTGTCTGTGATTTTGCCCGTTGGGGGCGCTCTTGGGAGGGAGTCAGATTGGGCTAGTAAGCCAGACAAGCAGACAAGTTTTAGCAGAAGAAAAGCAGAAGTGAGCCTGCAGGCATGATGTGCGAGTGAGTGACATAATATCTCGAGACCCGAGGAAGACGACTTGGAACCAGATTCAGGTACGCATGGCGCACGCCCGGCTATCCCTTCCATTAATCCATAACAATTTCCGTTTCACCTTTTTCAACAGTGTTAATTTATTTATTTTGTGTACCGTTAAAGGCCAGCCTCCACTCTTTCACATTATCCTTTGTGGATTCTTTACTTGTTTGGAGACATCAAGCCACGGGCGCGAACAATGGTGTAGTCAATTTTATACCTCCCAGGGTCTCCCGGAATTTCCCATGTGTACCTCCTCCTACGATAGTTTTTAAACCAGATGTTTGTAACTACTAATTTATTTCTCCTAAAAAATTCTACTACCTTCTCTCCGCGATCAGTTCTTCCTTCTAATTCAAACTCTCCCACTTCATACCCGTCTCTCCCCCCCACTACTGCGTTCTAGTCGCCCATTTCTATTAGGTTTTTTTCTTGCCCGGGAATTCTCTGATTATCTCCTCTATCTGTTCATACACCTCATCCACCTCTCCCTTCCTGTGATTGCTTGTAGGCATGTACACCTAAACCAAAACGTTAAATTTGTAGGGCGTGCTTTTATTTCTACAACTAGTATCCTGTCGCTCATCCGCTCAATTTTTACTACCCTCTGCAGAATAAAAACGCGCGAACATCGGCGGAAGCGTTTTTGGCCGTCCCATGTGTTCCATGAGACCCTAAAATCACTCAACGTATCGGTGCATACGACTTCGATGAGACAAATCAGCTCGTTTCCTGAATGTAAGCGGCGCGACGCATCATCACCCTCTCCAGGAACTGACTTCAGGATGTATATAGGAATTATCCTATCAAACCAGAATGTGCGCTGACACTGCGATACTGTGACACAATGAAAAAGTGTCTCACGCACTTAAGAGTACGTGTTTTTTCCTCCAACAACCTCCGAGGCGCACACTCCAGCATCAGCCAAGCGAAACGCGGAAATAAAAAACGAATACTCGAGAAATATCGTGCGGAAGCGAGATTCGAAACTGATTTGATCCTCTGCCGAAAAATAAAACAAAAATTGTGTCCGCCAATGACCCGCGGGGAAAGCTAAAATGAAATTTCCATCATACACCCGTCGTCAAAGCAAACAAGCATTATACTCGCGGCCCGCTCATGGTGTTTATTTTTCTCCTACTCCTCTTCGATACATATCGATCCCTCGATGGATGCGATTATGTGACGCGCAGTGAGAGCGAGAGAGTGAGAGATAAATAGTGAAGGTAGCTGGACGATGTGTTTGCCGCTTATAATCTTTTTTTTTCCTCTGCGTCACGCACAATCTCCCTTTCCGCCTTCCTTTCCTCGCCTCGCCCTCTCCTCGCCCTCCCACTTCCCATTAACCTCCGGTTTAGCGCCTCCGACGAGGATCTCAGATGGCTCGAAATGAAATCCTGGAACACCACTTTTAAACTCATTCGGAGATTAAAAAAAAGGGAAAATACAGGGAAGGAGGGGGGTAGGAGAGGATGGTGTTGGGCCAACATCGAAACCAAGCTGACGTGCGATGTGGCTGGTGACTACGATGGCGGTGTTATTATGATGATGCAAACACCCTCTCTGTCAGCTCGCAAAACCAACCAAAAATTCAATTCCTCTCAACCCGTCAACTCTCGGATGCTGGGAAAAAATAGCAAATGAGGTAACTTTGAAGGAAAGTAGGGCTTAGCGACCCATGCGACATTGCCACCCGAGCCGAAGGCAAATGTAGCTGAAACGCAGTTCGCAAAGTTCAAATTTCCTCAGTAATTACGCATGCGATTATTTATCCACACCGGAATGGAAGGTTCATAAAAATATTCTTCGAGCATGACTGTTGTGTATCATTACTCAGTCTGCCATTACTTACCATATGATGGATGTAAACACGGTGATGTTTATCACACACATGGGATTTATTTTTTCAGGGAACGTTTATTAGCGGTTTGCAAAATTATGACCTTTCAAGTCTTTTTAAATGCATTACCAACTTATATCACTATGCCAATTGTATGAACTAACTGATTTTTCTGGTAAGAAATACTTTGAACTTTTTTGAGCCTCCAAACAAAAATCTCCGAATTCTACATTCTTCATCGCCATCCCTATCTGATGAACGGATGTGGAGATCTAGTTCACTTAATTAATAGTTCCAATTTGACGTTTATCTACTTCAACAAGCCTTTCATTAGTGTAAATACGTCGTTGCTAGGATAGCCAAATGCGATATTACGCGGATTGAATAGGGATTAAAAGGGTCACTTCCCTTCCCCCCCCCCTCCCCATGAAAGGTCAGTAAAACGAATTTTACGCTCAGATGAGGCAAACTGAAACATTACCAGCACTTCCGAATGGAACATTAGTATTGTCGCCCTGTCATGCGGGAGAAAAGTAGCCTTTTTTCTCCCTACTGAACCCACGTTATATCGTATTTGGTTGTCCCAGAAGCGACTTTATTAACGCCACAGAAAGTGTTCCCGTGTCGGAATAGATAGATTGAAACATTAAAATTAGAGTTATTTATTATGTTAGCCAGATCAAAACATGAGTTCATCAGTTGATTCTGGGGCGGGGATGAAGAATGGTTAATATCGAGATTTTCGTTCGGAAACTCGAAATATTTCGGAGTATTCGTTACCTGAAAAATGAGAATGGTCGATACAATTGGCAAAGCATAATTTTTAAAGTCATTAATGAATAAATGTTTTTTGAAAAAATAAATCCCGTGCCTGTCAGAAATATAACCGTATTTGTGCTTCCAACGCGTGTGAAATATTGATAGCGTGAAAAACGATATATTATTATTGTAGAAGAATAAAATTTTCATAAGCCCCCAATTAGGATGAGGCGAAAATTGCATGCGTTATACAGGAAGTAGGTTGATGGTCATTAATGGCATTCAATACCAGCAATGCACGCCCTTGAGCCTTCCACATTTTCATTGATTCCTTTGTTTGGAGGATATCACTTGCGAGCATATTTATTTTCACTTTGAAGTCTTCACAGATTCATTCAATCATAGATCAAAGAGGTATGAGGGAAGTGCTGATTTGCGATGCAATCTATTGAATACCGGAAATCTTTCATTTTATCAGAAAATTCCACTGATTCGTCCATATCATTGACCATTTTGTCAGTATCTGATAATTTCACTCCATTTTCTGTACACTTATCAATATTGATTTTGATACCCTGTTTTTACCACACATAATATGCGTATTCTCGGGGCAAATGTTGCGCATTGCGTAACGAGGGAAGGAAGTAGGGCTTGGCAAACAGCGTTTCAGCAAATTTCACGCGGGTTGCTAAGATCTACTTCCCACGCAGCACACCACCCCAAACCCCTCATCCCCTTGTCCTATCCTCACCCTTCCACTCGCCCCTTTCCTCCCATTCTGGCAACAAATCTTCCCCCCCTTCCTTGACCCGCTCCCTCACGTTTCCCCCCTTCCGATCCTCTACCGCGGATTTCGATCTCTGGACCAATATTGACTCTCTCTCGCTCGCACCCTCCCCGCCAATTACGGATTTTCTTCCGTCAAGCGGAGGGAAACAGCGAGAGAACGACGGAAGTGGAACCCGTGGGCCGCGCGTTATTGCTTTGTTTTTTTCTCCTGTCCATTCCGCGTGAGTGGTCGCGAGCGGAAACGCTAATAAACACACACTCACACCCCCGTGTCCCTTTCCACCCTCTTTCAACCCCCATCCCCTTCCTACCCTCCAAATCCAAAATCCGACTCATGGCCGTCACACCGAGCGCTTTCCCTCCTCTATTAATCCATTCCCGTGGGGATGGTGACCAAATATTCGTCCATCAGTATTTTTTTAATCTCTCTTTTTTCTCTGTTCCTCAATTGCACCAGAGCGAGTATAGCTCATTAAAATGATCGACTAGATCAATCCCTCCCCGCTTTTCAATTTTAAATAAAATAAAATGTCGCCTTTCAAGGCGAAATTTTATTTTATCTTCTATGAATTAAAAAATGAAACGGACATGCCATCTCTTACCCTTCTAGCATGCTGGCTCTTGGTTCGAACCCCGGCTAAGTTATGGACAGTGTCCAGGCGTGATATGATAATAATCAGAGCGCGACTTGCTTGGACGAGCGGCAGATAGAGCTCAGGTAGCTGGAGAGCATAGCGACGCGTGAGGTAATGTGTTCCAAGAGCTTGGTGTGGGGAGGAAGGAGCTAGGAGCAATGAGAAGTACGAAAGAGTTGGATGAACTTTGTCGTTTTCCTACCCGTGCCCTTAGTCCATGTTGTATGCACGCTTCAGTCAACAAACGTTGAAAATCCAATCAGAGCTGTGGAATAGACACGAATTTTTGATATTATCGGTCTATGAATACTTTATGAATAATAATATTTCCTATTAGAGAAGGGTATCAAACATTATTTTTTCAAATATTTGTGATTTCAGACCTGAAAAAACCGTGGGTATGGTATTTAATTAGAAACTTGCACAGAAAAAGATAATTTAAGAAACAGTAGTTTCCCAGCACGGGCAATCAAACGCTTACTAGTAAGTAGTAGTACTTACTAGTAAGACCATAATTCAAAGCAAACAATTCTTCTCCTGATTTCCTAATGTTTTCTTACATTCCCGACACTTTCACTCGACAGTGACCCTCTTACGAACCGAATTCCTGGCTACATCATTGTACACATTTTTCCTGCCCAGTAAACTAGTAGTTCTGCTCTCCGCGGTCATAAGATTGACGCGCCGTGCCTCTATTTTTGGCTGGCTACTGGAACTACATTACTTATTTAATGTTGCGAATGTAATTTACAGCCATATGTCATTGAGGGAATGGTTTTTTAGGGATTCAAGTACCACAATTGTTATTTAAAAGACATATGTAAAAAATAAGTGTAGGTAATTTAAACCCAGAAACTTTTTAACACGTACTCCGTAAAGGTCTAAAAGTGGATGCTTCAGAGAAAATGGAAATAGTTAAGCACTCCAAACAACCATTGCAATGAGTCTATTAACCACAAAACCCATCTAACTCATCTACAATAACATTTTCTTATTCAATAATAACCTTTCCGGCCTCAACAGGGCCTGTTTTTTGGTGCCCTGCCATTCGCAACCCTTCCAAAAAGTTTTTTTCCTCTTTCAACCCCCACTCACTTAAATATTTCAGCATTGAGCGAAAACCAGGGCAAACATTGTGTCTAACGTTGCTATATAAAGGTGAAGCGCGTCTTACGAATACAACTTCCGTGTCAATGGTTTCTTTTATTAGGGATAAGTGAATCAAGACCATGTTCGAAGTGGCACCAGCCACAATCAAGTTTAGAAATTTAGGTAGTTTAAACGAAATATCATTTTACCGAGAAATCAATGTATTTGATATTGTCTTAAAGAACAATATATCACCCTTCTAATGACACCAAATTTCAACCCCATCACCACATTACCTTCGGAGTTATTTTCCAAAAAATACCAGCCCTTTTACATGGGAAATGATGTGTGTATGCACTCTAGAGAGACATTATTTAAAAAATGAGGAATTTCTAACCTTTAGATGTCGTAAAAAAACTAACAGCGTGTAGTATGTATGTTTTCTCAACTTTTGTTGAAAATTAATCATACTGTCACCGCAATAGGTGTCTTGTAGTAGGTCTTGGGTATATGGGCTCACCGCAATAGTAGGTCTTGGGTATCACAAAAAACCTTCCATTTTGAAGGAGTTTCAAACGCACCGCGCAAAAAAATGAGTCATGTTAAAGACTTATTTAGATATTATCATAAAATTACTTATCATTTCTGTTATATAAAACTATATAATTGCACCATTAATAATTAAATATTTTATTCATGTGTCCTACAGATGGTGAAATTAAGACGTATAATTCATATATGGTCATTATTTTCACTAGGGATTTATCTTACTCGGACTACCGTACTTAAGGGTTTCATTCCATAGCAAAATTATCCGGGAAAAAAATAATTATCGGCCCCCGCCGACATTCAGGCAAAAAATTACTCGGGCGAAATGAGGGTGAGAGGGTTATTTGCCACAAAAAAAGAACAGAATCGGTTCCCTGTATCCCCCGTCCCCCGTACTAACAACCCCGATTCATAAAAGTCTCCCTTCCACCCCCACACCGGTCTCTTGTTTTCAGCACTTGAATCACAAGAGTGCCATCTTCATTGCTTCGCCGTACTCCGCGAGTGAAAAATAAACTTTGGGAAAAGTAATTGAATCGGTCTAGTTCTATTTACCTCTGTCCGTTTCCCCCGCTCCTTGATCCCTGGATGGTTTCGATCGATGGAGTTTTCCGTGAGGAATGGAGAGGTGGACGCGGGGAGCCGGATAGGAAGGAAAGGCAGCCTATTGGAGTGTGGGTCCCGGGTAAGGGGGCGTGGAGGGTGGGAGGGCAGCGGAAAGGGGTGAGGAGGGGGAAGGTCGGGGGGTGGGCAGCAGTAGATCACGGTCGACTGGAAGGTTTTAATTACACGCACACACGGCCGTGTTTGGCGGCTGAGTGAAGTCTGCGAAAGGAGCGGACGTACGTCTGTCGAAAAGGTGAATGTAATTGAAAAGGAAATATCCATCACAGGTGGACTGGACGTGACTATCCTATACGGTGCTGATATCCGCGCAACTATTTCCCACTCAGCATTCTTCTTTTCGCAAGTTCAATTGCCCGCACATTTTAGCAGACACTGAAAAAATCGCACATATAACTTTCGAAAACTCGTAAATACTTCGCTTAGCGAATGTTTCGTTGAGTGAGTATCTTTTAAAAGTATCTTTTAGAAATAATTTATTTCAACTCTTAAAAAAAAGCACAAAAAATCATTCCCCCTGAGAAATAAATGCAGATTGATCAAATTTTATCGGGTTCTTCTGTAAATTACGAACATTAATATGGTCCAAGTGGAATGATTGTGCCGGAGGCGCGGCAGCTAGACCGTCCCGGTGAGAGGAACACACCACAACCGGTTTGTTGTCAACATGGTGCATAGCGGGGGATTTTTATTTGGAGTGTGATGTGTGGTTTGTGTAAAATTTGAACTATTTTTGTCATAATGAATAAACTAACCTAAGGGGGGATATAAAAATGGGGGAAATGATGAAACAATTTTATGTACAAAGCATTATTATAGTATTATTAGTATAAATAATTTTTTGCTCATTTTTTTAAATGGAGTATATATATATTTTTTTTCCTCCATTTATCTTTTTTTTTTTGAAGGTTGAAAATTTATATCAGATTAATAATCGATTCCGCACTTTAACTGCTCTCTGCGAAGGTACAAAAAATGTCTTGAGCTGCTTTTAAGGTGTTTGCAAAGAGGACGTCCGTCCATTTTAATCGCAATATGTCAAATGCATATAGTAACCAATAACAATAGATAAATATCAGGTATGAGATGGTATCAGGTATGAGGAACAAGATATGTCACAATCACGTTTCAGGTATGAGGAACAAGATATGTCAAAAAGTAATACATATTTTATATAGAGACATTATTAGAATAATTTTATGTAAAATCCTAAAACTGGAGAGGCAATGACATACATTGCTGGGGATCGGGTTGGTGTGGTGGCTAGAGTACTGGCTAACCATACGAGTGGCCAGGGTTCAAATCCATGCAGAGGAAGATGTTTTTCAGAGGAAACCCGATTCCTACTTGAGTGTCTTGTGGAGGGGACTTCAAGTGGAGTACTCCGTCTGTCGGATGAGACGTTAAACCGGGGTCCCCTTGGCGCCTTTCGTTAAGAGCAGGCTAATGCCGACGCCGGGTTTCTATCCACTCTTCCTCCCTTACCTGTCCCCTATGGCGCAAATGACCATAGCTGTCGATCGCCTCCCCACAAATCCAATCCGATATACATTGCTTTTGAACAAGCTTACATAACCTCTAAAATACTCAGTAGGCATACCAGATGAAGTTAGCATATTGGAAAATACCACAAATTGAAGATTATTTCGCCAATTATAATTCGGATTAATGAAGCTAGAAATCGACGCGACGACTAGATATATTGTCGTCTTTATTCAGGCACATTTTGAATTGAATGAATTGAATATTAAAACGTTAGAGAGTAGAGTATAACTGTTAGTTTTATATTATTTAATAAGAAACCATAATCTTGGAAACGGAAATACCTTATGACGGGGAAATGAGAAAAATGTGAATATGGAATGAGGTCGAATCTGTTAAGCATATTTGTTGACGTAAATTTATATCATCCTAACAATTAAAAGACTTTGCTTCTCATCCATTGAGCCAATATTGTTTGTTTTCTTTACTTCCATACGACATCCTTCTTTGCTAACTGATATAGCAACGAAATACCGTTTCTCTGCCATTCTTTTCCTTACTCCTTTTTCATTGTTTCCCTGAAATTCATTATCACACCACACCATTCTTTATCTCTTTAAGTTTTCATATTTTTGGTATTTATATAAATTATTTCACGTCAACTCTACCATAAGCCATTGCTACTTAAGACTGATACCACGCTTTATCTCTCCTAGCTAGGCATGCCAATGGTTTTACTGTGGCTCGTAACTAAAGGTGGTTGTACTCATCAGTTCTGGAGGAGAGGAGTTTTGGCCCAATATATTCCACTCTATTTACCCAATTTGCCATATCAGTAATTGTTGAACTTCCTTCACGGAGGCTTACCCCAGGTCTCATTAGCATATTCTCGTGTTGCCTCTGTTTCCCTTAATTGCGATGGTGTCATTTACTCTGTCGAGGAGATCTTACCATTATTTTTTTAATGCCAGCGGACTCAGCAGATAATTTTTCTTCACCTGTATCACACCATCATTCATAAGGTGCGGGATTATATTCTGCGGTTTTACTATCCCTATGTCCAAGAATTCCCAAGATTCAAGTTAAGCTGAGTATGGACGACATTTTAACGATGCTAATGTGTTTAGATACATCGTTTTACGTATAACGGGTTGAGTATTAATATAAGGCGCAGCCTATCATGCCGAATAAATCTCACCAGCGTGGCCATTTCCGTCAAATGCGGTCTCCAGACATCATGTGCTTGACATTGTTCACGCCTCGGCTGTTCCAGTCCTTATTCCGCATCGACGCACTCTTACAACAAACCCTCACCTCAACCCTCATAACAAGTCAATCCCCACTTCCCTTCTTCCCATCTCAAGGGGTTGTGAGGTGCCTTCGAGAAGAAAAGGGCGTCTGCCATCCCCTCCTCCCCTTTCCATTTTTTTCCGGTCTATGGAGGGTTGAGGGGTTACCCGTGGTTTCTGGGGCTGAGATCAGTCGAGGTGGGAGAGGAGAGCGTCTTTCCCTATCGTCCCGCTGCCAATCATCCCCCGGGAAGAAGACATTCCCTCCCCACCCCCTACCCGCCCCCCCCCCCAAACCGTCGCCCCACCCCTCGCCCCCGGAATTAAGTCAACGGAAGCTTCCATCACTATGAAGACAGAGGGGAGGGAGACTTCCCCCACCGCCCTCATTTTTCTTCATCATTCGCCCCTTCCAGCAGTCCTCGCGGGCGTAATCCCAAGGTGAAGCCCTCCGACGCAAAGAGGCCGCCACGACACCACCAGCTGCGGCGACTGCCGCCCCTCGCACCCTTGCTAGACCGGGATTAAGGACTCAAAAAGTTTGGAAGAAGGAAATTGAGGAGTTGGGATGCGTGGGAGGAAGGGTTTTTCAGGAGTGGTGGGAGGGCAATGGTTGAGAGGGGATGGGTGAGAAGGTTGGGTGGAGACGAGTTTTGAAGACGGGATTTTGGAAAATCTAGAGGAGTGCAAATCGGGAAAGCGTTGATAAAGTCCTCTCATAACTGGCACCGAATAATCTCGGCTTTGTTAAAAAAAAGGATGAGTCTAAAAACCGAGGGAAAAGTGAGGACTAACATGGTGAGGGCCATTAGTAATTTCATTTGGTCTTTTTTGCCGGTGAGTGTCTTAGATGGTAATCCTATGGTAGTAATATTTAAAAATCCCATAATTACGCTGGTATAAAAAACTATACTTATATGCCGCTCGACCCAGTTTAAGTGGTTGTAAAAACATTAGTTTGTACAATAAAAGCATAATAATTGTAAGAAAAGCAACAGAGCATTGATAATAAGGTGCTTAACATAGTGAACAAAATATGTGGAAGGTATTCCGTGAGAATGAAGTCAACAAACAGCAAATGAGAACAGCAAACTACGCAATAAACCAACTCTAAGAGCGGATAGGAACTTGAGTAACTGTCTTGCAATGAACCATGGTGTGAAACGGAGATGTTTGCATGACTGTTTAATGTTTCTATAAATGTCAGATGTGGTTATATTTACACGATGGGTTATGACGAATTAAAATATTATTAATACGTTGACAGCCCAGCATTGGTGAACTCATTCAAGAAATCGTTGCCCCCCTGATAATTGTTGCTAAAAAAGACGTTGAAAATAATGTGTGTTTTTCCGAAGTCATTGGGGAATATTTTCATTCCACTATCTTATAAGGCTCCGTAATTTAAAAGAATTATTTATTGATTAAATTGGAGTCGTCTTGATAGAAAACAATAGCTATTAGAACCGCTAGTTTTTTAATCTGGTGATGCCTTATGAAGTGGAACCAGTTATGCATGTACCAGTATGTGGCACCAAAAACAAATGTTATTGGAATGACAAAAATCTACTTTCATTTTCCATTCGAGGAAAGTATGAAAAGAGGGATGAAAATGTGGTAAGAAAGCTAGTTTTCCTTTCCCTAAAAGGAGACTGGGCAAAATAAACACATAACGATAATGACCAGGTTTTACGGTCAGATATTTTTATGCATTCAGTTTTTGAGAATCTTTGGGAATAGGAGAACCGTAGCATTTTTCAGTGGATTTTATTTTTGAATGAGAAATAAACCCATTTTTAGAAACTAAACCTTATAGCTTGGTAATTCCAATCATCTCATTGAACAAATGATGTGGTGCTCGGTCCCGCGCCTCGGTTCAAAGATGTTTGAAACATAAAAAATTAATAAGAAAAGTGACAGTGAGTTGTTGACGAAATGTTGCACCGAATGGATGAAATTGGTCATGAAAAATCATTTGACTTGACTTGGCATGGTATACGAATATCCCAATTTTCGACCACACAAGTAAGCCAGCTAAAGTACCAAGTCATTTTTATTTAAGTAGCATTTTATAGGAGATTTATTTTTTTTATACGAAACCTCGCTGAAATTCTGAATTGAATATGAAAGATGTTATGTTGAAGTTGAATCGTTTAAGATGTCTCGGTGGTATGGATGGCTTACACTCCTCACCTCCGATCAAGATGAGTCCGGTCAAGTCGAAGGGTTTTTTCATGGCTTATTATATAATAATAGATAATTACCTTCCATATAATTCATCCTATTTCAATTTCTTTGTTTATACGTTGTGAGAGCTTTAGGTAGCCTCAAAGAATAACGGTTTCAGGCTACCTTAAAAAAAGAGAGCATCTTTGCTTATATCTTTAGATAAAATAATACAGTTAGCATAATTTACAAGTCAATAAAATTGAAAATTACTCTAAAGCTATTTTGTATAAATTGAACCAATACTAAATAAATATTCAAAATCTGGATGATTAAATTTAATGTTACCCCATTTGCGAATATCTCATTGGTTGGCACGCATGTGAGGAACAGGTGGTCGCCAATGATACACTGGAGCCCTAACGCATGCTACCGTGCGAGTTTTTGCTTGGGCAGGGGCAAGGTCCCGGCTCTCTCTAGTTAAAGGGTCGGGCAGGGGCGGGCCGGGCGCGGTCGGCAAAGGGGCCGGACGGTGGGGAAAACAGACCATCAGACTCCCATGGTGTAAGGCATATTCCGCCCCCACTCATCCCTTGTTGAGGTGTTTGGCTATTACGATGGGTACAAAAAGTATGGGATCGTCCCATTGAGTTTCCCAGGGAGGGAAAGAGGGGGAGGAGGAAAGGTGGCGGCGAGTCCTCTGAAGAGGATCCTTCCTTGCGTGTGCCTTTCCCACTCTCACTCCTCTCGCACGTATAATGTTCCCATCCCTATCTGAAATCCGAACAAGAGTATGTGAGTCGTCTATGCCGTTTTAGTTTCCACTTTTTCCACTCTTAAATGACTCAAAAAAAGAGGAAACTCAGGGATCGGGTTGGTGTGGTGGTTAGAGTACTGGCTAACCATACGGGCGGCCAGGGTTAAAATCCCTGCATAGGAGGATGTTGAGGATGTTTTACAGAGGAAACCTGGTCCCTACCTGAGTGCCTTGTGGAGGACACTTCAAGTACAGTACTCCGTCTGTCGGATGAGACGTTAAACCGTGGTCTTTTTGACGCCTTTCGTTAAGATCAGGCTAATGCCAACACCGGGTTTCTATCCACCCTTCCTCCCTTATCTGTCCCCTATGGCGCAAATGACCTCAGTTGTCAGTCGCCTCCCTAAAATCCAATCCAAGAGGAAACTTGGTTGGATTCCTCTCTCTATGGTTGAACAAGTTTCCTTGAACCATTTTTATCCACTTAGAGATAATTTTACGATCCGCTAGAGACTCAGAGGCTACATGCTAGGCTTGGATTGATTGAGAAATTCAGTATGGGAATGTTCCATTGTGGCGGAGATAATATTATTTAGACGTTGTACAACATCACTAGATCCAGCAGAAGTGATTAATAAGAGAGAAAAATTTACGAATAGGTGCGTATAAATAACCCTTCCTTCCCCGCATACAAGCGACCTTAATGAAAACTGGCCTATACCCAAAACACTCCCAATATACACATCACTATATCACCCTCCTATCCCGCTCTCCTTTGCACGACTGTTGTTTGAACACCTCCAGACACACGTTCATGAAGACGCAGGCCTATAGGGTACTGTTTAGATGTAAATGCAGACCTTTTTTTTATTTAAGTTATAATTTTTTCTTCTTCTTTCTAGGAATCTGGCTATTGACATGTCTCAGTGGAACAATGGTCTATAGGCATTTCTGTTTTGGGCGAGGGTGTTCATTGCCCAGTATCTCCCTCCTCTCTTCATATCTCTCATCTCACCAAGTTCTTTCCTTCTTCCCCTATTTCCGTTATTCTTTCCTTCTATAATGACCTTATTCATGCACTCTCTCTGTAATATCTGGCCTTTACAATTTGTATTTCTCTTTTTTTACTTTCTTCAATGTAGTTCACTCCACATCAATCCTGCTCAGTATCACCTCATTATTAACCTAATCAGTCCATCGTATCTTCTCCCTCTTTTATTAAAACCATATTTCAAAGCATTCTTAGTATTTTCCTTCCCTTTCCTTCATTGTCTACAATTCTGATCCATGCAAAACCATACCTCGTTAAACTCACGAAGGGCTAGGGGGACGGACAGAGAGACGTGGGGTGACTGTGGTTGAAGCATATACTGCACTTTTTCAGCACCTCCAAAACACCCCATAAAATCTCCTCTCAGGATCAAGCATGCAGATTTCTCTGCAGAAGCTGCAGAGGACAAGTACATCTCCTAATTCACCTTCAGCACTCTTTCAGTCAGTATTTCCATCCACTCAATTGCATCACCTGCCTCTCTTCC
Source organism: Ceriagrion tenellum (assembly GCA_963169105.1). Classification (NCBI taxonomy): domain Eukaryota; kingdom Metazoa; phylum Arthropoda; class Insecta; order Odonata; family Coenagrionidae; genus Ceriagrion; species Ceriagrion tenellum. The sequence continues at coordinate 185,058,622 of OY720632.1, read as the reverse complement.
TCTTCGAAATCAAAACTGGTCCAAGTTTTATTCTCTCTTCCGCACAACTCTCGTGAATGTCATTTTAACCGTTACATTTGATTCACGGGCAATTAAGATAATTGTTCGGAAATCATTGCAGATGTTAGTATCCCTTTTCTATGGCACGGATACCATTAATATCTTCACGAAACCATGTGGTCATTCCCGTGTTTCATTTATAAATATTGCTACCGTTGCTACTATAGAAATAAATCAATCCCCGAGAAAATTAAATATTTTGAATAACTTATTGATTTTTTCTACCCCGAAAACAGCATGATAGACCTTCACATCGAGTTTACTAATATCAACAGGAAACGTATAGAAGCACCGATGTCCTGAGTGGTGATATATTCCACCCATACTGAACCCAAACCCGCGACCCACGGATTAGTAGGCGAGGACTGCTGCAACCGGAGACGAAAAACTATCATCCCGGATGGCCAAATATGCTGTAATAATTAGTGTTTCACGCTTTAGACCTTGGAATTGAAAAAGGGAAGGCTCAGAAGCAGCTACCTTGGTTACATGCGCCACGTGATATAGACAGATTATAGTTTTAAAGGTCAAAATTCCTTAACTTTTTTTTTAATTTTAAGAGTTCCAAAACGGTCGTCCATAATGCGCGTAAAATAAAAACACCCTTGGTGAAATTCTGACGGTTGGTAGCCCTCATGTGTAGAGGTGAAGGGGAAAAGGGTGACCACTCGGGGGAGGAGGAAGGGACTGGCGCGCGTGGGTGTACGTGGAGGGCCATAGGTCCCAGGATACGCCCCCTCGTCTTCTAACCCTTTCCCGTTGACCCTTTGGGGAATACGATCGGTGAGGATACGGCGGAGGGGTGGGGTAAGAGGGGGGAAATAGGGGTTAGTGTTGCGGCGGGCGGCGTCGGTATCCCTGGCAACCGCCTAACATCACGTCCTGTGCGGCGGAAAGTGTGCTGTCTTGTGTGGGAGTGATTGGGGGCGGGAGGCGGGGGGAAGTGGTTTGTTTTTTTAAACCATCCCATCCCACCCACTCCCGCCCTCCTCCCACGAGGAAAAGGCGCAGGCGGCAGGGACCACTCCAGGCGCCATTCACCCTCTTCCACACGCTCCTGAGACATGCCACGTACAGTTTATTGCCATTTAAGTATTCTATTGGTTAAAGGTAGGCCTTATTGAAAGTCAGAGAAAGTTCTTCAGACTTGTTACACATTCTCCAGGGCCCTATCTTACTCTCCTATTACCATCTTGATCTCAGCACTCGACCCACTTTTTTTCATTCCTTCCATAAAACCTGTGTTTTTTCTTCACCTTCCCCATCTACAGCTCCATCATCCATCCCTCTCTCAGTGAATCTTCCTAAAGTTTATCACGGCTTTGAACCACCCATCACTACTCATAATAATAACTTTTACAATCCACTGTGGTCAAAAGCGACATGCACGATCCGGATTTCGAATGCTAAAACACCATCATCAGGTGCTAAATGACAAAGCAACAAAAATTATTGCACCCTTATATATATATGGCTTTGGATCTAGGAGGAGGGGAAGAAGGATTTCGCGAGGCAGGTTGGAGGCTAGGTGGAAAGGGGGTGGGTGCAAGGTCTGTCATGGTGTGTTTTTGAGAAGAGCTGCTGGAAGCCGGGAGAGCGGGGAGAGGAAAGAACATTCCTGAATGGGGACAAATTGCTTAGGGAAGCTCGGTCAAGGCTTTTAGGATGGGGGAAGTGGCAGGAAACAAACATGCATTGATGACAATACAGTTCGAGTTACGCAATTTATTTAAAATTTCGAGTTGCCCTAAGGAGTTCAACTCACGTCTATTGCTACTGAAAGCTCAAATATTTACATTAAAATCATTTATGTCCATGGATAAAAGATGTTTTGAAAAATTACTTCTGTCTTGTCGATTGTTTTTAAAAGCACTTAAGTGTTCTTTGGTCGTTGTAGTTGAAATTCCTGCAGGTCTGACCCACTATATTCCCGGGCACAGTCACCACACTGAAGTGCATAGATATCACTTCTCTTCTTTGGTGGTACACTGTCTTTACATTTTATAAAAAGGGATTTAAGATTCGTCGTGGATTTAAAAGAAATTTTAAGAATGTCCTTCGGGAACTTATTCACTACTCTATTGGTTAGATTACCTAAAAATCTTAGCCATCTGTTATTCTCAAGGCGTGGCTCCTTCCCTAATGGTAACAAACTGCGGGCGATTAAGTTGTGATTCTTAGAAACCAAATGGTCAATGAGGTCCTTTTGTTGCTTTGTCATTTAGCACCTGATGACGGTGTTTTAGCATTCGAAATCCGGATCGTGCATGTTGCTTTTGACCATAGTGGATTGTAAAAGTTATTATTTTAATAAATCCATTTTAAATGGAATTCCAAAAAGTTTCCACAGATCGTATTTCATTCCATCGCTACTCTTTCAAGCTCTTTTTTGGGAAAGTGTGGACAACGCAGCCAAAATATACCTTCCAGTAAAATGCTCAGATTGAGTTTCTATGGGAAAAAGTGATTTTGAGCCATATGATGCCATCGTTGGGTAGTTTGATTCAATGCAACAATGTATTAATGTCACAAATTTTCTCTTCATAATGGTTTCATAAAAGTTTCACCATCCGTCTTTCACATGCAAAGTGAACTTCGATAGTGGTGGAGTGCGCAAACCGTTCCCATAAAAATGCTCTTAATTGAACACTAAGAATTTTCCATAATTTTTTCATTTGAATTATCCAATCTTAATCTATTACTGCATTATACGGAATTGATTAATTACCTCACGTTGATCATATTTCCAGTTTTTAATGTTATTTTTACTTCAAATATTTTGCTCATGAAATACTTTTATCGAAGTAGTAGGTATATCTACTCTAGATAATCAAATTTAATAATGTTCTCCATTAACATGGGCATTTAATAATTACGCATTATGTGGAGCAACTTCGTCAAACTGCTGCAGAATAGTAGAGTAAAAAATTTGTTATTGTTATTCAAACACCATGAAATGAAATTGTTTGGTGAACGTTTCAGCAGCTTCGGCATTTTTTTTGGCATGGTCCTGTATGTGATGACATTAAGAGCGCTAAATAAAAAGTAAACGAGTACAAATATTAGCAGTCTGGCATCATTTTACCTGATAATGACATTGTCAATGAAAACGGTTTAACGCACATTTGAGCAACCCATCACTACTCAGTAAAGCCCATTTTTGGAAAAGTATGGACTACGCAGCCAAAATAGACCTTCCAGTAAATGGATCAGATAGTGTAATTTAGTTATAAGAACCCGATCTGCCATTTAAACTTAGATAAGATAAATGCATGCATCTCTTTTTCAAGTTTTCTTGTTATTACCGCGCCCTCCTATCTGTCAGGCGTTTCGTGTCTCCCCGCGAGGCTAAAAACCCTCCCCCCGGTCTGGAAGTGTTTGCTTATCACCGGGGAGGAAAGTAGTAGGAAAAGGAAAAGGGAAGGTTTGCGAACCACAACCCCTGCGAGGCCTACACCATGAAGGACGACAATGGGCCTCCGCCTCCCCGCAGTACTCGTATCTGTAGGGTTCCCCCAACAACCTCAGACGAGTCCCCGTCAGTCTCGCTTTTGCGAAGATTTACCGCACATCTTTTGAGATCCGGAGGAGCCCGTTGCCCGAAAACTTGGGATTGGGCATCCCCCGACTCCCTTTACGGGTAGACGTCGTGCGGTCTGCCGGAGTACGTCATCAAGTCAGGGACTCACCGGACCAATGGATGGTCAATTCTGACCAATTATGGTCAAAGCGTGGGTACGTCCGTCGTCTCAATACTCCCCGTCTACCCTTCTCCTATCAGTCAGCTAAATAAAATAAGATGTAATTTGAAAAGTTACAAACATGTTTTTCCTCTGCTGATAAAAATAACTATCCAACGCCACTGTGGCGCCAAGGTCAAACATTCGCCCTCAAGCAGGTGGGCATGTTACCACTATCGCAGAACACGTCATCTCCATATTCCCACGACCACCCACCACCCTCTCTCTTATCCTCTCCCTCCTTCTCTCTTATCTTCTCTCATCCCCCGTCCATCGACATCGTGCGAGAAACACTCACGCGCAGTGTGTGAGTCGCGCCAGACGCCACCTGCGAAGGTTATCGCTTAAACGCAATCGTGCCCGTCACTAATCCAACTCGCCAACCTCTCTGGCCGACCTCTTCTCCTCATTATCTTTCATCCATTCACCCAGGAATGTGAAAAATCATTTGGTCATTGTGATTTTACTTTGAATAATAATTCGTCCTCGACCGATGACGGAGTAAATCTTTCACCTTTTCCAACTCATCTCATCTACTACACATTTTCGGACCAATTTTTCCAATGCCCTTCCCCTACTAATCCTCTTGAGTGTCTCGCACTTAAAATACCTTCAAAAATATACATCTTAATGTATTCTTCCTTTCAAATCTGATAATTGAATAGTTGTGTTAGGTGTTGGGTGGGATATGAGTAAGAAAATTCGTAGAAATGAGATTTCATAATCACTTTTTAGAGTCGTTAGACAGAGGAAACGGGTGATTTATTTTACTTCCGATGAAGTTTTACTGTGGGATCTTATTTCAGGAAAGGTAATGTAGTAGGTAATGCAGAATTTCTTATAAGTTCAACAGTAGGCTGGGATTTCGTAATAGGAACCTGATCTGCTATTTAAAGTTAGGTAGATGCATGCATCTCTTGTTTAAGTTATCTTGCTATAACCTCGCCCTCCTATATGTCAGGCGTCATATTTGCTGTATTAAGTCAATTTTAGATGTAATGCTGCTCCAAGTCTTACCATTGGTTTCTGAGGTCCATATTGGTTCGTACGAGATACCCCGTGAAATGAATCTAGAAGGCGGTGAGTTTTCTGCTCCGAAGTGTTTGCCCCGAGGTAGAAGAAGATTGTCCCCAGGAGTTCAGCTCGTCTCGGATGTCAGAAAAATTGTCTTGAAGTATCTTACCTTCAGTTTCATAAATTGAAATTATGTTAGCTATTTATTCACCCAAAGAGCCATTTGAGTATCATTATTACTATATTCCAATTTTACTTAATATTTCAAATCAAAAATATGATGTTTCAAAATATTTAAGAAATAATATACTAATAGTAAAGTTAGTTATATCAATGACGTTTCACATGTTAACTTTTTTTTTTATTTTACCAAATACTAATTATGAAGTCGTTTATAAACAAGTGCGACTCTATCATTCTGTTTGATTAGAGACTTAATTGGTCAATATTTCCATGGAGATATGATCTTAATAGAATGAAACCTAAAAGTAACCGTCTCATATCTAAAATAACAATTGATAAAACGATATTAATTGCCGTCAATACTTCTCCTTAAAGGTAGTTTAAGCGAGATTTTTCTATTGCCATTTAGGACAAATTTTATGATTAAAAATAAAAGCTTAAGAATTTAAAAGATGCCCAAAATGAATGTAGTAATATTTTGTAGTTGCACATCTACTAATAAGTGATTATTTGTCTTTTTAGTTCTGCACAATACACAGATGACAATTTTATCGAATTATTGTAAGCGTGTTGAAGTTAATAATAAATTCATTTTTCGAGTGAGGAGAAAAACAAACGACCAACACAGATATATTTCTGACGCATTATGTGCATCAAAACTTCCTCTTTTTTATAGTAAGGTTATTCCTGTTTGCTCATCCTTGTCACATTGCAGGGTAAATGGCTTCTTGCTTTGGAGAAATGTAATTTTTTTTTAAATCGCGCGGAGAGTTTCTGATAATGTGGCTTTCTTTGAGAGATGGATACATATTTTCTCTCGATAATTTTTCCAGGCTATTAATTTTATGCAAAGTTATGTCTTTCCCAAATTACGCCAATACTCACAGATTTTAATAGTTTTCCCTTGTGGATGAATTGATAAGAGTACATTCTGGAGTTTAGTGGTTGGAGATGCTACTAAAAGATGGATAGATAATGAATCAAAGATGGAAGATTATTTTGCAAAACATCATTTTATTCAAGCTTTTTCTCATTATTTGCCTCATGAGTAGGAGGAAGCACAATTCTCCAGGAAGTATTTTTAAGACATTTAAAAAAATAAGGCTCCCGTTTTCATTAAGATTCCGTGCGCCTGCACGCACGTCGCACCATTGAAATGAATTTTTTTACACATCTGAAAGGGAAAGGAAGTTCTTTTCTCTTTTTAAGTTGGAAAGAGCTCCAGTCGATTAATATCCCAGTGCAAGTCTTTCCTTTGAATGAGTCAGAATATAGGACGGCCCAGGCTCGAAATATCTACACCAGCTGCAGTTTTAAGCTACAACACATATTTATATTTGTATATTTATGTATGTATATAAGTACTCTGATAATGTTTTTGCCTTAAACATAATGAACTAAAAACAAATTGCACATGCCCAAATATTTGAGTTCCATGTGACTAATAACTAAAAACTTGAACAAAGCTCTTCTTCGAGGGGGGCCTTCTTTGTCGGTCGATTCATTGGTTTGTTGGCTTCTTGGTCACCTGCTGGATTGATGATCGGTGTCCTTGTCCTCTCTTAGCCGTCAGTCGCCTCGCCGCTTTCTCTTGTTTTCACGCTTTCTCGCCATCACTGTGTGTAGTCTCTGTCGCTTTGCACCGCTACCTCCTGGAATTGAGAAAAAAACACTGGGTGAATATCAACATGTAGCAAAAAACTTCGACGGGTCGAGTTGAATGTACTGATGTACAAGCAGATACTATTTTCTTGAATGCACTTTGTTATTTGAAGTTGTTTCAGATTCTGCCGAAAAAAGACAATGGAAATTGTAGAAATTTGCCAAGGAAATAAATCCACCTGGACTATGCCCATCTTGTTACCAATCAACTCATAATTTTCATGTTAATAAGAGAGCCTGGGTAGGGTGATGGCCTGCACTTTTGGCTCGGAAAGCCGAAGGTCCGTGCTTCATTTCCCCGTCCAAGTGGAGTTTCCTTAAACAATTCCTATGATAAATTGCGACTTACTAAAAGGCTCTAAAATTGAGGCCATTATTAACACGAAAATGTAAGTTCCTGGCCAAAATACCTCTAGTGATATAGTTCAATTGCAGCATTTTAAATACAATTTTCCAGCTCAATTCATTTAAATTGTCCTTGTAAGCTAATTGGAATTTTACACGATTCCTTATCGTGGAAGTACGGCAACTTATGAATTTGCATGTATTTGAAGTCAGGAAATGTTGGACTCAACGGCTTCTTTAGCCTATTGAGTAACAAATTAAAGAACTATCTCCGATGGGCATAATAAAAAATAAAATCAACAGCTCTCATCAAAGGTGTAAGTCGAACCAAATTAAACTGGAATGGTTTATCACTCTGGTCAAGTTTAGCACTTTGTATCGTAAAACCATTGTGCTTTAATATGGCCTTTTCATCTGCCTTTGACGAGTGTTTATAATTTTATTTTTTTATGGTAGCCATTTGACTTAGTCCTTTAATTTACGATGTAGTTGAAGCGGCAAGACTGTCCCCATTATGTTATTTCACGCTTATATGGAATTTGGAAAGAAAAAAAACCTTCACCTTCGCTGGTTCAAAATTTCAACTCATTCCGTAAGGCGAGAGAAAATTATTTTCCTATTGGAATTTATTCCTGCTCCATAGAAGAAAGACATCGCCTTATATAAAAAACTCTTTGATGATAGGCCCTAATTCTCTGCAAATGGAAATCTGGCGAATGGCACCGTTGCCACTTCTCTCCCAAGTCTCCCTGGCCTCGTGGGAAATATTCTCTTCTTTACCCATGTGTCGGTGGAATACGCTTTATTTTCCAGAGCTCTCAGAAAAGCTCCATATTTTGACAATGGTATGCGAATGCACTTTGGCTTAGTTATGCATTTAATTTATGTTATTACTCTCATTTGGTACAAAAATTCTACGTACGGCTGGTATTTGTCAAACTCTTGAAAATAAAAAAGGCACCTACCCCTCGCCCTTACCTTCCTTCGTGCATTAACCTTCGCTTCGTGAATTCGTGTGCATTAATCTTATAATGTTAGGTGGTAAGATAATAAACTATGGGTATTTTCATAAATGCCTTAGTGGGGTCGCAAATGGAGAGATCATGGAACCTCGCAAGTAATACAACCGACGCTTTGAGGCTATTTGTAGAAAAATCGATTTTTTTTTTTACATAATTAACCATGCGCAAAGGCCATTGCCTGAACACAGCTCTTCATCTGCAAAACACCTACCATTCACTCGAGTATTTTGCATAATTATTTACAGACTTTATTTCATTTACCTAAAAATAAACACATAATTTGAAATGGCCAAACAATCGTAAAAGCCCTTGAGGTCATCGAAATATTTTCTGCAAGTCGAAGACTGTTCACTGTGGTGATTTTCGGTGAAGGTTCCTTGTTCGGGGATGACACTTACATAATAAGGATAGCAATATCCAAAACATCTTCCATCACGAATCGATGAACGTAAATTTTTGGCCTTAAAAATAAAGTTCGCACCAGGGTCCAACACAATTCTCATCGCAATGAGAGTTTAAAGATTCTCCAAGAGAAATACGACGTAGTTTGCTGGAAAGCAATACCGCGCCGGTATCAGCGCAGCCACACCAACCGGCAATGTTTGTGAGGATTTCAATCCATTTGTTAGCGGCAGCTGATCCCGTTTGAAGCTTTGTTTTGAACAGAATGTAACATGGGTGCACATATATGCCGAGATTTTTTTTTACGATTGTTACATGAAAAGATATTACAAGGAGTGGTTGTATTTATAGGAACATTGTTGTTAAGCAGCATGTAAAAATTTACATTACTCTTATGTCACGCAAGTACACACGATGAATAATGACAAAAATGCCATGGGAAGAGACCGTATTCACGAAGCATACCGTAATCAAGTAGTCATTAGTTGAACCTGCGAAAATATAGAGCTTGTATATCAGAGAAAAATTATTCTATGTTAGTTTTTCTTGTAAGTTGCGAAGACAATCGCATATGAACTGGAAGTAAAGATGGAAATAATAAGCACCAAAAAATCAACTCCAAGCAACAACGATGAGAAATTCTAACTAAATTTGCATGGCCGCTTTCATGAAATAATTTATACATTGGTAAACAGTGCGTCATGTGCTGGTTTTATATGCTCTCTGTATTCTTTTTCCGCGAAACACCCTGTCCTGGATTTCTCCACAAGTATTTCAAAGCTACTTGATTCACACATCCAAACCGCCGAATACAATGTGGGCAGCAAGGCCGTTTAATTGCCGGCACTTTAATGAGGGAGTTGGAGCAAGAAAGGGGAAAACGCTGTGTCCCAGGCACTCGTTCTAATTTCAACCTCGACAGGCTTGTGGAGGGCTGTTTACCGTCCCTTCCTCCATTTGCATATGCATCCACGTCAAATTAGTAGCGGGGCCTTGTGCTTTATCTGAAGGGGTGAGGGGAGGGGCGGACGCGTAAATCTATCCTAAGAGTACCAAAGGCAAAAGGGGTTGTTTGACTATTCAGAGAGGGAGACGCCGACGCCTGCGACGAGGCCCTCCCGCCGTTCGGTGGTGACCCCCCCACAGGATTTGCCGTACCCTTTTTATTTTATCTCTTCCGATGCCGGCCGACATCCCTTCGGAGTTCGCGCGCAGAGTCAAAAGTGGGGATGGCGGATGGATGAGGCTGTTCCATGGCGAAGACAGCCAGTGAGATTGTGTGCGTGGATTGAAGATGAATGAGAGATCGAATGAATCGGCAATCTGCGATGGTGGGATGGGAACGCGTGACCCGGAATACGAGATGCATGGGAGAGACGTGGAGGAGAGGAGGGTTGAAGAGGAAGGAAAAGAGATGAAAAGGGGGAGAAAAATAAATGGAAGGTATAGGGATGGAAATTGGAATTCGAGGGTAGAATTTTGTGAAACTTGAAAACAAGCGCCTGTGACCTCTTTTTCCCACGTGATTTTGCCAATTTTTTTCCCTGAGACTTTATAGCTTTTTAAAAAAGTTATCTCGTCGTCCTATTCCCAATATCCGCATATCAAGACACGATAATGACTTCAAGAAAAAGTTGTAACGACGCTATTCGTTATAACAAGTTCGTGGAATAATAAGAACAATGTATTTTGCAATAAAAATGCCCTCCTTACAAAATAATGTCAACCCCTATCCGTAGCAAAATAATTAATTTCAGATAAAAGACAGTTGAACGAACTTTATAAACGGTCTTCCTGACCTCAATAAACTCATAAGCGAGTTCATTTGAATCCATTGAACCCCTTTTGTCAAGATAAAGGAGAAATTTCCCGTATATGCTATTATTGAGGTGTATTTGATATCTCAGCATTGCTGCCAAAGTTAGCCGACTGAGCACTGATGACAGGGTTTCAGGACCTCATGATGATGGGCGACTCGACACCAAACTTCAGCAGCAATTTAGCGTTTCATCCTGAGTATGTGACGAATAGACGACAATGGACGATGAACAATCATAAATTGAGGTGAACTTTTAGATTTTACAGCAATATGAGAAACGAAGTGAAACATTATCACAGATGGGACAAAAAATTATCGTAAAAATCTCGAGGTAATTAATTTCAATCATTGTATTTTACTGGCTTAAAGAGGTTTTTTACTCAATTTGTCTTTTCGTCTTAACAAACAAAATCTGATAATAATTATCCGCAGAAACTATGCATTTTCATCTTTTGTCGTCAAGGGTGGGACACTTAAATATCATTTTCTTATTGATTTAATGTATAAACATAGAACAAAGATAGATTAAAGATTACAACTCCAATTCTAGTTGCATTAAAAAAAAGTCTTGGTTTTTGTCACGCAAAAGTGTAGAACTAGCTACACGTATATACATTTTTTCGGATAAAATACATACTGTTTGCGGATATTGACGAGCTTTTTTGCCCGACGTCCGCGAACTCTCTTTGAGCTCGGGTCCATGGGTATTTATGAATACAGGAATTTTCCCTTCCCCCCTCCAACAGATACCCGTGTGATTCACAGAAGGCTGGTGGAAGCTAAGAAGCGGCTGAATACGCGACGGCACCCAGGGAAATATTGAAACCTTGGGAGCGGCGACGGGGGCGGATTTTGTCCTGTGGATGTGGACGGACATGCTTCGGGATGTGAAGAAGGGTGAAGTTCAGACGAATCAGAGGCTTAGGTACGAGGGAATCGAGGATCTTGGACCACTCCCATTCCTCACTATGGCCGGAGTATTCTTTTCCCTGCATGTCTGAGGTGACGAAAATAATTTTTTTCCGGCTGTTTTATGAAGAATAAAACTCATACGCTCTACGTACTGTAGTACTCAAATCCCGAAAATATACAATACTACACTCTTCGTATCTTTTGGATAAACATGGTTGAACCCATGACTGTTATTTCCATTTTCAACATTAACAAAGAAATGTTACTCTAATGACCCGCCATCTATAGAGGCGCGACGTGTCCAACTTAGAGTCGCTGAGTGCAGATCGATGTGCTCATATGATAGGAGACGTCAATGAGATGACGAACCGAGAATTTTGTCTCAGAAGGGGGTCTGTGTCGAGAACAAGCATTGGTGATGTGTGAAAATCATACAGAATCAAGAGCGGAATAATTTTTTTTAGGCAAGAAAAAGTTTAATTGCCCATAGACACGACAAAGAAGAAAAATATCATAGTATATTCCACACTTAAAACTGTTATTCCTGACCAAGGTTTCGATTGCCTTGCAATCATTTTCAAAGGTCTTATCCCTTTTTTCAAAGACCTTTGAAAATGATTGCCAGGCAACCGAAACTTAAGTCATGAATAAAAGTTTTAAGTGTGGAATATACTAAGATATTTTTCTTCTTTGTCACGTCTGCGGTAACATTCCACAAAGTTACGCCTGCAACCATTAAGCCATATTTTACCAGCGTGTGTTTATACACACGTTAAGAAAGCCAAAATTCAAAAAATGTTCTCGGCGTTTCATTGAACAGATAAACAGTTTTTTAATAGTCTTTAATTTATTTGAAACCTTTCAAGGGATAATATCTCTTACATTGCCACCAACTCGCTCCACGCTGATCCATCCTTATTGTAAAAAAACTTAATCATTGTATTTGTGCATTTATTGCCTCAAGTTTAATTCTTAATTTCTATGTGAACAATTCATAAAAAATTAAAATTTTACTATAATTCATGCATTTTAATGTTTAGGAAATATGACAAACCGCAAAAAATTCACTCGGAGGCAAATGGGACAAATCAGTAAGTGAAGTAATTTTGTGTGTGTTTTAACACACGGTAGGATAATCCACGTCTATTTCTCACTATGAGTATATTCTTGCCCGTACATCAGGAGGCGTCTTTTAAATGTTACGAAATAGGCATTCCTTGGCTACAATGTGTTTTAACCTCTTTGTAGCTTGATGCGAAAATGATACGGCCGTAAGGCTAAAATTTTTCACACCCTTTGGAAGCCTAGGCTAAAACGTAATTCACAACCCTAGGCAGTGGAGGCTCTATAAAAAGGATACAATGACTTGTACAAATATGTTGGTGTATGGTTGCTTTCTGGCTACTGTAAAGTGCCATTTAGACGTATATATTGGGAAACAAAACATTTCACCCACTAGTGTAGGATCTATGAGTCGGAATTAATTTCATTTGATTAACAATTTTCTCCATTTTTGATGATAATACACAGATACAGACAGATGATGAGATTTACAAAATTAGACCTGTAGTTGATCAAATGAACAAAAAATTTACCAAGACGATACTGTTATGGCAATGATTTTTCTATTGATGAAGGCATGAAACCATACTATGGGCGACATTCAATGAACAAGTTTATTAGAGGAATGCCCATCCGTTTTGCTTATAAAATATGGTGTGCAGCCACTTTGAGAGGTTATCTTCTTAAATTTAGAGTTTACACGGAAAAAACAGATAGACCTAAAAAACAGATAGACCTCTTTTGGTGCCTCAGTGACAGTCTATGTGTATTTATTTTCTCTCCGCTGGTTCAAACTAGTTTGTTGATACATTTTTTACATCACTCACTTTGATAGAGAAGCTGAAAGAAAATAATAATAACTGTATAAAAACCATTAGAAAATATTGTGTTGACGGAGCTCCTGTTGCAAATGTGAGCAAAAAGGAACGGGGTGCATTCTCAGCTCTCACTGATAAGAACAGAGCAATTTCTCTAATTCGATGGCATGACAACACGTAAGTTACCATTACAGCTAACATGAAGTCAGAATCTGTTTCCAGCCTGAGAAAGTGCACCTGTTGGAATTCAAAGTGCAAAAAATTGTGAAATTAAGCCAACCACAAGTTGTAAAAATGTGCAACCATGGCACGGCAGGTGTGGATTTGTTTGATCAATAATGTGCCGTGTATGGTGTGAGTATTAGGTGCAACTAGTGGTACTGGCCTTTTTGCAGATTTTCGTCAAAACAGCAGTATTATGAACTAATGGCATATTTTCCGAATTAATAACCCCAAAACCATTCAAATTGATTTTTTAAGAAAGATTGTAATTGGATTATTATCAACCGATTCACAGCCGAAATCACTCTCGCCAAAAAAAATGAGGCAGGCAATCATAGATGGAAGATACGATGAGCATGATCACTGGTTATATAAAATAAAAACCCATCGATAGTACGGTTACCGTGGTAAAAGCTCCAAGTTTATCTGTGAATAGTGTAACGTTGGTGTTCATCCTGATGTCTACTTCAAAGAATATCATACAAGGTATAAATCTAATTAGAAAAAAGTATATTTAACTGATTAACAGAGAATTAATGTCAAAACACAGTTGACTCTTAATTTTACTGCCTGAAAAAAACTTTTTAATTTCCAAGGAAAAGTTACTTAAATTAAAATGTATTCATCAACAATGTAAGAAATACAGTCTCCTATTTATTCGATGTTTAAATAAATTAGTTTTAATGAAGTAAGAATTTTTTAAAATCATGCTGCCCTTTCATTCGTTTTCGTTTAGATTGATACGGACTTTATCACACCGCGTGTTTAAACACACGGCCTCTGCAACAAAAACTACGAAGCACAGATTTTTTTAACAATTTTTCCAGTGACTAATGGTTCAAAGAGAGCAATATATTCAAAAAAACAGCCTTAAAATCGATAAAAAGTATCTTCGGGAAAGAATGGGTTAAGTTAATTAATTGCCCATGCTGTGCAACCTCCGTATTTTTAGATGTTTGCTGCAAACATGGACAATTACATGCAATAACCAGTTTTTTCATGTTTTGAAGTATTTGAGAAAAACTTTTCACATCTCAGGGATATAGGCACTATCAATTCATAAAAAAAATCGATCTATCTCACTCCCCTCTCACCCGAAGGAATATTCGTATTCGCGCCTCTGGGGAGATGTACGAGAGCGGAGCGAGCGGGAGGGTGTGAAGTAAAGGGGGCGGAGGAAGGAGGAGCATGAGTAATCGAAAGAGGGATTCTGGAGGTCGTCGATGGGAAGGAATGCGTATGGGGGAGGAGTGGGAAGGAAGCTTCTCGATAGTACGGCCTTTAAGGCAATTCGAGCGAAATATCATATTACTTGTGTCCTTAGAAATCAATAAATTTGGTCTTAATTTAAAGAAAAATATTTCACCCTTCTAATGACATCAAAAATTTTCCCCCTAACAACATTACTTTCCGAGATATTTTCCAAAAAATACCAACCCTTTTACATAGGAAATGGTACGTGCATGCACTCCAGAGGGACATTATTTACAAAATGAGGTATTTCTGACACTTAGATGTCGTAAAAAACTAAGCGCGTGTAGTATGTATGTTTCCTCAACTATTTTTGAAAATTAATCATATTGTCACCGCAGTAAATTCTTCGGGATCACAAAAAACCTTCCGTTTTGAAGGAGTTTCAAACGCACCGCGCGAAAAAAATGAGAAAAGTTAAAGACTTATTTAGATATTTTCATTTAATTACTCACAATTTCTGTCACATAATGTGTATATCATTGCACCATTAATAATGCAATATTTAATTGATGTGTTTACAGCTGGTGACATTAAAACGTATAATTCGAATATGGTATCTATTATGACTAGGGAACTATCTCGCTCGGACTACCTTAAAGAGTGTCGAAGTAGAGGAGAGAAAGAGAGGGATAGGGAATTGGTGCAAATATACTGGCCGGAGTGGGAGTGAGGACCGCTCGGGGTTGAGAGTGTCCTTGTGTCCTTAGGGTATCAGAGGGAGCGCAGGGTGCGACATGGAAGGAATACGAAATACAGTGATGTGGTGGGCTGATCGGCAGTGGAGGTGATTTGGACCCCGCGGAACGAATCGCGATTTGCTGCCGGAACATGATCTTGATCACGCATCTCAAACGTGCACCCCGGCACGCCACATGCGGTCCTTTGGGAGCACACGTGCGCGACCCACGCATAGGGAGGCCAAAATGCAAAAGACTTTTTATGCATTTTTTCTGTTCCACACAAGCTTATGTTGCCGTTGGAAATTTCGTTTTTTTGTCAAACTACTTTCTTATTTAGCATTCATGAAAATGGATAGCGATTAAACCATTTATTGGAACATTTATATTTTTTATGATTATTTAATAAAAATTATTCTACGATAACTTTCACTAAATTTCTTCAACTACTAGCAACGTGTGGCCCTCATGATAACGCAAAAGTGACCGTGGCCCTCGGAGAACAGTCAGTGTGATATGCCGTACCTAGATCGTGCTGCACAGACAGCAGTTTTCTCATGGAGAGAACGAGATTTAGCGTAATATTGCGAGGACTTTCGTGGAGTCAAGATGGCAACAAATTTTGTTCCGGATATCTGTCTTTCATCGGTCGTTCAACCCTAAGATTGGTGGACTGCAGCCCTTCACCATTCCCGGTCTAATGCTAGTTCCCTTACCTCCTGGTATCTCTTCCTATGCACTTTCCTTTTTATTTGGTCCATAAACTTATTCCTCAGTCTTCTTTTGGGGACTTTTTCCTCTATGTTACCTTGAATGAATTGTTCCTCACAAGCCTATTGTGTCTCATAGCTGTAATTATACCGAAACTATCGTCCATGAAAATGTAGCCACGTGCATGAGAATCCTGAAAAACATTTACTGCTAAGAGTTGCTTATCCTGCCTTTGAATAAATCGCGGATGATTGTTTCTCAAAATTTTCTCGGGCTTCCATCCGGGTGAATGGGTCCATGTTGGCCGACATTTCGATGTTCGACTCGAACATCGTCCTCAGGTCAAAGGTGAATCAAATCGTTGACCAACATTCACCCACTCACCCGGACAGAAGCCCGAGATAATTTTGAGAAACTGGTTCGCCGGGAAATCATCGTATCTTCTTTCCCGGATAGTCGTATTTAATATTTCTTAATCACTTCTGGCCAAATGCCCAAATATAATTTTTAAACTTGTACTCTGAAACTCATTAGTGTCTATAAAAAACTAAGAGTGAAACATTCCACTGATTTTATTTATTCCAACGCGATGACAGATGGGCGTTGACATGCGTTGTAATAAATATATTTCTTTCATATAAGATGCTGTCTCCCGCGTCTTGCTGAGATTATTGAGCTGAAACTCACTAGAAAGGATAGTTTTGAAGAATATTTGGCGTTCACTGAATCGTAGATCGACATGGGTTAAGACAATCGTATACAGTAATTTGAATTTCTACAGCGTTCATTTCAGCCAAGGTCATGAATTGAAATGAGAGCTTCTAATTTACTTCTCAGCTGTACCTCTATCTTTTTTCTCATTGTAACTTGCCGGAACACGATTTTTCGAAATGAAAAATAAATTTAATTTAGTTTTGTAATCATGACTCGTGTTTTCATATTATACTATTGCCATGTCGACTGTCAGTCTTAGATATTGAAACAAGAGTAATGATATAAGGAGAAACATAACAAAATCTGTTTTTCGGATATGGTTGAAAGTCGACACGTTCAATCGCCATTAGACGCCAAAGATATAAACACTTGACGATAGACTCTTGGTCAGAAATTCAATAAATTGACTTAATTAGTCCTCAAGAGATATCACTTGTAGGCACGTATCTGAAAACTAACAAGTGACTATTTTCTTTGTTCCGTATAGCATAAGAATGCATCAAGCCGTTGAACTCTATGAAAAACTAATCTAATATGTGTCATAAACTATTCCGTTCTTTGCTTGACCGCTATAGTTTTCCTAGTGTAGCAGAAGCAAGCAGAAGTTCAATTTCTCAAATGCGCACCTTTTTCCTTGCCCGATTGAAATATTTCAATTGATACACAATGATGCGTCATACTTTTCTGGTGATACTTATAAGCTGCACTGTAGGCAGCATTTTAATTGACAAAATGAGAATATGAACATATCTGAATATAATAATTGAATATACTTTTTATGGACTGAATTTTGTAAGTTTCCATATACATTTTTTGATCATCCATCATATACATCCTTAAAAACTATTTACATAAAAAACATCAAATAATCAAAAAAATGTAAGTTTGAAGGACTCTGCAAGTCAAGACTCTGGACAAATCAGTATTCGGCAGTAGTCCTTCCTTCTGCCCCATTGCCTCCATCCTAGCTCAATATCCCCTCCCCCACAGTTCCATCGCAGAGCACGCTCGCATTCTACATCTGCATACTACCCCACGAGCCGCCGCTTGGGCATGTGGCAGGGGGTGGTAGGTCACCAGCCGTGTAAAGATGTAAAAGTTTTGGAGGTAAAATGGTGACATGTCTTATGAGAGTTTGTCTGGAGGAGCTCGGTTTCTATTGTGGTCGCTTATTGTGCGCAGAAAGAACGAGTTTTTGTACCTATCTGTTCGGCAGAGTATCTCCCTTATTTTATCGCGTCTGTCAGACCAAGAAATGTAGTGAGGCGTCATGATAATACTCTCTGTGTCTCTCTGAAAAACATTTCTTTTATTCCTCAATGAGCAGCTCTGCTCTATCCAGTCAGTACACATATATATCTCAGCCAGAGGCCAGCTGTTGCTAGTCTGCACGATTTCCGATGGATTCCGGACGCGGAAAATCCCGGAGAAAAATCCGTCGACCCCACTCCTTCGTTCTTTCGAGACATACTTTTGCAGTTCTTTCCAGTGCAACCGCGGCGCACCGGTCGAGCACTCCTCTCTTCCCCGTGGTGACTTTTAGGGACCCCAATGTTCCCATCGCTTCCTTCGGAGAGGGATTATTCCCCACCTCCATCCTGACTCCCGCTTTATCGATGACCCCGAGGGGCCGCACCTCCGCTCCTCCGGCGATCCCCGAGTGAAGGAAAAGGGGGGGTGTGGGTGGGCGCGTTTTAGAGGTTTGGGACGCGGTCAGACGGGTCGCGCTGAGGGTTGGTCCGAGTTGGAAAGACGGGGGGGGGGGGGGAACGTGGAAGGGTAAAGGCAAGGGGGTTGGGGGAAATTGAAGTTTCCGTTCGTCCGGTGGAATGATGATGATGATGGGAAACCCTCGTTCCACGTTCGGACCACTCGATTTCCAGTTTCTAGGTCAGAGGGTGGTCAAGAATAACCTTACTTTTTCCCTCTTGCGGCGACTGGGACTATTTTCAATGGATGCGAGGCGCTCACGTTTCATAAGGTAGAGCGGACCCGTTTTCCTAGATCTGCGTCATACCATTAAAGTTCACATATCCGCAGGGCAACAGAGGAACGAGCCCCAGGAGAAAACTCCGAATGACATCGTAATTTGGCTGAGATGCAGGGATTTATTTCCAACCTGAAAACCAAGCTCAAAATTGGAAATCTGTAGAGATAATATTTAGGAAAAATAAGATGGCCTTTCAGAATATCGAAGAAAACTTCACGTTGCTGTCCAAATACACAGAATAAACTAATGAGAGAGACTGTACGTTTGATTAAATTGAATCGATCCATTTTTTGCGTTAATTTTTGTCCCTATATTAACCGTATTCAGATATTAAGTCGGTAAAAAAATCACTTTGACCTGGATAGAGTATTATCCTCCAAAAGAGTGTAAATATCCTGGAGAAACACGCCTGTGCAACCCCCGCACTGTCACACATATGTTTAAAATATTCGATTAAGCTTCTCGGATGTTTGTTGAAGCATTTTCATAGCGTTTATATGCCCACATAGGAGTTTGATGTTCAGAGCTTAGGTTGTGTTTAGAAGTCAATTATTATTCATAAACTGTCTACTATGTGTGTGTATCTGTTGGATAAGCAATTGTACCAGCGAGGATGATATGTCTCTTTCTTAGTTCCTCTTAAGTACATGCTCGACTATTTTCAAGCCTTCTTTCATCGCAGAACAAGGAAAAGTAAGTCATTTTATGTCATGGTGGCTATTTAAACCAGAATAGCGAATAGCTTGCTGCCATAGATCTAATCACCCGCGAAGCAATGCGCAGGGGAAATTCATCATTTCTCACAGCAACACCCTCAAGTCCGGCGTCATTAACACCTCCTGTGGTACGCGCCCATGTTGCTGCTTGAAGGCTGTCGGATGCATGCACGCACATCGGCGATAACTTGTCCCTAATTTGATCGACAAACCCACATTTATTTTTTCGGCAACAAGTGCGGCTTTCCTCCCAGACGATTCCCGATCGATTTCATGCTCAAAGGCTGTCGATCGCCTCGTTTCCATGCGACATATAAAACCCGTCGCTAGGACTCCATCGCGATGACAATGAGTCCATCGCCCACTCCATCATCGACAGAGTGTCAGATGCAGTATGGAGAGCGGAATTGATTCGGCGGTGGCAGCCCCGCTAGGTCGTCCGGCTGCGCCTGAGCCGTATCGTGCTATGTCGAGTGATTTGCGACACTCAACTCAACGTGGATCCAGAACAGAAGCGCGGTGATTGGATCCGTTTCTTTGTCGAAACGCTTGAAAAACGATCGCTGGGTGGACTGGATAGAAAATGGGGAGACGAAAAGGTCATTGGCCCAAATTACTGCTTAACGTCTCGCGGAGACGATGTCATTAGCACAATAAGCTCGTCGCCCTTAATTCACTAAGACATAAAGTCCTTGTAAGGATTATTAAGTACCTAAACCTAAACCATCGAGGTACGCTTATTAAAAATACTACTTAAACCTAGGAAGTGTCCTCTTTTTATTCTTTTGCATGCGAAGTATTTCTTCATGTTTGTTTCAATGGTCATTCTTTGGACTCTCCAACTTATGAATGCTACATTTTAGAATCAAGGAAATGAAATAGCAGAAAATTTTTTGAGGAATTTCTCAGTTTCAATCGCCAATTTTCCGATTGTATTTCTACAACCAATAGTCGAAGTGGAGGAAAATATGAAAGGTCGTCATAACGTTATTCAAAATGAGTCGCGCTAGAGACTAGTTGGATAGCTCTCGCTCAGTGGCTGACGCAGACTTTCGCGGCAAGGTGGGGGGGGTAAAAGTGAACGAGGAGAAAAAGGGAAGAGAAGGAACCAACGAGAGACTGAGAGGCACTCAACATGTGAGGCAATTGGTTAAAAATCACCCATCGCTGCAACGTATAAATATACCCGGGAATGTATCTTGAAGTGTTACTGTGAGACTAGCCGAAATGGGAGGGCATGTAGAGGTGTATCATCCGACCTCGCGAAGCGCTGGTATTGGCGGTAATACGTAATTTTTCTGACTAATCCACCACCTAACACAGACTTTCCCATTTCGCAGTATTTTCAGTATCGCACAGTCTCATACTCGTCCACTAAGCTGCGTAAGATCTTTTGCTTGAACTATAATATTCAATAACGCTTTAAAATTGTGCAAATTTTAAAAGGTTGCCACCCCTTACTCGACCCCTTCTCTCGCGGGACTCAAGCATTTCAGTTTGAATTTTTAAGAGGTTGTTTGCCATGCATTGAGGCTACTCTCATCAATCATTTTCTCCCAAGACAGGGAACATTTACGGAGATTACTTTGCCCAAAGTATCCACGTACAAGGCTGAATTCGGACCGAGGCCCTTGGGAGGTGAGTCGTTACTCTTGATACTAAATAAAGTAGTAAGTGAATGCATCTCTAACAATCCGATCAGTCTTAATCCCTTGTTCCTCATTGGTTAACCTAATTTCTTCTCCGTAAAATTGAACATTTTTGAGTGTGATTTTGTAGAAACTTCGAATATTGTTTAAATTTAAAATCTTTTAGTTTGTTGCACTCTCTTCTACCTAACTAAATTTTTCATTCCTAATTAGTTATCCCAGGTCAGGGATGGACCACCTTTTTGAGAGTGCGAGCCAAAATCTCGGATACAAATATTTTTCCACGTGGTAACCAAATTTTCGGGGGACATGTTATTTGATATATTGATATATATGATTTATAAGTGATTATGTAAATCACATAAAATTATGTAAAAAAATTTCATTCCGCATTGGTACGGGGAGCGCGTTATATCAGGCGCTTTCGTTATGTTCTGTTGTATACATAAGTTTCCCTAAACGGCTCAGTTCTATCTTCGTTTTACTCGACGCTTCAAAAAAAATCGCTATTCTAATACGCGCAGTCACCTTCCTAGTTTAATAATAAGTTGACTTTGGCTTTTTCCTTATCAGAGTGACTTGCGGACGCCGGAACTTGCCCCCCCACCCCCGCTGGAAGATGTCCCCTATAAACTGAAAATAAATTTGGTGAGTATTTGCTTTCCGTACCAGTCATTGGCGTGGAAGTTCACGCACTCGTGCAAGGGATGCCCAGCCCGCCCTAGTATCTATTTTTTTGAATAATCTATCTATTACATTGACAAATAACAAAGCAAAACCTTTTTCACCTGGTTCTATTGCAATGGGTAGCTCAATAATAATCGCTAATCGTGCTTTGGGCGACTTCGTAAGGGATATATCTACATAAATAAAATCCAACTTTGGACTTACTCACTAAAGGGAATATTCTCCATTTCGTAAATACATTTCCACGGATTGATTTACATTCTAAATTCTAAATTTGGAATGTGCTACATAAAGAAAACTTGTGATGGATACAACTGCGTTGAGAGGCGAAGTTGCTTATTTTTTGGAGAAAATCGTCGATCTTAACGAGATCCGTGGAATATATGCGCGTGTGCCCAGAGATCAGGCATCCGTAGTGGTCCAAACTTTCCTTCCGTGCCCAACTCATGACGACCGAAAATCGCCCGAATGACAGCAGTAGATATTTAGGAAGGCATTTCCGGCTCTGTCTCTTCAATATATATGCTTTCCGCCTTTTCTTTGCTCATCCGGAAATTGAAAGGGGTTCAATCATTGACATTGGACTCTTGACAACTTAAAATGCGAACAAATTATCAGTAGCTTTCTCTCTGGTCATTTTCCCAGACAATGCTTCATTGATACCCATGAGGCCAAAAACAGTGTATGTGGCATAGGATACGTAAGGTTCTGTTGCTACAGCAACGTGTTTCTCCTTCACAACCGCGTCGCTATTTGAAACGGTGAGTGGTGTTCGTGATTTGGAAGATGGTTTCTCGTCATCACCATGGATTCCGCTAAGTGTCATTTGAGCCGCAGATGGAAGTAGGAAGAATGGTCCGGAGTAATGCTAAGGCGAACGGCCTACGTAAGCAACCACACTGTGCCGTGTTCAGTATGTTGTGAGGCATGGTGTTTCCACTTTTTCATCCGCTTTTATGCACCGTTTACAGTTTAAGCTTAGAGTGCCTTTTTAAATATATGTGTATAGATTGTATCTCATTACATTCCTTCCTCAAAATTGCCATTTTAGGTGCGTTTTCATGCGCCCGCGAATGCTATTTAAAATTATGACCTTTGCTGGGGGAAAAGAACTGGCATTTATGTGACTGATTAGAAATTTTATGGATTCGAGATTGGATAAATCAAAGCTTATTCCCGAAAAAATGAAGGCACTTCATCCTATGCACTTTCGAATCGAACGTTCGATCGAACTTCTGGACGTTTTCGCGAGGTTTGCCCATGTTACGGCTGCCGTCATTAATTTGTTTGACATATTATTTGACCATACGTTCGTACAAGTGCGATTTGCTCGTTCCACTTTGCAAGCAGGGCCCAGGCTTGTACTTAATTAAATAATTATGTGGCATATACTAATGGTATACCTGAATTGGAGCACGGCCATAATGTTTGCTTAATGTGATTGGGATGATTTTACTTTATGTAACATATCTGCGTTAATCTTTACATATGTGTCATTATTCTTAGTACTTATGTGTCGATTAAAGTGAAAGAATACTTGCTACCGATTTAGTTTATTGGCAATTAATATTATTTTAGTTCGTAGCCTTATGGTAGTTGAAGTATATTCCTAAATAATCCTCTTCCATGAGTAGTGATTTTTTCTGAAAGGCGAAATGACGGTACTTTTCATATTATGGTTATACATATAATGTTTGTCGACAAAAATTGAAGCATCATGCTGAGTAAAATACACGTACATACTAATGATTTTTGCTTTAATTTCGAACTCTATGCTATTGACCAAGTTCAAAGCAATGGTTTAATTATGGCAAAAAATTTAAACTATAGCTATTGCACAATACATATAGTACTATAAGCATGGGTATTTCCATTGAATAAACAGATGTACTCATGTGAAATGTGGCCCAAGAACTTTTCTTCGATTTAATTTGAAAAGTTATTAAAATGAGTATTCGATGACTCACGAGTACAGCTCCAGTTATCTTGTTGATGTGAGTGGAAACAAAACTTAAACACACTATTTATCAATTTGTTTTTTTTTAATCTGCTTTTACTGTTAAAAGCTTTACCTATTGCTAACCCAAATTAAGATATGGAATATGCACATTATAACATGAATATATCTTTAATGATCACATTTGTTCAGCCATATGAGCTGACTGCAACGCCAATAGTGTGAAACAACACCATTTTCACTTCAATTACGGACAGCAATTCACTAACACTTTTAGAAATTGTTGGTAAGAATATTGTATAACATTTAAACCCAATCTTCCAAGACTTTTTGCTCCTTTTACACCGCCTTAATTCACGTTCAAATTGACGTTTTTGCGCTGTAATCTAAGCAATTTACATAAGAGCCCATGTTAAAAACCTCCTCTTCCAAGGCTGAATGACAGTAAAACTAGCCTGAAACCCTATTTTGTTTTCATTTCAGTCCATGAAACGCACTTTAGTGACGCTATAGTTAAGTTTTTGGTATTTCTGGAATGAGTGCGTCCGAGGCCATAGCCAACTCAAAAGGATTACGGGTCGCGTGCACCCTCTGCTGAGCGACGGTCACAAACGGGTCGCTCGAGGAAGCGACACGCGAAAAAAAATTTTCGCTGCGGACGGCAGTCGGGGCGGGGATGAGAGCGGGGGTTTTGGATCCGCCCCCCCCCCCCAGATGTAATGGGTTAAGAAGAGGGGGGGTGGAAAATAGGACCTCCCCCACCCCCCGGAGACCGAAAGAGTCGCCGCTCACTTTGCCGCTCGTGAGTCGTTTGGGCCGTTTGATGTGTCGGCGAGTCGTGATTTATGGCGCTTCCTCCAGCGGGCGACAGTTTACGCCCCGCTTTCATTTCCTGACTCTCCCGCGAGAGAGTGCTCTGCCAGTGGGGAGGGCGAGTGGGGAAGAGTAGTAAGAGGTGTCCGGCCCTTTTGCGGCCTTCAGCAGAGGGCGCGGGAATAGCGAGCGGGACCTTGGGCCACAGGTATAAAAAAAACAAGGATTTTTCCCGAAAGGAAAATATGGATGTGAAAGAAAATGCTTTCATAAAATGGAATCTTTCGCCTCTAATGTATGATTTTCCTTTGCTTACAAGAATATCCTTCGACTGATGACAGAATGATCGACTTCTTTGTCTTGAAATGAGGGTATCAGCTGTTGCATATCCGTATCGTCGTACTTGTTTCTGTTCAAGTTGTCTTGCAGGCTCATAAATTACTACAGAGCAGTTTTCATTAAGTGATGAAGAAATGTTATCGGAGGCTTGCGAATTAAATTTGACGTTTGAAAACAAGTACTCACGATGAGACTTTGTAGCATGATCAGCTTGAAAATAATTCAATCATTACAAAATATTCATTTTTTAAGTAGACCACGAGATGGTTTGTAGTTTTTTGGGCAATCCTTATCCTAGCATCTCAATTTCTGGTACATCGTCCCATTATCCCTCCACTTGATGCCCCACTCATAACTTCTCATAACTTCTTCATCTTCTTAATTCGTCCAAAATTCCTATCGTCTTCCTTCCTTTTCAGTGCTTCCCCAGTGGTCACCCCTCAATAGCCTTCTTCATTATTCCATCTCGTTTCAAGACGTCCTCCATCAGAAAACAAAACATATACCATTTTAAACTTATAAACCATTGCAAGCTTCAAGATGTCATAATAATTTAATTGATTTAATGTAGCAGCAGTGTATTTGAAGGCAAGGTTTACCAGTTGATTGCTTTACGAATGAGACAAAATTCTGCCTTTTCATTATTTGAAAATAAAACAAGGATTTGTAGCTTTCGGCGTCCACCTAGAGAAATTAAGCTCATCAATTCTGTAATCCGCTTTCTCAGGAGTAACAAAATGGAACTTATATTCGAAGTCTCGGTTGTATAATCTCCAGTAATCGTCGAACTGGTATGAAAGCCGATGCTAATACGTTCTTACATTAATAATACTCTCATGAACGATTAAAACGACCGTCTGAATTACATGCATAATACATTATCAGCTTATACCAAGTTAATAAAAACACTTTTCAAGGAATTAGTCAACAGAAAATATGTTTTATCATCCAAATACATAATTGAAATACTCTCCGATGAATAAATGAAACAAACATGGTACTTTTCCTGGTTAAGGGCATTTAGAATAAATCTCGAGCAAAGAGACTGCACATATATATCTGATTCACGTAGTATATAATGTGCAAAGGAAAACCGCACGCATCGTTAAAAACTGCTGTGAGCGCGCGACGGGACACGACTGAAGGGACTGGGTTTTGAGTCGCTAGGGACTCGAAGGAAACAGGTTAGGTAAATATTACTTGAAATAATTAGGTCAGGATAGCCTCGGTGTAACTCGAATGATTTTATTCCCCCGCTCACTATCTTCAGAGCTGATCACTTCCTCTTCTTTCACTTTCCCTTGGTCCCACTCCAATGGGGAGTTGGCAGAGCCTTTATTAAGTCATTGACTACACTTCTCTGTTTTGAATACCCCCCTCCTTAAGGCCATTCTCTCTCATTCTCTCTTATCTCTGTATTCTTCTGCCTTATCTTTCCATCTAATTTTGGATCTGTATACCCTTCTCTTTCCAAGAACTTCTACCCTATCCACTTTCTTTTCTACGCTGACATCACTCCTTCTTTCGAATTGACAAAACCACCTCCGTATGCCTTCCTCAGTATTTATTTCTCATCGGTACTACTTTACGTTTACCTCCAACGTATTCATTGCTTATTCTATCATGTATTGTGATTCCATTCACACGCCTCAGTATTTAAATCTCTGTTGCCTAAGTTTTCTTTCCTTTGCCCTGGTGCTAGACCTCGTCTCCGCATTGTAGGTCATTGTGAGTCACACCACTATTTTTTAAATTTTGCCTTTAATTCTGAAGCTTAAATTCTTATCATTAAACATCCATTTATTTGTCTCTAATATGATCCTTAAAATTCTATGGGATACCTCAGCTACCAAGCCTCCAGCCCTCTCCAGGATTGCTCTAACGTATCTGCATATCCTCTTCGCCTGTGAGCAATCTCGCTGTTCCACTGAGGCGTCATCCTGCTGGCCGATAGTCATGATGTACTCGGTTTTCTTCCAACTGATTTTCAACCATCTCTCTCCTAAATACATCCACTTTTCCTCCAGGTTATGCTGTAAACTGGCTCGTCTATTTTCATTCAGAACAATTTCATCGGCGAACATCGTGTACTGCATGGAACATTGCTTCAAACGCCCCTAGGCATTAAGTCCCTAATCAAATCAAACAATCAAGGGGCTAAGTGCGACCCCTGATGCAGTCACACTTTCACGTTAATGCCCTCTGCCATACCGAAAATGCTTCTTACCCATGTCACAGCTCCCACGTACGTCTTTTTGGCCTATAATACGTATTTATCCAACTCCAGAGCAGATTAAAATGACAAAATGAGATAGTAAACTGTCTAATGTGTGATCTTTGGGTTCAAAAAAATAAAGCGTGACACTGACGTGGCGTATGACATGCCGTGTGTATTTGATTCACATTTGTCTTTCCCCTCTTCCTTTCCCATCTCTCCCTCTTTATCTCTTTTAATGACTGATATCCTAAAAACCTCCTATGTTTAGGTAGGCTGTATATGTTGATCTGGCAGTTAAAAATAATTAGGCATCATAAATTCTGGCGTTAATGCATAGAAATACTCAGTGTTTCATTTTTCAATTCAAGTTCTATGGCTGCTTTTTCAACACTTTTTTCACAGTCTAGTTATATAGTCATATGAAAACAACAAATTCACAATAATGAAAACTGGATATCATGACTTAGTACATCTGTCGCAATATATATCTGATATGAGGGTATCAATTTTAATAAAAGTTAAGAGAAGATTTTAACTTATTTCTGACTATTTTCCAAACTGCCTGAACTGCTTTTGTCTCGATAGCGATTACGAAGGATCAAGTGCTTTCCCGGCGAATGGTGTGAATAAATTCTTCACTAGTTTCCTGCCAGGACAAATGTTCAATTACCGATATTTTGATGACTAAATCGACCATCATCAGTACCTGTACTCCTGACTCGATTGCTATCCCGTGAAGAATTATTTAAAAAAACCACTAGTTAAAAATAGTGCCAAAATTGTTATTTTACAACACTAATTTTGAAGGACAAAATAAAACTGTTTTTGTTTCTCTGCAAGTGAGTAACTCTTATATTTGAAATTCTTAATTCCGATTTGACACTGTCTCAATCTCTCTAGTCATATACGCACAGGTCGTGCCCAGCGTCAGCTGGTCAGAGACTTCCGAGCCTCAGAACACCATTTGCCAGAGAGAGATTTATGTGATCTACGTGTGCGAAGTGAAATGTGCGAATCATTCATCAGATTTTCCTCCAAAAAAGTTATTCTTTACGTTTATATCCATAAATTTTGCCCATACCAAATCACCTTAGGTCCCTTCAGCTTCCAGTATTACCCAAGCCTTCTATAAAAATTCTAGCATTCAATATATTTCTCGGTCATGGAATTATCTTAATCACATGATTGATTTCCTGCAAATCAGTCGTCGACATTACACCTTACAAAACATTACAATTACAAAAATGTCCAACGGACCTGAAGACGCCCCCAGAAAGAGGGGAGAAACTGTTGTCAAAAAAACCAAACACGCGACGGAAATACCTGGAAAGAGCAATATTAATAATTATAAGAGTCGCGGAAGCCTTCAAAGAAATACATCATCATCTGTTTACGGACACAGACTGCTAGACTGGGCGACTTGAGAACTAAAAATTTCCTCAATCTGCGCCGATGGGCGGTTTCTTTAACATATACTGCATTTTTTGGCAATAGTCCTTAAAGATTATAAATATAGGGTTTGACATCGGGTGAAAATATTTAGAACATAAATTTAAGTGATTGGTCGACCAGAAGGCTTGTATGAAGTAGATATAAGAGTTCTATTAGAAAATAAGATGCTATTTATTTCCATCCCGCAATCACTTTGTCTGAATGTTTCTTTGGCAACTCTGTGATTCATATGGCTTCATTGCTATTATTTTTTAACTTTAGAATGAAGTTATATGGCCACAGGTGTAAAGGCTACACCTTTGACGAATGATTTCAAATATACTTGATGTATGCCATTTACGTGTAGCGTAGTAGCCAACTCTAGCAAGGGAAACTTTTTCTAACGCTCATCATGATCATTGGTCGTTCAATCCTAAGATTGGTTGACTGAAGCCCTCCACTCTTCCCAATCCAATGGTAGGTCCCTTACTTCCTGGTATATATATATCCATGTCCGTATCATGCATTTTCCCTTTCTGACTGTTGTACTCCTTCCAGTTCTTCCCACTCTGAGATGCGATCAGGGGACTATTTTACAGTAAGGAATACCGCAATGTCTTACATAATGCTAGGCTGGATCTTCTATGAAGACTAATGTGGTGGATTCCCCGTTGCCTTTCACATCGCAGTACCACAGCCAATTCCGTGAACTTCACTCTCGTCTGACGCTATAACTGTTGATCTTCTTGATCGGACTGGTATCAACAGCTACAGCGTCAGATCGGCATTAATGCCCACTGCGGAGATTGCTGCCTCTTGGTAGCGAGATCAGCTCGGGTAGCATGTTAGGTCACAAAAATGCGACCCTCGGAACTGTAGTCAAATAGGAAACAACTGCACCAAACCGAATACGCGCGTGTAGTAAATAATCCATTGATTACACCTCGGATGATTGTTTGATAGATACGGAAACGCGTCTAAAAAAATTAGTCTGTAAAACAGCGCTCATCATAATTAATGACAAATGAGAGTACGTATTCATTTGATATTAACCGACCCTGACTCATTTCTTTCACATCCACTCTTTTATGACTTTTTTTTCCTGAATTTGGATAATGTACCATATAGAGATCCGATGTATTTCGATAAAAAATATTTATTTAAAAATGTTTTATTTTTCCATAGGACTCTTAATATCAAAAAAATCTCGTGCGTACATTTACACTTCCTTAAATTGACTTGGCTAAGATTATTGATGGCAACATGAGACATTTTATCCCATGAGAATTAAATGCATTTTCCAATTCCATCTTCATCAATGAATCACCGAAATATATTCCCAAGCCTGACTTGGTGAGTGTTTTCTCCGCTACTTGAGTTTTCAAGTGATCTGAATGACAGCTCATTTTGGTCCATCCTATTAGTGCACCTTTCCCTTCTTTCCCTTTCATTTAACATTCCTTTCAATTTTATTTTCTCCCATTTTCCTGTGTTTTCATATGGCTCGGCCATTAGGAGTCCAACCTATCCAATTCACCATTGCAGCATTTTTTATTTACAGCGGTCCAAGTATTCCATGGCTAGCTTTCCAATGGATATATCGTTTTCTGTCTCAGATCACGAGCTACATCTTCAGTTAATTATATTACCCGTTTCTCTGTATTTGATAAAAGGCGATTCCAATATAAATATATCCCAAAAATAGGAATTTAGTCGGCCTTGATGATTAGTGAGTGTTCTAAATATTAGCACAGCTGGCAGTTGAAAATTCAGTCTATTTTTGCAAAGTCCAATGTCATTTTGGGAAGGAAATCACGAGACAGAAGAATCCGTCACGATGGCCATTTTTTTAATCATATGTTCGTGACTGTTTACACTTCATTTCTTTCTAAGACAAATCAGAACAGTTGAACGGCGTAATTGTCTTGGGCGGACTCTTCTACCTCGAGTTAACGACGGAAGAAATGGAGAACTTGGAATGCCTATGTACTTATTTTTTTCCGACACGGCCAAAGTGTTTCATAATCAGTTGAGAAAGCAGTATCATATGGAGTCCTTTGAGCGCAGTAAACTCGCGCACTCTTGCGTGGCAAGGTCGAAGCGTCCTCGGTCCATCATCCCTCATCGATCATCGCGGTCTAATGGAATGTCTCGCGGAAGAACCAGCTTGGATGCGCGGTGCAAACACGTATTGCCATCGATCGTCATGGAAGAGAAAAAATCTTTCTTCTCTTTCTCCAACCGAACACCCCCCCCCCTCTTACCCCCTCCCCACCCCCTTCCACTCGCACTCCGAGGAAGGAAATGGAAGTGAATAATACAGCACTACGCTTTCAGCTCGTTAGGGCCGTAATCAGAGCCCGTAACCTTAGGAACGCAAAAAGGTTGTAGAAGAGGAATCACTTAAGGATCGGTGGAATGGATTTGAAGGAGGAGAACGGTGCAGTTGGAAGGAGAGAAGCCGCAGCCGGGCACAATCAAATATTCTCGAATTAGGAGAATTGAAATTCAATCAAAGGATGGTGCTCTTTGTGGCGGAAATTTTCTCCTGATAGACGTTGTCGAGAATTTTCCTTTGAAATAAATTCAACAATTATTGCTTTTTTTTAAGATTTGAAAATCAACTCAATTCTAGCTTTTGATTTTGTAGTTTCGCAGAGGAAATGGAAATATGTGCATTAAAGAGAAATCAAAACTCTCAATAAAAGCAAAGGAAATTGAACAGTGAGAACGTTTTCTAATCTCGTAAAACACATAGGTGTTGTTCATAAGATTATAAATGTCTTCCCAGCGTATGGCCATCTGGATAACCGAAATGCATGTACTGAAGTCCAATTTCCCTTACTTTTGTTGACGGTTTAGATATTTATTAAATAACACTTTATTGCCCGTAAATCTTTCTTGAAATGTGTTACGTTCACAATCGCAGATAAAGGAATCCTTAGAACCAAGACATGTCTAGTTATCAGGTTTCCCATTGAATAAATCAAAAAGGTAAAAAACACTAAATCTAGGTGGAAAAAACCAACCCAGGTATATATATTTCAAACTCGTACCCCTAGAATTGGCAGGTAGAAACCTGACCCTAGAAGCCCCCAGCACCGGCTATATCGATCATTTCAAACATCTTTGGCTTTCTCTAAGTTAACTGACTTAAAGTGTCAGGAGTGGTAACCGTGAACCATTAAGTGAACATTTTAATAACTTTTCAAGTTAAACCGAAAAAAATTCTTGTCCGACATTTCTTTCTTAAGCAACCTTTCTCTCTGGTTATCCTTTAAAACCCCTGTTGTGGCTCCGCTACATTGACATTTTTCTTCTTTGGCCTCATGGCACCGATTCTCAAAATACTTTCCTTTCTGATCTCAACAATTCTCACTCCGTCTCTATCACCTCAACTATCTCTATTCCAATATCACCTTCCTTGATGTTGACATTAAATTATCATACTTGAATTTTCAGACCTCCGTTCACATCAAACCCACGAATAAACAACAATACGATATCTTCTTCTTCTATCTTCACTATATCTTCTCTATCTTATCTTCACTATAGTAGCTGCCACCCCTCCCATACCAAACGCTCTCTTCCCTTCTCACTGTCCATCCGAGGCCATCGTTTTTGTAATAATCCAGATTCCCTCAATAAATTTCTTACCAACCTTCACCACTCGCTCCTCAAGCGTGGCTACCCAGAATCCCTTCTCGTTAAAAAAATCAGGAAACATTCTCCCTCCACCCAACCTCCTCCCACTAAAGATTCCCGCATTCTTTCTATTTGCACTACGTATTTCCCGGGTGTACAATCTATCAACTTTATTCTTAAAGATCTCTTTCCCATTCTGAAAAACCACTCCTCCACTTCAAAAATTTTCTCCCAGCCACCCTCAATCACATACAAGCGTCCTCCTAACTTGTCCGATATATTCAAATCCACGAAGTCTCTTTCCAAAATCCCTGTTGCATCAAAACCCACTTCCTCCCCTTGTAATTATCCCAGGTGCAAATTATGTCCAATCTTCAGTTCCTCCCCTCCTCCCAACCCCTCCATCCTCCTTCCCCAACCCTCTTCTTTCCTCTTGCGTCACCAGCAATGTCGTTTACCACCTACAATGTAAGCTATGCCCAAGCTTCTATGTCGGAAAAAGCTCCACGCCCCTTAACATACGTATCAATAATCACCGAGCCAATTGTAAAAACCCATCTTAATCTGCTTCCCTTCCCGTGGCGATCCACGCCTCTCATCACAAGAAATATTTTGACAATTGCTACAATGTTTCAGTTCTGTACTCCCTTCCACCATTTGCTTCCACTATTGATCTTAATTCTGTAAAGCTCTCACTAATTTGGCTGTATCACGCGTTCCTCCCCACCGGCATCAATGTCTTTCATTAATCCCCGTCTCCTTCACTTTCCCTTCCTCCTCCCCCCACCCCTCCTTCCATTCTATCCTTTACCCGTCACTACCTACTAATTTCTGACGAAGGCGGTTGTGTCCGCCGAAATATATATACAAGTCTGTGAGTTTTTCTTTTTTGTGTTTTCTCTGTGTGTCTGCCAGTCACGACTGTGACACTTGTTTCTTATTGTATATATTATATATGTTTTTTCGTTATATATATATATATATATATATATATATATATATAAGCTAGCAACAAGGCGTTGAGGTTGGGGATGGAATATATATATATATATATATATATATATATATATATATATATATATATATATATATATATATATATATATATATATATATATATATATATAAATACGTTGATGGATTGGAGTCAGCCATGCGGCGATGAACACACGATGTGGATAGGATCTCCTCCATCCTATCCACATCGTGTATATATATATATATATATATATATATATATATATACATAAAATGTATTATTTCGCGTTTTTAAAAATTTTTGACAAAAATTATAGAAATATTTCGAAATATGTGTCAAGTCCCATAAGGCTACGTGTAAAAATAGTATTTAAAAAGGCCAAGTGGTCATATCGGTAGAATGAATTTTTGTTCACTTTTTTCCATACATATTACAAACTAGTACACGTATCTAAAGTTTCACGCATTAGACTTAAATCGCTGAAATTACCTGTTATTAGACTTTCTGGAGAGTTGACTCAATAGGTCTTTGTATCTTGGTGATCCTTTGGGGAAAGGCATAGGTTTGACCCCGGCACTCATACAAAACAACGGCCGGAGTGAAATTAAGGACAAAGGGCAGGCAAATAAAGGTCACACATTTTACGTAGCACCCAACTGTCTAAAGAGGAAACAGTTGCTACGGTCCGACGCGCATTCTCGAATAGCTTAACTGTGGCGAATGTGCTATCCTCATTAAAAGACAATCAGTAAAGGAGAATAAGTAAAGATTGTCACAAAAGCAGCACAGGGTTACTGATTTTTGCTGTTTGAGGAGTACTAATATTACCAAACTTCGGGTGTATGATAAAAGTGGTAAATTAACAGGCAGTGAAAAATATTGGAAACAGAACTTGCTCGCATTTATTTCCATGATTTGCATTGCTATTTGAAAACATTTCGTATTTAAGTTGATGTAACGAAGAAACTTAGTGTACGCGATTGCCCTTGGAATCAGCTTTCGGTATTTCTCAATTCTCTGAAAAGACAAAATTTATGCAGAAAGTGAGATTTTAATTTAATGAATGCCATTTTGATGCAGAACACGAAATGGAAAATGTGTGTCTCGGCATGTTTTTATAGCTTGGGTACTTCGTGACACCGATGCTTTATAAACCTGGACAGAATGTTTTTGCTTGAGTTACTTTCAGATCATGCATAAAACCTTCTCGTAAACTTGGAGAAACTCACAAAAAACACATTTAACATTTGTATGACGTGGTCATTAAATGCTAAGGATAAACAAGGGTCCTGGAATGTGCTGGCATCCGCCATTAAGTACGAGCTAAATAAACCCTTTAAAAAACTCAGTAACACATTTATTCACCGTCGAATTTGTCCTTATTTTACATAGTTCTTGAGGAATTATTTTTTGTTGATTTAATGTCCTCCCGCTGGTTTTTCCTTTAGGAAAAGAAAAACCTTAAACCTCTTTACAATCTTATCGTTGTATTTTATTGTATGCTCATGATTTACCAGTTTCGAGCTATGAGTGTCTCACGCATGACAGCAGTAATTTTCCTGCCCTGGATGAAATAAGTAAAATACGCAATCAATCATACTGTGATATTGCATAGATGTTATCCTAAAATATTATTCAAGTACCCGCAGACATTCAATGTTTTACTGGGACTAGGAATGTAATTACTAGGCAAATTATGATCCTTATGGGGTCGCTGAGCCTTTTATGACTGAGGCTTTGTTGCCTTCCATTACTCTATGGTTGATCTCATCAGACACTTTATTTTCATTAATTAATATGACTCCCAGGTAAGTAAACCCCTTGATTAACCCTTAAAGCCCATTATCGCAGAAATGACCAATTATCACGTTTAAATGATTTCTCGCTAAATGTTGTGGAATCTAATTCTAATAATATCTCATTTGGAATAGATTGTGATTTGGAATTGAAGGAAAATCTGAAGTTCATGTACGTCAGTCAATTATCAGCGTATTGAACGAGCAATTTTTTTCGTGATATAAGTACAACAAATTTTTGTAAATAATTATGTATATCCATTACAACATTAGGCCAGAAAATTGAATTCTGAAGACTTTACTCGTGAATAGAAGCAAGATGACCACTTATTGACGCACAGAAGATGTTTACTAAGATTAGTCCTTGCGAAGAAGGTTGTAAACTCCCAAGGAATAAAGTCTACAAAAATCATAAAACTCCGCTTCGAGAAAGTTAGCTAGCCTTTAATTAAAAAATGTTATCTTGAGATGTTGTGTCGCCGAAAATAGGCCCATCTATAAAGACATAGAATGAGACGTGTGACTTCTCTGATGAGCGATGAGGATTGATTGGAAGGGGTGGGTCGCCATCGTAGAAGTTCCACAAATATGGCGGGAAGAGAAAGAACGCGTTCGATAACGCTTAAAAGAGAAAGAAGGCGGGACGAGTTTGTCGAACGTTCGCGAATAAAAGCCTACGGAAAAAAAGACAACAGAGTATATGAGACAGAGATGGAGGTGGTTCGGGAATAGATTATATTAAGAAATTGAATGGGCAGACTCGAGCTGATTCAAAGAAAAAGTTTTGTAAAAGACACTGGCTGAGAAAGGGGTTGAAAAGCATCTAGATGCAGGGAATGTTATTAATGATTTTTCATCAATATTTCCTCATTATCATCAAATATTAGGGATTTTATTAAGCCAAAATATATTTAATAGTTCTTCAAATATGCCTTGCGCTCTTCATAGTTAAAACGATAATTCTTTGAATACAGCATTAGATAAATTAGGTTCCTTGTAAAATTCAACAATGATAAGGTTTCATAGAATTTAATTATATTGAAAAAGCTACCATCTACTTCTGTCAATTATTTCGTAAAATGTTTACATCCAAAGATCGTATTTTTTAAAAAATTTAAGAAAATAATTCTCTTTCTGAAGCATTCTGAAGCATATTCAGCAATAAAAAGAAAGTGTTTCTTACACATTTTCATGACGGGGAATCACCGCTTCGCAAGAACCCAGAGCCGAGGAGTATAGCAAAGCGTGAAGTCAGGTTGCCAAACGAAATAGAGTCGATATAGCCACAAAATTATATTTAATGCGACGTAGTGTTAAATAATTTATTTTAGTCTTTGCCATTGGAATGTTATCGAAAGGGACCATAATCACCATTCCCCCCTAAAATCAAGCGAGGTAATCTAACCTACTCAGAACTATCTGCTGAATGTTATTTCCCTAAGAAAGAATACTATTGAATTTAAAAAGTTTTTAATAGTTTACTACAAGAATTCAGTAGCTTTCAGTATAGAAACTATTTAGAACGTAAAAGTAAACTATTAAGTATTTTCCAAAACTATTAACCTGAAGGTAGATACAACTAAAATGCCTATGAGAAACAATCATATGTCCGAAAAGACTTATCTTAAATTATATTTTCTTAAAGGATCAAAATAAAAAAAAGCTCACGGAGGTTTTGAATTATGATTTTTACTGTATTTTGGCGTTAAGTGAGCTGCAGATGATTTATATTCTTCTCCAGTAAGAATGGACGTGCCGTAAAGTAGATCATGAAAACCACACTCTTGTCCGTATGTTTTTTTCATGAATTTTTTGTGGCATCTACAGTGGATTATACTGTTTGCAATGCCATCGCGTTGATTTATTTCGCATCCGACGCTTGAGATCTCTAGTGGGAAAAATTAATGGCATTGGAATATCAGAGAAGGGCCCTTGTTCCTCTGGAATGCGGCCTGCTTAAACAACGATGCGTTCGCTTCGTTCGCATGAAATGTCTCTTCTGTTCCGTTTGGTGACGGAGTCAGCCGCTCGGATTGGCGGTCGACAATGGGAAAAAGCCGACGACTTAAAGCCTGAAGGATAGATGGCCGACCGCTCGGAATCCTCCAACCACCGTCCCTAACTCAGTGATGGATTCCACTCGCGTTTTCCATATGAATAGAGTACCAGGTGGAGTATCAAGCGATGCCCTCGTGCTCAATTTT
This sequence comes from Ceriagrion tenellum, assembly GCA_963169105.1. Classification (NCBI taxonomy): domain Eukaryota; kingdom Metazoa; phylum Arthropoda; class Insecta; order Odonata; family Coenagrionidae; genus Ceriagrion; species Ceriagrion tenellum. The sequence goes on along the minus strand of OY720632.1, from coordinate 185,021,581 downwards.
GGTTTAGAACTTCAAATCACCGCACAGATATCGAAGGCAATGCATTTAGTAAACTCTTGAGCCTGTGTTCGCATTTTCTCCTCGAGCACAGCCGATTCTCCGTAATTCATCGCCGCGGTGACCTTAACAAAAAAAGGAGAGATTTTTTCGTCGGAAAGCCTCTCAGCAGCTAGATGGATTACGCATCGAACAAACCGCTTTAGAATCCCTAATGGGGTTTTCTATGAATTCGCATGACTCGAATGATTAATGGCGATGTAAATGAACGGCTCTTGATTGGGATTCTGAGTGGAGGAAGTTCGCTCGCCGCGGCTGCCTATGGCAATGAGTGGTCTGAGATGAACGATGGGATTGTTCGCGCCGCTGCCGATCAGAGCAGTGACTCCTCTGTTTCGTGACCTTTTATTTACGCATCCCTGTATATTTGCGTTGCGCCACGGGCTTTCGTCAAACAAATCAATCGATTTATTTGCTCGAGGAGAGGATGCTGTGTGTTAAGATTTTATTGTTTGCATCAAATCAACATGTTACGAACTCCAGAAATTTTTATGAAAATTTCAGTGGGATCTGAAGAAGTATGAAATACTCTAAGATAAAAATAAAGAGTAACCAAAATGATATTCTATAAAACTTGTTTTTATAAATCGCCACTACCTGCCAGATGCTCCTTAACTGAGGTTTACATGGCAAAGGTGCCCAAAGTGAGTGCATTTTGTGTAACCAATGACTAAGTTCATAGCATATGGGAATCAAACAGGTAGAAATTATTTTTCCAGTTTACCTCATGCGTCAAATGCTGACAAAGTAATACAAACTGAAAAATGAGCCTAAGTTTGTTGCTTATAATAATTGAAAAGTTTGCTCTTGAGGTTTCTGTGTTAACCCTGAGTGAGTCCTGTCTCTCGCGAAAAGTGCCAGGAGCGCGATAGCGCTCCTCCTGCAATGTCACTCTAGGGTTCTGGTATTTCACTGATTGTTCACAGATGGCACCTAAATGCAGATTACAGATGCAGATGCAGATTTTGTAAAATAAATATTCAAATAATATATTAAAAAGGTGAAACCACATATAATAAAGTTTTCCTTGAGGTTTTGAATATTTACCTTCGCTTGTATTTGAGACATAATTTTTTTCCTAAACTACTGCAAAATCAGCAAAAATGCCTCGGCAATTTTAGCATAGTACCTGGAAAATCGGTTGGCACTCAAAGGATTAAAGAATAAAAACATTCATGTGGTAAAAAGTTTTTTAATTAAACCTGGGTTGTCGCGATTTTGAAAAAAACTGTCTGAAATTGAATGAAGCTGGTAGTACATTTTGAGTGACTAAATTAAATAGAGCAGAAGTTCAACAAATCTCATTTATCTTATTATTGCTATACTATGTAGTCCATAGTTGTAACGGGTAATTTTATTGTTGTAGGGTACAATGACGTTTAAATCAGTCCTTGGAAAATGCACAGAAGTTACTCATTCTAATTCACCTCATCCACAGTCCTTGATTTAGCAGTAGCATCAAATATATGAAGATGCAATCAAAAAGATGTAAACAACAGTTTGAGGGCAAGTTTGATTTTGTTTGAAGAGTTTTTGAAAAGTTTAGTAATCGGATGTTCATTGCAAAATCATTTTATACTGCTGAAATCCAGGAGCATTTGTCTCTCCGTATGCGGCAAGAAAAACCATGAAATTTGAAACTGAACGAGGAATGTTCTGCATTGTACAGGAAGAAAAGGTAAAATGTTTTCTGACAAAAAAGTGATCAGAATATGGGCTTTGAAATAAAATTTTGTTGTTTTCAGATTGTGAATGTTTTTAAGCATCTGGATGGAGATGAAATAATCATGAAGCAAAAACTACTAGTTTTGAAAACTTACCAGAAATACACCCCAACTTGAATGAGAGACATCCCAGCGAAAAGATAAGGATCGCAAAATGGTACAACTCTTGATATTCGGAAATCGAAAAAACTACTGAGTGTGAAACCGTGTATCTGCACTTAAGTCAGACACACAATGTGCCTACGCATTATTCAGTAAAGCAAAGTGTTGCAATTTCTTGGAGGCAAGCTAATTTTTATCCCAACGCCTGCAAGAGTGGCATCAGATCTTGGAAGCTACAGGCAAACAGGGAAAGTACACACTGTTTGTACGGATGCAAATTATAATTTTTAACCAGAAATTATTTGCAAAAGCGATACAAATGTAACGTCACAATGTAACAATAACTCATCCATAAGAATATTATGAACTCCAAAACACCCACGCGTTAAACAATGTATAACGTATAACGAACCAATCTCCTCCTCCTATCCCTTAAACATCTATAGTAATATTACAACCCCGCCATGCATGATGGAATTTCATTGAATGAATAGAATGGTAACTATCACATTGTTATATACGTATTTCATAATGCGAAATATTTGTCTGTTTCTGAATTTTTTATTCTTCGGCAAAAGTATTTTAGCATGGAAAGTATAAAATCTCTACAGTATTACAATTTGCAAATCTTTATCACAACATGCAAATCTTCATCACAATATGCAAATCTTTATCTCAGTATGCAAATATTCTCTTCGGAAAAATTCTTGTAAAGCAAAATTTCTGCAACTCGTTCTCATAGATAATACCTGTTCACCCGATTTTCTTAAAATTCAGCTTTAGAGAGTCATTCATAATCCCAAGTTAACAAGGTATAATACCGAGTATTCTGTCCTCTTCTACAAGACTCTCGAAACCCAAAAAATATTATCGTATTTTATGTTATAATTGAATGGCCCGCTCCAATTCTCCTCCCCAAATACTTCCTCGAAAGGGCGAATGGCGAATTCCAGCCGCCCTCGCACAAATTCATTCCGCAGAGCGAACGCATACATGTTACGCAAAGCAAAACCTCTGCCAACGATTCGGGAGTTTTTCGAACAATCCGCGCCGCCATTCCACCGGTAGAGCACGCTTTCGTTTCTTCTTTTTTTTTAAATCTCGGCCCACTGCATTGGTGAATTCTGGCCTCGTCCGCTGGCGACGCGTGCAGATCTCGTCGCTACGGTTTCTCTTTCCAGGTTTTCTCCTATCGAAAATGCCTGCCCTTCCGCGGTATGGACGCGTGAAGAGAATCCAGTATAGAGAGTAGACACAGACAGCCTCCACGACGCATGGATTCGATGAAGCGGTGTATTTGTGGGGCGGGGTGGGGGGATGGAAGAGAGGGCTCCAGGTGCCGAGGCAGTGGGAGGGGGGCACGGGAGACAGTATTCGAGAAGAGGCCTGGTTGAATACGCTTGATGAGACGCCCCTCTCGTTGAAATATAAGAAGCCCTCAATGGAAATATCCCGAAATTGGGTGTACCTGTGTTTGTGGTTGGATGCGAATAAAGCAAAACAAACGCGCTGGCATAGAATTCGAAATCGGAAAACTGGCGGTCCGGGACATTGATCTGACTTTCTGAAACCCTTGGAAAGATGGTATTTCATTTTGTTCCCCAAAATTTTGTTAGCAAGGTTTTCCACGTTACGGACACTCGAGTGACGCAACTCACTGATTGCCCAGCAATGGGTGTATTGGTGGTAATTCCTCGTTCACACTTGAAATCGAACGTACGATCGTCCTTACGATGGTAGGCCGAAATCGTAGAGTGAATGCACGACCGGTGGTAAGTCTAAGTTGCAACCCACTGATGCCTAATTGAGGTGAGTGCTTTTGTCGCGAGCGGAAATCGGAAATATGGTCATTCGTAAAAGTGAAGCAGATGGTGCTAACTAGATAAAGAAAGAAGTATAGGAGTAGCATGCTTGTGAAACCGCTTTGAAAACATAAAAATGCTAATAGGGTTGCTACGATGGTACTTACGCTAGTACTGCGAACGAGGTATAGCAGACGCCAATGTTTCCAAACGCTTTCTACCGACCGCCCACTTAGCTCCACAAATCTATACCGAACGCCTTAAAAACCATACATCACGTGGCCAAATTAGGAAGATCATAAGAATAAATTTTAAACGATTACGATTCACTCCATTCTTGTTTAAATCCTGGGATATAAATAGTTTATTAATCCAAAGGCATTTACGTATAAGGTACCACTTGGTAAGTACACCGTCTTGAGCCCCCTCCTCCTCCTCCTCCCTGCCTTGCTCTTTTTCGCTCCCCTAGGTTAGCACCACCTCAAAGGGAGCGGCTGCGCCCAATTTGGGAACCGCTGCTATACGCCGATAGCAACAGAAGATAGGCATTCGGAAAGGCTGATCTTGTCGGAACTCCAATGTCTTACTCTGTTCTCCTTCCGTTCGGAATCAACTTCCAAATAATTAGGAAAGAGCTCTTTCACTGTCTTTGTGTGCTTTCCAAGAGCGTTTGGAGGAGGGAAAGCTCTTTGCATTATTCCGATCTCGTCTCTCGTCAGAAGGAATTCTCTGCCTCGGGAGAAGAAACGCCGCGAGACCAATTGACCTATATCTCTCTCTCTCTCTTTATCTCTCGTTCACTCACTGCGATTGGACGAAAGCCAAGGGATTGGAATAGGTGCATCGAGAACACCAAGAGAGAGAGAGAGCGAGCAAATTACCGAAACACAAAGGCATCTAGTCACCCACTTTCAAAATGATGATTTACTCTCCAAGTCATTCACCAAAAGAGAGTTCAAAAAATTTCCCCCCAGGACTGGTTGGTCACTTCGGCGACCCTCAGCAGCGGTTCTTTGAACCATTGGAGGTGCGGTTGGAGTGATTTTTGTCCAAGTACAGATTTGCGTGAAATTTTGCATACGTGTTCTCATCAGTCATATTTTTCGATGAAAGATAATCAGAAGAAAAGAGCACCGTATCGATATGGTTATTTGTCAATTCAATGCTATTATTATGCACAATCTCACGGCGTTTGAGATATTTTGCACATTTATTCGATTAAATAAGTACCGATTTTTTTCTAAACGCGTAATGACACATTTCATATGATAATATAGGGTTTCTAGGAAATTTTAAGGCGCCACACCGTTTATAAAACACAAGTTAAAAGAGAATTAACGCCCAAAACTGAAATAATAGCGTGCTTTGATTATGGGGAAATATTTAATAGGTGGTATAATTCTTCAGAAATTTCCATTACTGTCTATGTGGAGAGTTCCACTACAGATACAGATCTGCTTATATAATATGCAGTCGTAGAAGTTTTTCGGCTGACTTCAAACATTATTTAAATGCTCAATTAACGAACCACAATTACCGCTTCAGCCATCGTGGGGGATAGATAAGCTAAGAAACGGACTATTCAAGGACGGCCGGCAGGGTGGAAAGGAGATTGTATTACTTTCATATTTAAAATATAATTTCGCCTCCGTATCATCACAAACGAAATCCCACATGGCAATATGGAGCTTGGAGTTACAAAGGGATTTAGTTTTATGCTATAAAGATACATGAAATATCCCAAGTAAGAACAATTTTTTAAAATTAATACACAATTTAAAAATACAAATTTGAGATATTATAAATTTTAATGACTATAGTTGGAATGAAAATGGAATAGAGAAAGTATTTTGTACTCGGAAAATATTGGAGTGTGTACAAGGATTACAACTGTATTCATGACCCGTATATTCATAATTACATACGATACTTTAAGGGAGGAGGCAAAAAATTAGCTGATTTGCGTCACTGAGGAAAGGCTGGTGGAATGATTTAGGTGTGATCATTTGGAGACAGGGAAAAGCAGTACGCAAATATAAGCTATCGAACCAACCCAAAGCTAATTTTTTACGATCGTTTTGAACATATTTAGATCGATTTATTTCTTAATTATCATGTATCATGACTTAAGAACCTACTACCAAATGGCCATATTTTGCAGGTTGAAGGGATAGAATCCCCGCATTATTCTTAAGTAATCCATTTTTCCCTTTTCATATTCGAGCAGGTCATTGAAACATTCCCTCTCCACGAGTTCACGACACCGTCTCAATTTCATGCCATTCTTAAGCTCGAGGGTCGAGTGAATCACCGGCTCTTCAGGATAGACCATTATATCTAAGGCACCTTTAGCACCAGGTGTCACATTTTCCCCGAGCAGGCTGTTTCAAAGCTGAGCGGAATTTAAGCGGCATTTTGGCTAGATGACTACCCCCATGGCTCCGATCTCAGTTTGTCGGCCCTCAAACCTCATTTACTTTCCGTGAGGTCACGACCTCTCCATGAAGGAGGACCGGAAAAGCAGCGGCGGCCTCCCCAACCCCTCACGGCCGCCGGATAAAAGCGAGGGTACGCCGGGGAAAGGGGATGCGTAATGGGGGAGCGGTGATACGGGGAGGGGCGTTAGCCGGTGCCAGGCAAGGGGGGTGTAGTGGGATGGAGGCGGGGGTTTCTCGGTGGCGCGAGTATTTGGCCCCAGCGACCGCTGTCCCCCGCAATCTCCTCCGGCAGCCGCCGCCAAGGTTTTGCGGAGTTTCCCGCCGTCATTTCCCTTGCGCGGAATTCCTCCCTTCCCGTCGCCCACCACCGTTTCTCCCTTCCCCTTCGCCCTTCCACGGCGAGACGCCCAATTGAAACGCGAAGCCATTAAAGATTAAGAGAAGGAGAGTAGACGAAGAAGACTGGCAGGGAGTATGGGAGAGGAAATGACCCATGAGGGCCAACTAGCTCCGGTATTTTTTTTGCGCCCGCTCTTTCACGCTGATATCGCATTTTCTTAACACGTCGCTCTTAGTTAGGCAACTGTCTGAAACAATATAAATACATTTACGAAGGAAGAGAGAGAGAGAGAGAGAGAGGGAAAGTGAGAGATAGGAAGGAGGTGGGCGTGGGGATTGTGGGATGAAAGGAAAGGAGAGGAAGGTCTGGATGGAGAGGAGGAGGGAAAGTCAAGGGGTGGTGTGAGTTCAGAGAGAGGCGCATACTTAATTGGTGTATCACTCCTCCGGGGCATCTTCCCTGGTTCATTTATTGCCGGGAGAATTTTCAGAGGTGAGAGGGATTTTGATATGAGAGCATAAAATAACAGCAGCTCGTAAAATAGAGTGGCTGAAACTTTCACTGCCGTTGGGGAAGTTTGGAGCGCCATGAAAGTAGATGCAAGTGGCAATGTGTGGACATAATATGCACGCTCGCAATGTACACGAGATGGGCTCTATGTAATGGGATGGGAGTTTTATGATATTCTTCCATGCTCAAGTGCTGCGGGGAATGATTGCCTGTACCACAAATGAGAAAAGAATTCGGGATATTGCTTACATCCCATCAAATGTGCATGCGATCATAATAAAAATAAACGAACGATTAAATGGAAAAAGAGCATATGCTAACCTATGTGTATTACTTTAACAATTACCGTATATTGAGCGTGTTTTGCACCTTTTTTACAGCTCCGTACTGAAGAAGAGGAATTAAACAGTGCACAGGTCATCGCTTTTTGAAAAATATAAAACTTGATTTAACAATAATGTTCATACAGCGATAATATCATAAAAACTTAATAAGTACATTACACGAAAATTAGCTAATGTTTGATTACAATACGATCGATCGAGGTCAACTAACATTAGCAAATGTTCGATTGAAATATGGCCATTGATTGACTTTAATAATGATGTGAAGTATCCATTACTGCGTGTAAGGTTGCATTTTATTTTTATTTTGTGTGTAATTTAACGGAGAAAATGAGATGGCTTGATGCCTCCATTCCATGGGCCCCATGTTGTAGTTTAGGAAAGTAAATTAGCCAGATGGCTGTACGATCCTAGTATCTTTCCAGGGTCATTCTTTTTTTTTAAATAAGCACATTAAAGTCATGCATTTTTTTATTGACAAGCAGAACACATTAAAGATTTTTTTTAATATGGTGTAAACTATCGCGTCAGAGTGCATGAATTGTGGGCATTGATGATCGTATGAACATTTGAAGGGATGAATGGAATTTCCCAATAATGGTACAGGCAAGCATTTGTCGTATAATTCGATCATGGAAGAATATCATGTAATTGCGCAAGCGCAAAATATGGTTCATTTATTATTTTTGTGACTAATTTTTAAAAACATTTGGACGTTACAATGCTGAATAAATGCTGGAAATTTCACAGATTTGTTATCCAGTAACGGCTAAGAAAAATGCTTCATCGATTACATAATACATACAAACATACATACCAATCACTCCGTTCCCTTTCGGGGTAGGCAGAGTCACTAAGTTTCACTCATTAACACATTTTTGCACACCTAACCCTGCTTCAATAATTTCCTCCATACTGATCTATCCTTGCAAACCTCTTTTATTTCATTTACCCCCATTACACTGCTTCATACACCCCTGCCTGTTTTTAAGACTCCTAATATTCCTCCTCCTAAGAATTTCCTCAACCACATTCAACCACAACTTCTCTGCCTACCTCTACCTCTCGAACCATTCATTTCACTCTTATAAATGAATTCGAATATCATCCAATCTCTCAACATGGCTAAACCAACGAAACACAATCCTTTCATACATGCCCATTACGGATTTACCCTCAATTCCATAATTATGCAGATAAATCTAATTCTTTTCCGAAAAAGGTTTTTTGTCGGAAATTATACACTAAAATTGTTAGGAATGAGATGACCAACAGTGTTCATCAATATTAATGTAACGCTCGAGGAAATCATCCTCGGACCGCCAAAATTATTAATGACAGAATGAGCTTGACATTTCCTTCTGCTCAATATTTTTACAATGAAACCCTCTAGGAAGTAACCAGTTAAAATTTATTATACAACTATGCCAGCTGTAGTCAACAAGGGCATAGCGTTTTCTTAGAGGGTATATCGTTCTAACTTGGGCATTGGGTTGAATTATTCAGCTGCAACAATGAGTCAAGGGTTGCCTATTAAATCACGAGGACAGCAGCCTGGAGGAGGGCTTGCGCGGACTATTTTTGGAATCAGTCGATCCACAAGCCATGTCAGGAGAGGCACGGGAGGAGCGGTCAAGTGGACGAATTCTTTCCGATTCTCCTGCTTTGTCCGGCAACCGGGATGTTTCAGCTGTTCCGCAGCATGGGGACGAAACAAGGCCGGGTATCCCGCGAGGGGTCATTCGCTGATCTTTTGTTAAGCCCTGCCCTGGAAACGGGGGATGGAGTTGCAGAGGAGGGGAACTAGGGGGAATGGCTACATCGGCGCATGGAGGCAGTTTAGACGGTCGTTCGCGAGTGGTTTTCGAAAGAGGTTAGAGGCCACATATCCTTTCCGCCTCAGCAGAAGATACGACGCGTCTCAGAGTAGACAACGAAATGAATGAATGAACAAACAAAGGAATGAATGGGGTTATTTTTAAATAGTATACAGCGGAATGGCCCATTGACACGAGTCCTTTTTATTGCTTCATGTTGGCTCTCATGATAATATTGAAAAACAGAATTTATATGGACCTGGAGTTGATATATAAGTATTAATGTCTCAAATAGAAAATTTGTAAAATACATGGGAGGAAAGAGAAATGTTTGTGAGAGAAATGTTTGGCATAAATGACACTAAAGAGCAGTTGATCGTACACCACCAGTCGTGAGCAGTACGTAAGCCAAATCGGACAGGAAAAATGATTGCTGTGAAATGACGTAGTCAAATATCCCACCATAATTAATCAGATTTCATTTCAAGTTCATGCTTTATTAAGTTTGAACCAGTGATTTTCCATAAATTGAACAGATGAACGACTTTGAGTAGTGTCCGTTGTTAAAAGCCCGAATGTAACTGTAACTGTAAAGAATCGCCCAGGTAATTTCGAAGACTTCGATTGGCCCCGAAGATGGACTCCGAAGTAATTTTAGCCTGAAGATTCTTTCAGGAAAGGGTGAAAAATTATCGTCTCGCATAGAATCCGAGCTGCGGACTGTCCCGGAAGTGGAGTGAAGATTTCACGTGCCATACGTAACCGAAGACGCTACAACAATTGCTTACCGGACAATTATTCTAAATTTTTTCATGTTAAATCAAACACTCTACAGAAAGTGACCTCGATGTTAGCTGTTTCACTAGTTTACCATTACATCTACTGTCGGGCATGTTTGTTTTTCGTCAGTTCACCGAGTGCCACAATGTACACTTCATCGTTAATATGCAAGAACGCATGCTTGAATCATATGGCTCATTTGCACCCAGTGAGGGCGCAGTTTCGGGGTAATGTAATTAGTATGGTAGTTTAACGAGTATCTTGTTCATTAGCACGAATGTTGATGTATCATTAATTAGCGTTTCCTTAAGCAAATGATCATTTTATAAAATTATAATACAAAATGCTTCATTTCATGTGGTTTTTTCCATGGTTAAACGGTGTATTTTAGCCTCTAATTTGCAATATTTACGTTTATGCATTCTTTTTTAAACTGAATGCACAGATTTTTTGTTTATACAAGGTACGTCCTTTTATGGCAGCTGTTTACACTCAGTAACCTATGAAAAATAGTTTCAAACACTAGAGCAATTTAAACAGTTCAGCTCTTAACTAGACAAAATTCCAAAGAGTGACGCTCTCATAACTTTGTTTTTGGTTCAACTAGAACAAATTTTATTAAGTTTTTTCCTGTTATTCGAAAAAAATACTTATACCACACTTCACGTGCATGCATCTTTCTATATGGTGGAACTCAAGGACCAGGCAGGTATGAAAATAAGAAAATAATTATGTTTTTAAACATTTTTTATTGGTTAATATACGTTACGACTTTAGTTTTCGCCGCTGAATTCGAAATTTATACGAATTTACATGATAGTTTGTTTTTGAAAATTGGGCCAGTTATAAGTTATTTGATACTTCTTAGCAACGATTATAATAACTATGAATATATATTATGGTTTTAAATGTTTGAAATTTTTAGCTAGGTAGTATGTTGCCTCAATTCCCACATTTACTTCACTCAGTCCTTGGCGACACTTAGAAAAAAGTCTTCTCAGTCGAATCTTAAATAGTCGTTGTTGATTGTTGTTAACGTGAGACTGTGGCGAATATTCTATAACGATTGAATGTATATGAACTACTTGATGCTGTGAATAATAGCTGGCTATTTTTGAGACCTAACAGTTACTTCGTAAATGCTAGAGAGGAAATATCTACCACAGGAAGTGTGTAAGAGGCATATGAAACTTCCATCGTGAGTCTTTTCTCTGTTGTGTGGATCTTTTACTGTTAATTTATAGCTACATTATTTTGGTTTTATGCCTGTTGAGAACCTTAGGAATCAGAAGGTATGATCTAGATAGATTGATGTGGATGTCAATGTGTAACCTACTATTCATGTGTGGCCTCGGAGTAGGTTCAACGTTCTCTCCTTTATTTGTTATTACAATGATAGTTATTGGCGAAATTTCTCGTCCATACATGATTTTGTCGGATCTTGGTTTTGAAACCCTTATAGTACTTGTATCCGTCTTCTAATTCATTCCACTTTTTTCACCTCGAATTATTATTAAATTGCCGTAGAACAGTATTTACGAAGTGCTAAGAAGTTAATTGTCCATTTGTGTAATAAAATTTGGAGAGGAATTAAATATATCTGTAAACCGGACAATATTAAAAAAGAGTGAAATTACGTCTCGCGTGTAATGCTACATTTTTTTATCCACTGCATTATGAATACTGATAAGTAAAATCGGCTAGACGCGATTATTTACGATGTATAGACTGTATTTACATTCGAACTGCCGTCTTTCATCACTAGACGGCGACTCAATCGAAAAATTTTGTTTACAGAATTCTAGGCAACAGTTTTTGGTGACGAGTCGAGAATCCATAATGATTATTTATGATAATGACAAAGAATTTTTCATTTTACCTAATTAAGAGTGTACGGAATGGAATTATAAAGAATGATAGGAATGTGTTCAAGTGGCGTTGAATCGCCAAACGGTACCAAATCGGTATGATGCATTTTTTCTGCTTTTAACAGAGGTCGCTGATTAAGACTGGTAAATAAAGTTTTACGCAAATGCGTAAATAGACTAAAATCGCTCCACCCACTCTAGTGTTCTGATTGAGGCAGTAGTATGAACGATGAGTGAGCGACTCCATTCTCCAGGTAGTTTGAGCGAAATATCATTTTACCTAGAAATAAATGAATTTTGTCTGAATTTAAAGAAAAATATATCACCCTTCTACTGACACCGAAAATTCAACCCCTTACTGCATTACTTTCCGAGATATTTGCCAAAAAATATCAGCCCTTTTACATGGGAAATGGTACGTGTATGTACTCCAAAGAGACATCATTTACAAAAGAGGAATTTCTAACACTCAGATGTCGTAAAAAAAACTGACGTGTAGTTTGTATGTTTCTCAACTATTTTTGAAAATTGATCATATTGTCACCACAATAGGTTCCTGTGTATCACAAAAAACCTTCCGTATTGAAGGATTTTCAAACGCAACGCGCGAAAAAAATGAGTCAAATCAAAGAACCATTTCGATATTTTTATTTATATGCTTATTCTGTCATATAAAACTATATTAAACGTATTAATCGAATATGGTCTCTATTATGACTGGGGAACTGTCTCGCTCGGACTACCTTAAGGGTGCCCTCTCAGTTGATTTGACTAAAAAGGTTACTCCGTCGCCGATTTTAGCGTTCGGTCGCTTAGAGACAGCCGACGGAGGCGGAGGCGGTGCGAAGGCTTTTCAGGATGACGAGTGAGGGTTGACGCGCGTATAAAAATGCAGAACGTTTTAAGTGCGCGGGAGGTTTTTTTTGGCGGCGGCATGAAATGGACCCAATAAATCCCCTTGGGCCGAACTTTTATTGAGAACGACTCCAACGTCCAAAGCCATATCTTCACTTTTATTCCCATTCGAAGAACTGAAGTCCAATCGCAGAAAGAGGGAGTGATTACATTCACTCTCGCTGAACATTATTCGATAAGTCAAAATTGTCTTCCCCAATGTTGACGGGCTAAGGTCCTCGCCTGCCAATTCGTGAATCGTGGGTTCGAGTCCCGCCTGGGTGGGTTTTACACTCAAGTGTTAATATACCGTTAATATACCCGATTTATAATTCCTATTGTGCCTTATTTGAGTTAGCACAAATGTATACCGTATTTCAACGCATAATCTTCGCCATCGCATAATCGTCGCACCCTACTTTTTCAGTCCAAAAACTGGTTCACAACTTTTCATCGCTTATAGTCGCATGTTAATTCTGTTCGTCACAACACTTGCTGTAAATGGAAAAATTAGTCTAATTTTGCACTCTAATTGGCATACATTTCTACCCGCCATTCACAAATACAGAGTAGGGGAGACCGGGGCTAGTTGGGTACACTTTTGTTTCATGAATATTCTATTTTTGTCTATTAACGTTTTCAATGAAATAACTATGCTAGCACATTGAAACAAAGGCAGCAGGCGCAATAAAGGCAGTTAAGTACGTAATAAATGACCTATGTATAACTTACACCGGTGCAATTTTTTTTTATCTCTCCTCATAATGGTCGCACCCTACATTTTAGCGAAAAAAATTGGCATTAAATCCGTGATGATTATGAGGTGAAATACGGTACATGACTAAAATGAAAAATATAATAAAATAATAAAAAAATTACGCAACTGGAGGAATATCCATTGCATACAAGATGTAACGAGAATCTGATTAATCGATCGCCACTCGATGTCAAGTTTAATATTGTATGCATCAGGCCGCACGCTCCGAATCCTATACCTCGGGAAATAACTTGGTACGCATAAAAACAGCTTATATCACGAAATATGTCTCTTTTGGAATTTTAATTACCTGAGCTAAAAATACACAGCACCCTGCTTCTAATGTGTGCTGGTACTTTTCGTATCACAAGGAATTCCGGAAGAGACGCACCCATAATCATCAGAGCTATAGACAGTGTTATCTCTCGTTAATATTGCTGTTTTCAGGTATTCTCGTCGCGTGTTTAGATCTCCTGACAACAGTTTCTCCCCTCTTCCTGGGGGCGTCTTCAGGTCCGTTGAACATTTTGTAAATGTTGTTGGACAATTACAAAATGCCCAACGGACCTGAAGACGCCCCCAGGAAGAGGGGAGAAACTGTAGTCAGAAAAACTAAACACTCGACGAGAATACCTGAAAACAGCAATATTAACAAGTATATGAGTCGCAGAAGCCTTCAAAGGAAGTGTCATCTCTCATTTACGCAGCCTAAAAATATAAAGAAAATTAAATAATTATTTGCTAGCCTTTACTAAATTACTTCATAACAATCGTATCATAGGCTATCCACTGCTTCGTACTTCGACTCTCAATTCATTAAACAGACTATTACTTTACTTTTAATCCATTTTTTGAGCTATATATCGTGTTAAAAATGATACTCTACTATTTTCCAGCTCTTCACACGCCAAAACTCAATTATATATTCACATACTTTTAAAGGTATTTAATTAATTCAACCACTGGTGCCTTTTTAAATAATGAAGTACCATGGAATGCCTAAAATTGAACTTTAAAACTTTCAGCTTTACATTTTGCTTTGAATACTTCAGGTAACTTATTACAGGTACTTCTTCATAAATACGATGCAAACTACATTCTTTATTTGAAGTTAGTAATACATAAATTATGAAGTCTCTTAAAAATTTTAACTCATTTATTTTAGTATGGCCAAACTTAGGAACTCGAAAGATCAATTTGCAGAACAGCTCGGGTCATCAATTTCTTACTGTGCTTGAACATACTCTAATATTCAATGGGAATCATTTACTTACATACATGACATTTAGTAGCATGCTGGAGGAATTCATATGGTTAGCGTAGATTCTGTGCTATGCGGCCGTGAACACGGAGTTCTAAAGTTTAATCTGTTATTTTTTGGCCGCTGTTGTCGTGTTTGCGAAAATAAATTATTTGCAAGTATTTTATCAGTCGTAAGGTTATCAATACTTGCTCGATATGGAAAAATTATTCCTTAAAACCTTCATGCAAGCCAAATACTTCAATTGGATATTCTTGCAGAAATTTTGTATTTTGAGTATTGAGTTTTCTGGGCTAACCTATGAAAAGTAAACATTATTTACGAGAAAAAATCAATTACTTCATAGTAAACCGCAATTTACTAGGACCTGGTACCTGTGAGTTGGAATGCGTTGTTTCTGTGTTAAAATTCGGGGAAAAGAGCGATTCTGTTGCATTCGTTTAGAATACCTACCACTTTGCTAAGCATGCATCTGGTTAACTTGTAGATAATGAATAAGAATGATCATTAAGAGTTGAAGTTTAAAATAAGAGGCCCTGGCCCATCCCATTTAAAGCAGTTGCTTCATTTTCCACGAGTGGGCGGCCTTCCTTGGTCCGTATCTCGAGGAGGAGACTTGTGCTCGCCAAAGAGATAATCCCAGAGAGTCGGCGATGCGGACGCAGTTTCAACTGCCAACAAACATAACGCGGCGGCTGGCTCTTGGCATCACTTTATCGGGACCCGCCCCCCTTCCCGACACTCAAAGCGTCAAAGGGCCGTTCCTCCCCCCACTCCCCTGACTCTCTTCGGCATCTCACGGAGAAGTGATTTACGGCGGCGCTCGAAGAGCAGAGAGCGCAGGTCGCCTCTTCTCCGCATCGGATGTGAAGGACCAACGGGCGGCGAGTGGCCGGTGGTGGAAACAAACGCCGACCGAATGTGTGATTGAAGTCGAGTATCGAAATTTATAGTATTAATGCAGTTTTTGATCAGGAGAATGGGGAGAATAACTGTACGATGAGGGTGAATGGTGAAGTAATTGAACAAGAGGATGATTTTGTGTACTTAGGTAAGATGTTTGCAAAAGATAGACGGATAGATGAGGAGGTAGAGAGACGTGCGAATGCTGGAAGAAAAGTGGTAGGTAGCATGTGGAGCATATCAAGGAATGAGTGCTTGTCTAAGGAAGCGAAAACAGCCATGTACAAAAGTGTACTTCTCCCCAATTTGTTGTATGGTAGGGAGACATGGGTATGCCAGTATAGACATAAGAGTAGACTAAACGCCGTGAGTATGAGTTATCTGACGAGCATTTGCGGCAAAAGTAGGATGTATAGGGTCAGGAATGAGTGGGTCATGAATGAATGTGGGTTAAATGCTCCAGTAATGGACGTGTATGAAAGGAGTGTGCTTCGTTGGTTTGGCCATGTTGAGAGAATGAATGAGAGTCGAATAACGAAACAGATATATGAGAGTAGAATGAATGGTGCGAGAGGGAGAGGTAGGCCGAGAGAGTTGTGGTTGAGGAAATTCTTAGGATGATGAATATTAGGAGTCTTAAAAACAGGAAGGGGCGTATGAAGCAGTGTATGGGGGTAAATTAAGCAAAAGAGGTTTGCCAGGATAGGTCAGTATGGAGGAAGTTATTGAAGAAGTGTTAGGTGTGCAAATATGTATTTATGAGTGAAACTTAGTGACTCTGCCTACCATGGAAGGGAACGGCGTGATTGGTATGTATGTATGTATGTAATGCAAGTATAAGTGAGAGGAATAGGAAATACCATATTTCAAGGCAATCAATATGATTTTAAGGCTATCAGAAGATTGTAACATTACTGTAAAGGCCACCAAAACGACAATGCCAAAGTTCTTTTTTTGGCTAGATTATCACACATCTGTAATGAACTGGATTTTCTCTAAAGGGAGCCCATACTGTAAAACGTGTATATTTGCATCGAAAACTATGAAAAATATCGCTAATAAATATAAAGCGGCACAGGTGCCGGGTATGTTGTGATTCATTTTGCAGATCGCTTGAAATAAGAGTCAACGGGCATGTTCGCATACTTCTGTAATGAGTGAGATTATAATGCTTAAATTAATTACAAATTGAATTGGAAAAAGCTAGCTAAAGTTTTAAATAATATGCTTTTATTAAGTATGGACTGTGAAAGTTTGATTGATGACTCACCGCAGATTATTTGAATGTGACGTTACATTTCGTTTTCACATTTTCAAATACAAGCAATAAGCAGCGGCTCTTATTTCAACAACTTTCATAAAAACGCCTCTCTGTCATTTTCTCTGAAAATCTGTAAATTCAAAATTTTGCCGAGTCTCTCAATTTTCAATTCAATAATAGGCTGTTTAATTCCATTTAATAACTTACTTATTTTAATATAACTTGGCGCATCTGGAACTTGCATTACATTTGAATCATCTAAGAAACAAAGTGTAAACTTTCTATCAATGTTTTATTTACTTAGGGTGGCTGGTAATGGTTTATCACTTAGCACCAATTTTTATTCGGTTTCAAGTAAGTTGAAAAACAGCTCCACGACCACATATCATCTAAAAATATCTGTTTTCGCAGTAAAAACTAACGTCACAGGAAATAATGGGAATCAAAGAATTATATTTATAAGCAAATTCTCACGTTAATCAGTGCGTAAAAAATTCCTCCGACCACCACGAGCAGAAAAATACTAGTTTAACTATGCACCGACACACGCCGAGTTATTCATACACGACGTTCTTCGAAGTTTGCAATGCAACGTGAATCCAAAGGGAATTCTACGTCCCAGAATACGAAATCGAATTTTCGATGGCGCGGGAGACGACTCGGTCGTCTGTGTCGGAGGTCGGGGCGAACAGGAGCCGAGCCAAGGGAAAGCCCCTCTCTCCCCCTCTTCCTTCCGCCTCCCCCATTTACTTCTATCTTCCACTCGCAGCTAGTCTCACACTCCACCCCTTCCTCTCTCTTCATCTGCTGTGCTCTCTGTGGCGTCGTAGAGGGGGATGTGGGCGTGAGGGTTTGAGCGTCGTCCGGCGACACACGGGCAGTCTCGATGACTCGAGCCAAGTGGGTCGCCGGAATGGATATTGCATTACCACCGCGACGCTCCCTTTAAAACGTCCGCCTTATCT
Source organism: Ceriagrion tenellum (assembly GCA_963169105.1). NCBI lineage: Eukaryota > Metazoa > Arthropoda > Insecta > Odonata > Coenagrionidae > Ceriagrion > Ceriagrion tenellum. Next base: position 185,003,758 of record OY720632.1, on the reverse strand, counting down.
GATTGGCCCGCGACATATACTGACGCTCAATTGAGATGTTTGCCTAGCGATGCGATTCATCTGTCATATTTGCGAGTGAATTCTCTGTTGACGGGATGATTTTCTAACAGTTGGGAGTGAATTCAGTTCCTAATTCGGAATTTTTTGTCTGCAATATAAATCAATAATAAGTCTTCTATTTTAATCTAAGCCACTACAAAATAATCACTACGATTGTGGAAGAGATCTACTTCTGGCTTTCCTGGATATCGAAAAAGCTTATGAATTTGAATTGCACATAAAGGGAGCTCATATGGTATTTGCTAGACTTTTTCAAATTTGCTGAACAGCTCAAGTCATCAATTTTTTATTCGTCATTCCAATAAAAATTCAAATATACGCCGAAGCCCCAAGGAACCAAATTAAGAATCAGAAATATGGGGGACTCTAGCAAGTAAGGGAATCAAATTAATGTACACTGGATAGGGAAAAAAGAAATTTATGGAGGAAGTGAGAACTATGTCAAGATTGGAGCGAGAAGAATGGACTGGATACAGCAGAAAAGTGGTTTTTAATAGGGGAGTGTAATCAATTTCCCTTCGCTGAATGTTGTAATGGATGAGATGGAGAGGATGGTGGCAGCAAAAATTGATAAGGAAAGTATGAGGGTGATGACCCATGCGGATGACAAGCTGATTTAAGGAAATATAGAGGAGGAAGTACAAGTGTGTGTGTGTGGACGGAACTAAATGTGTGGGCGGAGATGGATTATGTGTATGGAATGAAGTTCAATGAGAAGAAAGGTGAGTTCATAATTACAACAAGAAAAAAATGAGTGAAACCCCAGGACTTGCAATTGCAGGCTAACCATAAGAGAAATTAAAGAATTTCAACTACTCTTTCTCTTAGGGGATGAGCGAGATGCAGGCAAATGGGGTTATCTGACATTATTTACTCCGACAGTTGGCGAGCGCACGAGTGTACGACGGGCATGGGAGGATAAAGAGAGGCGTCTGCCGACAAATACTTTGTTTTTTTTGCTAAACCATTCCGACTTTCACTCTACAATGAACCTGCGCCATTTGATCTTGGATAGAGGGAGCAAAAAGGAATTAAAAGAGCATAATTTAATTCAAAAAATTAATTGGTGTCTGTTCTCTCTCTCTCTCAAATCCTTCCGTATTTCTTAAATAACGTGAGCCTACTTTTGATCGGACGGAAGGTGGCAATGGCAGGGTAGTTATTTTTGAGACCTTAGCCCCAATGATTTTTCTCTCTCAACAAGAACCATTTTCAATTATTTCTGTCGTCGCCGAAAATTCTATTATATTACTCGACTCCATTTTAGGTCATGTCCCCGAGACTGAGGGTCAACTCGTGAATTTGACACCGCCGCTTTGAGTTCTCTTTCGAATCAAAACCCATTATCTTTCTTCCACTCCGCTCCGAAATGAAAATCTGAGCGCTACTCATGTCACTAACCTCCGATTCACCTCTCCTCCTACCCCACCCCTTCCCTATTACTTCCATTTTACCCTCCCTCTTCTCACCCCTTCAATCTTATCAATAGAGTAGAGATCTAAAACTAAATTACCCTAAAAAATTACGATATATTTTAGTTCAGTTCTTCATTCACTAAACCGATTACATTACGAAACAGGTACCAAATACGAAGCACGATATTAATCCTGATACAATGCAAGCTATATCGTTTGAAGGCATTGAACGTTAACTACATAAATTCAAGATCCTATTATTAGATCTAGGTTTAAGAAGGCTTACTAAAAGAATCAAGTTCAAAGTACTCACTGCAGAAGCCCCAAAGAATCAAAGCACCCCTAAGAGACAGTAGAGCACCGATCGGATTCGAACTCATAACGAAAAAATAAAGTGACAATTTGGTACAAAATCTAGTCCAGAGAGTGGAGTCATGTGCCGGTGCTGAACGTTTTCGAAAGAGTAGAGTGATGTGCCCGGAAGAAACTTCACACATAGTTCCGTGCCATCTCACATCTCAGCCTCACACCACCCAAGATCGATCAATATCGATAGTGGTTTACCTTCTCTACAGGTCTTTGCAAAGGGATCCAAATTAATGTGCTTATCGTTTTATCACAGCATCGATTGTTCAACGCTTTTGTTTAGCAGTGCCCTTCTATTTGAAATGATGACTTACCGCATATCTGCAGATTTCTTTAGGTTGGTCATGGCTGTGAATTCTCAGGAATCACATTAATGGCGGCCTTTTGGTGGAAATGGTTGTGAAGACCCATATCGATAGTGCCAAGATATGATCAGAATTATAACTGTTTAATGTTTTCTGATGATATCGAGATATATAGAAAAGTGATTAACCTTAATGACTGTTCAAAATTAAAGAGTAATTTAAACCATCTCATTATTTGGTCAAAAAAAGTTTAACTTTAGCGTTGATAAGTGCTGTGTTATTACTTATTCAAAGAAAAAAGATGATTTACTGTTTGACTATTCAATGAAAGCTCATGTTATCAAAAGGAAAACGGACATAAAAGACCTGGGCATTCTTTTTGATTCTAATATGACTTTCGTTGGTCACATTTTACATGCATCAATGCTGCATGTGAATTACTTGGTTTTTTTATGCCGTGAGTCAAATTACTTCAAAAATGAAAGTATGTTAAAAATGTTGTGTTATACTCTTGTAAGAAGCAAATTAGAATATTGTTCGGTGATGAGGAACCCATTTACTAAAAATTATAGTGGAGTAATTGAGAGAGTCCAGAAAAGATTTTTGAGGTCTCTTTATTACGTTCGATACCATGTTTACCCCACTTTTGAAAATCATGTTTCATATGAAGAATTATTGTCAATGTTTAATTTTCATAAGCTAGTGATAGAAGAATACTAAATGATTTCTTGTTCCTGCATAATGTACTAAACAAAGGTGAAAGCTCTAACTTGTCGTACAAACTGAATATGCTTGCTCCAAATAACAAATGTAGACACAAAAGGACATTTTATATAATGAATGTAAGCACTAACTATTGAAAAAATGCTCCCATAAATAGAATGTGAGCTACATTCAATAAACAGTTTAATGACGGATTTATTTGAGGACAAGAAAACCAACTACAGAAAAGCGTGTAATAAATTGTTGGCTCAAATTGTAAAATCGTAAATTGTAAATGTTAATGTACATGTAAAAGTATTTTATTGGCCAGCTTGACTCCTTGTATTTATAGAAATTGTAAATATTTGTATTTATTATTGTTCATCCTATAATTATAGTTATATGTTGGACCAACGTTAAACTCAACTCAAAATACAATAAACTTGATAGAGGGATAGATATATCGAATCGAACGACCTAGCGCCCTACCCATTTCCACCGGTGGAATCCTCTGAAATGAGTCACTATCGCTGCTGCCCTCTCTCGCTCCTCTTTCCACATTTTCCGGTTGTGCAGCATAACCCGAAAAACCCCTGAGGGCGGGATAGGAGTAGGCAATTACACAACTCCGCACCCTCTCCCTGCACCCCTTCACTATTCCTCCTCCACACGCTACACTCCACTTCGCCGCTCTGCATCCAATTGCACCCCGCCCTCGGCAGCGTCACCGCACGAGCAAGGCAAGAATAAACAAAATGAAAACCTTTATCAAGACCGGGGAAGCACGATGCCGTAATTTTGCGCCGATTTCTTCACAATAACAAATAATATGCGGAGCGCATCAATCAAATGTTTTTGTATCTTCCGATCTTTTAGTTCATTACCCTCGTTGATAAAAAACAAAGTTAGGCATCACGCGTTTCCCCGGAAATTCAATATGTATCGCAGGTGCGTGGCGGCCGCACATCCCATAATGCATCACGACGGATGCAAATGGACGACGACTTCGAAGAAAGGACACGGTTGTTTCAGATGGTGCGAGGGAAGGATTCCGCTGCGCTGGAATTAAAGTTTTTGCTTGGAAGATTTCTCGCTGAATGGAAACTGAACCATAGGTTTTTTGTCTCATCATATGCCTAATCTTTAAACGATCACATTCTTTAGTAAAAAAATTGATGAAACGGATGGGTAGGATTAAAATTTTTCCCGGCGAATGACTGCAATAAATTCTTCTCGGGTTTCCGTCCGGGTAATATCCTCCATCTGCTCCACTACCGACGTTTCGATGGAAGACTTTTCCATCGTCATCAGGGCCGTTGATGCCGGGTGTCAAGAGGGTCGGTTTATATACACTGTCTCTCAGGTCAGGTCGAACGTGATTGGTGGAGAAGTTTTCCCTTTTCCCACCATTTTTAAGAGTGGGTTACAGGTCCTACGTAAGTGGAACTCTTCGTAGAAAGAGAGGGTCGAGAAGTCGAGGATAGAGGAAAAGAGAAGGAGAAGGGAACGAAAAGGAAGTCTTAAGAAGACCTTCGGGGATTCAAAGGAGAAGACGGAGGATACTTCTAAGCCAGTCGCATAGGCTCTCCTACCGTACGTCTCCACGTTATCCGATAAAATATCCTGTATATTGAATAAACACAACATATGGACATTGCATTTACCACCTAACAAATTAAGGAATCAGCTGCTACGAGTTAAGGACCCGGCCGGCCTGAAGGTGCCCGGCGTTTACCTGATACCATGTGAGTGCGGGGTGAAATACATTGGCGAGACCGGCAGAACCATTGAGAAGAGAATGAAAGAGCATCAACGGCACCTCCGACTTTGCCAACCTACAAAGTCAGCGGTCGCAGAACATGCCATCAATTTCGATCACGCCATCCAGTGGGAAGAGACAAAACGCATCTGCCAGTCCAAAGGATATTGGGACCGACTCACCAAAGAGGCAATTGAAATCCTCCCTGAAAGACATAATTTCAAGAGAGACGAAAGGTTCCAATTAAGTAGGACCTGGAACCCACTCTTAAAAATGGTGGGAAAAGGGAAAATTCTCCACCAATCACGTTCGACCTGACCTGAGAGACAGTGTAAGCATTCAACACCCCGTGAACAGCTGCAGAAACCGGTACCACGTCATCTTAAGAAACATCGATCATCAACGCGTCCACCACCACCGAGACACCCGCATCGCAAGGACCACAGAAGACCCCAAGATTACCGACACCTACCTACAAGATTCATACATAACATAATACGGCGGCCTGCGTGAGGTTTTGCCGGTTTTCCTCACGCCTTTGGGCGAATGCCAGGCAACACGCCATTCCGGTTTCAATGTCAGAAGTCAATATCAAACCATTTTTTGTACATGTTTGTTTTGTTTTTTGTAAATATGCAACAGCACCTTCCAAAATCTGAAAACTTTAAATATGTATCCACCCTGAAGAGGAGAAATCCTATAACAGGGCCCCATTAATGTTTAATGTAATTTTATGTTATTGGGAATAAACATTTAACCAACCAACCAACACCCGGCATCAACGGCCCTCTTGACGATGGAAAAGTCTTCCATCGAAACGTCGGTAGTGGAGCAGATGGAGCATATCACCCGGACGGAAACCCGAGAAGAATTTATTCCGAAACGGGTGGGATTTACGTGCGACAAGGATATAATAAAAATTAGTGGATTTTAAATAATAAATTAAAGAAATCCTAATAGTAGGTAGCATTATTTTTTTCTGTCTGAAGCCATAAATTGTTTTCTTTCTGATGATACCAAACCTAACTGGATTAATTTTAATCCAAAAATTAGGCCGTACATTGCGGATAGGTAGCTGTGCTCAAACTATTTGTGAATTGCAAGCTACTAGGTAAGAGAATCTATATATTATTTTAGTAACACTTAACGCGGAACGAGCCATAGAATAATTTAAATTGATAGTTATCAAGTTAAGTCTTTTATGTTGACCATCATGTTAGGTGTAGCATCTAATCCCTTCCCGATTTGTTTGGATAGCGGTAGGCAAGTTAAATTGCACTGTATTTTAGTTCTAAATAGAGTAAAATTTCAGAAACTCTTCTTTGATATCTTTCTCCTTTGTACGTAAAGTCGGATGTGCAGGATGGGTTGAAAACTTCTACTTCCATGTTTGCGATGCGGACAGGAGCGAAACAGCTTTGGCTCTTGCCGGGCCAATTAGAGAATATTCTATTCCACTCAAATCATTCATCTAACTTAACGTTTTCCCACCCGATCCAAAATCAATATTAACATGATTTTTTAAAAATATCTTTTGAGCAAATTTGCGCGCGTGCCTCGGGCATGCCAATCACTCCTTCGTGAATTGGATGCGGGCCGTGCAGTCCCGGGCCGATTAAAAAGAGATCCCTGGAGGGCTTTACTCTGATTATTTTAATTATATTCTCATCGCATTATTCAATTTACATTACGGGATAAGGAAAATAGGTTTATGAATTGCATTTAATGAAGGAAAAATAACGAGGTGTGCAGCGATGAAACGGGAACTCGCGCAATTTGCGATTAAAAAATTAGCCAATATATGAGTGCAAATATTCAATCACCGACCTTACGACGTCCCCCTCCACCCCACTCCACTCTGAAATAAACATACCCACCCCTCCAGGACAGTGATGTTTCTCTCGAGCAAGAGGTCGCAAGTAAAGGCCGTTTTACGCGATGCTTTGGTCAGCACTGAATCCAGTTCTGAAATCTGCGCCGAAAACTCGGAATCGAGTTCAATGCCTCAGAGTCTGTATTTATACAGTACTGATATCAGAGCGCAGTTTCGCTGTCCGGGCACTCGCTGGATGGCACAAGGTATATTAAATGGGCCAGATAATTTTGTCATTGTCACTACATTGCTTACATAGCATTCGAAACAACCTTAGTATACCAGTTCTGGAAGTCTCAAGAACTCATTTTTCTCGATTATGGTTCACTCAGCTCTCCTGAAGATTATTATGTGGACTACAGCTCCACCACCGGTATTCTCTCAAAACGCTCGACTCGCCTGCTGGTCCGTGATTGGTTGTTTGGTTCAAGAATCGGATGATAAATACGCATCGTACCTATTTCTCTTTTTAGCACTGATAATCGAATTCTGTCCATTAATTGAATGCGATCGCAACCTTTTACACAGTACGATTTTAGGCATGACGGGCTCAGTTGGATCTTCAATACTGAAAAGAGTATCGTGTACAGCGGCCAGAAGAACAATAGCGGATTCATTCTGGGAGGAATCCATGTTAACGTAGCACCAACTTCGTATACGACCAGCCTTGAAAAAGTTCCAATCGCGGCAAATGAGAACTTTCCGATTGTGTGACGTCATTGTTGGTGCTTGAGAATTTGGTGAATAAGTCGTATAGAATTGGAGCGAAAAGGGGAGTGGAGTCGACATGAGAGTGAATATTACTGTGAATCACTACACCTCTTAGATGGAGGAGCCACCTACCAATCGTCTCTGGAGATCTTTGTTGGCTGCGCTTGAAGCCGGGACTTCATTTGGGAGAACAATAGTCTTCTTGGCCCGGAAAAGCCTCTTACGTGGCCTCAAGGACTCCCAGCGAATTCTAACCGGGGCTAGTATCCATTCGGTGCCCAAGGTATGCACAAAGACGCACACATGCTATGGAGGTCTCGGAAATTAAACTTCCGGGTTTAGGAGCAGGAGCGGATGAGAAATAAACGCTAAGTCTTTCCCGGGAGTCATTTGCGACGGGTTCTTCTACTCTTCCTCATTTACGGAACAGGAATAAAAATCTTAAACGATAGGATTAATGAAAAAATATTTTTGTGGGGAATGAACAATAGAATACCAGTCTGAGCTGGGTAGGTGCTAGTGATTCGTAATGAATTTTAGCCTCTTTCCAGCCCTACTTAGGGCATGATGATAATTTCATTTCATTTATTTGGGGTGAGGAAGGGGTTGAGAATGCGATCAATAGATTTGATTATATTCTATCAGTTATTCCTTTTGCCTCGATCCATTTTTAAGAAGGTTTCATTGTGACTGTGAGATTCATAGCAAATACTAAACAGCGACTTTTTGTAAAGGTGGCTCGCAAAATTCTGCTTTATTTGGCTGAATGCATCAGTAATCTGAGACGAAATTCGAGTTACATAATTTGTTGATCAGAGAACGAGTATATTTTTTAATGAACGCTTCACATACAGCCCCAGCAACTCAAAAAAATGATATAACCATAGTAATGAAGAACCCAAATTTTTGATTCAATTATTGCCATCATTAGTCGATGACTCGTTACATAAAAAGCATTTATTATACGTTTACTCAAAATTTTCGGGAATTTTCCAAATTTTATTTGCCATTTTCCACGTAAAATGTCATGATAATATCGTAAAATATCTCGGACTTACCTTAACTTCAGATATATCGTGGGGAACACATAAAAAAACATATTTGACACAGCATTAAAGAAACTAGGTTTTGTTAAGCGTATAATAGAAAGGTTCTCGGATGAAAAAGTAAAAGAGAGATGCTACTCCGCTCTGGTTAGGCCACACCTCAAATACGCCGCGACCATTTGGGACCCTGGCCATAAAGATTTAACCAAATAAATTAAAATTAATAAGTTAAAAAAATACAAATAAAAGCAGCACGCTTCATTAAAAACTGCTACGAACGAACATATAGTGTTACACAACTGTTAGAGTAAATAAGGTGGGAGCCCCCAGTGACTCAGAGGCTGCACCCTAGGCTTAGGCTGCTTGAGATATTCAGAACTGGTATGTTTCAGAGCGACACAGAGAATATTATCATGACGCCTCACTGCATCTCTAGGTCTGACCGATGCGATAAAATAAGAGAGATACTCTGCCGAATAGATAGGTACAAAAACTCGTTCTTTCCGCGCACAATATGCGACCACAATAGAAACTGAGCTCTAAATACGCTCCCATTGTACATGTCACCATTTCACTTCCAATAAGTTTACATTTTTACACGGCTGGTGACCTACCACCCCCAGCCACACGCCAATACGGTTGCACGCGGGGTAGTATGTAGATATTAGGTGGAAAAATATTCCCTATGTTTCTCCTATTCTCAAATTGAACACCTCGTTATTTTACGTTCCATTTTCGAGGAAATCACAACGTAAAGGTAACAGTTTTTGTTCCTATCAATTGGAGGAATCTTTTTCTTTAGGTAGGCAGAATATGAATTTATTGGCATTTAAAATATTTTCCGTCGAATTTAATTTAACGATTTTAGCCAATGAAAAATACTCCCATGACCACGAGACCTGCTAATTATGTTATGACCATGTAGCAACATAAGAAGGTGTTTTTACTCACCTCAGTTGGGTAAGCCCATATCGTTCTTGCTCTTTCCGTTGATTAATATCTATTTTTCATGATGACTATTGGTAACGTTTTGGTTTAACGTGCTTCGACGGCCAAGATCATTTCACGCCACGCATGATAACTAATTAGAAGATGTACTTGAGGTGGTTCCTTTAACCACTATTCCTTTCTAGTTTGTCACCAGCACCGCCAAAAATATGCGTTCGGAATCCTTTAAAGCATCCTCAAAAGGCTGCTTTAGCTTCGCACGCTGACTACAAATCTTTAACCTATCTGATCGTATGCATGACAGCATCTGGAGACGCGGAGGCGTCTCCCTTTGGAATTGACATAGAGCCATAAATACGTTTCACGTGAAAGTGGAATGCACTCATTTAACTTTTAAACCCTGATTTATGAATATCAAGATGCTGGGAGCGCTACGGTGAACGAAGAATGAACATCTGATTTCCGGAGCAGATAGAGAGGTTGATGGGCACCCGGCGTAAATAAAACTTCCGGGAGGACCGCATTTTCACTATCAAAAGAAACGCCTTTTTTTCCTCCAGCAACTGCTTGTTATTTGAGAGTTTGGTCCACATTTGGCGTTTGCATGGTGTAATTACTACTTTTTCAAGTGAGAACTTGAAAGGGAAACGAAAGCAAATTTAGTCGTTCCAAATAAAGTAGTATGCACTGAGTCCTTTAAATGCATCAACTGGATGAATTGACTGAAGGCATGAACGTGTCAGTAGTTGGACTGAACTTCGGTGAAGATTTTGTTCTATCATCTGTTTATATCCTTCCTCGTCGATACCTTCAGACATATATTTCTATTTTCTAGAAGCGCAGTGCTGTCATCTATGGTGCTTCATAGTTTTGGGTACTAAGGCATGTGTTCTGTAATGATGGTGCATTTACTTTGAGAAAATTAATAGTTGAATGAGAACTTTTGGGTTAATTGGCAGCGTTTCTTATGGATAGAATTAAACGACGACTGACTTTTTATAAGGAAAAATATGTAAACAAACATTTAAAATGATGAGAGTTGGCTAATGATTCCACTTAGATTTGTTTTATCTCGACCTAGGTTTCGACGAATTCGTTGAGATGATCCGATGATGATTTACTACGTAGAAACGAAGGTAATGTGTAAATAATGTGGATGCACCAACTGACTCTTATCATTTAAAATGCTAAGCAAATTCCACGATGGTTCGCCGGGGATAACGGATATGGACAAACTTTACACCTCTGTATGGTGGCAACTTATGCCCAAGTCAGAGTATGTCTCGCTGCCCCCAGGTGGGCATCTCATTATTTTGAAGAAATAGTTATATTTCAGACGTCCTGAAGGATTTTTCGCCCCCTTCCACCCTGATCCAGCAATGGAAAAGGAGAGCATGACGCGTATTGGCTGTGGCCGGGTGGAGGAGGGGTGAGCGGGGTGGATGTTTCCACCCTCTACATGCCTCAAACGACCACTCAACGGCCCCTTTTCCCATTTAAAAAAATACACAAGCTTACTATGTATATGTATCCTGCGTTACCATTTGCTTGGAGTGGCAAGATGCTGTGGCTCCGTATCTCCCTCCGCCTAATCCGATTCTCCCTCTGCCTTACACCCACCCTCCCTCCCCTCATCTCCCCCCTCTTCTTCCCACATTCCCCCTACTCTACTGCCTTCTATCGTGTTCTATTTGTGAGCCAGACGCCCTCTGCGTTGGAGCCGAAAATCGACAAGCATACATTCGGCATTCACTTCCTCTCCTCTGCATCCTTTAGGGTTTTTGTTGTGCCCGCGTCGGGAGGGCAAAGATTTGGTCCATAGAGCGAAGTCAGAGGGTATAGCTGCTTGAATGTACTGAAAGGGCTCCAAATGATGACTCGTGAAAATATAGCCTAGTACTCTAGGCGCACTTTAGTTTCTATGATGCCAAGCCAGTATTGTCGTCATGACTTTTATTTCGACAGAATATTACGCATGAAATTTGCTGTTTGCGTACGTGAATAAACTTCAAAGTTGAAGATCACATGAAAACATAAGATTTTTAAAACGCAAAATAATCTATAAAATGTACAAATTCTACAAGTCCATATAAAATTTAGACATTAAAGTTAAGGCAATAGACTGGTGGATTGCGAGTGGACCCCATCTTATTTTTTATCTTCTTCTAATATAAACATGATTTCCGTTTAAAAATCTTTTCAGGTTTTGGGAAAAAGGGTTTAAATTTCTTCAAGAAGTGAATTTCTCTCTTCTACAGCCCTGTTTAAAATAAAGTGCTTTGCTGCAATTACTCATTGCTTAAAAGGTCTAATTTATAAGTAAATTCTTATTAACGCAGGAGAACACTCAAACAGCGATAATAAGCTGAGCAAGGAGTAGAAAAAGGATAATATCTTTACTGATAACACAGGAAAAAGGTAATTTTTTATGCTAAAAACAGTGAATTCCGTCTTTCTGTTAATGATTCTTTATTACTTCATGGCAATAACATTCCGCTTTGAAGGCCCGAAAGAACGCAGTTTGAGAGTATTGTATACCTTTAGGGATATTTCTGCCGTGAGAGAATGGAATTCTGGCGTCATCAAAAATGGATTATCTCTTTTCACTCTGCAGTAATTTCAATCTGTTTGGTACCTTTCTTGCTTCGTTTACTTCCGTGCGCTTGATAAGAAGACACTTGGTCCATTTTACATTGCCTTGCACTCAGAGAGATTAGACTCAACGTCGAATGCTTGTTTCCTGTCTGTTTAATTCTAAATGCTGGTACGTTCCTCAACCCTTCAACTGCAAGCGGACAGATTTATAGGCCCTCACTGCCTTTGCAAAAATTGCCACGAGCCATCATACCGTCCAATTTTGTTATACTTAATTACATATTTGTAATTTTAATTACTTCATATTAGCGACAATATGCTCATAAATCTATCGTAATCCTAAATCCTAAATATATGTTCAACATCTGGCTAATTAAAAACTTCACCAATCGAAAATTAAGTACCATGATTAATTTAAAATGGAGATGCCGATATTTTTTTTTTAAATAGGCTTGTCAGTTTTTCCATAGCTCACTTAAATTTACCTCGCAGTTGAAGTGTTAAATTTTGAAAGACACGGTGGAAATGAACCATCTAGAAATTTCATTTCTCTCTTGCCAAGTGTTCTCATGCTTTGTGGTATGGACATTTTTTATTATTTAGTCTTGATTTGCTTATATTTTTTTACAGGCCAGAAAATTCATGCTGTGTTTTCTGTAGACGTTATAGGCTTTCATAATTCACTTTCCCAGCCATAATATTTATTGAATTATCGATCAGATAAGTTCACCGATAATCTGAGGGGAATAATAATTGAAGTTTATTAGTGGGTTGATTGATAAGTAAGAACATTATAGTGGTAAGATGGAAAAGTATAAATACATTCCTCTACATAGTCCCTTGTTAATTTAATACCAATCAAAAACATGACGAAGTGGTATGAGACATGATGGAGTGGTAAAATAATATTTCCTGTAAATAACCTTTATCAAGCTTTTGGAAAAGTGGCTGATGATATCTCTTGTAATCTTACTCGTGGTGTGAACTTGTGAATAAATTCTTTTGAGCGCGCTACAGATGGTAATAATTCCAGTTCTTTGTCTGTTACAGTCATAAAAATTTCACAGTTTTGAAGTTCTTCTTCCACTCGAGGCTAGTAAGAATACGTTTGACACAGTTTGTAATTTATGCCGCTATTTATCTCAGAACTGTTTCTTTGTAAACATCAATTCTTTATACTGGTCTTTCGGCTCAAAATTATATCGTAGAACGCGATAAAAAGTTTGATTTGAGCTGTTTGACACATTTCTGAGTTCCGATATTGGAGTGCGGAAGATGGAATGATAGTTGGTCGCGGCTGCGTGACCATCGAGGAAGATGGAGAGGGCATTACGTCATCAAACTGTAGACTGTTCCTTTCTTCGGGATTCATTCCGCGATGTATGTTTTGTGAAAACAATTTTTCGCTGGTCCTTCTGCCTGCTTCATCAGGTTAACTGAACTGACTTCTTAGTCTCGCTCGTCTTTATATATTTGAGTCTGGACTCCCATTGTTGCCGGAATTTAAATTTGAAAAAATTCGTGTTAGACTGCTACTCAACTTGTAACCGTCTTCTCGGTTGACGTTCTCCGGTCTCTTCGCAATTTCTATAGCCTCCCTGATTTATCTTATGTAATAGCGTATTTCCTTAGCTATTAGTCTTGTCTCCTCAAAGTTGAAATTATGAGTAAGGCCGCTGAGATGGTGTTCGGCTATTGCAGAAATGCGGTAATTATTATTTTTAATTGCCCGTTGATGCTCTTGGAGGTGTATTTTTAGGGCTCTGCATGTCTGGCCTACATATGGTTGTCCACATAACAGTCAACATTGCATCCGCGGAAGCCTACGAGCAATTTCATCAAACTGTAGCCTGACAACCAAATCGTTTTATATGTGTCGCTCCATAACACATTTAGTGTTGCTGCGTGACCATGTGGCTATGTGTGACCAATGATATGTGTTTCCTCAATTGTGTATAGTAATGTTGAATGAAATACATCATGCACCGCTGTATTTATCATCCTATTTTAACGGCTTTGTCACCATCTCAATCCATTAATTGTGATCTTAAATCCCTGAACACTTGCGCTGATTTTTATTGTTGTGTATCATATTATTGTCACCTACCGATTTTTTATTTGTTTTCTACGTGTCGCCCCATATTGAATTAAGTAATGCTGTTTGTCTTGTTGCCAATTCATTTCTAACTATTTTTTTTGTTACGGCATGTCATTATTTTTTTTCTATGTTCCAGGGGACTTATAGTCCCAGAACAATTAAGACCATTTTCAAATCGACAACCGTATTGGTTATCCCCGCTATTTCCTAATCTTCCTTCGGATAGCACAACAGAATGGACGGATTAGAGAATGTAAATAACGAATTTCTGATTTCTAACGGATTTCTGCATGCTAATTTTTATGAAGTTATCGCTGGAAAACATCATAAAAGTAAAATTAATCGTCAACAGGCTCACTTGGTGGAACTTTTCCATGATAAGGAAAGAAATAAAACTTAGTAGTTTTAATGTTCGAATGAAGGAACATAAGGATTCATCCATTAACCAGGATATTAAATCTATGTTTTCGAAAAATTTAATTGATAATAATCATGTGTCTGAGTTTGATTTTTATGTTTTATACAATGAGAACAAAGGTGCTAAGTTTGTAGTTTTAGAAAATTTTGAAATAAGGACATTTCACTAATTGTACACGGCAAACCTCGTCAACGAGGTGGTTCCCATGAACTCACCACTTCTTTCCTTTAGATTCCTGCCCCTCTTCCCCTTCTCAAAGGTTTCATAATGCTGACCTTGCTCCCTAACGGAAAAATTTTGTATTCTCCTTACTTGTCTCCCCCCCCACCTCTTTCCCTAACCCCGCCCTCTTCTCTGTTGTTAGGTATAGAGGTGGAAGACTGGTAAGTTTCGATGTTCATTTAGCTTCTTGATAGTGGCAATGAGTCGCTGAAACTGGTCAAGGACTAATAAACCGCGTGGAAAACTATTAAGTTTTATTTCTTTCCTTATCATTTAACATCGTAAAATTGCCAAATTAGTAAGTCAGCCCGTGAGCTCCAAAGGAAAATTGTGGTTCACAAAAAGGGGCTTTAAGGCTGCGCCCACGTTTCAGCTTCTGGCATTGGCCACAATATTAATCTTTGTCTACTTTAATGGTGTCCACCATCTCAACATTATCGTGATTCAACGATTCGAAGTCCATTTCGAATCAGTTACGAGAGCTAGTCGGAGTTTTGGTGAGTGAGGAAGAGGAAAGAATGAGGTGGACGAAAGAGGAGAATAGATGTGAGCATGAATATATATATTGAATTCCAATGTTTCGCTGCTCTTTGCATAGGCTGCACTACTACCTCTGATATCCGAATAACAGGTATCGTAAAAAAATTCGGTGGATGTCAGCGCCGATATATAATAATATTTGTGTGATAATGTCGGCGCTGCTATTAAAGAAGTTTGCTTCATTGATTCGTTAACGGCCGCTGCTAGTGGCTAAGTTAACGTGAGCCTGTGATGAATTCATCTACTCCGTTACAAATAGAGGCACGGACTACGTGAACTTTTGAAAATAAATTTCTTATTAATTTTTTATGTCTGAGAGAAAATGTGTGGACTTTAGCATCGATGCACCGGAGTAGCAGCGCAACAATCGACTAAATTTGCACGTTTTCGTTGCGTGCAGAGTGCCAGGCAACGCCCCGTATGGGGAATGAGATGAACATCCATTACATACATTCATGGATATGAGATATGCGATGAGGGGATGAGACAACGAGGTCGGTGCGCATGGAAACGGAAATTTTATCCAAGACTCAGCGCTCGTCCCCTCGTGAAGTAAAAAAGGTGAGCAGTATGCCGCAACGCGAATGGAGGGGAGAAATTTATTTCCGGATAAAAGGGAAGGAAGGAAATGGAGGAGGACGGGGGTATAAGAGAGAGGGAGCAAAGGAGTTGGGGAGAGGAAGATACAGATGCAAGTCCGATCAAGAGATGGAAGCGAAGACGCCAGGCTGACGGACGATGGTGGGAAGTAGAAAATACACAGCGCCTCTGTTATTCCCGCAAAGAATGAACGTGGCACGCAAAGCCCGCCCTACGCCATATAAATCCGTCTCAATTTCTCTCTTTAGGGGTGGCAGTGGTTTCGGTACCATTCAGACTACGAGAGTTTCAGTATTACACGGAGGATACTTTAACCCCGTGAAATAGAAGTCAAGAATCAATATAAGCTATAAAAGAGGGATTAACTGCAGAAAAGGTTAGCAAAAAAATTACCCCCTTTCCATTCACTACTATTGACTGTAACAAAGACAAATCGAGATACGTAGGATTCCCTGGTACGTAGCACATAATTCAATCCGTTGTGAAAGACGTGACTCGGTAAAATCTACTATTGGTTTTGACTGTGGGAAAACTTTGTAACTATTTAAAAATCTTTATTTAAACAAAGTAAAACACGGATATTTTTGTGGAATAACTACGTTTACTTTTACGATTGAAATATAAGCAACACAGATCCCTTACGCCTTTCCCTACTTCGCCATTCTAATTCCCTGTCCCATTAATGAAAAACAGTGGCTTTATAAAACCATATGGCCTCATTTAAATACAAGCCGAGTTAAGAGGTTAACGTCATCTTCAGTTAGTAATTCTACTGACTTTTATTACTATTGAACTCAGGTTGGGGCTCACAAAGTAACTGCTTTTCATCAAAATCTGAATAAATTCCATTATGTGACGCCTGTAACCACCAACTCACTGTTCCTTATTTCCTGACTAGTGCCTTAGCATCTCATGCCACTTCCCCCAGGACGGCTCCCAGGGTAGTGTGACGATGCGACCGCAGTTTGTTCCACGATGGGAAGATTTGAAGAAGTTCGGGAGGGAATTCCCCCCCTCCCCTTCCAACTATTCGCCCCCTCCCCAATCTTCAATCTCATCCCTTTGCTCTCGTGTTGGTCTCGCTCCCCGTGTTGACGGAATTACGACTCTCTTTACTCTTTTCCCTCTCTCCACTCCCTCTATATCTCCCCTTGCAACTCTCAGACGCCTCAATAGCCGAGCAGACTGGGCACTTGCCCAAGAGAGTATGCGGCTTCGAGGGGCATCGAGACGAACAGGATGAAATGTCACTTAAGAACGGACATTATAGATTGATAAGAAATACATACATATCCGCTTAGTACCAGTGTACCGGGGTATGCCAAGTCAAAGACTTTCGTAACTGCCGATATCCCTAGAAAATTTGCTGCCTTTCTAATACTTTCCTCCAAGTGATTTTCAGTCCTTACCATCCAATTTTGCTTTTCTTACAGACGTGTGTTGCTCCATATCCAATTCTGAAGCCTCCGAATATTCCTTCTCTTTCGAGTCTTTTCAACCAGATTCACCCATGGCTTCCGTGGTCTATCTTTTCCTCTCATGGCGTTCACTCTGTTGTTATATACCGGTTTGGAAATTCGACTCTCATCCATTCACTCGACAAGACCGAGCAAGCGAAATACTCATATTTCATGTATGGCCATTACTGGAGTGTCCAACCCACATTCGTCGTCGATCGTCCAGAGGTATGCAACTATCCATCTTATTTTCCCAGCAAGGACTTCTCAGTTATCCAGTTATCATTCACCATGCATGTACCCTTATCTTATGAGTATGCTGAAATATACAGGTTTCACTGTCATATAATAACGGCGAGAACACTTCTTTACCATGCGATTTTCCGTTTCCCTTAACAAACGCTGATCACTAGATGTGCTCCACGTATTGCATACGACTTTACTCGGCATTCAAACGCCTAAAAATTTCTTCCTCCATCCTATCGTCTTTCACAAACCTTCGGCAGCTGCAAACAAAATCGTTCACTTGTTTAATTACTTTTTATGTACCTTAATTATAAAATCTTTCTTATCGCTATCCGTATTTTTATTATTTCTATCAATCAGCCATTTTTTTCTTCAGTTAGGCATAAAAATATTTCTTGCCCAGCCACTCTGGCTAGACGAGCACGCATTTTTATTCTTGGCTGTGTTGTGAGGAATGTGGCGACGGTGCAGCCAATCCAAAGGATTTTGATGGTGGTAATGCTCCCCCATTGGAGTTTCACTGAGGAGGATATCTCTGCCGCATCAAAACATGCTCATTACAATTCTGGAGAGGAAGATCCACTCCTACGCGATGCCTGGAGCGAATTGCTATCAAAATGGGTTTACTTCCTCTCCCTCGGGGTGACGACCTCAATCTACATTGGCGCAAGAGTACATGTACATACATTCTCGAGCTTGAAAATGTTTACAGGGAACAATAGACGATCCATAATTTCCAATCGAACCCTTCATCTGACTCAATTATTTCAAAGGAACTAGAATTCTTTTACGGGATATTGCACTCGCCGTTCTGTGTGAGATAAGAGAAGATATAATGTATACCTAAGTTTTATTATGATTTTTCGAGAGAGCTTAGGTCGATGAATAATTATTTTGCTTCCTTCTCATCATCCAACGTTTTGCGTCTTTAATAATGCATTACAAGGGCTGTATCAATAATTGACTTGGCATATCATTGAGTAATTCAACCAATTAACGTTTACATTTTGGCTTTCAAATTTGGATACAGAAGGACATTTCAGCCTATTTTTTCTGCCTCCAAATTGAAAAGCTAAAATTCAAACCAGAATTGGTCAAATTTCCCTTAATTAACTCAATAACATGTTAAATAAATTTTTGATGTAGATCTGCTGATACATTTATAAAAATGCTAAACGCTGGCTGGTGAGAAGGAAATGAAATAATTATTCTTCGGCCGACACGATATTATTCATCCACAAAAAATGATCACGAATTAAGAGGTCATGAAAAAGAATCACCTGCATATATGCACATTTTGAGCGTCTCGTCTTCACTCCTCTTCCATCATGACTAAATCGAGTCTACATCCTTTCCAAAATCCCTGCTAAACGTAACTTCTACTTTTAGGAGAATATAAGGAAATAAATAAATGTTTTGCAGCGGAGATTTAACATTGGTACCTCGATTCCCACTTGAATGCCATGTGGAAACCACCTCCACTGCGATTCTCATTCCATCGGATAAGACGCAAAAATGCACTCCGCACTGCCTGTGAACCGTCTGCAAGAATTATCCACAGAGTGAGGCTCTTTACACTGGCCAGCGTTCCAATGGCCGACTCGTGCTTCGTCATCAAGGTTGTATAGTCGTCGAGCAATAAGTTAGGGGATATATCACTGGTCACAAATATTTATATCGTGAAAGTTGGTTATATTTCCTCTTCTTCCCAACTTATGACTATTAGGTCACAAGCATCCTATAACAACATGTTTCCTCCTTCAATAATACCTTTTATTCTTTATGAACACATTACTTGGGTACCAAGAACTCTATGACAACTGACCGGCATATATATCAAGAAATAAATAATATAAATGATAAAATACTTTAATAAATCAATAGATAATAGTGATTTGAGTGGTCAACCTATTGGCTGCCAGTTCATAAACTTGTAAAGGGATTGTTTCTACACCAGTTACGCCGGTTTTTGATCACATCTGTGGACTGTCTGTCGCTTTTTCTTAAGTTTAGTAAAGCCAACCGCCTCCGCTTGTGTTCTCTACTCCCTTCATCCATTCCCCAAATAATCCTTGCATTACCAACCTACCCGCTTGACTAACAACTCACGTGTTTTTTTTCTATTTCCAATTACTGAACCTACTTATCCACTCGGCCTTAATAGTTTTTCAGTTTTAAGAAGTTCGGCCGCGACGCAGTCGATCAAAATAATTTAATTAGCTCATCCCATTTTATTGATTGGCATAAAATTAATAATCCAGGTTAAATGTCTTAGCTATGAAAAAAGTTAAGCTACCAATTATGCGAATTGTTCATATAATTATATTTTTTAACATTTCCAGTCAAAGGACCTGACGGAAGAATTTTTTATTAAATTAATGCATTTTGACGTTAATAATTGCAGTTATATATTAAAAAATATCTCAAGGTAGGACTAATATATAAAAAAAATACCTCAAGGTAGCAAAATTTTTTATTTTACAATTTTTTAAAGGTCAATGCTGGGTATTAACAGTTGTGCATCGAAATTGGATGTATATTAGGCAGAAAAAATATTTGCCTCGTGTTTTGCACACTCACGCCACACAAAGAGATTGCAATGTAAAGTTCGATTTTTGGAATAAATGTAATGGAAAGGTATGTTAATTTTTTTATCAATTAGAGGAAAAATTTTTCCATTGGTAGCCAGAAGATAAATTAAATGGTTTCTGGTTCGTTTTGAGGAGAAACCATCTTAAAACTTTTACACCCCAATATTTTGTGCCTATAGTTGCCGTTTCTCCTTGTTAATTTGCCTTCTGCCACGTCCACACCACTAAGCTGCCTTTACTTCCTCGTAATGCCCTCTCTCCGCCTCCATAGAATGAATCACTGCGAATGAAAATACAATCATGAGGGAGACGTACGTTCACAATGCATATTGACATTGTTATAACTGGTGATTTCGCTTTCATAGCACTGGTAAGTACAATAAGCACGTACTCTGTGTCAGCGTCCAATGCGGGCCAACATTATCTAACACATGCATAACAAACACCCATTACTACCCCCTCCTCCTTTGTTGGAATTCTCTACTCCGCATTCCCAATTCTAAATTAGTTGCATTATTTCAAAAATGGAGTCTCGAAAACGTTTGTGCGTTTTAAAAAATGATCCGTGGATGACTCATGTAACTCAGTGTAGGTCGCTTTGAATGTGTTCGTTGTCTACAAGTTGCAAACATGTAGCTAATATCGCATGTGGGCAGAACTCGCGTGTAACAAGTTAATTACTCAATTTTTTGTGTAGTGTCTCTGTACTCCCACTGTAATTGTTTATAGGCTGCACACTGCCCTTTTCCATTTTCTCCATCCCTAATCTACCCACTCATAGACTCAGAGTAAACTAAAAATGTATTTATAATATTCTAAATTCCACCATCAACTACCCTGAATTGCTCTCCTTTATGAATTTCTAAGTTCCATCCCGCCCCACCCGTACTCACCCTTTACTCCACATGTCCATTCCCAGACATTCGATTACTAAACGTTCTCTTTTCCTCCGCCTCTCTTCTTCATTGAATTCCCTCCCTTCTCACATCGATCCTTTTGCACTTTCATATAAATCCTTTATAAGTCTTTCTCTTTCGTATCTTTTACCTAAGTAGTTATTCCCCTATTTTTCTTTTTTTCATATCTCAAAAATTTCTGCTTGTATCCTGTTGTTAAGTTTGCTTGTCAATGTATTTATGTTTGTATTCTTACATGGACACTATAAAATGGCACCATAGCTGCATGTGGTTTTCTTTCTTTTAATAAAAATAAATAAATTAAATAACTTCTCCACCTCTATCGATTAGCTTTCAACGCATTTCTGTTTTTCCGTTTCTCACGAGAAATTACTTTTAAAATGGTCGGTTTTTTCGTGCAGATTGTCACAGTAGTAACTATACTTCTGAACTCGACTCATACGCGTTCTCCTTAGTCAACAACCGAGCGGGCCTCGCACGCCCGAGCCGTCGTGGCGGTCTAATAGTTGATGGTGCTAACGTGACGGCCCCACATAGAACTCTCCTTTTCCGAGATAAATTCACCGTCACTTTTTTTCGGCCTCTCTCGTTCATTTTTTTCTCTCGAGGGAAGTTCTGCGTTGGTTTGAAAAAAAATGAACCCCGGAAACAGATGCGTCCCGGAATCCGACCACATTCTTCCCCCCGAGTTCGAAGGGGAATAACAAATGGCCTCCAGAGGGGGGCAGGATGCAGGAACATAGGGTGGGGGGTTTCGAGGAAGGAGGGTGGGGGGCGGGAGAAGGGCTGCACAATAATGGGTACCACGCCTCTCCGAATCTGTTTGTAAAGCCACCCTTACTCATCCGGTACCCAAGGTGACAGCATGTCGCCAAAAACAATCCAAGCGCCCTTTCACGCAAAAATTGATTCCTTTCACGAACACGTGACGTCCCATTTCAGTGAAAGACAGGTCGTCGCCAAGGTCGGACTTCCCTTCTTATGATTGACTGCATTGTTTGGCGGTTTGAAATGTATCTCGTGCCTATTCTGTAGTGAGGAGAGAATTCTTTAAAATACTCAGTCCATGGAGATATCTTCACACTTAGCTAATCATGGCATAAGTGTTGTTACAGAGTATATCCTCCCGTACAATTTCTTTTTATATGCCCACGTTCCCCTACGAGTGATATCCTTGATCTACCGTAGGGCATGACCCGCTTTCCGTTACATTTTTCCAGAACTACCTCGGTAATTAGGTCATCTGGGTAGCGAGGTGATCTGCTTATTGGCCCGGAAAGCCAAAGGTCCGCGGTTCGATTCGTAGTACCCGTGGGTATCTTCCTCGAAAAATTTTCACGGATTTTCACTCAATTTGTTTCGAAATAAATGACTCAGAAACGGAGCGACAGATACTTGAATTTCCAAAATAAAAGTTGCGTCTCAATATTCCCGGAAAGTAAGTCCAATGTAACTGCCAGTAATGGAAGTTGGATTGTTAAACTTTCACCCGCTTTTACAAGGAGTCTTTCATGCCAATAATTACTTACATTTCGCAAGTACAGACAATTCAATCGATCTTTAGATAGATCTAACTCACAATTCCCCTTTTAAGGTGTCTCCGTAATGTGAGAGATACTTCTTCGTGATTATGGTACCATCATAGCGTAATTCACAGCAAGTACTACTGTCAGATATTTTATTTTGGATACTTGAGTTTGGGTTTTAATGGCAAACTAACCAAGAAATCTATTGCAAAACGATTTACAACATGAACTTGTCAATTAACTCTTCGTTAGGCTATGTTACTAAAAGTATATGAAGCTCCAAATATCGTTTTTCGGGTATAGTAAAATAAATTATAGGTCTTAGGGTGCTTCTATAAGAACTTTATACTTGAAAAACTAATAGCTGAAAAAATATACCCATGATCGTAATGAAATTTTTACGTCGTATCGGCATTCAAATTAATTGTGACTATGCAATGTAAAATTCAAGTTTCCGGCTTTATTTCATTCATCAAGAGTAATCTTCTCACCATCTTTATAAAGTAACTTTTACTCAGCCCAGAATGAAGGTACAAAAAAACTAGGCTTTTGTAAGCGCTCAATCGTGATTACCACGACCGTTGCAAAAGTACTCTCCGAAAACCATTTTATAAATATTAATTCGATGCAGGATTTGAGTACACGCAGTACACTTGACCGTGCGATAAGTGAAATTTCACAACTTGCCCGTCATGTAGCATTCCCAACGGATTAACTTGTGTTGAAATGAGTAATTTTCTAAATCGTTTGGTAAAAACAATAGCATTTTCATTCTTCAATGTTTCAATGTTAACCAAGTAAAACATATGATTAAACATTTTATGCTATATATGCATCTTGTCTTTTGGAATTTTCACAAGAGTAATGTACTTAAAAAAGTAAAATCTTAACATAATATACTCAGACTTAATTCTTAATGAATGATTACGCGTAAACAATCCCTTACATAGATTTGTGAAATTCTGACATTGATTTCTGGGGTGTAGTTGCTCGGGATATATAATAAATGCGCTGTCGTAGAGTTACCGTCAAATCTAGTAGCCCAGTGTAGTGGACCGTAGCTAATAGGTTCCGTGATATGTTTTCATATTCTGTGACAGTTTTATATAGACCCAACGTGTAGTTGTGCGCTTCTACCATAATCTTCGCCGCTGTGAGCGAATATGCCGTTTAAAAAGCCATTTTGGTTGTGCGATTTGTCATTTTTTTCGATATATAATCTTAAAAGTCGATTGCAGTAACCATATTAACCTGTTCTGCGCTTTACTAAATCTGATAACTTAGAATTCTATCAGTCGAAGGCTTTGGGCTTTCCGTGCTTTTGCATGAAATTACTGACAATTTTGAAATATTTTCCACATGTTTCCTTCGTGGAAGTATTTCAAATTTAGATTCACAGAGCATTGTAGTTGAATAGAGTTTTGCCTTTGATAACTGGAGCGATGACGAAAACTTTGCGAGTGACATATTCTCTTATTAACCTGTTTTTTTTAAATTAGCACATAAGTTTCCTTCCCATAATCTGTTTTAACTTATCCGAGGATCCATCTTGGCTCGTGGCAATCGTGCT
Source organism: Ceriagrion tenellum (assembly GCA_963169105.1). Lineage (NCBI taxonomy): Eukaryota > Metazoa > Arthropoda > Insecta > Odonata > Coenagrionidae > Ceriagrion > Ceriagrion tenellum. The sequence continues at coordinate 184,979,793 of OY720632.1, read as the reverse complement.
TAAGTTTTCGTATAATGTGTTTGCTTACCCTTTTGAAACGATTTGAAATCACTACTTTCTTATTTATCCTTAGCCTTCATGATGTTAGCTTTGGCAGTGAATGTTGGTTGTTCTTTTCCCCAGTTTTTTCCGGAATCCCTTGAAATACCCGTTCATCTAAGAAACGGAAGCTTGCTTAATGCTTTTGTTTGAGTTATCTGCCTCGATCTAGGCCCTCGTATCCTCGCAAAAATAGCTTTATGGTGCCAGTGATCGTGCCTACGCCTTCAATGCGATCATGGCTGACATTTCGGGTGGCTGACTCGCTCCCGCCCCGATGAGCGTCGAACATCGAGACGGCGGAAAACGGAGAACAGGCAAGCCGAGCTTCGGTAAGTTCTAAATCGGGATTCCGGCCGCATTTGGAGCGCATGTGGCTAGGTGAAAGACTGGCAAATGCTCCTCTTTCCGCGTTAAAATGAATTGGTACCGCCTTCCTTCCTCTCCAGTCGGACTTCATCCCTCCCCGGCAGAAGGCCAAGGTTGTATGCGCCGCTGCGCTCCGATTCCGATGGGACCTTGTAGAGACTCAAAAATCTTCCCTTGTCCTGCCCCAATCTCGCGTCTCTGAGAGCAAGCTGGAAAAGTTATATGATCCTATGATTATTGTGCTGTCAGCCTCACTTAAAAAGAGAGTTCTTGAGTGTGCAGTAATCGTGAGCCTATGAGAAAATATTTTAGTAATGTTTTAAGTAATTTGAAAATCATTATTGACCAAATTTCACCTAAAATACATCCATTTATGCGTTTAAACTCACCATATGGGCATTAATTAATGAGTCAAAAATGATAAATAACTTTCCTAAATTAAAATATAAAACTTTTGCGCGGTATTAGAAATTTAGACAGAATCCCATGGATATATGTCGTTATCAAAATACTTGTTTATAAATTTTGTGAATCAACAGAGAGAATGGAGTTGAGGGTAAATCCGTACAAGACTAAAGTAGTAGTTTTCCATAAGAAGAATGGGAAGAATAGCTCTATGATGAGGGCAAATGGTGAATTCATTGAACAAGTGGATGGTTTTGTGTATTTTGGTAAGATGTTTACGAAAGATGGACGGATAGATGAGGAGATGATAAAGAGGCGTGGGAATTCTGGAAGAAAAGTGGTAGGTTGCATGTGGAGCATATCAAGGAATGAGTGCCTGTCTAAGGAAGCGAAAATCACCGTGTACTAAAGTGCATTTCTCCCCACTTTGTTGTATGGTAGTGAAACATGAGTATGTCAGGATAAACATAAGATTAGACTGAACGCCGTGGGTATGAGTTATCTGAGGAGTGTATGCGGCAAAAGTAGGATGGATAGGGTGAGGAATGAGTGGGTAATAAATGAATGTGGGTTAGATGCTCCAGTAATGGACATATATGAAAAGAGTAAGCTTCGTTGGTTTTGCCATGTTGAGAGAATGGATGAGAGTCAAATAATGAAGCAGATACATGAGAGTGAAATGAATGGTGCGAGAGGTAGAGGTAGGCCTAGAATGTTGTGGTTGAGGAAATTCTTAGGAGAAGGAATATTAGGAGTCTTAAAACAGGAGGGCGTGTGTGAAGCAGTGTATGGGAGTAAATGAAGCAGAAGAGGTTTGCAAGGATAGGTCAATATTGAGAAAATTATTGAAGCAGATTTAAGTGTAGAAATATGTATTTATGAGTGAAACATTGTGACTGTGCCTACCCCGGATGGGGAACGGCGTGATTGGTATGCATGTATGTTTGTATCAAAATACTGGTCACAACATCACACTCTGATCTTTATTAGAAACAATTTTAAAAATAATAGAGGCGTTATTCCGCGTTTAGGAGAAAAGTTTTACGTATTTAATCGAATTATTACGGAGTTTATGCCATTTCCCGTAAGTTTACGAGTTTTAATAGAATTGCAGCACCAAAAAAAATTCGGTATTAAATGTATTATATATCAAATTAGATTACCAACTAGAACACGAGTGCAGAGTTGTCCGCAAATGTGTGCATAAACATAAATTTCTCCTACTTCCTAAACTGGCTATTTTTTTCCTCCGATGTACTCAAAAAGTCCTTCTAACTCTATAAATATTTCTCTTATGCTCCAAGTTCCCCGCTAATGGACTCAAAGAAAAGGCACTGCACTTAAGTCCAATTCGCTCTTCGTGATAAAGCTAATCCTCCTTAGTTAAACGCCCTGGCCTTCAAGCAGTACGTAAACAAAGCATTCTACATCAATTATTTCACGTTGAATAAATAAGAAATGAAATGCAATCATTGGCGTTTGTTCGCATACGGTGAATGGAAAAGTCTAGCATCCCATGATCGGTTTATCATCTTTAAATATTTCCACCGCGTTCCATTATTCTTTTTAGCGGTAGTGAATTACTTCTAAGTGCTTCGACTGCTAAGGCCATTTAGCACTTACTGTCTGCTTACGGACTGGGGCAACAGCACTCAGACGTAGTTACTTGAGAATCATCACTCCAAATTCAAAATCGAGGCAAAAAATGCGTTACTTTGGTGACTGATCTGGAACCGGTAATTCCTTAGTGGTAGCCCGTCCTTACTGGTGAGCCATGGCACTCGAAATGCTCAACATTGCGCTTCGAAAGTCGTGCAGCCTTTAAATGGAATGGCAGCGTGATTGAACAAAGCATGTAATGTCTATACTATTTGATTTTTTATCTAGACACAGTGAATGAATACCGTGACATAACAAAGGAACCGTTTGAAATGTGTATTTATTCATGTATCATCTCATTAATTGTCCTTCCTGAAAGAGATGACATTTCAATTACCTTTTCCTATTTATCTCATGTCAGGGGTCAGACGCCACCAACTTTTCAAACCGTTTTCCTCCTCGGCTCTAAAGGGGGCCACAGTCGCCACCACAAAAAATCTTCTCGGATCAAAAGTTTCCTCATCGTTATTCTGTGAGAAAAATCTCCGGAACGGAAAAAAGTGGATTGCCTTCAATGAAAGTAACAGCTCATGTACGCTATTTAACCCATTTTAAGTAATAATAATAGGACAGACAGTGTATAGCTAAGGATTTAGATGCGATTGATGATTGGTGTGATAGATGGCAGCTAGAATTAAATTTGAAGAAATGCGCGATTATGAATTTTTGGAAAAAGAATGGCCTTCCCCGGAATAATTATAGCATCAAAGAAAACAAAATATGTAACGTAGAATCAATTAAATACTTAGGCGTCACCATCAGTGAAGACATGTCATGGGGGAAACACATCAGAGAAATAACTAGTGTAGCAAACCGTAGATTAGGATTCGTAAAAAGGGTTCTAGGCAAATGCGATGAGAGAGTCCGAGAAAGAAGCTATTTTACACTTGTCAGGCCTCATTTAGAATATGCCGCTAGTATATGGGATCCCTACGAGGAAGGTATGATAAAAGAATTAGAGCGCGTGCAAAGGAGATCTGCTAGGTTTGTTAAATGTCGTTATGATAATTGTATTAGTGTTACGAGTTTAATAGAAGAACTAGGATGGGAATTACTATCAGAACACAGGTTAAAATTTAGGTTAAACTTTTTAAGTAAATTCGAAACCGATTTGTTCACAGATGACGTTAGATATATATTAAGAACCCCTGCGTATTATGCTAGGTTTGACCATATTAACAAAATTAGAGAGATAGATTGTCGTACCGATAGATTTAAAATGTCATTTTTCCCGCGTACCATAAGAGAGAACAATAGGCAACGTAGCAAAAGGGATAGGTAGGTGAAACATAGTTAGAATAGTCTGTAGTGCATGACGCATGTAATAACTACCAATAATCCCTTCCTTATTATGTAGATTTTAACCTGTACTATACCGTAGTAACTAATATTCTATTGTAATAACTACTGCAATTACTTGCAATAACTAATAATCTACTGTAGTAACTAATAAACTATGACCCTATTTTCTAGCATGTCTACATTATATATCCTACTTACATGGCAATAGTGCATGTTCGGTGATCTTCACCCCCTGCCACACACCCTCGTGGTGGCTCGCAGGGTATTACGTAGATGTAGATGTAATAAAGCACGAGTATACTTGTATATGTTATTCTACTCAGCTCCTAATAACTCTAATAACTTTCAATGGTATCAGGCTCAACTTATTATAGGTAAGGTAGAACTCTTTCATGTTCTACATCTACATCTACATACTACTCCGCGAGCAGCCGCATTGGTGTGTGGCAGGGGGCGGTAGGTCCCCAGCCGTGTAAAGATGTAAAATTTTTGGAGATGAAATGGTGACACGTACTATGGGAATGTATTTAGAGGATTTCAGTTTTTATTGTGGTCACTAATTGGGCGCGGATAGAACGAGTTTTTGTATTTCTCTGTTCGGCAGAGTATCTCCCTTATTTTATCGCATGTCAGACCTAGAAATGTAGAGATGCGTCATGATAATATTCTCTGTGCCGCTCTGAAACACACCAGTTCTGAATATCTCAAGCAGCCCAAGCCTAGCGTGCCGCCCCCGAGTCTCTAGGGGCTCCCATCTTAATCTCTCAAACATTTGTGTAACACTATATGTTCGTTTGTAGCAGTTATTAACGAAGTGTGCTGCTTTTCCTTGTTTTTTGTTAATTTTTTCGTTTAATCTTTATGAATCGTAAAATTTATGATAATAAATTTTACGTTTGAAAGAGTAACTGAATTTAAGTCTTTAGGAGAAAATATTGACCAGACAAACCAAGAGGAGACATAAATAAATGCCAGAATTTTAAATGCTAAGATATGCCACTGGGCTTTACAAGGGCTTCTAAAAAGCAAAATATTATCTAGAAAAACTAAAATACGGATCTATAAGACCATCAAACAACCAGTGGTCTTGTATGGGTCAGAAATATGGGCAATATCTAAACAGACAGAAAAAAGCTAATACTTCTCGAAAATAAAATTTTAAGATGCATCTATGGTCCCATAAACGAAGACGGAATGTGGAGAATCCGAACGAACAACGAACTAAGGGACCAGATATAATAGGACCCAGATATAATAGCAGAAGTCAAAAGCAGAAGACTTAGGTGGGCAGGTCATGTGTGGAGAAGAGGAGAAAATGCTACCATTAGAGCGGTGTCAGAAGGCCTACCAAGATGAAAACGACCTTTGGGACGACCACGACTACGCTGGAAAGACCAGATTAGAAAGGACATGAGAAGAATGGGAGCAGAAATTGACTGGATGGAAGATCGAAAGAGATGGCGAGGAGTTGTTGGTGAGGCCAAAAACCTTGAGGTTTGAGTGGTCTAATAGGTAAGGTAAGGTAATCTTTATGACCAGGGTCTCAAATGCTCGCGACGTATTCGAGGTGTGGTCTAACCAGAGCGAAGTAGCATCTCTCTTTTACTATTTAATCCGAGGACCTTCCTATTATACGTTTACCAAAACCTACTTTCTTTTATGCTGTGTCGCCTATGTTTTGTATGTGCGTTCCCCAAGATATATCTGAAGTTAAGGTAATTCCAAGATATTTTACTGTATTTGAAGATTTTTTTGTTTACTCCACCCACGGTGCAGGTATGTTGATCGCGGTCATGAAAGCTATGTTGCTCAGGTAATTTTGGAGCACACTGCCGAGGCCTCGAGTCATCCTTCTCAAATAGTGAAGATGGAAGACGTTGCTGGCGTGGGCGGGGAACGGGCGAAAGAGCGCATTTTTTGCTTCTCCTCATGGTTTTTTCATCGGAGCGTCGCACACGGGCGCATTCCCAGCGAATGCCGCCTCGGGGCGCCACCCTGCCTCCATCCCCCTCCCCCCGGCCCCCGCCCATCCACCCCCTCCCCTCCAAACTCTCCGCCCCCTGCAGCAGTTTCACAACAACCGCAGTCGCCCCCGGGATCCACCTGTTCTGCCTCCCTCGCCACCAAAAGCAAACGGCCGTACGCTCTCTTCCCCTTCCTACTCGCCTCCCTTTGCCCCTCCAACCTCATCCCCCAACCCCCTTCGCTGGGCACTACGCGCGCACCAGTCTCTCCGACTTTTCCAACCGTTTCCCTCATCGGATCCAGGAATGGTATCACAGCACAGCAAGAGCTGCGTGTGGCACAGTCTTCAGTGGTGAAGAAAAAAGAAGATGGGAACGATAAAGGGGTGGATTTTGAATGCATTCAAGTAAAAAAAGAGTAATAGTAATAATAATTTTATTCCTTAAGATGCAATTGAAAAAGAAGAGAACCATATACAAAATAAGGAATTTCGACACCCTTTTGAGACCTTAGTCTCGCTTTAGGGTTGCCGACTCACTGAACATTTAAACTGGTCTGTGTTACATTCATTTTGTAAATAGCACTTAAATGCTGGAGAACAATTAAAAGAAAGAATATACAAAATATAAAAATAAACAAAGGTGAAAATGAATAAACAAGAAATATGTACACAAAGGAAAATATACAACACTCCACACAGACTTGCATCACCGTCATGGGTTGGCTGGCGGCAAGCTCTTATTTCCCAAGAGCAAGCAACAACTCAACCTCCCCATTTTGCAACAACCATGTTCTAGCTTCTCTACAAAACTTTCATTCACTTTCTGCTTTAAATAAAACAGGCGGTAGTGAAGAAAATGTTTTTTGTCCCAAATAATTATAACATTGCCTATATAATTCTTTTCTAGGTCTATTAATCAGCAAATTACTGTCAAATCTTAATTCAATAGCCCTTGGCTTATTTAATTCACCACCACGGTTATAAAAAAATCTTAAAATTTTGAAAATGAATAAATATCTCGAGTGTAGAATACTCAGATTCTTGAATAGGAGAAAGGCATGAGTCGAGCCAGAGACACGCGACATTACTCTAATGCAAATACTGCAAAGCATGTCAATATGTATTTATACTACCGAATATATGAAGGTGTTACTGTTTATTTTTTATGGTGATCCCACCCAGAGACCAATCAATGCCATAGAGGTTACCTAAATCTCCAATTATTATTTTTGTTCTGGTGTTGCATTATTTATTGTAAGGAGAAATAAATTTATTATTATTGAAATGCTTTCTCGTTTTGTACTTTCCTCTCTTGCTTATTAATCCCGATCATGGTTTCGACAAATGATGTCATGGTCATCATTTTTTGAATCATCACTTGATAAATTATCGATCAAAACCATAGTCGGTATGAGCAAACCAATGTGGAACTAACAAGCAAAATTTTATTTCTCTATCGCTATTCCACCAATTTTAGCCTGAAACTTGAACATGCATCATAACTGATTTAAAACTCCTTTTTGAGTTCCGCAGTGTATATTTCTAAATTCAACTGGTTATCGCCTGTTCATTTATTGCACAGAAGACACTATAATGGCGTGAGGTAATAAAAAATTGACGAATAGCTTACGAGTTATACGTGAATTTTATTTTTCAAACATTTACTTGTTAAAAAACCTTCGTTTGTCTCAAGTGCCTTCGCATAAATTATTAAACTCAAATAGTTACGTAGTTTAGAGGCACCTGATCATTCCTCACAATAAATTGTCTTTTTTATATTGTAGAGCATATGAAATGATAAAAACATGCTCTTATTGAATGGTACGGACATCGTCTTGAAGGTTATCTTAATATTCCTGGGAATTTAGGAGCCCTGGCCCCTGTTAATAGATTATTGGACGCCACGCATTTTCATGCAGGGCCCGAGCGTTCATCTAAACTGACTACTACTAACACTTCCTGTCAATAGTATCGCGCTCGTTTCAGTGTACCCATGGCATTTTTATCTTACCGATAGTAGCTAAAATTTGCATTGCACACTTACTATGCTCGGTAAATTCGATTGCTTGGTTTGTTGCCAAGGAGAAGGGTGTTTGGTCTTAATGTGCGCTCCGGTGAAACTGTGGTCTTTAGACAATACTCACGATACAAAGACCTGGAAACCATGGAGAGAGATATTTACCTAACAACATCGCAGAAACCTCAGGCACAACTCAATTGGACCACTTGACATGGAATGATCCTTTTCCATCGCAAAAGTTTTCATGCATCATTAGGGTTCATTTAGTATGATATGCCAAATTGGCGTCGATATATTGCATTGTTTGTTCGCCGTCGCTCCCATATTTGGCGGTGCTCATTCCTTGGCCTAATTCCCATCGACTGTGCGCGGAGATGCTGTGCGTCTCCCACTCACCCTCCTGTGATGATGGTGCTCCTCTCTCCACTCGCTCGTCGCAGCATCTCCAAACAGAGTGACGGCCGCCCGCAACTCAAAAGGCGAAAGCAAACACAATTATCTCACCATTTCCATCAACTGCATCCACTATTTGCCCTCCGGAGTTGAGAGAATATTTTCCATCTCTCACCGCCTCTCTCTCTCTCTTATGAGTTCGAATGCGAAGTTTTTCTTTTTTTAACGACGATGCGAGAGCGGTCTTGGCATTATTTTTTTCTCGAGTGTGTCAAATGTTAGTTTCTTAGCTGCGGGCATTAACGTGGATGTAGATGGGGGGGGGGCACTTGTTATGGCGAAAAACATTTGAAAGCTGTGACGTTGTCTTGGCCGATCCTCTATCATTGTGTTCCTCTATTTACCTTTGCGCTTACCGACTTCGGAACTAATTTTAAAATTTTTCGTTCACTTACTTTAAATCAACATCTACTTCCTCTATAAAAATATATTCCCATAAAATACTTTTTATAATGCTTGAAAAAATATCAATTCGAATTTGCTGTAAAAAAAAACTTAGAAAAACCGAGACGATCCCACGACTTCAAGTACATAAAACATGTTTCATTAGTAACTTGCAATAAATTTTTAATAGAAGGTAAATAGTGTGAATTAGATGCTCCAGTAACAAACATATATATGAAAGGAGTGTGCTTCGTTCGTTTGCCCATGTTGAGAGAATGAATGAGAGTCAAATAACGAAACAGATATATAAGAGTGAAATGAATGGTGCGAGAAGTAGAGATAGGCCGAGAAAGTTGTGGTTGAATTTGGTAAAGGAAATTCTTAGGATGAGTAATATTAGGCGTCTTAAAAACAGGAGGGCGTGTATGAAGCAGTATATGGGGGTAAATGAGGTAAAAGAAGTTTGCAAGGATAGGTCAGTATGGAGGAAATTATCGAAGCAGAATTAGGTGTACAAATATGTATTTATGAGTGAAACTTAGTTACTCTGCCTACCCCGGAAGGGAACGGCATGAGTGGCATGTATGTATGTATGTAGAGGAAAGCCATCACAATGATGAGGTGAGCTCTTATGGCTAGATAATAGAAATAAAAATAAGAAAGTCTCCAAAAGCCGTAAACAAAGCCTTCGTCAGAAAGCACCAAACTTACTGTGTTGGTATGCTGGGAAACCACAGCAGCGACCAACCATAGCCCTCCTATCAGAGCAGGATTTACGTACAAGCTACACAAGCTATAGCTTAGGGACCCCACTTTCTTAGGGGCCCCCAAAAAAAACTGTCCGAGTGAGCAATTGTCATATACCTACACTTAAATATACCTCAGTTTCATGTGCATAGAAAGTGACAAACTACGCACTTAATCATTCGATGATGTTATCAGTGAATTACTCTGGCAATGGCAAGGAAGACAATATTTTAATTTAATATAATTCCTTAATCCTGACATGTTTCAAGAGATTAGATAATAAGCCTTAGTGAATTGTGCCTTTTAAAAGAACTTTTGTTTCTTTTTACCAGAGTTTGCATTTTTAAGTTTGTTGTATGAATAAAAATGATTTTAAGTTAAAGATTTATTATTTCATCATCTATATACTTCTTAATTGTATTTCAGTTTAACCCTCAAGGTATCCGGAAATCATATTTGGCACTGACATAGAAAATCTAGACTTTGAAAGGGCCCCATATCTCAAAAAGCTTAGGACCTTATCAAGTCTTAATCCGGTCCTGCTCTCTACCAAGGGTATATACCAACTCAAATAGGGGATATTTAAGGTTTTTTATTTGTATGTATGTATGTATGTATATGATTTTTATATCCGCTGATGCAATAGCACTCGTCGGGGCTACCCAAAGGAAAGCATGGAGGGGGAAAGTAATAAAAGTGCACATATATGTTGGTCGTCTGGATAGAGTTTGATTACGTTCTGCCCTCTCCATTTACTTCGATAGCTTTGGGTGGAATTTCTCTCTCACTTTTTCTAATCACTCTCATTCCTCCCAAAAAAAAAAGAGTTCGCTGCTGGGCGGAGAGTCGCGCAGGTGGATTGAATCAATTATACTACGCTGCAGTGGCGTCTCCATTCCGCGCAATAAAGCGCGCCAGCCGCATCTCAATCTCTTTCCGTTTCTCTCCTTTCCTGTGCCCCAGATTCCCTTCGCCCGCCTTCTCTTCTGCTCACTCATTGTGCCCTGCCGACCCCCCACCCCCCCCCACTCCCTCCCCTTTGGCAGCCCTCGCACTACTTCCCGGATGCAATCTTTGCCCCAAAAGCGAAGAGGGTTGGCCGTGGAAGGGGAAGGCTGGAAGAATTCGAGGAATGCCTCCCGCGAACACTGAGTGCATACAACATCATTATCCCAACAATGTTTGAAATTTTTGGAAAACTGAAGTTAACTGTCGAGATAAGGAAAAAATATTTTTTTATTACGAGAATGAATAGAATTCACCCATGAATCGGGAATGCATGCCACGGATGAGGCATCGCCATTTGAACAATGTTTGGAATATTTGGAAAATTGAAGTTAATTAACGAGATATGAAGAAAGGTTTTGGAGGCACGAATGCCTCCACGAAAAGGCACATGCATGCTACAGATGTGGTATCGTATTGGCATTGGTTTTGAAACATTTGGGGAATCGAAGTCAACCACTGTCAGATGGGATATATTCTGAAGCTGCCTTAAAGACCATGACTTGATTCTGAATGGACACTCATTTTCGCGTTCAAGGGAATTTTCATAATTTTAACGAAATTTGCGCTGAAAATATTATGAACTTCCTTTTCCTTTGCAGACAATGCATTTTGATTGTTACATGCATGAATATGTATTATGGATTCGGACGTTTGGCATTGTTGCCTAGGCTACGTGATGCCTAAATTTTAACTTTTAGTTCACCCAGTCCTTGGTGCCACTTCGATTAGTCTTTTCTGTTGTTATTGTCAATAGACGTAGCTAATTGTTGCTAACGTGAGACTGCGGTGAATATTCAATAACGATCGAGGAGATATGAATTACTTGATTATTTGAATAATATCTTGCTATTTTTGTGATCTAAAAGTTACTTTGTAACTGTTAGAGAGGAAATATGTATTATAGAAAATGTGTAAGAGGTTTATGAATCGTCCATCGTGTACCGTCTACGTTGCTTGCCAGAATCCGATTCTAATTTGAATGCATTAAGCCCGTTCGGCTTAAATAAAGAATTGAGAATGCCTTGTTTATACAGAACTTGCTTCGTACCAGGCTGCAAAACAGGGTATGCGTCTACGAGGACCCAAAATAGGAGACTTGGATTGAAAAATAAGAATCTGTTCCAGGCGGCGGTAAGTGCATTCCTTTTTACCTACACTGCAATGATGGCCATTGGGAATACTCATGAAGTAACCCTGCATCATTATTAAATTTCCATGTAGCGATATTCAGTAAGTACTAAGAAGGTAAATGTGCATTTTTTGTAATTAAATTTGGAGAGGAATTAAATATATCTGTGGACCGGACGATATTAAAAAAGTGTATAATTACGTCCCGCGTGTAGTATTACATTTTTTATCCACTGCCCACTGCATTATGATTAATTGTAAGTAAAACCCATGTATATTCATGGTGTAACCGGTAAGACGTGTTTATTTACAAACTATTGACTGTATTTACATTTGAACTTCCGTCTTTCATCACTAGGTGGCACCACATTCCAAAAAGTTGTTTACGGAATTCTAGACAACAGTTTTTGGCGACGAGATCACAATCCATAATACATATTCACGGTTTCATGTTTCACTCTAACACTCCAATGGAGCCTCGTTTATTTAAATCAATTCAGTAGAATAGAGAATGATTAATTGCACAGAGTAAGTACAAAAAGGAGTACCTGAAATTTCCAATCTTTAGTGAAGCTTGAGCTTCTGAAAAGAAAAGAGTAATGAAAGTATCATGTCTCCTTCATTCGATATAACTTTTTCATTAGAGACGTTCATGTTGACAAAATTAAAATCTCATTTCCCAGAGTATGATGTCGTCATTGGCTATTCAAGAATTCCAGCGGGTTAACTCCATCGATGCTGACGTTTAGATGTCGCCCATCTCCCCAATTAGGCTCACTCTGCCCTGAAGATAATTAAGGACTCCTTTGTCGAAGCGTCGGTAACGATGAAGGAATTAACCCAGTAGAATACACGTATAAACTACGCTATTTGAGTATAAAATCACATCAGATTATTTTTAGAATAGATTGGTAGAGTGATCATTCTCAATCAGAGAAATAAAGTCCCACGGAACATGGTACTAACGCAATTCTTAAACTTTCTTACAACGGAAACAGTGAACGCAAAGCTTTTCATAGCCATCAATAATGAGAGTTGGATATATCTTTAGATATGATAACTCATTCCAAATACCATTTCAATAGAGGGAATATATCCGTAAATTTTACACAAAGAATAATCGAGCATAAACGAAAATAACAAAATCTCCATGATATATCTGAGTCAAGGTAATTCAAAGGTATTTGACTTTTTCCTAGATCTCTATAGTGTAGACCCATAGTGTAGATGTGGCGGATTCCTTACGATAGAGCAGCGAAAACTGGTTAGTGTTTCTACGCTTGACTTATAAACGAGTAAAGCCAAATTAGAATTGGAATTGTCCATTTAAGAAATTAATTATCCGTTGTACATAAGAACTTCTGAATTTAATTAAGGATTTATCGCTCTTTCGAAATCACACAAATATCGAGAACAGGGAACAGAATCACAAAAATTTCCTGAGCAGTGACCAAAATCACAAATTTTGCAAGCAGGGTTGGAAACTACGCAAAATATCAACATTTTTTTGCATTAATTCCGCTCTAACACTCTGGAAACTGACTTTTCAGCTAAATGAACCGAGATTTTTTTCGATTTGCCCTCCATTTTCCTAAAAAGATATATGTGTATGTATATATATATATATATATATATATATATATATATATATATATATATATATATATATATATATATATATATATATATATATATATATATATATATATATATATATATATATATATAACGATTTGAGACTTAAAAGTTTCTCCACTTTTTTTCGAATATCGGCGAGTGTTCATCTAAGCTTTAATGAGGCTGGACTGAGAAGGGGAAAAGCCTTTGGGAATATGAAGAGCGGCGTCAAGATCCAAGGGAGATATCCATTCTCATTAATTCCCAAAACCAACACCCATCGTCCGATCTTCCCACGTCCTCCACTGTGCGTCTCCTCCACCCTCTCTGACCCGTTCTGCTGTGGAGGCAGGGGCGGCATTTTCCGGGCCAGAGGGCACTACCCGCGACCCCCCGCACCACAAATCACGTCGCCTGATAATCTTCTACACCAACCCTCTCTCCCGTATCCCTTCCGTCTTAAGAGCGTCTTTTACCTCACTTATTATTAATCGAACCCTTTTTCTCCCGCACCACTGGGACCCCTTTTTCCCCCTGGGGTTTTCCAACCTCCTCCCTTTTCCCCTACGGCAGCATCTCCGTCAACCAACCGGGGGACAGCGTTGCGTCCCCTTCAGATGGTTTGGGGGAGACTTTTCCTCAATTCATGATGCATACCATATTCAAATTCAAATAGCCAGAATCCAGCAGCTATAAGAATCACGAAGTAAATCATATACGGGTGTTCAAATAAAAAGGTACGAAACGACACTGTGTGTATAATTGAAGTCTTTACTCAAAATTAATCTCCAGAGGCCAAAGCACAACTATCCCACTGTTTTATGAGCTGAAGGATTCCCTGTTCTCAGAATTCCTGTGACAGTGACAAGAGCCAGTCCTCCACTGTGTCCTTCAGTTAGTCATCCGAGTTGAAGCGCTTCCCTTTGAGATATGTTTTTAGCGGACCAAACAGATGGAAGTCGCAGGGCGACATGTCCGGTCTGTATGGCGGATGCTCAAGCTGCTCCCACTTGAACTTGGGCGGTAAACTTTGTGTGACCCTAGAGACGTGTGGACGCGCGTTATCAAGGAGCAGAATCACTCCCTTCATGAGCAGCCCAGGCCGTTTGCTCTTGATGGAATTGCGTAGGCTATGGAGTGTCTCACAGTATACGTCACTGTGAATGGTTTTTCCGTGCTCAAGGAGTTTGATGAGTATCGGGCCTCGGACCTTGAAAAAGACAGTGAGCATCACCTTGCCTGCGGAGGTCACAGCTTTGAATCTTTTAGGGGGAGATGACGACGCATGTTCCCATCGTATGTTGTCCTGCTTTGTCTCTAGCTCGAAGTGGTGACTATCCGCTCCAGAAAATTGGAGTCTTTATGATACCGGAACAGGTGTTGTAGTGGAGTCCCATATGCAGTTCCTTTTATTGTTTGCTGAGCTTCTTCAGAACCCTCTGCTCGCACACCTTCCGGTAACCCAACCTGTCGTGCACAATTGTCCACACTGTGTTACCACGTCAATTGGACGGAACGCACAAGTGCCTGCTTCTCTTCTGCGTCAAGTGCGGGCGCCCGTCGCATGCGCACAACCATGCCGGACACTACATTCGCGTTCCTAGAAGCCTCACTACGTTTTCCCAAAGCGGCATATTCAAATTTTAACCGGTTTGGTTGTTACGACGTTTCGTACCTTTTCATTCGAACACCCCTAATATAATAGTAATGGTTACTGTTTCATGTGAATGAAATTCTCAGTTTTTAAAGAAACGTACACTTTAAAATCTTTACTTGACTGATTATGTAACGGTGCAGGGATAAAACGCCATCAAAACCGAGTATTTTTTTATTTTGTGACAGTTACTGTAGTGAAAATTTGATTAGATATAAAGGTAGCTGAGAACCCATTCAAACTTCACCCTTTGAAGTTTTCGCAGAGGCCTTGGTGTAAGAAATCCCTCGTTCTATAAAAGAAGTCTCCCTGGAGTGTATAGTAAAATAGAAATAAACATGAACCTACCACACAACCGTGATTTCGGGGGCACCATAAAAGGCCATCTTCTCGATAATTAAGGGAAATATAGCTAACACATTAGGGCTAAAATATCAAATGCAGTCCTAAGTTATGTCTCAATTCAAAAAAGTGTGCTCTCTCAAACCAAATTTAAATTATTGACAATTTTGAATTCAAATTCAAATTTTCGAAATTTTAAGGCAAAAATGCTAACAGAAGATATTATCCGATTTGAAAAAAAAAATAATTTCTGTAATACCCATCCAGATTCGTAACTTTTGCCGGGTATTACGATTCGCTCTTAGAAAAAAGTGGCAAAACGAGGCACCCTAGTGTATACTCGCAGCATATCCCATGGAAAGCGGGTTCTATTTCTTTACTAATATGTAGAGAAAAATTGTATTAATACCTACTCATTCAATTGAAATGAGAGATCATTTTCTCGAAAATAATAACAAAATCATTGAGTACTAAGTGAAAAGATATCTCGCTCAAACAGCCTTAAACAGATTGGGACGCCATCACCACTCTACCCTGCGCACCTTAAACTCTTGCCTCAGGAGAAAGAGAGAGAGGCGGTGCATTCCTCTTAAACTGACAGTGATTCTCTGCATCTCGCCTTCTATAGGAATTGAAGAAGAAATCTAAAACCTCAAATGAGAGTTAATTTCCATGAAGTCTCTATCTAATTCATACCGTTAAACCCACAAACAGTTTCAAAAAAACATTGCTTATTTCTGTTTTTGTGACTACTGATTACTCTCGGCGTAACCAGAATGTAATCAAGAGTGTAAGAAGAGTCTACTATGAATGCATACGTCTAAATAAGTCTCTGAAACATGAAAGTGATAAGCCTGTTCCCACGTGCTCCACAACAATAGAACCGACATTTTTTTTACTCTCAAAATCATGAACACTTATGATTGCAAATCCATAATTCTAAACTTCGGCAGTTTTCACAACTAGGAGCTAAAACTGTTCTTAGCGCGATTTTAAACATACAAAATGAAATCGTTTTTTCCGACATCTGAAATATTATCACTCACATTTGGGCAGAAAATTGAAATCTCTATCGCTCCAACTTTAGAATTCACTATCACCTCAGCCGGGCACCCAAAATCTGATTTATGTACTTCTGACGTTGATGAATGTAATAAAATATTATGACTGCAGAAATGGTTATTAGCTACGATGACAAGAGGCGAATTCTTGTACAAATCAAAACATATATATGTATATGACATCCAAATCAAAATTGGTGGAAACAAATCCAGGGTAACAATGGTCACTAATGCCGCATTAGGTGTCTTTGGATACTGGAAAACTAGATCACATTTTAAGAAAAAAATAGGAAAAGAGAGTTGATCACAAATTTGCATGGGAGTTTTCATAGTTGAGACGCTTGAGTGGAGGAAAAACTTCATCTACTTCCGCCTGAAAATTAAGTATAATAAAAATCTTAATCATTTTTTACAAACTAAATACTATTTTGCAGCTGGAAACCTTGATAAAAGGAGTTTAAGAAAGTTCAAGCGATCCATAGAGAATGTGAGAATGTGGTGTAATAGATAATGAATTCCAATACTTTTAAAATTGTAAAGCTCTCAGAATTTTTCTGTTTTGAACTCTGACTACTACTTATGACGCTTCCATCAAAGTCATTTTTCTCGACCATTCTCTCAAATCTTTTAAGCGTTATGGCACTTAACATTCAGCAATAATGTCAGTAAATACTTTAGCCGAAAGATTTTGTTTCCTACTCGTCTGACCCATTGTTTTTCTATTCGTTTTAATATGGCGAAGGTTTGAAAGTTGTGACTGATTTTTACAGAATGTTAACGAACTTATTAGAGGGTAAATTATATAATTTTTCATGAATTAAAAATAGTGTAATTGTTTACATCTCATTGGTTACACGTTAGTTATAAACAAATTAAAAAATACAACGTTTTTAACGTCACCGGCGATTCACCGGTTCTTTACCCGAATGGGTTAAATTTTGTTTCTCTCTTAATATTTTATCCAGAGATGGCATTTTCAAGAAAATATACATTCCAATGGTAAGACCGCATTGTGGGATGAGGAAGACTTTGCAGAGAAACTCTCGCTCTATATGTGCATTGACTACAAATCGAGTGAAGAAAGTGACACCAAAGGGCGGGTGTTTTCTCTTCTCTATTCCTCGTTAGACTGGCATTCGTCCCTAAATCAAGATTCCCTGGGCGCACTCTTGTCGCCTCGACGACCGCCATGTTGGGAATGTTCCTCAATCCTTTATCTTGTTACGTTACATCTGAAAGATTTTATAACCCCAAAGGCGCCGCGGGTTGTGTTTTTATTCAGGGGGGGGGAGAATTATTTTTTTTTCTCCGAAGCCTTCTCCGGACAGTATTTCCCTCTCGGATGCGATGCGTACGATAGGAATGGGAGGAATATAGCTCCTATATGGTGGGGGAGGGGTGCGTTAACCCTCCCCGTCCGCCCCCAAAGCGCTCCGTTGTTGGCATTTGGACCCATTGAAAACTTTGCGGTCGGATTTAAAGCTCACTTTGTTTCAACTTCCCTTTTGCCTTCCGTCACGTTTCCAAACTTTGGTCTTTGAATCACTTGGAGGTCTTCCCTTTTAGGGATCTCTTTTCTGCCTTCTTGATGTTTCCCCTCGCCGTTTTCGCTTCTTTCCTCCTTTTCTCTTGCTCGCTCATCCTCCCCTTCTGATGGCCGTTACACCGCCACCATCCCCCGCCACTCACCCGCCTCCAACCCCTTTTTGAGCATTTCCAACCGCCTTAAGCCGCCTTTGGAAGTTTACTCTTATGCTAGTAGCGATAGTAGCGATGTCGCAAAACCTATCGCTTTTTACGGGAACAGCGTTTTTGACATCGCTTAGACATTAATTCTCGTTTTTTCAAATGAAATTAACGACTGAAATGAAAAATTAATACGCTTATTCAGAAACTCACCTTTTGATAATAACTGCGTTCGTTCGTACGCACTCTGTTCTAGTCCCAAAGACATTCGTGAATTTAATTCGTGAATTTAATAAGAGATTTAATATGGTGTTCAGTGTAAGAATTGCTATAACTCTTATTACTATTTTCCAGCATTAGAACAGTCCAAAAGTTTACCTTTAGGTCCTTTAACATTTAAAACTTGGGTTTTAACAGTTAAAACATTCATGTTTTACACATAAAACATGTCAACCACAATTAAATATTGAAGTGTGCAAAAATGAGCCTGTACCCCCTAACTATTGTAATTTTTATATTTATAATCTCTGCTTGCAGTCATGTGACCAAGATTTTGCCATATACGATGCAATTTCATAGTAGAATCGAAATACTACAGATGCTACTTGTAGGAAAAATTAAAGCCATTCTATTTTCATAGCAAGCGCAAACTGCATTCGATCACAATAACCATTGACCCCCTACTTCTGCATGGTAGCACGATGTTACACATCGAAGTTTTACTTGTAACCGACAAGCAAGGCTGCTGTCATTGAAGTAACTTCCACGTGTAATGCCGTCTTTACCCTTATTTTTTTTCTCCTCCCTCCCTCTTCCTCCCCTCATAAACCCCCCAAACCCCAATACTCGGCTCATTCCACTCTAAGGACACAAAAAGATGAGACGTGAACTTTTTTTTATTCTCTTTGGGAGGGACGACGGAATTCGTTTATTCTGCCTCCCCCCATACTCCATTCGCCCCCTCTTCCGCCACCCTTTGGTTCGGGAATCTGCCCCGGGGATAATGGAGCATCCTCCTCCGCAAGGGGCTCAGCAGTTTTCTTTATTTAATCCTTTTGATTATGGAAGGTAGTCAGCGGGACTGTTGTGTGCCTAGCAGGATTTCCACCTTCAGGGTCCCTTGGGGGGAAGTCGCACTTTTAAGAGCTGAACACCCGCGGGTCGAAAATATCCCCATTGTTTTTGGCCTTTCCTGCCGCAATCACCGGAGAAAAATTATGACCCTGGGATGACATTTTTTTTAAATTGAAGAAGACTTACTCTTCTGCTAAATTTAGTATCCCAGCCCTAAAAACTATCGTATATTAACAGAGGCATTTTCCTCTCTTTTAGTAAGTCTTTTCATTTTCATGATTTTCATTTGATATATTTTCGAAGATTATCTCATATTTTACATTTGAACAGATATAGTAATGCAAAAGCAGGCCAGACATTTTTGTTTCCGAGATAAACGATGCCAAAATGCATTATAACTTACTAACGATTGATTTAACGAGTCAGTTTTCAGTATAAAATACGGTAGTAAACACAATGAAACTGAATTGACACTGAAGGAGACGTTTGAAATTAACATTACCGATGGATTTGCATCGGTATTTGCATTTGTATCTCGTGTATTTACGGCTTATTTTCCCTATATCTTTGTTGTTCATCTTTAAGACGGCTGAAGCGGTGATCGAAAGTCATTTGTTAATCAGTGCTCATTTCAGTAGCTTCATAAGTAAGTCAAAAAACATTCTCAGAGCCCTTTTTATTGTTTTAGTAATATAAATGATACAAGAACTGTACCTTGAAATTTTTGCCTTAACTATATAATTTACGTGTATTGGGATTTCGGCGCAGTATTGGAAATTCATGTACAGTATGAATATGTGTCTTTCACTCGGCCTAGTACCGTGATATTTGTTAGCAATCACTACAGTGATATGAAACGCATTTTTTCAAATTTATGGAAATATTTTTAAATGGAGATCTGAGTTATTTTGAAATATATATCTGTGCCATAAGGCTGCGTGTTAATATTTTATCAAACTACCAAGAATCTGGATCAGTATCATCCGGCTTTTAAAATTTCATTTTCACTTATTTCCTCACTAAGTACACACATTAAAAGTTTAATACAAGCCTCCATGAAAACGAAAATCACACCTAATACCTTTCAGTTCAACACATACAGACGTAAAATAGGAAACAACACTTGCACATTTCCGCAGAAGTACGACATAATTAAAACCTGTGGAAAAGTGCTATTGTTGTCTCTTGCCAAACGCTTCCAACGTCACAGGAATAAAATTCATGACTGAGGGTACAACAGAAAGAGAGAGATGAGATATGCAGAAAAAAACAGATAGATAATTGAAGCAGCCAGGATACGGTTGAATGGTCGTACTTTCCATAGGGTCTCTGCGAGGGATGTGAGGTTGGGATTAGCAGAGGCGCAGGGGCGTCTTCATGTTCACCACCGCCTCCTCCTCTGCCGCATCGTGAGTATCTGGAGTCGGTCTGAGGGATCGACCAAGGGATGACGGAAGCTATGCTACGCAAACCCTAGAGGGACTGAGGCAATCACGAAGGCGCTTGGAATTACGGCGGATCTAGGATTGTTTTCCGCCTTTCTTCATTGAGTATTTGTTCCCAAGCGATAAATACCTTAATAAAAGTCAGAAATTCTTATGCACAACGGATAGTTACTTTCTTAAATGGACAACTCCTATTCTAATTTGGCTTTATTCGTTAATAAGTCAAGCGTAGAAACACTAACCAGTTTCAGCTGCTCTATCGTTAGGAACCAGCAGCATCTAAACTATGGGTGAATTAAACATAGAGATCTAGGAAAAAGTCAAATGCCTTGGAACTACCTTAACTCCAGATATATCATGGATAATGTACATTTAAAAAATATGTAGCACACAATAAAGAAACTAGGATTTATCATGCACATAACAAGAAGGTCCACATCGCTCTGTCAAGGCCACACCTTGAATACGCCGTGAGGATTTGGGACCATGGGCAGAAATATTTAAATAGAGAAATGAATAAAACACCAAGGAAATCTTCACAGTTCGTTAAAAACTGCTACGAGCGAACATATGGAGTTTCAAAGTTAATTAAGGGATTAAGCTGGGAGCCACTAGAGACTTTAGATATAGTTTGCGTGAGAAATGCAGAACAGGTGTGTTTCAGAGCGACACAAAAAATATCGTTTTGGCACCACATAATATCTCTAGGTCCGACACATGTGAAAAAATAAGAGAGATACATAATCAAACATACAAGTACAAAAATTGGCTCTTTCCACGTACAACTGTGACTGTAACAAAATTGGAGACACTGCCGGACTCTACTTAAAACACTCCCATTATACTTTTCACCTCCGAAAACCTCTTTCTGTACACCTTTTCACGGCCGGTGTCCAAGCACCCACTGCAACACGCCCGCATCGCAGGGTAGCATGTAGATGTAGATATAGAGTTTATTCATCATCAGCCAATGTTTAACTCTGTCGCAATGCATTTGGATATGTTGATTCGACGTGATAAATTGCCATCTGCCTCTTTCAGCCTCAAGGGCCAGTGCTCCCAAATTCGATCTTTTAGTACGTTTAATAAAAGATTTAAGTTTCTCCTGGTGAATTACATTTATAAACTCTTTTCGGGCTCTGCACCAGTTGATTGGCTTCATGTTTGCCGACGTTTCGGAAAACGTCTTGCTTTCCATCTTCAAGGCGTGTTACTCTGTCCGTGTCAGATTGTAAACCGTTTTGTTTGTTGTTCCGCCACTGCCGACTTCTGTGGTAGACTAGCGCAACCACAGAAGTCGGCAGTGGCGGAACACAGCATCGATGAAGATCATGCCATTCAATGGGGAGATGCAAAAATTCTGTGCCGCTCAGCGCGCTACTGGGACCGCATAATTAAGGAAGCCATTGAAATACGCCTTAATCCAATAAATTTCAATCGTGACTCTGGCTTTCATCTGAGCAATACATGGACACCTGTATTAAATTGCATTAAAAACATAAGGAAAAACCAGAAAATAATTCAAGAGCAAAAGTCAAACCTCAGCCAATCAGATGGCACCTGAGCTCAATTGTTGGGCCCCACCAACGGTCAACTCCATTCTGTTTACAATCTGACACGGACAGAGTAACACGCCTTGAAAATGGAAAGCAAGTCGTTTCCCGAAACGTCGGCAAACATGAAGCCAATCAACTGGTGCAGAGCCCGAGAAGAGTTTATAAATTTTAGTACGTTTCTTCCGACGATTGGGATAGCGTTGTAACTTGGATTCCGGAAATGGGTTGGCGAGTGGAAAAAAACGAAGATCAGTCTTCTAACTCAATTGGATGTGAAGAATTTGGTGAGGTGAAAAAAATAGAGAAAAGTTTGTTCCTCGCCAGTGATCTAAATCGTTCTCCAGAAGGCGAAGTTTATTTTACAAATTGATATCGGCCTGGTAGTTGCAATATTCCTTCAAAAGTTATTCTAGTGAATGAAATATTTCTTGGATCTCAAGTTTCGCACCAGATTGTTCCATAGTCATAAATGGGTGAGATGATACCTGCTATCACTTGATAGATCAATTCTCAAGCCATCTCAGCCCATGAAGCTTTTCAAATCATTTCAAATTCCTTTGAAGAAATAAATTTCAAGATAATAGCGCCGCAAATTGCTCAACTCGTTTTTCAACAGATTTTATTACATCGGTGAGATAAATATGCCACCAAATATCCATGTGAGGAGATTGGTAGTTTTCTTAGTACTCACTAAGTTTCTATGATTTTTTGTTTGCATTAATTATAGTAAGGACCCATATAAATTGTTTATAGTGCTTTATAATGGAGCTAAAATAATAAAGGAATAACTCGTTTTGTTTTAACATGAATAACGTAAGAATGATATAGGAAAATCTTTGAAACGATTTATCCCAATTTCATATGACTCAGATGACGTAATGCATGTGGTTATGATGTAATTTCATATTTAACCATAGAATTCTTGATAATTCAATGATCGCAGCGTTCTATTAACGAGGGAAGTACTTAATTAAAATAGGGTTAGTGACATGGGTAATCATCGTCGGTCGTTCAATTCCAAGATTAGTTGACTGCAGCCATCCATCCTTTCGTATATAATGCCGGCTCCTTTACTTCTTGTTGGCTCTTTCCACGTACTTTCCTCTTTATTTGGTCTATTTTTCCATACCTGGCTCTTCCTTTAATGACTTTTCCCTGCATTCTTGTTCTTCATTGCCCTATTGCACCTCAGGGTATGTCTAATCCATCTGGTTATTTTTTTCTCTGTAGTGTTCCATTCGGTCCTTTCCTCATCTTTCATTCGGTAATTCTCTTCACTTTTAACTTTTTCCGTCCGCTCCACCTTAATTATCCTTCTTTAGCACTTGGTTTCGAAGGCTTATAATCATTTTTGTCCCTTTTTCCAATGGTCCACGCATGCAATCCGTAGAGTGCCACTCTTCACATCAATGTTTTCCCTTGTTGTTTTCACTTTTGCAGTCCTCTTCTTTGAACCCTGTCCTTTCGCCATCACGCTTTATTAGCTTGGGCTTTTCTTCGCTTGATGCTCGTTTTACTCCTCCGTTCCACGTGATGGTACATCCGAAATAGATTGAGAAGTCCACTCACTTTAATTTCTCTCCTGTCAGAGAGACTTCTTCATTCTCTTCCGCATACTAGGATATTAGTTTTTGTCTTATTTAAACAAAATAGGCACCCGGATAAATGATTTCAACGTTTACCATTAATGAACATGTGGGAATGTTATTTGATGACTAAAGGTTTGGCGATATACGCAGGCATCCATATTGGGTAAATTTTTTTGTTCCATTCAATTCAATACAATAATAGCTACGCCTGCAAAAAGTTATCATTCTAGTCGAAAGCAGTTTACCTACAAAATATTTATTTACGGCCAAACTTATGAGGTTAATTCAATATAACATTCCACTGCTTAAATTCTACCATCCGTGTGCTTTCGGGGTTTCATCTGAAGTCGAGTCACCTTTAAGCCGCCGTCCAGAAGTGAAGTCCTGTGCCACGAGGATGTTGGTTTTTTATCCGCTTAAGAGAGTTTAATGTGAGAGCTGTTGGCGCATGGACCGTCCTAGTCCAAGGGTTTCTTTCTCAAACTTCCCTCACGCGTCCCTTATCTATTCGTGCACGCATGAGACTTGCAATCACATATTCCGGCAACACTTTTTGACTGCGGGATAATTATTCCACCGGGAGCTAAGCTCACCGCTTTATCCTCTTTCGTTTGCATAAAAAAGGAGAGCGAGCAATCTGAAAGGTTAACAACTAGAATGTTTAATTAGTATCAGTCCGAGAAAAAAATTTATAAAGAAATCCGCGCGCGGGAGTGTGGTGGCAAACACATCCGATTAAGCGATGCCCATTAGGGCGGGAAATGCGGACGAATACAGCGCCGCCGGTGGCAGCGACTCACAAAATAAACAGATGAACCTTTCTCTTCTTCTCGCTTCCCTCTCCCCTCTCACTCTCTCTCTCTCTCTTTCTTCTTTTCTTTTGGATTAAAAAAAAGCTTCTCATTTTCACGACAGCGAAGAAAAAGAAATACCTGTATCCCACCTTCGTAAAATGGACATAATAACGACCTCGTTAATTAGTCAAACAAATTTTTCCTTGCTCGACACCACCCAAAAAAATAAAGGGACAGAAAAAATAAAAAATAAAGAGGATAAAATTGAAAAAAAATATATAAGGGGTTAGAGCGGGTTTATGTGTGCATTTATGAATCAAATTAGGGTGTGTGGCGGGGGAGGGCGGTTGAGGGTGGGAACGCGTTCGACGACGGCTGTCAGGCGGTCGGAGTTGGGCTGGCAAAGGGGTCGAGTAGCGGTCCGTGCTTCGTAGTTGCCTCTTTACTTACCCCACCCCCTCCGTCCGTCTCTCTCCTAATTGCAAATTACTCATTTAATCGCTCCCAAACAGGGCGCGCGCCACTTTCGTGCACTCGCGCGTAGGGCACGCCTCACGCGAGGTGACCTCATGGCGTTTAAAAATTTCAATTCTTTCATTTTGCTCCGTTTTACCATAAAATAAATTGACCCGCCTCCTCCCCGAAAAACGACGCTGTTTGTTAACCCTTTATTATCTGGCCTCGTAAACTCGCAGAATTTCATATGAGACAAAAATATGTAAAATAACATTGGCCTATGATAATGTTCCGATTTTTCTAAAAAGTTTCCTTGGCTCGTCCTTTACGGAAAAAGACAGACAAATGAGAGTTTACCTGCGGCAATGCGAATATTTCGCTAGGCAAATGCCAATTTGACCTTTTTTGGGAGCAGAGTAATAGTTATTTGCGAAAACGCTTTTTTAATAAGTATTTAAATCCGAAATATCAAAAACCCGAAAAACACTTACTAGCACTACTTCTTAAGGTCAAGGTTTTTGTTCACTTTCCATAGAAATAACTTTATTTTTCAACCTGGTTTCGACATTATATACGTCATTTCCAAGGTAATGTCGAAAAACCTGTCTAGTCAATGTAGCTAATATCGAAACCAGGTCGTAAAATAAAATTATTTCTATAGAAAGTGAACAAAAATCTTTTCATTTTTGATATCATGATATCTGTAGTGTATTTCCACAAAATATCGCCGGATACTCTAAACTTAATTTAAGTTTCGACAAGCAACTCCCTTATCATCATCAGGGCTATAAAATTTTATAAAATTGGCCGCGTTATATAGCTGATACTGTCTGATACCATCCTTCTCTGCTGGTTTTTTCAAGCCTTCTCGATGGCTCTGGTGTATTTCTCTAGAAGAATATATTAATATCATTCGCCGCGAAAGAAATTGTTCTAAGGGCTTTAAATAACTCTGTCCGAGGCATGTGAGCTGAATGTATAATAAACTCTTGCGTGCGTTTTTACGTCCACATTTACATGAATACCCGCGCACGCACAAAACATATGCTGGGTCTCGTATACGACGCAAATTTTTATAGTTGTGGACGCTGTTTATAGACGAATATTTATCGCTGGTCTGTTTCATAACGAGGCGAGAGCAGGTGAAAAATCAGGAATTCCCCCTGCGTCCGTACCAACGGTCATTCTGAAGTGAGGAAGCTCTCCAGCACCAATTAACTTCCGAGACCGTCTGAGGTCTCGGGAGGAACAGGTGTATTTCCAGAGACGCTAATATTTTAGATTCAGCAATATTGAGCTGACAGCAGTTAAACATTTTATTTCTCTGCTCATCCATTGCTGTCATTCCGGGAACTTGGGAAATTTAGTTTCTTAAGTATTTTTAAATTGATCTTGTGTCCAAAAAGGCGACATCAATTTTCATTTTGTTGACAAGATGTGAATGCCCATGTCTCTAGGGGCTGAGTTATAAGCGAACCGTATTTTCTTTGCACCTGAGCAAAAGAATTAGTTTTAGAGGAAAGTAAAATTTATATTCAATTAGTGGAATTCATTTTGGTGAATAAATAAAATCCGGCGTCATATCTCTGACCATCCAACCAGTAACTTGATTCAATCATCAGTCATAAGTATAACGTGGCGTTGATGGAAAGACTGTCCATCTATGAAAGACTGTTCGTAAAAGATTACCACGCCAGAAAACTTCTCGAAGTAAACCATTCGATACGCGTGTACTCATTCAGAATTTCTATCATTGCATTATTGAGCTATTAGAAGACTACCTCTTTCTATATAATTAAATATGGTGACACTGGTATGAGAAGAATGATGGTAAAAATGTGGGGGACACTAATCGTTGGTTCTGTGTATTTCAACTGGGCTAGGCGAAAGGGACACGATAACAGGGAGGGCGTATAATATTGTATCCTCTTTGAAACACTTTCAGTTCCAACTGAGTAATAAAGCGTCGCTGTAAAACTCCTGAGAACTGCAGGAAGCGTAATAATGCGTTCCTTTTAACCTTAACAAATATTTTGTGAGGACATTATAAAATGTTTACTTCCGTTTGAGGAATCATAGGACTGCTACAAATTATGAACTTGAAGTTCAAACCTAAAAGAAAAGTTTGCCCTTTCTCATGTCTTTTTAGGGGAAGTATTTCCAAAAGAATCGAAAAAAATTATTAATATCAGCCAGTTTTTCTGCAGTGTAAAAAATACAATGGCTGGAATTCAATGTGTTAAATGATAGGTCCAATAAGTTAATTGACTCTTCCAAAAAAGATTGCCGAAAGAATGATCACTTCAAAGGGGCAAAGGTTGACCAGCCAAGAGGACGAACTTTTGGCCTGATCAAAACCTTATAGTAAGTGCATCGAGCATATTTCTGTGTCTTTGATAGCTGATTATTTTCTGTGAGGGTGTACTTTATTATATACGTACCATGAATCAGGAGAGGACAACAAAATTGCCGGACGTTCAATGAAATGAAGACGCATGGACTTTTCACTTTGATGGGCCATTTGCTCTTTCCTTCGGGCGGTTGGCGGCTGCCGCGACGGAGCTTTCATTTGGCAGCGTACTATCCGTGAGAATCGTGGGCGAGGGGGTGGGAGACGGAGAGGGAAAGGGTGGTTTCGCGTTTTTCAGACGCTCAATTAACTCCCGCTCAGTCGGATCGACGTGAGAAATTTTCTTTCTCCCCTCTCTCTCTTTCTGTATCTCTCTCTCTCTCTCCGCCGCTATCAAAAGGCAACCGTGTTCGCTAACAACCTTTGATTCATCGCCAGAATTCTGAATGAGCGGATCCGTGGGTTCGAGGGGCATGAGGAGGATGAAAAGGGAAGACGAAATCTCACGAAAGTCGAATTTTAATGAAGCATCAAAACAGTCGGGGAAAAGATGGCGATGAAAGCGACATCATCTCTCTGAGCGAGGAAATATTCTCGTCCTCTTAAGATCAAAGATGAATGTGAGGTCGCGGTTAAAAGCTTGATAAATGACAAAAAGAGAAGTATCTGTCGTTATGTGGTGGAATTTAAAGATAATTAAGATTTAAATAGTAATTTTTCCCTTTTAGCATACTTTTATTGCGACCTAGGTTTCGATGTGAGACGCTACCATCTGATTGATTTTAACCTCAAATTGCTATTTCTATATTCATTGTTTTGATAAATGGCAGAATAAAAACGATTTAATTAATTTTCAATGGAAAATTGTCTCATCTTAATAAAAATTTAGTGATACTTACAATATTACGAATTAGAACTGAGAAACCAAAAGGATTGGAATATACTGGACATCCCTGCAAAATATGCCATTGTTGTCGCTGTCATGACTCCCCCGGCAGTACCATTTAATGGATCCAGTAATGTTGTGCATTTCAAAGTTAAGGTTACAGCGTATTATTGAAAGCAAAGCAAATATTTCAGCAGTCTAGTAACTTTAATGCGTAATGTAGTCTTCAGGAGAGTTAATCAGTCGTACAAATTTTATGAAAGAAGACTAAATTTATTTAGCCAAAAGCACGTCCATATGTGCCGTCTTGATTTTTAAAATTCATCATTGCATAACTTGATTACTTTCAGCTCAATATAAAAACCTTCCACAATACACTACTTCCACTATACAATATCTAATACGGTACTGAAAGATAATTTGCATACTAATATATCTGAGTTGATTAAGAGACATGCATTATAACTAAAAATGAAGATATTTTAGATTAATATTACAAAGATAAGCATCGCAATCAGAGTCATGTTGCTGTGCTAAGCTGAACTTCAACTTACTTACGCATTTATTGCAATCAGACTCGAAGTTTTCTGTTCGCTACAAATATCTTCGCTAAAGTGGGCGGGCCTACCCCGGTGCTATCATAATGTTATCTCATTCACCCTAAATAACATTTTAAATTTCTGGTTCCCTCCTGATTGTATTTTCTATGTCGTTAATGCATAAAATGAAAGTTGCTCATCCAAAAACACAAACTCGACTCATCTTCCAGTGCAATTTGTCTTTCCTCGATTAGAAGCAATTGATTAAGCTTTCATGTTTCTACAACAACGGAAAATGGAGGGCAATGTTTTGATTTAAAAAAATATAATTCATGGTGGTAGAAGAACTAAATGTGCCTAATGAATTTAATGAGGTGATGTGTGAAGCCTAAAAGAATGACATGGGTTAAAGACACGATGCCTTGGGTCCCCTCCGCGGGAAGAGAGTTCATTATTGGACGAAGTGGAAAAATAATTAAAAGATTTCGTGTGACTTTGCTTGTAAATTCAAATCAGTATTCTGGCTCTTCTTTGAGGTCCTATTATCTTTGAAATTGTGTTTGCTATTTTGTGTAGTTTCTTATGTTATGAACACACTGTACATTGCGAATGGTATCTGTTTTTTTGGCAAGTGGGAAAAATTTGTAATTGATTTGCACCATAAGATGATGGTAGCCCCGAAACAGGCATTTCTTATGGGGTGCCTATATTCCCCTTAACCAAAATTGAATATTGCGATGAAAAATTGTACTTATCTAATTAGTTAAGGAGGAATAAATGTTATTTCTATTCTAATAATTGAATTTAAGAGGTATAATGATAATAATACTCAAAGGGCGATTGAACCTACTACCTCCGGACTATATAATATTTATATCTTGAAGTATTTACTGATATGTAAAAATGTGATTTTAAGAAGCCATATTATAACTTTCATATGACAATAACTACGGATTAAAATTTACGAATAAATTCAGCATTTGTTAGGCGAATAATTTGTACATATGTGTACGTGCTTTAGTGCAAGGGATGGTTGCACCGGTCGTCCGTCTGCGGCCTAAATCCTTCGCGAACACCCGCTCTCGCCCAGGAGGTATGGCCGCCCGTAAATCGCCACACTGAGGCCCAACACTTCTCGCCAAACCCTGCTTCACACCATTCATCCTCTCTCTCCCTAATCCAACCCCAAATTTTCCGCCCCATCACACAGCGTGCGTCCCACGCACTGTCACTCGTAATGCATGCGCCGCCGAGAGAGGCCTCTGCTCGTGAAACGCCGGACGTCAGCCGTGTCCTACGCCCCCCTTCCTCCCCCCCCAACAACCTCCATTTCGCAAGTACGCATGTAGTAGTGCCCCCCTCCGCCTTTATCCCAAACATTATCCCGCCACCCATCCCTCCTCCTCCTTCCCCTCCCACGCTGCCGTCCTTCTCACCTCGAGGTCATGGGGTGGTGCGAGTAGGAAAGTGGATGGACGACCAATCTCAAGAGTCCTTGCTGAAATCGAGAAAATATCTGGCACAAAATTTTTCCCTCTTTCAAAGCAAGAACAAATTATAAGAATCTTAATATTTGCGAGATATTAAAAACTGCTACAAGCGAATACGAAAGCGAAAACAAGATCGAAACAAACTCTTAATATTTGAGAGGCGGGTGCTTAGGGAAATATATGGGCCAGTCCAAGACAAATTAACAGGGGAATGGAGAAGAAATAATCAGGAACTATATGACCTTTATCGAGACGACACCATAGCAGAATTACTAAGAAGCAGGAGATTGGAATGGATAGGACATGTGGAACAGATGAGCGATGAACAATATCCTAAACTTGCAATTTTCATGAGCCCGGAGGGGAAAAGACCAAGGCAAAGACCAAAGAAAAGACGGATGGATAATATTAGAGAGGATCTACAGGAAATGGAAGCCTGGGAAGATTGGAGGGAAATTGCTAAAAGAAGAGAAGAGTAGAGAGCCTTGGTCCTGACATCGCGCGGTCCACTGGGCCTGATCGCGTACAGTAAAATAAAGTGAAGTAAACTACAAGCGAAGGAAGAGTGTTTTACAGCTGAAAAAGTACTTGAGAGCTATTCGAATCGCGGAGGTGGCAGGCTTGGCTAAGTTTTCTTGAGAAATTCAGAGATGATCCATTTCATTGTGACAGAGAGATTATCCTTTTGACGCCGCACTTCATTTCTGAGTCCGATAGAAGAGATAAAATAAGAGATATACTCAAACATTCACAACATACATACACAAACATGGGCATACATGCACAAACATTCATTCAATCGTCACGCTGTAAGTGACCATAATGAAAACTTAGCTCCGCTGAAAACATTCCTGAAATACACATCACCATTTCACCACCCCATAACCTCCTTAACGGGGCTCGTATCCTAACATTCCCTGCCACACGCCCATACGGTTGGTATTTAGATAATGGAATTATAATGTAAGTCATCCAAAACACACTGAATGAAAAAAAAGTATTACTAAAAAGATTAATAAAATAAAAACCTCACGCGGAATTACCCGTAATATTTTATTTGATTAATCAACATGAGCCGAAAAAGCTTCAATCAAGTTTTAATATAAAGTTTTCAATGAATATATTTAATCCATAGGTATAATGGCAACTGTTATGCATGTTCTCCCCCAGGAAGGTCTTCTATATTTTTTTTTCAGAGGAATAGTTTCATTGGTAAATCACAAGTTTTTATAAGACAGAGAATACGTCACAAAACCATGTAACCGCTTTCAGTGCGTCTATCCTAAGCCTAAATCACAAATCGGCTTTGTTTTATATCGGAGGTAAGCTGGGTTTCACACTCTGCTGCTGCCCCCGCCACTGAAAAAAGTTCCCTAAAAGTTGAAAATGAATTTGGCAAGGACTGGTGTCTTGAGGAACTAGTCAATAGCATTTTGCACTTGGTATACGAGTCATTTTTCTGGTATAACATTGCCAAACCCAAGGCTCCCAGTTTGGATCCCATATCTTATCCAATCCTAAGTGAAATCATTCATGTGTAGCGTGGCACTCTATGGATCAGAAGCATGGGCCATTGGAAAAGCTGACCGTAAAAGACTCAAATCTTTCCAAGTCTGGTGCTGGAGGAGGACGCTGAAGATAAACTGGGCGGACAAAATAAGAAATGATAAAGTGTACAGAAGTGTAGAAGAAGAAAGTACCATTTGTAACACCATACAGAAAAGAAGAACCAGATAGATTGGACACCCTCTGAGACACAATGGCTTTTTGAAGAATATGATTGAAGGCTAAATAGAGGGAGATGTCCCCGGGGGAAGACCCAGGAATAAGTTCATGGACCAAATAAATAGGAAATCACTTAGGAAGAGATACCAGGAGGTAAGGGAACTAGCATTAAATAGGGCAGAGAGGAGGGTTGCACCCAATCAATCTTAGGAATGAACGACCAATAATGATCATTATCTTCCAGCGCTCCCTTCTCAATCTCCACAAATTCAACAATCTCCATTCTGCTCTCCCGTAAACAAACCACTAACAACTAAACAACAAAATAAACATCACAATAGTTATTAGATTAGCAACTTTTTAAAAGTGATAAAAATACCATAAAAATGATATCTAGATCAAAAACATCACGTCGAAGCATCAAACGTAACGAAAGTGTGTACGTTGGCGATGCATGTACTTAAATTAAAAGGAACTCTCCGCTTTGTCAATATCGATCGCGTACTCCTATGAGGATTAGCTTAGAAAACTTGGCCGGACGCTACGAGTTAACGACCGACCGTGGACTACAGACCGTCACTACTGAGAGAGAGCAATTTTAGGGAGGAGGGGGATTGTGAGCGAGTCCTGGGGTTTGTCGTGCAGCCAGGGGCACGCAAGGCTTGTTCTGTGGAGAGTGAGTGAAGAGAGAAGTCGTGAACACAACCGCAGCAGTCATCCCCCGGCGTGTGTTTTAACGGCCGACCCGCGGCAACGGAGGTGCACCACGTCTTTGTAACTCGGGCAATAAAGCCCGGAAGGAGGGGGGGAAGGCGAGGAGGAGAAAGAGAAGGGAATGGGGTTAGGTCCCAGCACTGGAACACATGCGCAGACTTATGCATGCACGGCAGCATTCGAGAGAATGGCTCTCTTGCGAGAAGAGTTCTCGATGCAACGAATTTGGTGAGATGCGTGCGATTTACCGCCAAGGACATTGGAAGGCGCTTCACATCGCTCCTTATCGAGACATCCTCACATTTAACCTTTATGTTTGAGTAGATATATGAAGCCATTATGTTAAAACCATTGTTGAAATATTTTCCCAGCGTGAAAATATAAATTTACATGTTCTCCAGCAGTTACCGCCCACGTCTGTCAATCGAATATTCTCTTGAGATACAGCAATACTTCGCTTAACCGAAATAAAGAGGGTGGAACCGTTTTGTGTAACCTATATTTCTGAGTAATTGCAAATGGATAATCATAGGTTGCTTAGTGAACATTCATATTGTTGTTATTTTTCTGCTGAACGTTACGCATAACCCATTTTTTTCAATAATCGCTGATGGATATTCATAGGTTACTTCGGAAACATACATTCTGCTCTAATGTTTTAGATGATACTGAAACTACGTCGTCAAAATCTATAACTTTACTTCCATCCCTTGAAAAAAATCAAAACTCTTAACCCGCCATTCTTCATCTCAAGGATTGGGGGCAGTCTTGTCTCTTTTTTCTCTATCTGGAGTAAATCAGATGGCGTTGCCTCGACATATTGAGATATACTGTCGTTTGAGGCAATCCGAGCGAGATTTTTCCCGACTCTTTTTTTAATTTATTTTTTAATTCTACCATCTGTGAGAAGTAAGAATGAAATATTATGATATTTACGGTACGAATATACTTTTTCACATTTCTAAAATTCTCAGTAATTAAATGAGTGCACCCGCAATTTAATAATGAACTCACAACTAGTTCAAAGAGTTTATTTACAATTTTTTTACACATTTACTGTGCACATTTTTTGCGGAAAATATTTTGAAAAACCATATAACCATTTTTAATGATAAATATTTGTATTTATTCATTATTTTTTATGGTAATTGGCAACCGTCGTGCGGTTTCAATATATTTGGAGGATTATGTACTTTAGAGGGCTCTCATCTGACATATTTAGCCTTAGGTTAACTACACTAAAGGATTTTTTCGAAACTGAGTTGCTCGTGTTTTCCTCCGTAACCACGGGGAAAAAGATAAATTTTCAAGGTATTTTCATCAAAAATATTCCATTCAATTCCCTTTTATCTTTTTACTGCTATTTTACGATTAGTTCGACGTTGCTGATACTTCTCTTCTTTTGCTCCCATGAGATTCAGGATTTTAATACTTTTTAACCAAGTATATTTCACGGGCAATATCAAACTTGATTTCAGTGCTGTGCATACAGACTTTGCATTAAAAATTCAATATCATGTAAGGCTAGGTTGACCAAAAAAGTAAAAGAAGAGGCTCAGACTAGTGGGAGATGGCAGAGTGGGATATCCCTGTTCCTAGTCATATATTTGAGGAATAGCGTCACTCTCAGTTCACATTTATTAAATTCCCAGCCATTGATCTCATTTTCCCCTCTTTCATATTCATTCTTCACTATGTGCGTGTCTTATAACCATACAAAATACTGCATTCTTAGTATTTTTCTGCTTGAATTTCTTCTGAAAAGCTTCATTTTTTATATTTATTTATCTATCCTGCCAATATGACCTTGTTTAAACCCTTGTTTTCTCATTTTAAAGCAAATAAGGAATCACTATGGAGATGAGGATTACGATTGTCGTACCACTTAGTTAACTGGTTAACATAATTGTATAAATACAATTTTATGATAAAAAATGAATATTTAGTGCATGAATTTAAAAATATGGCTAATAGCCTACGAACGATGCA
The DNA here is from genome assembly GCA_963169105.1 of Ceriagrion tenellum. Taxonomy (NCBI): domain Eukaryota; kingdom Metazoa; phylum Arthropoda; class Insecta; order Odonata; family Coenagrionidae; genus Ceriagrion; species Ceriagrion tenellum. The sequence goes on along the minus strand of OY720632.1, from coordinate 184,945,346 downwards.
ATTTAATTTATATATGTATCATGATTTGTGCGTGTGTAATTCGACTGTCACTATCCTTGCAATGGATTAAGCAAGGTGTTTACATATGATCTAATCAATTGATTGGCTACACACGGTAATTTTATTTATGATGCCAGAAATAGTAGGCGTGAGGCAGGGAGATGATTTTCAATCTCTGTCCGCGTCCTGGATATTCCTACTTTCGGCCGCTTCGTTGCTCAACCAGTTAAGGCGGAAATTCAGTCGCTCACGCTTTAAAAAGTGTATTTCCACTCCCCGCCTCCGTCGACCCCCCCCCCCATCCCCCGCCACAAGCACCGAGAAATTAATTTAACTATAAATCATGAGGGGGAAGTGGACCTTCCCCCGTCCCCTTTTCCAAAACTCCTCCCCTCCCACCTGTCCCGACTCCCTAGCAATGTCACCTCTCACACACTAATAATTTGCCTCTGGTCTCTGAGTCACATGTCCGAGAAATTCTAAAATTTTGATATGTCATCTTTGAAGTGCACTTCATAAACAGGTGAAAAAAAATACCAGGCTAGTTTTATCGTAACTCGGCCTTGAAAGTGGAAATTTTAACATGGGACCTCCTGGAAATCGTTCCACCTGCAGCAGAAACACGTCAATTTGAACGAGCAAGCATATTACGGCTTTGAGTAAAACTGTTTGCAAGGGCTAAAAAGGCGTGGAAATTTGAATACAAATAGAAAATGGGAATATTCACAACTATTTCTTCAAGTTAACGGTGACTAAATACCGTAATTGATGTCAAAATTCGGTAGTTTCATATAATTAGCGCTGCACTCGGCTCCTATATCTGGATATTGTGGACATAAAAAGTAGGGTAAGTAAAATAGAGGAAAAATTCTGTATATTTCGGGACCTTATCCTGTCATCTCAATGAGTAATACCCTTCATATGTTAAGGCAGAATTTTTTAAACCAATCATATAAGACTGCGTATTATATTATTTCTCTTGACTCACGTTGCCAGCAAATAGACACCTTAACCCATTTCCGCCCACCTTAGCCATAAAGGTACACACTGAGGCGCCTAGTATGTGACTCTCTGTAGGGAGAACCGCTAACTTTATTGCAACCAACTTGTCAGCACTTCGTCGTTTAAGATCACGATCACCCAAAATATTTTGCTTGAGTACTTTAGATGGCCATATGAATAAAATATAAAAAATTCATCAAAGTGGCTAGCAAAAATTTTTCTGGGCGGAAATAAGTTAAGGCAGTTCCAGCGTCAAAAACCTTAAGGTAGTTACCCGTAAAATGGCATAAAGTTATATTATTCAAAATATTAAGAACAGGCACGTTATCGCTCATGTGTGAAGAACGACATGTGATCACTTCATCCTATTTTTCTTGCAAATTGTACCCAAAATTGAATTTCGTTACATTGACATTCTACCCTGCGAGCCGCCGCAGGGTCGTGTGGCAGGAGGTGCTAGGACACCAGCCGCGAAAAGATGTAAAAAAAAAGTGATTTTTGTGGGTGAAGTGTATTATGGATGTGTTTTAAGAAGAGTTACGGTTTTTTTATAGTCACGTATTGTGCGTAGAAAGAAAAAAATTTGTACCCATCTGTTTGCAAATGTATCTCTCTTATGTGGTCACATCTGTCGGACATAATGTTGTAGTGTGGTGTCAGGATGATATTCTCTGTACCGCATCAAAACACACCACTTCTGAATTTCTCAAGCAAAATTATTCCTGCGCGCTGCCTCAGAGTTTCTAGTGGCTTCCAACCGAATCCCTATGAAAGCTGAGGAACAATATATTTTCTCTCGTTGCAGTTTTTAACGAAGCGCACAGCTATCCTTTGTATTTTATTGATTTCATTGTTTAACTCTTTCTGCACAGGGTCCCAAATGCTCGCGGCGTACTCGAGGTTAGGCCTAACCAGAGCCAAAAGTGATAAACTCAGCATTGGGAGAAACACGGGGAAAGAAGGGGATTTAACCATCTAATATGCATACCATTTTCGTGGAACACCGTCCATAATAAGCGAAAATATCCTATTTATCGATTAAAAATAAAAAATTGACGCCTCTTACCGCAGGAATTTTGAGTTAATTGCCAATAATTGCGATGATTAAAGTTGAAAAACGGGCAGTTCTATAGAAATGGCGCAGCCGCTGCTGTTCATGGCTGTAAAAAAAGGGCTCATTTAAAACCTACATTCATTGAAAACTCGTAATTTTCAGAAACCAAATTATGGTTTTTAACAGGTAACATATTTTTTCAGCGAAAGCAGGACATTTTTCATGCCAAACTAACATTTGGAATGCATCATTCATTTTACCTCACATAATCAAGGTGCAATCCCTTGCGACATACAAATCTTCTGAAGTGCCAATTATGTTTACCTTCTGCCTACTTGAATACAAAATTTTGCTCTATCTGAAAGGAGCAATTTCCCCTTTGCAAGCTATTTTCTCTATAACAAACTTTAAATGCGAAGTGTTCCATGGATGTATTGGGTAAACACGGAAAAGAAAACAATTTCCCCCCAATAATACTCGAGCCGCTTTCAGGAGTGACTGTAAGTAGAAAGGGAAAAATCCTATTAATTTGAAAAAAAAAGAAAATGTAATTATATTGCCGCCAATTTGTGAGTAATTAGCCAATTATTGGAATATTTCAGATATAAATGCTGCGGTTTCGTATAAATAAAACTGTGTGTTGCTTCTATAGCTGGAAATATGTTCCAATTAAAAATTCATTCGCAGAATAATGGAATATTTCTCACCTTAATGTTTTTCAATAGTCAATGCAGAGCAATTTTCGTAAGCATTTTTCAAACAAAATTAACAAAGAGGTGAAGTGTAGTATTAATTTTGATTCGCATGGTCGTAAAGGGTCCTCTTTGAAATTGTTAGAGTCATTATTTATTATGTACAGATTTCTGTTAAACACTGTACGTGTGTACTCATTTGAATTATGCAAATATAAAATTGAAATAATTTGCATGTTGAGAATTTGGTTTCCCCGGAAATTCAATGCTATTTTCATACGTAGCCTTAAGGCACACAACATGAATTCCAAAATATTTGATTATATATGCACAGATTATCTCCTGACTGCGAGTTTATACGATTAATATTATTAAATTGGTGCTAACAATTACAGGTAAAGGTAAAACCGAAGTCGAAAAAATACCTTACTTTAGATTTTAGAATTTTTTTAGTACAACTCTTGCATCAGTAATGCTGCTACTACAAGCGTAGTGATTTCCTCATAATAAGTAAATGTGCTTAAGCGAAATGTGCTTCGAGAATTTTTTCCGACTTGCTAGAGTAGTTATAAAAATATTCACTCAATGACTCGCTATTACCACCCTAGTCGCCTTAATGCACTCTTAGACTTGCAACCCTTCTTGCGCTGAAAATAGCGTTCGACTGTGGGATGAGCTGAGAGCAGCTAGGTATAAAATGGGAGCGAGAATCCGGAGGAAATATTTCAACCCCTCTTTCACCGCACCACAACCCCCACGCCGTGGCTCACTTTTCGACGCCAAGGCATAACTGCAAGCGATGCAATGAACAAGAAGAGGAACAAGGGAAGCGAGGGGGAAAATGGAATTTTTTTCACACCTGCAGATGAAAAAGTTGATGCGGGTGCGTGAATTGTTCCGCACACCTCCCGCACGTAGGAAGGCTTCTATAAATCCCAGGCCACTGAACAATTGATTTCCATTTTTGCGGCCCATGCAGAAGTCCGTTTCATTTGTACACCCGCTATTTGCCTTAAAATGGAGTCAATAACACGGAAGGGGCGCCTAAAAACGTACAAAAAATATCAGGCATTTGAGTTTATCAATGCGGAAAGAGGATCGAATACTGCCTTTGATTCGCATTTTCAGCGGCATCCAACTTCTTAATTTACGGATATTTTTCAGAAATTTGGCCACCTTAAATATTCGTTGTGGTGCATTAAAATGATCATTTTAGCGATAAATTGCCAAAACGTTTTCATATTAGCAAGGGCAACTTTTCGGCAACTGACTTTTAATAAACGAAGCTTAGTCTCTTGCAGATTAAGTGTGGAAAATGAAATTTTTGAGAGAATAAATGCGTTAAAATTTCGCCCCACCGATACATTCAACAAAATTGGAAATGATCAATTTAATTTCATCTTTAATTGGCCCGAAGAGCTTTTTGATCAAATATTATGTTGCATTCCTATTTCTTTTATTACGAAAGCAATCTAATTTGAAATGATCCGTTTTATAAATCAACATGAATCCAAATCCGTTACGTACATGAAATTGATGAAGTTACTCCAAAAAGGCAAACAAGAGTGTGTAATCATATTAAAAGCGCAGCCTCTGTCGTTCTCAGAGCCTTTTTACCTTTCAATAAAGCTCTTTGTTTCAACTTCGGCTCCAATCAATTTACTTTTTCAGATAGATTTCAACGGTAGCATTTTCTGCTTCAAGACCTAATGATGTCCGATCTGTTAAGGAAATGATAAAATTTATTTAATTTAAAATTCAGCTACTTGAATAAACGTAAAGAGTCGCTGAAAAATAATAAAATTGAATGCAACAGCTTCTGATTGCATGACCTGAGGTAATACGGTTTTTTACACCCAGGAGCTTCACAAGAAGAAGTTTTCCATCCCCAAACACCGCACAGCAAAATACGAAAATACTTTCCACATTATGGAACTCGTTGCCTGATAGTATCAAAGTTTCTAGGAACGTCTCACAATTTAAAAGGAGTATGGCTGACTTTTTGTCTCCTTAACGTTCTCTCTCCTTTATATAAGAAGACCAAATTATATGAGATGATATTGTTACTTATTTACTATTTCCGTTTGCCGTTTTTCTGTCTATTAAATTTTTGTCCGTTTGCTCTTTCATTTTTTTTATTAATAGGTACTACAGATTGTAAATTTTGTTTTAACATATTCTTTATATTATTGATATTGAGACTGTTTTTCATTTGTTTTGCTCATTTGATGTTTTTCTTTGCTGAATTGAGAGTTGTTTGTTTGTTTTCTATTTTTGTAAGACTTAGTTACCAAATAGTCACAGAATAAAATATTTCTGTTTTGTATTTTATTCCTCACTAGCGGACCCGACAGACGTTGTCCTGCCCAAACGTTGGCTATTAGCAGATTCAGCAAACGTTTTTTCGATATTCGAATTTTCGATAAACTACGTACTAAGTGACATTTGACATAGAGTTTGACATTTCAATCTTTTTGTTTCGTCAAAACAACGCCAAGCTACGAAGCAAGTGCGACGACTTGCGCATGTATTAATGCGTACGTCAAATAACACAGAATTCGACATCAGTGCAACGTATGGTGCACAAATATAACTATAATTATTCTCAAATGGTCAATTATTCATGAAATTCTCAGAGGCTTTAACGGTGAATTATTCATGATTTTTTTTCATTTTAAAAATATTGGGGGGTAGTGGTGGGGGTGAAATTTTGGGGTTATATGTTCTAATGAGCGAAAAATCTTTTTAAAAAAAATTTTAAAAATCCTAGAACCCCATCGCAGCGCCACCTACCGGATGCAATTGTAAATGTAAGCCATCCAGGGATCCACTTAAACACACACAAAAAATTTCATCAAAATCGGTCCAGCCGTTTGGGAGGAGTTCAGTGACATACACACGTACAAAACAATGTAAAACAATGTAAAAATATGATAAAAACCTATTTTTAACACTTGCCGTTAATAATAAATTTTACACAAAAAAAAATTTAACACTTTCACTAACAATTAAACCTATGTTTTACAATTTTTTGATTGAGTAAATATAACCAAAATATGGACAAAATCGTAGTGACTTCTTATGAATTGTATCGTTTCTCAATTTCTATTGGTTAAAATAAGAACCTCTCTTATTGGTTAGAATAGTTTCTCAACTTCTATTGGTTAAACTATGGACCTCTCTCATTGGTTAAAATAACTATCGTATTTTTAAATTTAATAGTATTTGAAAACTTAGGTTAGGATTATTAGCTTACCCGTCGGGCGTTGTTGCGCGAAAAGTATTCGAAAGATTAAGAGGGCCTTGGGGGGGGGGGGGGGGGGCGATATTAAAAAAAAATTTATACCTAAACCTTCGCAAGAGTGTACTCAACAACTTCTTAAAGTTTCTTGGCGATCGGATCAACAGCGTAGTAATGCATACAGGACACACAGACATACATTCGTTTTTATATATATATAGACGAAGGCATGTAAATTGATTTCATGTTCTAAGGGACTTTTTCCCAGGACAATAAAATTGTTTCCAATTCTATTCTAAGAAGAAATAAAACTTACTTAAGGGAATCTAAGGAGACCTAGTATACACTTACTAATATTAATAGCTATTCATGCATTTTTGCGATACCGATAACTTGTATCTCTTTGCATTAAAGTAGCTGTAGAAATTTTTAATATAAACGGTTTTACGTTGGTAGAATAGTGAAGCGCATATTTGTAAATTTTTACTCCCTAAGCATCAGCGGCCATTCACAAATGTATCGGAAATAAATGTTACATTAACTTGAACAGGCTACATTTTAATGCACCAAGTTTTAATTTTCAGGTGACTGCGTGTGGATATAGACGATCTATTAAATCCGCACATAATAGGAAGATTCTCTTTAAATATTTACACAATTTGTTCCCTCGACCTAGTTTTCGGTCATTGCCATTAATAATCTTGCTAAGGACAAAAGTTACCGAAACTAGGTCGATGGAATCAATACACATTTTTGTGGTAATTTTCAAAGTATCCTCCTAAATTGGATAATTTCATCGAGTGCAATGCGTTTTAGTGATGAATCGCCACCTGCCAAACACCCTAGAGGTGGCTCACAGGATATTATGTGGACAGAGCGCGGTGTAGCGGATGCCATCCCCTGGAGAGAATTCCTCTAGTCCCAGAATAGAATATCAAATTGTCCTGCATCCTCTTTTTAGTCGGAATGGGCGTCACACACGTTTAAATGATTACTCAAAGCCACAGAGGCAACGTTTTGCCCGTGGCACGGCAGCGATGGCACCCTGGAACTCGTCAGTGCGCCAGATTTATGCGACGCAGTCAAGTCGCCGTCCAGAGGGACGAGGCGAGTGTGCTCCATCAGGAGTGGATTTGCATGCGAGAAATTCCGAGTCGAGAGTCGACGGAGATAAATTTGATCTGCTGGAAGGGAGGAGAGGAAGGTATGGGACCTTTTTTTTTCAAAGCGAAGGGCGTCCCTTGGCCACGAGAGAGGAGAGCGACGCTCTGGCAAGATAGGTGGACGAAGGATGTCCATCAGTCTTGCCCCTTCCCCACCTCCCTCTTCCCTCACACGACCATCTCCTCTCTCTCATTCCAAAGAATGCTAACTCACGCCCTTTTAAGGTGACTCGTGGTGTAATGTTGGGTCATTGGGAGCGCATTATCATAATTTCCGTATAAATTCGAAAAAAAGTTCTGAGACAACATTTCATTTAAGTGTTTGAATAATTATATTCTTCCTCAATAAAAGCATATTGCGTTTAGAGTTTTAAGCCGCATATTAAAATTTAAGGTAGTTTGAGCGAAATATCATTTTACCTATAAGTCAATGAATTTGGTCTCATTTTAAAGAAAAATATATCACCCTTCTTATGGCACCACAAACTCAACCCATTACCACATTCCTTTTGGATATATTTGCCAAAAAACACCAGCCATTTTACATGGGAAATGGTACGCGTATGCGCTCCAGAAAATAATTATTAACAAACTGAGGAATTTCTAACACTTAGATGTCGTAAAAAAACTAACAGCGTGTAGCTTGTCTGTTTTCTCGACTGAATTTGACAATAAATCATATTGTCACCACAACAGGTTCTTGGGTATCACAAAAAAACCTTCCGTTTTGAAGGAGTTTTAAACGCACCGCGCGAAAAAAATAGTCAAGTTAAAGACTTATTTAGACATTTTCATTTAATTACTTACAATTTCAGTTATATGAAACTATATTATTCATCCATTAATAATGCAACATTAAATTGATGTGCCCTACAGCTGGTGAAATCAAAACGTATAAATCGAATATGGTCTCTATTATGAGTAGGGAACTATCTCGCTCGGAATACCTTAAGGTGACTCAAGATGTAATTTTGGGTCATTGGGAAGGCATTTTCATAATTTCCGCATAAATTTGAAAAAAAAATTCTCAGACGACATTTCATTCAAGTGTTTGTTAATTATATTCTTCCTAAATTGAAACATATTGCGTTTAGATTTTTAAGCCCCATATTAAAATTTAAGACTGATTCGTGTTTAAATATGTTCAGTTCGAATATTGGACTCGGTTTGACTGCGCGATACTTGTTATAAATAAACACAGTCATAAATACCAGGGTTAAAATTCTCCATGACAAAATCATTTTACTTGACCGGGATGCGAACCCGGATCTCTCTATTGTCGGTCAGGTGTGTAAGCCAGTTACAATTAGAGTGTAACTGGCTAACACACACTTAACACGTTAGCCAGTTGCACTGTAAGTGTAAATGGCTAACACATCTGACCGGCAATTGGGAGATCCGGGTTCGAATCCCGGTTAAGTCAAATAATACTTTCATGGCAAATTTCAACCCAGGTATATATGCACCCGTGCGAGTGACATTGTACCACATCATTTGTTAAATGCAATGATTGGAAATAGTCATAAATATTGTATTATTTTGCATTTAGAAGAAAAACTTAACGTACGTAACTGATTGTACTACGAAACGTATGCCATTCGAGAAGACTCTTCGCGTTAAAATAGAATTGAACTGCCAAAAAAAAAGAGCAATTTAGCTTTTTTCCACTCATATTTATAGGTATAGCTGGTGTGGACGCATTGGTACGCAAATCTGCACAAAGGCAGTGATGGCTTCAACTGCCTTAGCGGTGGATCATGCGGAATGCAGGAGTAGAGGTCGAAAACTTACATGTTAAAAGCCCTTTTAAAAGCCACTCATTAAAAAAAGAAAAGAGTTGAGATCGCTCGCTTGTAATTAGAAGTCACGGTGATAAGTGGCCGTGATTTTTCAATGAAATGACGTAGAACAGGCTCGTGCTTACCTTATTAGATACTTCCAACATAAATTTATGTAAATGTCATATAAGGCATATTCTAGCTAGTTATTAAAGGGTGTTTGTCTCATATTGACTGCAAAATTAGAACTTTCAACAACATTCCTTTGAAAAATAAACTTGAAATTGCGTCATTTGGATTGCAAAAATGAGTAAAAATTGAGGAAAATTGATGTTTCCGTTTAATATTTGATCCCATCATGGCGAAAAACAATGAGTGATTTTTCCCGAGAAGTTGAGAGAAAACACGCACAAGCTCGTCTAAAACATAAAATTATAATCAATTTAGAGCAAAGAACTGGTGCTTGGGGTCAAAATGGATCGATTCAGTAGAAATGCCACAACATTTGGCCTCTATTAACTATAAATAAAGAAAAAAAACTTTTTTGATTCCACCAACTTATTTTTACCTTCAGGTACGCACTTGAAGATGACGCAGCTGCGTTGAAACTAGTTGTACCGTATAAAAAAATTGGTGAAATCAAACAAAGTTTTCTATTTCGTTATTTATAATGAACTTCCACAAATTTGAGCCTGAAACCGTTGAGGATTATCAAATATAATGAACTAAAAACATATTATATTTAAATCGAAAAGACGTATTTTCCTGGATATGGCTCCATACTCAGACTCCGAATTCACATTCAAGGAGAAAGTCTTGCCATTGGAATTTTCAGATTTTTTTCTATCCTCTTAATGGGAGAGTCCGCTGACTTTACTGTTCCATATCGCGCTGACATACAGTACTGTTACGTTGTAAAAGATTGTTCCAAGTCTGTATTCATTCGTTTAGTCTCATATAAATGAAAGAGAGGCAGCTTTATGTTATACTTACCAAGAGTGATCCTATCTTGTCCATTGTACATAGAGTGACGGTAAAGTTGATCAATGACGTTGCAAGTCGTACTTCCGAGTTTTGGTATTTTTTTGAGATGTAGGAGGTCGGGTTAGCGCGGTGGTCTACAACTTTGCCCGTCAAGCCAGAAAGTGAAATATTTGTGGCATCATTCTTTCTAAGTTCTTTGATTCTTTGTAAGTCCGTTAACTCTTTTGCCGTCTAATTGAGTTCGAGTGTCATGTCGTGTATGTTAAATTATTGTTTCGTCAAAGGAAGAAACCACACGCTTATTTTCGTAGTTGTTGGATTCCAAATTTTGCCGCCACATAACCTAAAAGTAATTTGATGGAGGGATACGATTTTGAAAATATGTAATTTAGTGGAGGTATACATTATTGATTTTTTTCCTCCAAAAAATCGTTAATTTCGTTTCCCTATTTTTATTCCTCATTCTAAAATAAACCGTGCTACGTCAACCTACTGTCCGTTTGAACCCTTTACTGGTCTCCTTTAAAAATTGAAAATGAATTATTTAAGATGTGAAGGAAGCTACTCAGAAATAAAAAAAGTCGGAACGTCTAAACCAAAAGCATTTTCTCATTCAAACTCTGATGCAAGGAGGTTTTATAAATTGCTTTATGAGGTTTTTAGATCTTAATGAATGATTTCCCTTACGTGCAAACGCGTAATTAGTGATCATATAAATTTCAAGCAAGTTCATTTTGGAATGATGGAACACACATTTATCAATCGAATTATTGCCACATTTCATCTATTTCTTCTTGAATTGGCGTTCTTTTTATTTATCTGCTTATTCGTTCTCTGTTTTCTATAAATTCCTGTGAGATGTGAAGTCTTATATAATAGCGGAGTTAAATACACGGATCATCCTTAAAAATACATTTTTTTTAATTTTTCACGATCGTGTGATGTAAACGAAAACCACGATCGTGGATTCTTTTGTCACAGGATTTCCATAATGTTCACTGATTGGCTGTGTTAACTGAGCTATTATCGTAGGGGAACTTGATTTATTGTTTCTTTCTCCTGCTAAATTGCCCAAAATGTTTCGTACATCTCATACACCAATCTTTATAAATTATATTATATTCATATGTACACTTATCGTCTATTTTAGACGCATTGAATATAATTTCATTTTGAAGTAGTTTTCAGAGAGCTACTTTCCACTTCCTTCGCAAAAACTTCTTTTGAAGTCGGGGCCCTATTTTCCACTTTTGATTCCGTATGGGATTGAGAGGGATGTGAAGGCGTAAGGGATCTGTTGTTCCCCGAATGGGACGTTTGAGGGGGTCGTCGTCTGGGCTTTCACCCCCCACCCCCTCCCCTTCGGCCGCAACCCCAAGAACACACAACAACGACCTCGTCCACTCTCACTCAAAGGGGTCACTGCACGACGGCGCCATCAACCCCACCCCCACCATTGTTGTCCTTCCCTCGGAGAGAGAGAGAGAGTGGCTCATAAAACAAAGACACGCCGACCGACCGCCACTGCCTGCTTCTCCATCCCCATCACTCGCCGTCCCACTCCCTGTCTGCCTTCCCAGAAGGTGGATCGAGAGTGGGTGGTTGTTTTGAGGAGGACCGGTGGTCGTGTGATGATGCTGTGGGCCACCCCTCTTAAAGAGGGCCCATCTCACGGGGGAAGACTGGTAGGAGAGGGAGTGCTGGCAGCGGCTGAGAGTACACATCAGAATGGACACGTCCGTGGAGCGGCAGTTCTCCACTTTGTGAGAGGCTGTGGTTCAGGGGTAGTTTATCCTCTCTCTCTCTCTCTCTCTATCCATCCCCCCAATCCTCCCTTAATCTCCACCCTCTTTCTCGCTGTCTCTCTCCCTATTCGCATCCTTCTCTCTCTCTTCCCGTTCTTCTTTAGGTGACCGCATCGGATTAGGAATACAATTTTTATGAGCCTTTCAAATCTCTTCGACAATCCTTTTTTTTAATGGATGCAAAAATGCTCTCCTTTCACTAAAGGTCAGTTTTTAAGCCTGATTAACTCTAACCGAAGGATGACTCTGCGTTTACTTTACTTATGAGATTAAATCGAGATTTTTGGCTTTGTGTCTACATAGACGCGTCAATCCGCAAGTCACTTCGAGAGTGTGTGACGGAATAATTCCAAACCAGGCATCCACTCACTTATATCTATACTACTATGATGTCGATTGCTATTCAGGTCACGGGGATCATTAGTCAGATATATGTTCTGCAAGCATGGTCAACTATTGTTAACTTCAGTCATGCTAAAAAGATAAAATTAATTATAAACTTTAATTTTTTAATGTACAATATTAATTATTAAGTAATATATTAAGTTAATGTATTAAGTTTTGATTGTTACAGCAAACTTTTGTTAAATAAAATGCATTCTCAATCGTTAAAAGAACTCATTCGAAATGGCGCCTAGAATATATTTAACCGCAAACTATAAAAATTGGACTATAAAAATTGGAAATAAAAAAATCAATCGCGGCTGTTAGAGCTTTTATGGGAAGTGCATTCTAGCGTTTTGTGTGATGTCGTAATTTAAATGTTTTTCTCGTCACATATGTTTAATATTAGTGAAGGCCATATAAAGTATTTTAAAAAATTCTTCCCAAGGATCACATAAAGTCGTTAAGGCACATGAGCAAATTTTTCCATCATATTATGCAGGAAATTAATATAAACAGTAAAGATATCTTTATTCGTTTAAACTTCAAGCATATGACGGTGTAGTGTTAACAATGAATCCTGAGGCAATAAGAAGCGGTTGCAATAAAACTATTCGTTATTGATCAGTTACTCTGAAGAAGGACCCATTCAAGGTAGCAATGGCAAAAAATCCTACATGAATGTCAATTATTTATAATATTTTCATAAAATATGGCAGATTAACAGTCGTTAACTATAATTTTACCGAGGGTGTCGCCGATAGTCTCTGAGAAACGTATGTCGAAATTATAACTCCCGCCAAAAATGCGTAAGAATTGCCGATAGGAAAAAATCCGCGCAGGAGGAGAATAAGATCTATCATCCTCCAATCTGCAAGGCTTCCTGGATGACTTAGTGGTTTTCACATCAGCCCGATTCGCAAAATTTCTGTGGTTTGATTCCTATTTCTGGTATTTTTCTGGAGAGGCAATTCCTACGTACCGGGGACGTTGTTCGATCATTAGACTTATATATAAGTGGGAAAGTATGTTGCATTAACATTAATCTAAGTTTAATAGTTGCAAGAATGAAGTGGAAAAAATGCTAATAATCTCCTGGTCGTGGTCGTAGCAGATTCATTCAATTTTTGCACCAAATAAATCACACCGACGAAGAAATGGTATCCAACCAGATTAAAAAATTTAAACTTCTTCAATCAACTAATCTTCCGAAACTATAAAGTGATAAAATGGCATTCTCTCCGAATATCTCCAGATGATATCCAGATGATAGGTTAATGGAAAATCAATTTATCATTTAAAAGAAGTAGAAGCATAGACATTTTGCCAATGAATTGAGAATTAATTAGAAAATGTAAGAATGGAATAAATCTACCCAACATTATCACAAAATATGTAAGTATACAGAAAAAGTGAATGATATCATAAATTATTCTATGCAAATGTCCTTAGAGAAAGAAATACACATTTTCCTCTTATGCTAAGCGAAACTTTCTACGGCAAATTGTTATTTCTACCATAATTCTATTTCACTATCAAGAGAGCATGTTAGATATTTTCTAGTGGAAAGCTATGGATCCATACGTTGGAAGATAATTTTGACAAGTTAAGTTAATATATTTGCTCAAGATTTTTTTTAAATTTTGTGCCTTTCACAAAAGAATAGGAAAGAATTCAAGATGGAATTATATCAGTCAGATACTGAAAATATTTGACATTCCTGCTCTTTTCGTTTACTTTCGCGAACAAATTTTGTTCCCTCTTTTTTTCGCATCTCACCAAAGTCAAGCCCAAATTTTTCATAAATTTTTAAGCGAACTTAGTTTTTCATTGAATGCGTGGAATGAAAACTCCTGAAAGGCCATTCGATTCCTTGAAGTGCGTTGAATGAGTACTCCAAAGGTTTTTTTTGTTACAATCAAAGCGAATGAGGTAGGGGGTGCAAATGAAAAGTAAACGAGATCCGTTTACACAAACTCCTTGAATACGAACGCGAAATTCGAATTCGGAATCAATTTAACGCGACCGCGGTTCGCGGGAAAATGTTCTTCCGGAATGCGCCTTCGTTGCGAGGAAGAATCGATCAGATCCGACGCCCGAATTTGCTTCCCTCCGGCACCTCTCGCATCCAACGTGCGTCTCGTCATTGAACCTACTTCATCATTTCCGAATCGGAGGAGGAAGACAAATGAAGGGCACAAGTCGCTTGGACTGGGAAGAGGCGACGGACGGATATTCGCGGAGAAAGAGGTGAAAGGTGCGATCTCAGCATAAGGAGAGCATACTATCGAAAAGATGAGATGGAAGGGAGAATTCTGGGCAAGCGATGAAGGAAATGTCATTATGGATGACAGAAAATCCCCAGATTTAAGTTGATGGTCCCGCACAAAAGTGAATTTGCTCCTGCTCCACAGTCTCGGGGGCAATGCAGCGGATTACCTTGCAACGACTACCAGTCACCTATCAAACTCAAGCTGCACTCGATGCATTAGCAGACTTCAAATCCCCTCATTTCCGAGGATGTAAAAAGCTTCCCTTTTCCCTCGCCATGGGTGTGAAAGAGCACTCGTATAGGCAGCACCTTTCTATCGCGTTGGATTAGTTATCTCATTAGGGAATCATGGCTGAAGCTGAGATTGATTCCGTGGCCGAGGCATCGGAGCGGGGATGAGAGAGGGCGCTATTCGAGGCCCTTGCTCCCCGGCCTTGTCCGTTGTCCTTGTTAGGCCCTTGGTCCCCGGCCGAAATCACAGCCCGATTCCCGGACGCGGGTTTGCTCTCGAGCCAATCGTCAATTATTAAGGCTGCAAGGCTGAGAGTCAAAGTGTCACATAATTAACCAATCACAATTATTATGGTCCTTTATTTTGCACGGAAAAAATGACATTCTGAATCTATTGGTTCTGCAGTCTATTAAACCATTCAAACAACTACAATCTATTCTACCAAAATAGTTCGGCTACAGCATCATTTGTCGATCGCCCGACAAAACATTGTCCGCCTCAAACTTGCGCAAAATAATGGGAAAATATTTTTCCCTTCGACTAGATAGAGTTTTCCTCCCTAACTCCTCCAATAATTTGGTAACACTGATAAGTTTATCGTAAATTTTTTTAACAAATCTTGCTGCTCCCCACTGTAATCGGTCTATTTCTGAAACTATTTCTACTTGGCAAGGGTTGCATGTGCTAGCGTCGTTCTCCAAGTGAGGTTTTACGAGAAAAAAACATCGCTCCTTTACTTTCTCGTCAGATTTACCTAATACTCTTTTAAAAAATACCAATTTATACTTAGCTCGTCCGCAAATTTCCCGTGTGTACTTTCCCTAAGGAAAGTCCAAAGTCATGGTCACACCTTAGTATTTAACTGGCTCCATATTTCATAATTAGGTTTTATTAATGGTGTACGCTTCGTTGAGTGAGGTATTCTTTTTCCAAAAATTGATAGCAACGCCCTTTTTAAATTTAATTATAACTTTCAAGTATTGCAACGCTCTAAATCTTGTGGGTCTCTTTTAAACACAATTCTGTCTGACTTGTTGCTAATGTCCCTGTTAGGTACTGAGTCGTAAGTGAAGAAAATAAACAACAATTAAGATGTCATTTAAGGGCAAAATGAATAGTAGGGGACCTATGACACTTCTCTGAGGTACAACTATTATTACTTTCCCCGGATCTGAACTAACGCATTCTAGATCTACCTTCCATTCGTGGTCGTCTAAGAATCTGTAATCAAGCATATTATGTCAGAATGTACTCCATAGGCTTCAATCTTAACAAGTAAATTCAAACTTAACTAATAGCTTTTATGAAATATAAAAATATCGCGTCTACTTGGACGAACCTTTCTCCCGAGGAAAAGAAACCGTGAAGAAAGAGGGCTAGCTGGGTTTCGCAAGACCTGCCTTTCCAGAATTCACGCTGATTTGGAATAAAAAAGTTTCGACTATCCAAATAACCCATAATCGAAGTGACAATAATATACTCCAATATCTTGCTTAATAAAGACGTGAGGGAAGCAGGTGTATCGTAACCGATATCTTTCTTATACTCGCTCTTGACACGGTGTTAGGATCCAGATTTTCCAAACGTAAGGGACACGTATTTCTTTTTGATATTTTACAAATATTATTTTCATAAAGGTGCTATTTCCAATGTTAATTCCTTGTAAACTCAGTTCGGGAGTTATATCGAAACCTTTAGATATCTGGGAGTTAATAGATTCCAGGTAACTTTCTATGCCGTGATAAGATATATCAATGGAGTGCCTTGGATTCGTGTATTGCCTCGGCAGTGTAGCTGCGTCATTCTGAGAGCACGTTATAAAGACGCTTTGTGAATAGTTGTCACTGATATTTGATATTCTTAAATTGCTAGCTCTTTCTCCAAGATTATATTTAGTGATATTACTGTTGAGTCATCAACTTGAACCTCCCTTACGTGAGACCAAAATGCCTTTGGGTTATCCTCGAATCATTTGTCGAAAATGTTATTTTTGAATTTTGCTAATGCTTTCCAAAAGGCCATTTTTACTGCTGTTTTGGCTCTCTAATATTTTTCGCACACCTTCTGATGTTCCTTGTTGGGGGGATTCTATTGGGCGATCTTCATTTTTGGCAATTTCTTGTTGCTGGAGAGATTTTCGGACGTCCGCATTACACCAACTGGGTTCCTTTTTGATCTTATTTTCAGTTTACTTGGCATTGCGCCATTAATGGCTAGCCATTTGGGACAATGAAAAGTATAATTTACAGTTTCAGGCTTAACTTTGTGGAAACGTGACACATGAAATAATTCCTCACTTTGAACATTCCACACTTTTTCATTTCATCCCACATTTTGTTACCTTGATAATGATATTGTATGACGAAGCCATGGTAGGTAAAAATAAAAAAGTGTAGAATGTACAAAGCTGGAAATTATTTCAATGAAAAGTATTCCATGAATCATCAGTAGTATGGTTTTGGCTAATATCATCAAATTTTAAAGAGACCGAAATATTGAAATGCTCTTATAAGAGGCCGACAACTCTCATTTGAAACCTTCAAAATCCGTCTCGTGGAATTAGCAAACTTTCCTCTTTGTGGCTACTCATTTCTCAGTACTAATATAAACTTTGATATTTTCTGCTCTGTAGCCACTATTTTTGTTCACTGTTACAACGCAAAGAATATTGTAGGTATGCTAGTTGCCAAAAGAATTGAACGTTGTAAAAAAACATCTATGTCTTATCTCTTACCTCTTGGCTACATCAATTTTCCACTCTTTAAAGGAATAGCAATCCCATCGACCCGATATACTGTGCATTAGCTATTTTATCTGGGTGACATTGCACTGCTAGGATATAACCGATATATCCTACCTTCAAAATGAATCTAATCTCTTTGCTCTCGAGATATCTTCAATAACTTGGCAAGCACATCCTTCTTTCTTCCACTCTCTATCTCACCCCTTCACCACTCCTCCCCTCCTTAACCCACTTCCACGCCACCCTCTACGGAAATCACCCCTGCCCCTCTGTAGCTTCTGAAAGGCTCCAGTTGTCTCCTAGACCCTTTTAGTATAATATGGATTTTGAAAATCCACCCACAGCACCAAAAATACGTACTAAGGACTGTCTTACGGAGCGCTGCCTATTACCATACGGTCAAACTTTGATTCGTTTTTGTTCCATGTATATTTTTTATCGCTTCAGTCATAGTCATCACACTCCTGCTCAGTTCCGAAACAAATTTTGCACTATTTATCACCCAAGAAAGTTTCTAAAATACAGCGATCGAAACGACTTGAGTTTATGGTTCCCTGTCAATGAAAGTTATTATCATAAGCAATTCCGAAGAAGCTATGATTTTTCTGATTATACATTTAAGGAGTAAATTTTATTTTATGAAAAAGGAGCAAGACTTTTTTGTGGATTCCGCTGATTAGTTTTTACTCTTTTGAAACGTAACTTTCAGTTATGAGATTCATACAGGTTAAATGTTAAGGATCCATTAGATAAATAAGTAAGGTGAAACCTAAGCGTATTACTGAGTTCAAACTGAACGACAAATATTTGCTCTACGAAACAGAGACAATAAGTTATACTTTTCTCGGTCTGCTCTAGTTTTCTTTTTTTGTGCGATTTCAGCTTAAAATAAATAACTGCATATATAAAAGCGTACTTTGAGGCTCTCAGGTATGCGATCTGGAATATGGTTTGCTTGAGACAGTTACATTATCAAGGCAGCATCCCGGAGAGCATTAAGCTGTTGATTAAAGGAACCTTCATTGAGTTGTAATTGTTAAGAAAAAAACTAGTTCAATGAGACCACATCAGTTTTCCATCGAGATACCGAGTAAAATTCAAGTCCAACGTAGTTATTTCCTAATTTTCCTCGATACTTCTTCAGTTCATGTTCTTTTCTTAAATACAATACATATCATGCATTTGTTTTTATTACAGAAAAATATTCCAATTAAATCCTTAAAAATTGACGAATTCAGTTGATTAAGCGACCACTCCATCCATGAGACCCCTTGTTTCCGTGTCAACAGCGTCTCTTTGTCTTGACAATATGTTCTTTTTGTTATTTCCAAGGGTCGTAAAGAATAGGTAGTTTGAGGGGCAGGGGATCGCGGCAACGGTGCTTTACAAGTGGTCGTTGTTTTGTGCTTGTTTTTTTACCATCGCGCTCTCCGCCCTTGCTGCCTCCTGACGGGGAGAATGAGAAGGACGATCGAACAGACCGCGAGGTGATAAATTGTTGAGAGAGGTCACTTAAATGTAAACGGAGAGGAGCTATTTAATTAATCAACCTCTTCTTCTCCTCCGCCTTCTCTGAGCTGCTTTGTTTCTTGCGACCAGAATGACGAAGGATTTCCTTCGAAACTGTGACGTGACGGTGAACAACAAGACAGCATCGCATTCCGCGTCTCCCCCTCGCCGCCGCAATGCTCGCCGTCTGGTGCCGAAGGGTTTCCTTTCACGCCCACCCGCCAAAGCCCCATCTGCCCCCAGCGTTTCACTGCCCCGCCCCCTCCACGGAGAAGGTTCAACCCCTTGCCCGTTTGTGACACCAACCCCTTCAACTAACGCAAAACACTCCGATAAAAACAGAAGCACACGTCTCGAAGGACGTCAGGGATTGTCCAGATCTCACACGCAAGTTGTTTTGACGCTTTGATGGATGATCAAATATGTAATGTAACACAAGTTACGTGCAGCATTCGCGCTTTTTAAACAGTGTATCCGCCGCTACTAACAATTTGTGAACAGTTATTTGGAAAATTAATTTATTTCATTCATTTCTTCTAACTAATCAAAACAGTTTAGATGGCTTTTTATTTCGATTGAATGAACAGTGTTGTTCTAGTGTTTGCAACCACGACCTAAAGTACGATAAATCCACTGAGGTGGAGTTTGAAACCACAGCCCTAGGATTAGAAGGTGTAGACCTAACTCCGTCACCAACGCAACTGGCAAGCTTGAGAAATACGTTATTTGAATTTATTTTATAAATGCTTGCGTAGTGTCTACGCTAGACTTTATCGTGTCAAACAGCTGTTTAATTTACATTTTAATGTTACCTCAACCAAACTGAATAGATAAAAGTCAAACAGCATCATTTTTATTTCGTAATGCAACGGCTGAAAAATAAGATGTGAAAATTTTCTGGCAATTTTTATCATATTTTAGATGTAAAGTAGAAGCTTTTAAGAGCTGCTCTTTAAGTATACTAGAATGGACTTACTCCGAAGAAACTCCGGGTCATCTGACGTGCTCTTAAGAAAGTTAGATCAAAATTATTAGGATATAATAAATTGAGGGACATTTTTGGTATTCAAATAATGACAAAGGAAATGGTTCCAGGCTTGACTTTGTGGAAGTAATTCATAGTAACTTAAATAAAACTTTGTATACTCCACTATAGGTTTAATAACACGACCCGGGTTTCGACACTTTGTGTCATCTTCAGGTTTCGTCACTTTGTGTCACCTGAAGATAAAACGAAGTGTCGAAACCCGGGTCGTGTTATTAAACCTATAGTGGAGTATACAAAGTTTTATCTAGGTTACTATTCAAATAATGATTTTAAATTTTACATTTTTTGTTTACTTTTGTAATACCATTACTGTATGCCGCATTAAACAATGAATATTACTTTTATATGTACAAAAATTCCGTGCACATTAAATTAATACGATCACTAACTAGCGAATTAGCAAAATAGAATACATGAGGACGTGAAGAGTGCTGGAAGGATATATAAACCATCCATTTGAATCTTGACTCAACTCCTGTTGACGGGAAAAAAACATTTTCATTCCCTCACCATAAATCAGAAAATTATGGTATTATTGACGCAATACTTGATAGAGCACTACCTTCCCCAAATCATATTCCCGGTGGTAGCCATAGATGGGTTCCATATTTTCACATCTGGAAACAGCGTGATGGTCACGCTTGTGCTCTTTTTGTATGTGCATTAAGTAAGAGAGGCTCGAGAAACTAGTGCGGTTCGTTTAGATTACGCGGATGATCACTCGGAGTTTTTCGACGAATAATCTCTGACTGAAAAATCAGTTTGCAGCGTATAAACTTCATACACTTAAAGATTTTATTTATCCACCTCTGACGTCTTGTCTATTGTATGGTAACACCAACCGATGCAAGAAGTCAATTACCAATTCAATGATTAGATATCTTTTAGTCTATAAATTTGAATGTGGTCCTAATTGTTTCATATAAGTTCCCTTCGAAATATAACTCATCGAATATTTATGATTGTACATTGACATATATTAGAACCTCCTTCAGTAAATTTTCGTATTTTCCAATTTTATCTTAAGTATTTTCGATTAATATAGTCTTGTTTGAATTTTAAGTGGCAGTTTTTGTTTTTCAATATATTTGACTAATTAATACCATTCATATAATTACCAAAATTAATTACTCCTATCACCAAAAGGGATTGACTTATGTTATATGTTCTAATAGCGCTACTATAAGATATTGCGGCTAGTAAAAATGGTCTACAAATAAGAGCCCCTATTTTGTTATATTCATAAGTCATCACTTGCATTTAGATGGAAGTATACCATTTGCTCAATGGTCGTTCATCCCTAAAAGTGGTTTACTGTGGCCCTCCATCCTTCCCTATCTACTAGTTCCCTTACCCCCTGGTAGATGTTCCTATTTGCTTTCCTCTTTATTTGGAAGTATATCCAGCTCGTAGTGAACACACACATAGGCTGATGCCCAGTGTGCAGAAATGTGTAAGATCATCAGAAAGTCTTTGGTAAGGAAGCCGTGCTCCAATGAGTGTTTATCAATCAAATGGGAAATTCCAGTTTCCGAGAAAAGCCCGTAGAGAAGAAAGAATTCCCCAATTTATATTTATACGCACCAGATACAGCATTTTTATTTCATTTAGATAGAAGATTCCACATTACAATTTCAATTCCAATTCAGGAAAAACTGGCTGGTCCCATGAGGACTTGCCTTTCACTTCAACGATCTTTTTCAAGCTTGGGGGAAGGTTATCGAAAAATTTGGAGGCAAATACACTTTCAACATTTTTAGCTATTAATGAAGATGAAATCCTCAATCCATCTCAGATAATAAGCAAACACACCGGTTTAATCTCACGTCCTCAGGAGAAAGGTGACTTTGGCGAGACTTTTCCACTTACAATATTTCCCTAGCAAATCGCGAATGTAATTATCTATAAAATTCTTGCGAATATCCCATTGGTGTGAATGCTTTAGTAAAATGGAGCAAGTGACCTAGTATTTTCTCCTCCATTGTAAATTTCAGTGGAGATCATGAATTTAAAAAATTGAGGTCAACCTTTGAGTACATTGAGAGCACTTCTTTAGACACTTCTGCTGCAGACATCCTCATGAGAAACCTATGTCATAAGAGGGCAGCAAATATTTTTAAAAATTCACATTATTTGTTCCATTTACTCTGTGAATTTGCCCCCAGAAGCTCTTGATTTTGGATGAAGTCCTTTAAGTAACTCTGTAAACCCCAGTTTTTGTCGGAACAACTTCTAATTTACCAACCATACCTTAGTTCCAACATCCAATTCCGTCAACAGACATAGAATATTTATCATTTTAGTTGATCGGTGTCGATGAATTTTCTTGTTGAGTCTTACAAAGGCTAGCGGCTCGAAGTTCTGGCGTCTTAACATTTTTACAGCCATTCCTAATTTGTATCAGTTTAGATATATTTTGTTCACCACATTTCAAAATGCATCATTTGGTCAAAATATTTACCTAGTTGAAATAAGAATAGCACTCCGCTGCGTCCACCTGTGTATCGGACCCATAGTAAAAACTTTATTTGTGATTCCTCAATCTGCCCAGACGTTTGTGAGCCCAGCTCAAATCAGATTGTCTCCCTCCCTTAACGGTGCCTTTGGAATTTTTTTATCACCCCTATTTTCGAGTTATACTGTGGTCCCCTTCCTGCTCTTTTTTAGATATTTATATCCTGAAGAGGTAAATCACAGTAGGAATCAGTTGGTAATGAGGAAGATTGACACTATTGCCACTGTTTAACTCTTTAAAGCTATTGAGTTAAAATTTCTTATCCAGCGCTTGCATTTCGTAAAAGAGTTTCAGATATCATGTATTTTGAATATTTATTCAAGAAATATGATATAATTTAAACATTTCTCATCTAGAACAATTGAATTATTCTTTGAATGGAACAATCTAAATGTGGAGATAAAGACTGATCTTGGGATGAACTGGGATGGTAGTTTATTGTAGCATGCGGCCTCGTCACCTCGTCTCCTCCTCGCCTGCAAAACTTAATGGATGAAAATAAAAGAGCGAGATTTCTCTAAACTCTAATGTATCCCAGCTCTATCGTTTTGGACATTGCCTAGATCCCGTTGGATTAATAAATTTGCACTCATATATTCTCCTGTACATCTTACCCAATCCATCAAGTGAAGATGATTAAAGGAGCTTAAGAGCCGTAGAATCATCACCAGAAGTGTATTTCCTAGACATCTTTTTTTCAGTTCCATTTCCAATCCCACCATTCGACGCCCACTGCTACAAGAAGCATGAACTGGATCTCTCTCACTTACACATATTACCTTGGCTAACCGAAAGTTTCGGCATTGGGAAATTCTGCAGCAGCGTGGGATAGCGAGTTATTTGGCGGGTACTTAGCCCTGAGCACAGAATCTTTGATCCAGATTCAAGGGCAGGGCAGTTAGAATATTTACATTTGGGGGTGAATTACAACCTCCCCAAAATGTATGGCATAACATATTTCTCAACTAAATATTTTGTTAATAAGAGCTATTTTTGGCATCTAAAATCACTGTTTTTTATATTTTTCAAATTAAATAGAATGGAAAGGTATAATAATTAATTATTTTCCAAGGCCATTGACTAACCGATGCGTGTAAAATTAACTTCTACATATTTATATAGTTTCATCATTTTAATTATTTTTCAAGCTGATTGGATCGTTTACAAAAAGTCCCTACCTTGGCTTCTCCATTTTTGGAATAGCTGTACACTTTCGTGCACACTTAAGTTCATTTAAGAAAATAGCGCAGTTAGCTGATATATAACCGATCGGTGAACACGTCCAGTGCTACTATGAGAAGGGATTTACGTGAGTGAAGAATTCATAGAGGTGGCCTTTATTTAAATCGCTCGATCGTGAGATTTTTGCTTTGTTTCAAGCGAAATCGGTACTTGGAATTACGTTATTGACTTGGATGGACGCCAATTGTCCACCATTAGGATTCCTTAGAGTTTCCCTAATTTTTTCCACCATAGAGACTTCTAAAATTACTACGTACTATCGCCCTTATCTGCGCTTGGTAAGAAAACTTCCCGTTTTTACCCTCTTCAACGTCCCGTCACCTCTCAACACTTCCTTAAAACTAATTTTTATTCCCCGGATAACCGCCACCAATTTCTTTAGCACTCCGACCGTGCCCCGCTCTTCCTCGCTACCCAGCTCACCCTCATCACTAAACTTCCTTTTTTAAATGTTTCCAGTCTATAACCATCAAATTTCCGCAATACGTTTTTCCCCAATTAAAATAAAATAAGAAGTTTGCTTAACCGAAATGAATGAGGTGGAACCGTCACGTTTATCCCGCTTTTTTTGGATAATCGATAGTTGATATTCTAAGGCCCGTTTGGTGAAATACGTAATACAATTATTTTTTACGTCAATTTAATTATGTCGTCAAAAATTAATAGCTGTAAATCACAAAAAATCTAATCCATGAAATCATTATTAATTTTCTTCTAAACTCATTTCTTTGCAACAGTTGCGGATGGCTTAATTTCTCCATCACTTGGATAGGTGCTACATCGGCGGGCGTTTTATCGTTAGGTTGCTCAAAAAATCGGACAGCAATCTGAAAAAAAAGTTTATTGCACATATTTCCCGCAAAATATAGCCCATTTTACTCACCTGCATGAAACGGCTTGCCATTTAATTGATCGTGCAACGTTTTTCTTTAGTTTTGTTTTATCGGGTTATCCGTTTAGCTGGGTTCCTTTCAACAGAATTGCACTGCGCTTTAAATAATGATATCGTGGACATCAAGAACATAGCTCGCAGCCGCTCTACATTCAAAATGTGCCGCGCACTGAGCAAACAGAAATACTGGAACATTACGAACGCGATTGTTTCATAACACGAACAATGTTTACGGGCATTTGGTGAAGAATAACGGTTTCAAACAAGCGAGTCAGAACACGGAATTTTGAGTACTCCCGGAATCGTCATAACGAGTCACCGGAACCCATAGCGCGTGGTTCTCACTGTCGAATTTCCGTTCAAAGAGCAGAGGGATTTCGGCTCCATGCCCCATGGGGAGGGGGGAGAGGAGGTCTCTCCACAGATAAGGGTGGGGCGGAGGGCGATGGAGGGGAGGTTGGGAAGAAGGAAGACGAAGAGGAAGGGGGGCAATGATCGAGACAACGGCGGAGGAATGAATGAGCGTCTCCAAGGTCTCTGCTCGTTAGGAGGGAGAATGTGGGAGGCGACCGTGGGGTTGAAGGAAGGACGGAGACAGGACGAGGAGGAGAACAGAATGAATGGGAGGCGGAAGTAGGGGCAGTGAGAGAGGAGGAATCGGGAAAAGGAAGGAAAAGGGATAAAACACGGAATATAGGGAAAAGAAAGAAAGCAGAGCCCATTAGTGGAAGGCGGAGTATTTTCGGGACGAGGCTGGTTTGTGCTCTGAAGACGGGGACGCGAGTTACTAGGGGCAGTCACATGAAGACTCAAATTTGCTCACAGAGACGTGAAGCTTGCCTAAGACCAGTTTTTATGAATGAGGCCGCTCCGATTCACCACTTTCCTCCGGGCTCCTTATGCAATGGAGTGGGAATGTAGTCATGATTCATACAATAAATATGGTACGCAGTTTTAACAGGAATGGAAACACAGTAACTGGAGAGCTTATTGACCTCTAAGATAAATTGTCGACCTGAGTTACATTATTTTACCCGTTTTTTGTAATCAGCGTCTAGATAGTAAATTGGGTAAAGTGCAGGAAAACTCCGCCACGGTCAGGATTCAAAAACCAGATCCTCGGTGTGTGAATCCAGTGCCATAAACACAAGACAAACTCGATCCTCTGCGGTGTAAGTTGTTCACAATCTGCCTAAACATGTACGAAGTACCTCGCAAGTCACCACGTAAGTGTGTGGATTGGGGTGATTCCTCCCCAGGCAAACAGCAATCGTCCCACTTTAAATCAGTTCAGTTCCACTTTAAATCGCTAGTTCACTGGCCGCAAAGCTGTCAGGGGAAAAATGCGCGCTCAAAGAATGAACAAGGAGAATGGTACGTTGCCAAACCAGCTAACATGTGGTACATCTGTTAAAAGTGCAAGTACTGGTTTATACTATCGATACTCAGAACGCATTAATACTGCAAAGTACCAAGTTTTGCAGAAAATAAAATGGTACCGCATGTGCAACGTTTAGGGGAGTTTATTTATTCTCATAATCCTGAAAACAGCACAACAGCCTTTTACATCGGGTAATTAACATCAACAACACTCGAAGAACAACACGCATGTCCTGAGTGGTGAAAAACCACCCAGGCAGGACTCGAACCCGCGACCCTCGGACTGACAAGCGAGGACTTAACTCTGCCGCCACCGTGGAATGAAATAATTTCGTAATTTTCCACATGGTTTATTATCCTCAACCGGTTTCAACGCAATAGCGTCATTTTCAAGAGCTTAGATATGGAAAATTACAATGTTCATTCCAATCCATGGAAAAATTCCACAAAGTAAGCCCGTTGACTATTAATTTTATACGTTTAGGAGCGCATGAAGTAGTGTGGGGATTTACATGAGTGAAAAGGTATCTTGGTGAAGGGAAAGATATAGAATGCGCGCCGTAGAGTTAGAAGAATGTGGTTGCTTTGGACGGAGCAAAGAGTGCTTGGTTGATGGAATTGGTGTTTGTATGTGCGTGGTTCCGAAGAGAGCGTCTCTGAATGGCGAAAGGATGAGGGTGGAAGGGAAGAGAGGGAGGGAGATGAGGAGGAGGAGGTGCTGGCAAATGAGGGCGCAAAGAGGTAGAGAGGAAAGCAAAATATGACAATGGGAACCGGAAGGAGGGAGGGGAGTGAGGAAGAGGCGGTTTTTTTTGGTTGAGAGTAGGGGAGAGGGAGGGAAGGAAAGGGAAGGAAAGGGAGAAGGAGAAAGAGGAATGGAAGGGAGGAATAGGAGGGGTTCACTCGAGGGGGTGGGGCGGAATGGTGTGGGGGGAGGGCGGTGTAAAAAGAGATGGGGTAGGCACTAGTATTTTATTTTTCTCTCCACATCCCGTCCCATTCCTCCGTTTCCCCCGAACCGTGACGGGTGAGGGAGAGTGGTTAGATGTGAGATAAAAAGGCTGCGGAGGGGTGGGAGGAGTGGGAGAACGGGGGTGGGGAAGGGGTGTTTGGTGGGAGTGGTGGAGGGATGCTTTTCTTTCTCTTCGGTGGATTTGGGAGAAAAAGGTTGCAAAGATGGGCAAAGGAGGGAGTCGAGTGAATGGATTACCACATCGGGAGTGGAGAAGTCGCGGCGGTGCAATAGAATTTTAGCTGTCACACGTCGAAGTTGATAACGCACCAGAGAGGTCTTTTGAGAAGGTTTGGAAAATGCATATTCATCTACAAGAACATATGCGGCATGCCTTTGTAGGAATAACGGTTTACGAAGCGCATAGTTGGACGGTCCTCGAACGAAAACGGAAAGGAGAGATTTACCTCGCTCTAGTCAGGGAGAAGAACTCCAGAAGATGATGAAAATAATTTGAGAGAAAAGTGAAGAGTATGGGACGAGGATAAACAGAAAGAAAACTATGGTTTTGAGGGTAGCAAAGACAGAAGGAAGACTATTAAATGTATGGCTGGAAAAAGAAAAATTAAAGCAAGTAAGTTCCTTCAAGTACTTGGTAAGTATAGTTACTCAGAACGGCAATTGTACAGAGGAAATTAAAAGTAGAATTGCGCAAGGAAAAGTAGTATTTAGCAAGATTAAGGAACAGGTGACATCGAGGAATGTCAGGAAAGATATAAGAAAAAGATTTTCAAAATGCTTCGTATGGAGTATTTTACTACACGGATACGAAACATGAGCCTTGAAGAAGAGAGAAGAAAAGTACTTGGAAAGCTTTGAAATGGGGCTGTGGCAACGAATGGAGAGAATTGGGTGAAAAAATAGAGTTGGGAATGATGAGGTGCTGAGGAGGATTGGAGAAGAAAGGAGTATTTTGAGAGAAATTACAATGAGGAAGACTAATTGGATTAAAGGAGGAATATTGTTCAGAAATTAATCATAGAAGGGAAAATAGAAGAAAAGAGAGGAAGAGGAAGGAGGAGGCACGGAATTCTGACGGACATCAAAAAAGGAAGGAGCTATGAAGAGATAAAGAGAGAGAGGCCCAGGACAGAATGCTGTGGAGGCAGTACCGTTGAAACCTGTCCAATAACACGTCACAATGACGATGAGTAAGGTCACACTTTGAATCAATCATGAGCACCCTACACTGAAAGATTTAATCAGAAAATATATATAATACTAAGAAAATCTGTGAGATTCGTAAAAACAACAGCAACGAGAGATCATATTCTGTTTCTCAGTTTTTAGAGGGTTAGGTTGGGCGCCGATAGAGACTAGGTGGCTAAACGCTAGGCTCATTTTGTTTCAGATAAAACCACAGAATATCATTTTGGCGCCGCAATACATCTCTAGGTGCAACAAAAGCGATAAAATAAGAGAGATACATTGCCGAACAGATAGGCCCCAAAACTTGTGCTTCCCGTGCCCAATAAGTGATAATTACATAAAAACTCTTCTCCACTCGAAAAATTCATCAGATTCATAATACACTACAACATCCACCCCCCCCCCTGTAAACTATTGAATTACGCCTTTATATGACTAGTATCCTAACTCACCCCTTACACACGTCAGCGCGGCGGCTAGTATGCAAACGGAGGTGTACAAGATACCTTGTGAGCCACTTCAAGGGTCTGTGGCATGGGGTGAGTTGTCTCCGATATATAATAACGATCAGATATACAAAAAACGCGTCGGAACCATGCCAAACATATGTTGTTTATATTTCGTAGAATGTAACTAAGATTTGATTATCTACTTCCCTCCTCCCTCTCCCCGTTCCTCACCTATTACCATGCTGATGCTGTAATATTACCTTGCATGAGGGTTTTAGAGTAAACGTAGCATCAGAAGCATTACGACGATAATATCTCTAAGCTTATTCTTTGCTTAAAACGTATAACTGCAGCTGGCGAACAAATTTAGAATAATTAGACAAGATTATCATAAAACAAAGCTAAAAGAGCTAAACTTGGAAAAATGTATTCACACTGTAAAATTTCGCAACAAGTTCTTATCCGTGTAAAACTTGAAGATAACTAACCAGAGTATGGATCATTCAATTGCATAATTTCTTTTGCTAGAATTTGTATAAATAACCATGGAAAATATCTAATGAAAGGCAAGTAAACGTTAACTCATTCTTTGTTGTAATATTGAAAAAAACTTACGTGAAACAAGAAATTCGTTGCAGCGTTCCAATTTTGCAAATTCAATTCTGATATAGGTACAACCGATATTGAAGTATTGACATGATTTTCATAGTGGAATTGAATTTAATATAATTAGCACTTTGTAAAAGTATGCGTAGTAAGGACAAAATTAAACGAAATTGAAACCTGAAAATAATTCGTTCTTCTTTTTTGAAAATGTTCCAATACCTAAGTCCTAAGACCATATCATTCACATGCATGAATCGTTTTTATCGCAAAGTGTTGTTAACGTGTTTTTTTTAAAGTAAATTCCACGCCAAACATCTCTCCATTCACTATCTTCTAAGGTGAAAGTTAATAAACTTTAAGTGAAATTCTATCTATCAAGCGGGCTACTGTCAAACGGGAAAAATATTGTATTCATGGAGCCGTTTTCATCCAAATGAAGTGAAAATAGCGATGAGTGAGAGAGACACCCGTGGCCACGGGACAAGGGTTGACCAAAATACAGTGCACGCTGGATTTACGATGGACCGAGCGAGAAAGTTTCATCACTCGTAAAGCTTAATGGGTTGGCATGTTCCTCTCGTCTCACCCTGAGCCAGCCGCCGGCCTTTTGCTATATAAACCAAATTGTATCTGCCCTTCATGATGCCAAATTTCTGCTTTATGATCTAATCGGTGCGTTTTGTTGCCGTGTATAAACGGAAACCATAAATCAGCTCTAACCGACGACATTAATATGACGCAGGGCTAAGTTACTTCTAAGAGTAAATACTGCTCAGCTACCCACAAAGATTTATGGCATCCTCGAGCGATGGAAAGTACTGAATACGACCCACTTAAGGTAACACAACAATCGACGGACTAGAAAAAAAAAGTATTTTTCATGGATCAGCTCTTCAAATAGTCCTTACTAGAACAAAGATTTAATGAAAACGTCGGAGCCTAGCACAAGTTCCGGAATAGTTTTATATCCCAAGATGATAGCGCAGTTGGCAGTTGTAAATTCAGCCAAATTGTAAACATGTCCAATTCCTTTTGGGGAAGGAGATCTCACGATCAATGAATCCATATTGGTGGGTGGCCTTTTTACAAATTAAACGATCCTTAAAAACTGTTCACTCTATATTTCTTTCAAATCAGCAATCTTAAAGTTCGCTGTTATTCAGAACCGACCATAGAAGTGGTGTTTTAAAGGAATGGTTTTGTGGATGAAGACCATTCAATTTGCCCAGTTTTTCATGTCAACAGTGCCGGAAGAAGTTGTAATGGTGCGTGACACAATTTTTCTCCTTTCATTAACTGTCCTTCATACGACAGTTCGTCTTTTCATTCGCCGAAAGAGGAGCGATGCCCTTCGGGGAGACGAGAAAATGGACGAGCGATAAGCATAAAAGACCGAAGGGAGATTGAGGGAAATAGAAATCGGACGCGAGGTCGCGATGGATTCGGGAAAGGACGGTCATATCCACAGGTTTTAGTGCACCACTTGGGGGAAGGGGGTTTTTCCCGCTGGAAGGGGTTGGAGGAGTGCAAAAAGGGGCGTACAGCTGTAAGAGGTGGGAGTTGTGGGAAAGAGTGGAGGGGGGACGATGTGATTGAATTGCCGGGCTACTTTTTATTGCTCGGAGAGGCAGAAGCGAGGGCGAATAGCCGTCGTTGTGAGCACGCAGTTGGGAAGGCTTCACCGTCTGAGCGTTGGGAGAACGAGAGCAGAGGGTTTAACAACTAGTATTATGGATGATATAAAAGTGGATGGCCGGGTGGAGAGGACACCCTGGAGGTAGTAAGGGGCGCGAAGAGGATTCGCTCTCGATGGAGTGGGCTTTTGCGTTTCATTAAGGAGAGGGAAGGTAGAGGGGGGGGAAGAGGCAGAGGTAGATGGGGGTGAGGGGTTGGGAGGGTACGATGTCTGCGCGGGGGAGGAGAGAGGCCGTTGAAGAAGAGAGAGGATGAGTAGCGGGGGAATGAATGACCCATTGCTTTCGCCGTGTGAATGATGGATGAGTACGCGGCGTGGATTTGAGCGTGGGGCCGTGTTCCGTGGACGGACGGTTGGGGGATGGAGGGGCGAGAAGGCAGCTGGAGATTGGGGGTGGGTAAGGGGGTGAGTTGAAAGTGTTGTTGGAGGTGGACAGTGTCCACCTCTTATATCGCTTTCAACTCACATTGCCCACAGGACACACTGGGTTGCTGACGGTTCGACCTTACGTTCGAGTGGAGCGAGGGTACTTTTGAGTTTTAAGGAATAGTGTGGTCAAAGTTCCTGGCACTTTTTCAGGAAACCATTCTAATGAATTCAAAAAGATAGGGTACTTTTTTCACAGTTTTTTATCCAAGTCGACCGATTTCGTAGTATAGGTGACATCAACTGATGATATCCCCTATGCGATGAAACCAGTCGACTAAAATAACGAGTTGAATAAAAAACTGTGGAAAAAATACTATATCTTTTTTAATTCATTAGAATAGATTTCCACAAAGTGAAGCCTAAAACCATCGAGTTTAGGAAACCATTACTAGCCTGGGAGGATTTTAGTTGAGCCGACATAATTCCAATCACCTAATTAAGAAGTCACGTGGTTCAAAAACGAACGGTAAAATATTTTGTTGAAATTTACCCATTATGATGGATAACTCATATGTCTAATATTTTTTTTTAGCGTCTTTTTTTTATAGCGTCTAAAATGGCAGTAATTTAATCCATCAGCTAAATTCCTGCGAGACTTATTAGATCGGAAAATTATGTGATATGCTAACGATTGGTTCATATAGACCGATTTCTTTTTCCCTTTATGATTGTACCACGTAAATCGTTGGTAATCTGATCGGAATTATCTCAAATGGTTCAAACATAATCCTCTGGTGCTCGATCGAGCTCCTCCATATCAGCTGTCCTCATATTTTACTTATTTTTTTCAATTTCTCTCTTGAGAGTGAAAGCACGATTGTAATACTTAATAATTTGTCATGTACCTTATAAAATAGTTTTTATTATGAAATACGTCATTAAGACAGTAACTCAGAGGATTAGCCTTATACAGGGGTTTGTTTTTTTAATGACTATGAGGACAACGGTAAAAAAGTAACCGTGATCCCGGTGTGGGATGTACGCAAAAAAGGGCACTTTCACCAGTGATTTTACTTAAACCACTTACAAGTGCTGCCAACCTCACAGCATTTCTTTCATCTTTGCATTGGATTGACGAGCCAGGAACTTCCAAACGAGCTATAGTCAGGGAGAAACCTAGTTTTACACAAAATTCAATGAAGTTTTCCTCATCATTAAGAAAATATCTCTCATTCCATGCATATGAAAATATCAGCCACTTCTTTACTACTTTTCCATATATTCAACACTACTTTTCCATGTATTTAATAGAAAATTATCCATTTTACATAAGAAATGGCAAGGGTAAGCACCCTTGGGAGATATAATTAAAAATATGAGGAATTAATACTTTTTTGTCTCGTCATAAATTTAACAAAGTGTAGTTTAAATTGAATCGCAGCCATTTTTTAAATAAATCAATTACGTACTGCAGTATTATTTTTAAAATAGCGAAAAATTACGTCGATCAGGCATTTTTAGCGTTCGGAATAAGAAAATTGGTAAAGTTGGGGGCTTAAAAAGACATTTATATGATTGCTGAGAATATTAGTCAAATAAAACTATAGTTTTCGAGCCATTACTGTTACATTATATATTTTATACTTTTAACAGGTACTGAAAAAATATCGTTGAATTATCCCCTCTCAAATCATCCGGAGGTTTTTCTTTCCGCGGGATTTTTCCCCGTCATAACGGAGACTTTATTTGATTTTTTTCAATACCAGCAGCCCTGAGAAGCATAGATCAAGTTTTAAATGTCAATAGCAAAGTAGTGAATATTTATATTTCTGAAAATATCAGTAACTTATGAAGCATACTTATATAACTCCCTAACTTGACTAATTTTTTCAAGCCGTACAGTGAAATCGTCTTTATAGGGGAAGGTTTTTTTTTCAGTGATTCTGTGAAAATTAACATAGTTCTTTTTTAGGTGTATTTGATACATCAAAACCAGACTATTTTAATATTCCGACGAGGTATAGATAGTAAAAATTCCCTCCTTTTTCATACAAATCCTCTCCAAAGTGCATTCGTGTATCATATTCCAATGACAACGGCTTCTATTTCTTCGCAAGCGTCCGATAAAGTGCTTATTATTTTGGTATAATTTTTTTTATTTATCTTCACTATCCCGAATACAGAACAATGGGAAAATTTACGTCGGGTGAAATAACAGTAACAACAGACGAGACACAAACACCCATGTCCTAGGCAGATAATATTCTACTCAGGCGGGACTCAAACCCGCGACTCTCGGGTTAGCAGGCGAGGACTTTACTCCGCCGCTGCGGGGCCGAAATGGAAACTATATATATGGAAATTAGAGTTTTTCTTGATAATATGGATGAATTTGTTGATTTATTGCCTAAATCATATCTCACTCAAATCACCTTTAAGTGTTAACTGGTCGAATGAGTTTGAAAGAGGGAGGGGGATTGGGTATTCGGGGTGACAGGGAGAGGGGGCGGTTAGGCTTCGTGTTCGGCACTGGCGTTGTGTGGGTTGCGGGCTTCGACGGGGCCGGGACACTCGAGATGGACGGATGCAGAAGAGTAGAGGAGGGGCAAGAGCGGAGTTAGGGCGGGGGTGGGGGTCGTGAGTGGGATGGGAGGAGGGGTGTCAGGTGGCCGGGAGGAGGAGGAGGAGGAGGAAAGGGACGAGGCTGTGGGGAGCGGGACGGGAGGGACTCAGTAGCCGACTCTCTGAGTGTTTAATGAGTACCTTTGCGGCAGTGTCGTCGCGGGGAGGAGAGTGATGCTGTGAGCTGTTTTGCTTTTTTATTTACTACCCCTTCTCTCTCTCTCTCTCTCACTCACTCTGCTCCCGGAAAATATAATCCTGGCGAGTAAATATTTGCCACTCACCGCTTCAATAAATGGCGCTACGTGAAATTTGACATGTACGGCCGATCCTTCGATAAATCATGCTGAGAACTGAGATGAATTACTACAGTTGGAGCTGTATTCCAATCATTTTCTCACCCTGGCGCCTATCATTACATGCTATTAATAATTGAACGAATTCAAATGTTCATAACAATAGAATCAATACTTTTCCCTTATCTTTTAATTTGACATATGCTAGATTAATCAATCTCTGCCTTGTTCGGATGCGTACCCCTCATTCCCCCTGGCGTACCCCTCCGTATTCCAATCAATATGACCCCTCGAAGGGATAACATGAACCCCAATTTTTCCACAATGCAGCTTCACCCTCCTATCACTAAGCACAAAGCATCTCAACATTTTGAGACACGTATACCACAAGATGGGAGATCTTTGCTGGAGTATACCATAACAGGTTATTTCAATTCGTTACATTGACGTTTCCTCGAATAATCTCACCTTGTAACTCATTAGTTTCAAACTATAACACTTCATTGCTTTCTTTACAAAGATTACTTTTTAAAAATATCCTGAGTCACCTTCTTTGTTTTCTTCTGGTTATTTTTGCTTGCTCGTGTGTTTTTCTTGCTACGCATTCCTTTAAATCTCTTGAATTCTTTTTACCGCCGCTCACCTTTTGACGCCGCGGGGGAGGAAGATGTCTGCGAGGGACACACTCCCTTTTTGTCTGAGCCCTATTCTCAATATAATGGAGCGACACTGGTAATAAACGTTATATGGTTCCGGTGCACGCATGATGTCCCCCATGGCGTGAATACAGAGAACGTAGTGGCCATTTACAAGGCGGCATGCCACTGGCAATTGCGAATATATACGACCATCTTCTTTTTAATGCTACGGGTCCTCGGGGAAGGACACACAAGAGTGTGAGGTAAATGTTTAGAAAGAATACATCTGGACTCAGAAGGTCATGACGGACTCTCGTCGGCAGCGCTAAGAAAAATTATAACATCCATATCGCTGCATTTGTCCTGTAGATAAAGTAGTTTTCAGACAATATACATCAGTGAGTACTTAATAAATATGTACCTGGGGGCACTGTAATTGTATTATAAATATTTATTGTGCACTTAGTAAGAAAAATGTTATTTCATCAGGGAAAGTTATTATTTATATATATATAATAACGGCTTATTGCAAGAAGGAACAATTAAAGCTTATCGTCAGTTTAAAAGGAGTAAAGTAGTAGAGTCCGTTTTACAGGAGTGATTTAACGCTTTGGTTCCTTATAATGATATTTTCTACGGCAAAAACATGAATTAAATTGCTTCTTGCTGTAAATACTGATCAAATATTTTCACACTATATCAACAAATAATGATCCACATAAAAGCTTTTAAGCCACCACAACATTGTTTGGCCAGGAATGTAAGTTCACCAGCCATGATACAAGCGAGAGGAGTGCAAATGTTATCTATAAAAAAAATACAATGGATTGGGAAATGAGTTCACGTGTAGCACCATTCTGCTTTGTTGTTGTTGTGATTTATGGTTGAGCGGCGTATAAATCTGAAAGGAGACTGTATTGGTGAGCTGTGACAAAAAATCTTAATGACTGTTGTTAATTACTGATTTTTTCGCGTCATATTCATGTATAAGTAAACTTGCTTGCTTGGTATTATTTTTCAATCTCTGTTATTCGAATGCTGTGTTTTACTCAGCAGAGGGAAAAAAGGTGTATTCGTATAGTCTTCCTTTTTGAATTTTCTAGTAAACAGAGCCTGAGATAATACGTAAACGTCCACTTTATATTAATGTGATATGCTATATTTACCCGCATTTTCCACCAAACCGTAGAATTATTTTTGTAATACATGGAGTTCGTGGAAGATATCCATACGGTCACGACTTCAATACAATGACACTGAACTTGAGCCTAGTTTCCAGTGTGCGATTCAAGTCCATTCATTGCAAAAATATAAGAAATACTAGTTAAATGGTACTAATGGTAAAGAGATAAAGAAAGTTGAGTTGAAGGAAGTCGAAAGTTAGAATGGCTAGCCTGCTTCATCATTTTAAAAAACGTACCACAACCGTCAAAAGTTGGCGTGATATACTTTACAACTATTCATCTATTTTCATATATTTTTATACCATATTTATACAAGAAAATTTCTTATTGGGAGCAGAATAAGCTGCACTTATACCGTTTCATAATATGACCGAGAAGGTAATTTTATTTAAACTTTGCTCACATCTATTACTCACAGCTCTTAAACCTTCAAATTGTTGGTATGTCTTTCGCAAATAGTGCAATACAGCTCGCTGTTCTCATAGTTTGACGCTATGAAATTAAAAATTCGTAGTCAAAGAACGGATCTTTGTTGTTTGATTTTAATTTTGATACATGCGAGAGTAGAGAAGGATCTATTCTCTCTTAGCCGGCCGTGAGTTCGTTGACCACGGCTCTTCATTCTTTCTCTTCTATGCTTGACCTTTATTTCTATTCCTCCTCGCCAAGGTGCGTGGTAGCGCTTCGATGCGCCTCTCCAGGTAATCGAATCTCTTCCTCCGGAGTGCCACACAGACACCTCTTCCGCCTCCAACTCCCATCCCGCCCCCATTGAGTAGATATATATTTTGAAGCAACGGATATCACGAGGGGAAGAGGGACCTGTCATTGGGGGACACCGCACCCCCACCCTCTATTAGGGTCATGGGAAGGAGAGGCAAAAGGACGGGGGGTGGAGGGAGGCGGGTTGATGCCGGGAGTAACGGGGGCCCGCTGTGGAAAAGAGGGTTCTGCAAAGGAAACATCCACCTTCTTCCTTCTCCTGGGTCGTTTCTGAGGGCCTCCGGTAGGCGGCGCCACGGGTGTTGCTCTCCAGGAAATGAGGTGGGCGATAAACTTGGCGTTCCCCGGGAATCAAACACTCCCTCACCGATGTGCCTGGCATCTCCTCTCAGAGAACGATGGAGAACGAGCGGTTGAGAGTTGTAGAACCCATATTTTGGTGATGGACGGGCGATTGAGACCGAATTGAGGCGAATCAGTCGGATATACCGAGCGGTAATGGGGAAGAGGCAGAGCAAAAACCTTGGGAACATCAATATTATGCTCCATTCACGGATGTCGCGACGCCTTTATAACCATATTTTTAGCATGCATCGTGAATGATGGACTACTGCTTTCCAAAAGGAGAACAGTCTGATATTATACGTTGACCTCTGAAGTTTAGACAGTAGTTACAAAAATTAATTTCCAAAAGCCGTCAATGACTAAATATTTTACGGCTTAAATTTTTTTTATGTTTGAAGAAATTATCAAAATTTCATAGCCTTTTCAATTGCCCGTCTCAGACGATAAACAATAAAATTATCCTCCCATGCTTGATACACATGTGTAGTTAACATCATAATATTTTCCTTTATTTCTCTCCTGATTCAATAAAAATTTTCCATTTAAAAAAATTGAAGTACGCTGGATTACTTTCAGTAGGTAGAGTGCGTCCAAGATAATTGCGCAGTTGACACTTTGATATACGACCAGTTTTTTAACAAGTTCAGGGCTATTAAGGGAAGCAAATCACGTAATCGAATAATCCATGTTGACGCCATTAGTTTAAAAAATACGATCGGGAAAAGATTGTGTATATTTTGTTTATTTCAAAGACAAATGAGTATATTTCAACAGCGCTCTATGGGCGAACTCCAGCATTAACTGTTTTATAACATCGCCCATCAAAAGTAAATCCCGGGAACTAAAATTATTCTTGGCAGAGACTGCGGATCAAACTCCCACCGGAAGTGCTGGGTATCGCGGCATGTTGCTTAATCCATGCTGCATTGACCCCTAACTAGGATTGAATAGCACAACTAATGTGTTCTTTGCGGGCAAACTTCGTGTAGGGTAATTGAATCGCGGTAAAACTCGGAACCCTCCAAATTCCTTTAAGTCTTCAAACTCCCAGTCTCTCTGATCCGACGCGTCTCCTCTCGCACCCTCTCTCGGAGGAACCAAACTTAATTCGTCCCAGCAATATGTCGTGGGTGAGTCCTGCGGAGAGTGACAATCTATATTTTAGACTGGTTGCGTGATTTAAAAAAAAATTACAGTACTTCAGCGTGATATCGCAAGGCAAGTTTAGTGAGGTGGCGGGATCAATCTTTTCGACAAAAAGAATTTACTCAAATAAACTATTTGCATTTCTACAATGCATCATATAATACCATTTTCCTTACTTGGGTTTGAATCGAATAACTTTCGTTGGGTTCAAGTGGCTCCGGTATATTTTTAGCCGTCATTAAGCATGGTGTCTTTCCGCAGGTAGAATTTATAGATTCCATTAACTGCAATAAAAGTTTTAAAAACAGACTATTTTCTGACGTACAAAGGCATACCATATGAAGTCTTGGAGTGCGTTCAAGATAATAAAGCAGTTGGCGGAAATTTAGGCAGTTTAAAAAC
Organism: Ceriagrion tenellum; assembly: GCA_963169105.1. Classification (NCBI taxonomy): domain Eukaryota; kingdom Metazoa; phylum Arthropoda; class Insecta; order Odonata; family Coenagrionidae; genus Ceriagrion; species Ceriagrion tenellum. The sequence goes on along the minus strand of OY720632.1, from coordinate 184,906,773 downwards.
ACGTTCTATTTCGTTGGAGAGAGGGAATCACGCGACCGTAGAATCCATTATAGTGGCCTTAGGTCCAATTATTCGTACTTGAAAAAAAATATTTAACGTCATGTCTTTCCCATGTCAAATCATTATATTTCAGCTACGCTATTCCCTAAAACATAATCTAGAAAATACACGTTTGTAATACTACCAAAATTACGGAAAAACATTTGAATTTACTTTCAAGTCATGGCATATATTTATTTCAACTTCTATTGTTTTTTCGGCAGATAATTTAATTAAAATTGTGAACAAAAATTTTTTAAACTCCACATCGTATAAAATTATACCTTAGTCCAGTGACAGCTAATCAGGTTGCCAATGTCATGGTGTGTTGCATCAGTCCCGTACAGCCACGTAACCATAATAAGGTTCAAATTATACTAAACGCATGCAAAGGTCTTCATTTACCTTTTTTACTTTATTTAAATTTACTTACAGTTTTACTGCGGTGCTATCATCCGCTAATAAATTAGTGTAACCAGAGCAATAAGATATTCATTCTGACACACTGGAGTCTATTGATTCTTTTCCTTATACTTGCAGTTTATGCTAAAGGAACAGTAAAATATTTGCTGACAAAAGCATAGAGAATATTTAACCTTCACTCTTTATCCCTAAAAAGGTCAAATTTCGAAGTTACCGCGAAAGACGTTTGGTTGAGTATGGCATGAAATAAAAAGGAATTTAGTTTTTTCTCCTGTCCCTTGGGTGGGTGTAAAGTAGCGCAAAACCACTTTGTATTCACCGAAAAAAATAAATGCGGTAGCGTCAAGGCAAGGCATTAGCGCTGGCATTCGTGAGAGTTTAAGAGCCAAAGGTAAATTTAAAATGGCAGAGACGAATGTAGCTCTCCAGAAGGTATGAGAAGGTAATTGGGATGAAGCGATTCTCCTAGCCAGGGAGTTGCGGAGCCGCAGTAGGATTTATTAGAGGCATGAAATATATTCCAACCGTGAGAATGCTCCAGGTATAAAATGGAGCAGGAAAAGGGACCAACAGCTAGCAATTTTGAATAGGAGCGCTTTACTTGCACGCCTAGCACAGGCTCATTTACAACCACTGATTTGGACGTGTCATTTATATTTTTAGGGCTGTGGTTTAAAATATTGACGTGAGCCCATGCAATCTCGTTATAGCACACCCACTGGGATTTGCCTTTCCCTTTGATAGGCATGGCCCGTATAACATCGCATGGGTCTCATAGGCCCTTCTTTCCACCATACTTCTAACATTTGCCGTTAATAATCGCAAGTTAGATATTTTAATGCCCGGCGGAAATGTTTTCTTCCATTGATTTTAATTGACGAAACAGTATAAAAATATTCTTCATATGCACAAAATAGTTATTTAATGATCAATTTCATCCTCTCAGGAGTATATTTTTACTCTATGATAAATTCGATGAAAACACAGCTCCATTACACATTACAGGAACTGTCTTTTTAAAAAACTGTTTAATTAGAATCGAAGAAAAGGTCTTGAATACATGTTTTTCTTTAATGCAGAGAAAAAAAGAGTGATATCTTATTTTAAATTTTCAATTGTTTAAGAATCAGCAAGTATAATTTTTCTAAAATTTGTATATATTTATCTACTATTTATTTTGTAATGGCATTTGTTATAACTAAAATTGTATGTCATGCGTCGTTAAATTTGGGGAAAACTATATGCTTAGTCGATTATTTGCATAAAATTTCCTTCATCGTTCAAATTATATTTTTGGGAACATTTGTATATTTTTTACCATTGCGTGGCGTGATTCCTATTCGTTTTTGGAAAGCATCCATGGAATTTCAATATCACACATTCATGGTGCACTACTGAGACTGAAGCCGGAGTTTTATTTTCTTGGTTGATATACGCACGTAGTTATGAATAATATGATATTCCTAGTTACCAGTTTTTTGGTTAAGAGAAAAAGAGAGATTAAAAAAATGTTTTTCCTATAGTGATAAAGGTCAACTTAACTGAAGTTTTTTAAAGAATTTTTTAAGGGAAGGTAGAAAGAAAGAACTATAGTCATTCTATCGAGTAATTATTTTGCAAATTATTTGATGAATTACGCCACTAATTAAAAGTAGCTATGTCAATTCGAGAGCCATATTATAAACTTAATGGCGGCTCATGAGCCAATTCCTCTTAGTTATTTGCATAATAAATTAATTTTAACGCTTTACAATAGCATAAAGGATAGGATAACTGCTATAATACTCCTAGATAACCTTACAGATTAATATTTTGCATTAGGCTGCATTTCAATTACTTTTCCCGTAGATATCATGACCGTGACTAAAAGTCGCATCATTACGCAAAATCAATCAAAGAGCACGTATATTGAAACGATTTTGTATTTATTTCGAGGCTACAATTTGAAATTTAAATACCTTTAAAAATTAAAGATGCGTTCGGGAGTCACATCCAGTACTCCCTAACATTTGTGGGAGAGTCATCCTTCCACTATACTTGACTGAAGTTATGTTTAATAATTGTACACGGCTCATAAAAGACACAGTTCACAAGCTATGATATTCCTTTGCTTCTGGATCAACATTTCTTCCACATATCCTGTCGCCTCTTCCTACATCAAATCATCAGGGTAAATAAAAAAAGACTCGATAAAAAGTTGTTCCATTGAAGCGTAAGTGTATATTCGCTGTTTTTGCCAATTAATTTCACCAAATCTCTGTATCTCAAACTAACTGTAAGTCTTTTGACTGTACTCTAGAAAAGCAAAAATAAAGACGATTGAATGCATTAAAATTCCTAACGTAACATCAAAGTACTTAGTATGCAGAGCTGAGGCTGTTTGGAATTCAAAAGCTGTGTTGCATATATCTTTCTTAACAAATAATAAATTTCGTTAATACAATGGTCCATTGTTGGACATATTGATGGGATAAATGAATGAATTCAGCCAAATTTAGTTGTTTACAGGGCTCTCAATTAGGTTTTTCGATTCAGACAAAAACATAATCGAGAAATGAATAAATTGAGTTAAGCGCCATTTTTCACGGATAGATAAACGTAATACACAAACAGAACTTCCATGATTTACATTCATCTTCAGCCAATAATTTAAAATCTGAAAAACATCAATGATATATGAGCAATGAAATTCATTTATTTGCGAAAAAATGCCACGTAATACAGCCCGTATACACGGATTTTGAAGGTAAAAATAATCATACTTGAGTATATGGTTTTCGACATAATTCATGGTAAACGTATTATGAGAGTGAACATTACTTTTTATTATACCAAGACCCAGGTTATGACTAATTTTTAACCTTAATTGACCGCCCTCCACAGTTGCAATATAATTAATTCAGTAGAGCGTCAATCCGTGAAGTCGAGTGATTTAAACGATTTGTTCCAGAGCGAGCCTGTTCCCTCCATCTTTTTCAATACGGAACCCCAGACATTGATCTGAGTCTGGCGTGCAATGCACCAGTATTTCCCCTTAAACATTCCTCGTGTCTCTGCCCTGGGTTGTTGCTGGGAAAATGAAAAGCCTCGTCCGGTACCTACGTGGGAGACAGAGCAACAGTGTTTTCTTCTGACATTAAAACCATGAAAAACTCCCTTCTTTAAAAAAAAAGGAAGAGAATGTGAGGGACGCTCTAGAACAGGGTCCCCGTTCTTCTTTTTAATTTTCTTTTTCCTCCTCCCCCACATGACTCCCTTGGAGAGAGAGAAAGAGAGAGGGGTGGGTGGAGGGGGATGATAAGAGGTGAGTATTCTTTTGAGAAATCTTGTCCGTATAACCTGGAGGGTCGTTCCATTCAGAGCAGGAATGAGGGGGGGAGGGTGGGGCGGGCTGAGGAGCAAGTAGAATGGAAGAAAGGAAGGAAAGAGAGGGAGAGAGAAGGAGAGAATGGGAGAGGGAATGGGAGGGAGAGAAAGGGGAAGGATGGGAAGATAGGTAGGAAGGTTGCGGATGGAGGATGGAAGAAACAAAAAAAACAAGAAAGAGGAGAGGAGTGACAATGAAGGATGGGGAGGGGCAATAAATAAGGTGAGGGGGGAGGGAGGTAGGAGAGTGGGTGGAAGGATTAGGGGAGGGGGTGGGACAGGAGGAGGGAAAAGGGAGGATCCTGATGGCTTGACACATGCACAGGAAAACACACGCCGAGAGATGCGCGCGCCGTCCATCTTCCCCTTTTCATTCTCAAGACGCAGAGAGGAGCAGGAGGGAGGGAAGGCCGGACAATGGACGAGGAGGCGGTCGAGGAGTGGGGGAGAGAGAGGCGGGGAAGAAAGGAGACAAAAGAGAGTAGTAGGACAGAAGGAGAAGAAGAAGAATGTCCCCCGGTGGAGGGAGAGAGGGAAGTCTCGGGACGTCAGGTGCTATGTGCGTGCGACTGTGCGTGTGACCGTGGAAGAACAGGGGAGCGGAGAGAGAGACAAATAGGAAGAGAGAAAGAGAGAGGTAGATATAGATGGATAGACAGAGAAAAAAAGAGATACAAAAGAGGAAATGGAGTTTGACGAGACCGGACGAGGTGAAACTGAATAGTAAGATGAAAATATCCGTCAAGTTTGATGGAGTTTGTTTTAATTTTTTTTCCATTTAATTGATTCCAGGTTTATTAAATTTGTAATTCCACAAAAATTGTTAGCAATCCATCACCAGATGCTTACAAATTATTGTACGATAAAATTATCAAATTAATTTGAAATTACAAAATTACAAAATACAAAATGGTGGAAGTCACAACCGGTATTCCCCAGGGAAGTGCGATCGGCCCTCTGTTATTAATTATTTATATCAATGACCTAAGTTCTAGAGTTAGCAGTAAATTAAGATTATTTGCAGACAATAGAGTTATCTACTGTGAAATGAGTGAAGACGCGGACTTTGAAGCTCTGGCAACGGACCAAAACAACGTTTATTTGTGGTTCCAGGAGTGGAGGTTAGAATTAAATATCAGCAAATGTATCACATTTCACTTCCTGCAAAAGGAGTCACAACAATGCCATACGTATACTGTGGGTGGAGTTAACATAAAATCTGCAGATACCGTAAAGTATCTTGGAATTACCTTAACTTCTGATATATTGTGGGGATTACACATACAGAACATATGTGGAGCAGCATTAAAGAAACTAGGTTTTGTTAAGCGTATAATAGGAAGGTCCTCGAATAAAAAAGTCAAACAGAGATTCTACTTCGCTCTGGTTAGGCCACACCTCGAATACGCCGCGAGCAATTGGGACCCTGGTCATATAGATTTATCCAAAAAAATTAATAAAATACAAAGGAAAGCAGCGCACTTTGTTAAAAACTGCTACGAGCGTACATATAGTGTCTCACAACTTTTAGAGGGATTAAGATGGGAGCCCCTAGAGACTCGGAGGCTAAATGCTAGGCTTAGATTGCTTGATAAATTCAGAACTGATGTTTTTCAGAGCAAAATAGAGAATATTATCATGATTCCTCGCTATATCTCTAGGTCAGACAGATGCGATAAAAATAAGAGAGATACACTGCCGAACAGATAGGTACAAAAATCGTTCTTTCCGCGAACAATAAGCGACCACAATAAAAATTAAGCTCCTATAATAATAAGCTCCTATAATATACTCCTATAATTCATGTCACCATTTCATCTCCAAAAAACTTACACCTTTACACGGCTGGTGACCTAACACCCCCTGCCACACGCCCATGCGGCGGCTCGAGGAGTATTATGTAGTTGTAGATTACTCTTCTTACTTAAAATGCTGAGCGAATTCCAGAAGTCGCGCAGGAGGTAAAGGATTTCATTCAAATTATTCTCCAAGCGGACACAGGCAATACTCCGGGGGAAAAGGAAGGACTCGCAATGATCGAGCTTCAATAAGCAAATTCAACTTCATACCCTCTTAATGGCTGCATCAAAATATAGCGTTTTAGTTATTAGAGGCCGTCCTGGATTAGTCTCCTGCTCACAACGAAGTTTCCACTGAGCGACTATTTAATATAACCAGACTTTCTCGGAAAGTATGTTACGTATGTAAGAAAGCGCAGGAAAATATATGAACCACCATCGAGAGCAGGGTTTCCTGATCAGGGGTGCGCGATCACTTTCCAAGCGGTGTGACATAGGATTTCAGGTTTTTTGTGTGTATAAGGTACAATTTTTCGTGGTTTACACATTTTTTTATTGTTTGTTATAATTTTTCTTTTCCACATGTTTCATTGTTGAATATTTATTTTTTTATAAGAATTAGTTGTGATCACCTCAACTTGTTTCTCAAATGCATTTTTATGGTGATGGGTGTGTGAAGTTACCTTAGAAGATGCGAGGACATATTAAGAGTATGGGAAATAAAAAAATGTTGTGGACTCCTAATCTATATCGTCCTTTAAATCATGTCGTCTATATTTCAACTGAAATTATAAAGGATATCAAATGTACATTCATCCGTATACTAATTTTATGTGCTCTTGGTGCAGAGATATCCATTGATCTAGGGAACAAGGCAGAAATAAAACCTATCATTGGGAACATTTGGCTGCATGAATGGTGGGGAAGGAAAATAAAGCATTAACTTCGGTGATATATTTAAGACGCCAGAGGATACGTGTGGTGGCAGGGGGTTTAAGCTCTTCAAATAGTCAAAGTCCAATAAAAGGGGAATACAACTTGTCAAAGGTGACTCGCACGAAGCTTCAAGATAAGGAGGGAAACCGATATGAAAGCTTGAACAGCAGTTGCGAGGAGGAGTGCTCTAAAAGGGCACCTATTGGCTGCCTACCGAATGATATTGTTGAACTTGATTGATAGACAGATTTTAAAGTGAAGGATAATAGTGTTACCAAAGAATCTATACCAAAAAGGGCCATTCTATGCAATTTGTGCAAATGCGGTGTTCACTTCCAACTTCGATATTTTTCACACCCAGATCACAGATATACGTATACGACTGAGTAACAGATTTTAAATAGCTCCCCAGTATTCTTTAACTTTCCGTGAAATGTAACGGTGCAGTTGAAATACACTCTTTTGGCGTAAAAAGAAATAAATATCAAAATCTTTTCCGAGGTTCAAGCATGACTCGAGGCGAAGGCCACTGTAATTGATTCTTCGATAAAAAGACTCCCTTCTCCAACGTCATTTGACGTGTTTACCTAATAGCTGCATTTCTGTTAACTGTGCAAATATCTTGGACGATAACTAGACGATGGGGATATTCGCCATTAAAATTCTGAAGCATCTGCTATACCCGCATTAGGTAACACTTTTCAGCAAAGTGCGAAACTCTGTACTCAAAATTTCTGATATTTAAAAAAATACCAACTTGCAAATATAGAGTGATGTAGTAACATATCTTGGAATTTTAACCGATTTTAACTGATCCAGAATCTTTCTCAGCCCCATATTCCAATAATTAAATTCAAAAATCCCCATTTTCGGAGAAAACCACTAAATAGTGTTTAAATATCTTTCTCGGGCTTCGCACCGGGTAATGCTTTCATAATCCGCCGACGTATCGGAAAACGACTTGTTTTCCATTTCAAGGCACGTGTTATTTCCGCCGTGACCATGGTAAAATTTCGCGTTTTCCGACAGGGAAATATTAGTTATACAAGCAAATTTCTCGTATTCCATTATCTCTAAAACTATCTTCACACTTTGACTTTAACTTGGACTTTTAATAAATTTTTCCTTCCATCTCTGAGCTCTTATTCTAGGTAAACAACAGATTTTTTAGTGAACGTCAACCTCATTTTTCGCAGCAATTCTTTATTTTAAATACACAGTATCCTCAAAGTTTTCCGACCATTTCATTTTTAAATTTGTAAGATATAAATCCTTCCAAGCATTTTCTCTTTCCTCTCCCATATTACCTTCCCAGTATGAACTTTGCTATTATCAATTAGAAGCCTTAAGTCCCGAACAATAAGATATGATATTTTCAAGGTTCTTTTCACTAAAGTGGGAAAATTATATATGAAAAATATGAAGCGACATTTGTACTTTTGACTTAGAAAACGAACGTTGTAGTAAACCCTTCAGCCTAGGAAAAGAATTGATTGGATTCTGATTACAATTTCTTTCCAACCACTTGGGACTCATAGTTTACATGAATTATTGTACAGCTACGATAATAAAATATCTATCAACACCAGTTATGAATTCAAGGCTCGGAGAAGGGACACAGTAAACTTTAATGAAGAGTATTCAAGGAATCGAGTACACATAAAATACTTCGACCGAAGGTGAGCCTAAATATCTTTTATTTAGCCGCTTTTTAAGCATCACAAAAATAAATAATAATACTCTGAACATGGAAATTATAGTTTAATTTGTGACGGTTAGCTTTTATATGCACATAACCCAGTCCCTATATCATGCAGAAAATTCTGCTTTCATCGATGCGCATCTCTTTCACAAGTGGCACTGCTAGGAGCCTCCATTTCCGTGACCCATCGGTATAATTCACCGGCGCTTTAATAGACAGCCATTACCGTCAGCGATATTCAAACGACCTGCGCCATCCTTCGCCAGCCAGTCGTCTACGTCCATGCTAAAAAAGATTTCTGACCCAAATCGCCCTTTCAGAGAGTGCCATGGCCGCATTTTCATAAGCCATCTCGCACGGCGAACGCAAAAAAAGCTGCGGTTACCTGAAGGTATGTGGGATTCTTTAGGCACGGAGAGGAAACAGAAGAAAGCAGGAATCAGAGATGGAGAGAATGGGAGAGGATTAAGGAGAAGGAAGAAGAATGAGAAAAGGGAGAGAGAAAAGAAAAAACAGAGAGATAAAGGGAGAAAAAGACATGGAGGAGGATCGCCTCGAGGGTCGTTCCGGAAGCGGAAGGGGGATGGAGGGGGAAGGGTGGAGGGAGGAGGGAAGGGTGGAGGGTGGTTGAAGGGAGTCGGAAGCCCCCGGGACCTCAACGGCTCCAGGGAATTTTGGGGTGAGGGATGAGTAGGGGGAGAAGGGGAAGGTTTGAGGGGAGTGACGGTTGGAGGGAACAGCACATAAGGAAGGAGATCACTTCCTCTCCCCCACCCCTTTCTCTCCCTCACATCCCTCCTCCCCTCCCCTCCTACCATGGATAATGCAATCTGAGGCGGGAATTGAAGAATCAGCGGACCCAGACTGCATCCCTGAGGTATTGGTAACCTGGAGGTGAAACTTAAGAGGCACTACTTTTGACTTGAGTTGTAATATAATGAAGTTAATGTAAATCTGAAAGGAGAAAGAGCTTATAGTAACCATGGAGCGCTGGTAAATAGTATTGAAGGCACTAAGTGTAGACAAAACCACAATTATATGTGCATACACCCTGGTAAGAATTTCATTCCAGGAACTTACTGTGTGAACGTTGCTAGCTTTATTTCCGCATAATTGTGAGACAAAGGATTTGTAGGCAGATTATGACACACGAGATCAGAATTTCAAGTCACCCCCCCCATTCTATCCTCTCTTAATCCAGTGTTTCCCAACCTTCTTCAATAAGCGTATCCCTGAGTTTCCCAAATTTCTAACCCCTTTATTGGGCAAATATTAAATAACTATATTTTCGCTGACTTATGCCCCAGATAATCTATTAATTATTTTCTACCTATTAAAAAAAATGAAGTCCATAGCGTAAAGAATAATATATATTCTGTATGCATGTGTGTACTAGGAGAAAATTAATTCGTTTCTTTCTGTGGAAAAATTAACAATCATTGATAAAGATTAATATATATTCGAAAATATTTACTTTACTCGTTATCTTATTTCTGCTTATTGAGGCCTGATGGTCGTGATGTTTTTAAAAAATAGCATGTTCCGGCTGAAGGTACAATGCTAGATTTAGGATCACTCTTCCCAACTAATTTCAGACCGAACACTTGTTGGTGACGCAGAGCTTACTTAATGTCAACAATGGTTGACGGAGATATCAGCACCAATCTCGCATTTGTTCCATATATGTTTACTCTCTTTCCCCTAGTGTTTCTGTTTATCCCTTTTCGTGAATAGAAACGTGAAAAAATGCATACTTTCACCTACTGATTCAAACAAATTCGTCTAAAAACGTTTTTTTCCAATAAAAAAGTGAAATTTTAGATGGAATGAGCAGTAAAATGGAGCAAAAATATGCAATGGAAGTATTGCTGCTCAAGGCATTTGAGCATTTTCATCAATTGCTTCAAGCACATGGTAAACGCCCTCGTTTGAGGGTATTTAGTTATAGCTGAGGAAAACAAGAAGCCTGGGTATTGGGAAAAAGAAGTCTGAGTGTTGCTAAAATGGACTCTAGCAAGTAAAAGTTGGTTTCCACAGCCAGTAAAATATTTTCCGCAACTCAGTCTCGATTGCGACCCTCGAAACGGCACTTGAACACGCAGCCGCTACTAAATCAATTACATTTGATGATTTTTCATGTGGTTATCACAAAACTTAACTGAAAAGAAAACAGGATCAGCATTTCATGGTAATATTATCTTCAACCAGAAGACAATGCTAATTCATTAAAATTTCATTTTAAAAAATGTCTCCGTTTTATCAATACGCGAGCCAATACAGTTGCGAGTACAAAGCCAATAAAGTAATGAGGATTAAGTTTTATTTAACATACCTACTCACATCCACATTGAGGGAATAGAATAGTTTCGGTGAAATGATATACAACGTATTAATTCTAATCCTTAACCGTGGATTAATGCTTTCATTACTAATTGGTCCCCCACGCGCATAGTGTATTATTTTCACAACCAGGAATGTTATAAGGGCCTAGCTTCCAGACTGAGCCCTAAACCTTGCCTCGTGGATTTAGTACATCGCTTGAACTATTCCTAATTGCATTCAAAACATAAATATGCACCTTGCATTTAGATGATTTTTTGCTGTGTAAATCTCCAAATGTATTTCGTAGGTATCCTCAAACTCATTTACCATTGGGGAATCAGTGATTTCTAACGAAGCTAAATTTCCGATTTTAGACTCGTGCATCTACGATCGGATATATTTCCATATGCGATTATGATATATTTGTTTATGCTACCGACCCACTATATCCGCGAGGATGACGACAGCTATCAAATCTTCGTGACGATTTGATTGCGCTTGGACGCGTCGGTTAAAATTTAAACTTAATCTTCTTTGCAGATTCCAAATTAGGTTTTTCGATAGAGTAACTAATTTTTTTCTCTTTTTTCCTTATAATTTTATATTATTTAGTCAAGTAGTACTAACGGTATACCTCGCCCGATTTCTGAATAGCTTGTAGTCTCTCAGTGCATTTATGATGCTCACATAATGATGATACTCGTGGTTTCTGTAACTTGTATAACGCGGTACACTTCATGTAGGTGAAATATTAACCCCTGCCCTGAGACAACTGGCATTTGTAACTACCTTGTGAGCTTCCTCAAGGGCCTAAGGTAAGGGGGTGCGTTATCATCAATATGCATTGCATCCTTTTAACTCTTAATTTAACTACGAACATTAATGTAATAGCAAAAATCTAATAAAATATGACAGGAGGAGAAATTTTACAATTATGAGCTACACTATAATGTAACTACTGCATTGTAAGTTTATTATGACAACGGAAATGCTGAAAAATACTATAGTAACACCACAAACATTCACGTTCTGCTGTCAGTACAGGGTACCGTATGAAAACCTAAGTATTAGGGTTCAACTATCTAGCTTTTCGACATATATCAACCAACCTATTTAAATATTTTTATTGGCAGCTGTTATAAATACTCGCTGGATACCATGCAGATGAACACACTCTTTTCACTTCAGTGACGGAGTTAATGATTCCTCCTTCCGCAGCCCACGATTCGTTTCCGTGCCTTATTTATCGCTCGGTCCACTCAGATAAGAAGGAATTATTGGGTGGGCTCGAGTGTGTGCCCTAAATCCACGACGGTGGCCGCGAGGTCACGCCCAATCCCACATCAACAACAAACCCACTCTCTCTCTCTCTCTCTCTCTCCGTTCCAATGTCAGAGTCTTCACTCATTCTCTCCCTCCCTCCCTCTATATTCAAGCTCCCTCTTCCCACCTCTCTTTCCCCTTTCCCACCCTCCCTCCCACAAAACACTTTCCCCTCCCTCATGGGGGACGTCGACGTCACACACAATGTTTGTCCCAGACAACACAATTACAGGTAAGCTTGCTATTGCTCCGAAACGCCAAATTATAAGGCAAGTTCGTAGCTATTTGGCCATCTTGCCACTCACTGAGCCACAATGGCGCATTGCATGAATATAAATTATGGATTGGGATCTTGTTTCCAAAAACTTTTGTCTAGAATTCCGTAAACAAACAACTTTTTGGAAAGTGGTGCTGCCTAGTGATGAAAGACGGACGTTTAAATGTAAATACAGTCGATAGTTATAAATAAACACGTCTTACCGGTTTTGCCATGAGTATACATGGGCTTTACTTACAATTGATCATTACGCAGTGGATAATAAATGTAGTACTACTCGTGGGACGTAATTATACACTTTTTTAATATCGTCCGGTCTATAGATATATTTAATTCCTCTCAAAATTTAATTACACAAATGCGCAATTTACATCTTAGCACTTCGTGAATATCGCTATACGGAAATTTAATAATAATGCGAGGTGACTTTATGAGTATTCCCAATGCCCATCATTGCAGTGTAGGTAAAAAGGAATGCACTTACCGCCGCCTTGAACAGATTCATATTTTTCAATCCAAGTCTCCTATTTTGGATCCTCGAAGACGCATACCCTGTTTTGCAGCCTGGTACGAAGCAAGCTTTGTTTAAACAAGGCATTCTAAATTCTATCTTTAAGCCGAACGGGCTTAATGCATTCAAATTAGGATCCAAGTCTGGCAAACATCGTCGTCGGCACACGATGGACGATTCATAAACCTCTTACACATTTCCTGTAATTAATATTTCGTCTCTAGCATTTATAAAGTAACTTTTAAATCACAAAAATAGCAAGATATTATTCAAATCATCAAGTAATTAATATCTCCACGATCGTTATTGAATATTCACCACAGTCTCACGTTAGCAACAATTAACTACATCTATTTACAATAACAACTGAAAAGACTCTAATCAAAGTGGCGCCAAGGACTGGGTGAACTAAAAGTGAAAATTTAGGCAACACGTAGCCTAGGCAACAATTCCAAACATCCGAATCCATAATATACGTTCATGGCGCATTGTAACACCGCGTTCCTTTCCTTCGTACTCTTTTCCTTAAGTTATTGTTTTTTTGTTACTTTTAAATGTTTAATAAGTTTATTGTTTATTTTGTGTGTTTTATTTTCTCTTATTTCTTGTTTTTGTGTTTTAATGTTTGATTTGTTAATTTTGTATGATCGTTGCTGGTTGTGAGGGAGTTGTTTAAGTTTGGAGAGGGGCATTGTTGGAGAGGAGAGAGAGAGAGGATAGAGATGTGTATTAAAGAACCGTAAATAAAGCGCTTCCAAAGAAAATACCAAGGCATTACAGCATGATGCAACAACTGGGTAGGGAATCCTTTTCAGACGGTCGATTAAAATTAATGCTTAATCTATTATGTAAGATAATCAAAATTAAATGATTTCCTATCGACGATTATTATATTCAACTATCTCCCACAATCCTTGGAAAATTACATAATTGGAATAAATTAAGGGAACAAGACTGCAATGCGGGCAGGTTTAAAATTTCATTTTACTTGCAAACGATAAGAGAACCAAACAGCTGCCGATGAGTCTTCTTCCTAGGCTTACTGATAGGTAGAGTGCATTCTAGTTGATTTACTCCATAATGGTCTAGTGAAATGTTGCCTCCTGACAAGTTTCAGCAGGTTTTTTTCCTATTCATTAATATTATCAACTTCAATAGGGTAGAGGGTAACTAGCCCCCTGCCACACTCCCTTTAGGTGATGTGCAGGGTATTATTGAGGCGTAGACAATTGTGCGCAGGTCGAGTGTTTTCTCCGCCCCGGATGCCGCCTGTTCTGGCGCACGAATTTTCTTAGGATCGTCAGGGAAGGAGAGAGAGTGATGGGATGCGCCTTACCACGAAGCAAAAACGACACATGCGGATCAAATTGGTTAATCTCATCTCGCCGACCGGATACGCTTCACACTCGAAGAGCGAGGAAGGGATCGATTACTCAAATTAAATAGACACACATTCGGAAAGTCGTAGGCTTCATCAAAGTCCGTCATCAATGAACAGTGGGGAGACGAGGGACCGCGATTCGTTGGGCCGTATTGAGAAAGATTTTTTGGTAAATATGCAGTTCCAATCCCACTTGGGAAAATTTTTTTTCAACCCCTAAAAATGAGTGTTTTTCGGTGGAATTTTTAGGGAAGATAGTGCATGAATCCGGATTATTTAAGTGAATAAAGTTTTGAAAAAAGTGATAAATGCCGGTCACGGTTTTGAGCAAAGATTGAAGATAAGAGATGATGATTTCGGCGGCCATTTTGGGGAGTTTAATGAGATTTTCAGGAGATGGTGAAGTATTTAGTAACCTTCACATCTTACATTAAGCAGCTGCAGTCATGTAGGATCGCGTATTTTCTTGAAAAAAAATCCCCCGAGCTGATTGGTGATTGTATGCGTAAATGTAGCAGCTGCAGCCATGTAGGATCGTGTATTTTCTATAAAACAAATTGGTCGAGCTGATTGGTGATTGTATGCGTAAATAGGAGGTGAAATAAGTAGGTGTCCCTCTGGTGGAAACGTTGGGAATATGGAAATGTGGCGTAAAGCGCATCGGAAAATGGTTATTTTTGAGCTGAAATATCGAAAAAACTACTAATAATTAGGTAACAAACGTTATATATTATAAAATGCGGAGACTTTAGCTTTAAAATAAGGTATAAATTAGCGCGGTTGGTTACCTGAGACGACTGCAATAGCAGTTTTCGGAATGGGAACAAAACTACATATCTTCCAGATGTTTTAACACTATAACCGCGGATGGGACAGTTTTGTTCCATTACAACTTTCGATGCGCTCTACCCCTCTTAATATTTTTTTGTTTTCGGAGTGAATACACGTTGAATATCTCCTTGGCTAATATGAAATTTACCCTTGTTCTCAGCATCTTAGCAAATTCATATCGAAAAAGCTTAAAGGCTTTTATCCACCCACTTACTATGAAAAACCTACCAGAACGAGAAAGGAAAAATGTGTTCTGTTATTTGCAGATTTTTACACATAAATTGTTAGAAATGAGAACTGTGCGCAAATTTTTCAGTTGTGAGTCAGGCAATATTTTATAAATAAATCTGAACCGGAAACCATTAATTTTATTTTAATGATGTTAAAAATAATTTGATCTTCAACTGGAAACTGTCCTTAAGTAAATAGATCCCTATTGAAAAAGTGCGAAGATTAACTGACCCTGGAATTTTAGGAAAACCGATCGGATATTTTTGTCCCAGCCGCAGTTTTAGGGGGCTAGCTAAACCCAGCGGTTCTAGTGTTAAGCAATGAGGCACACTTTAATCTCTGCTGAAAACAGCAATGAAGAACATTGATATTGCCACAAGAGAGAGGAAACATAACGCACAACTTCTGTAACCAGTTCAATTAAAGTTGTATCAATTTCCAAGCAAAGTCAAAAAAGTTCTATCAACCGTGACTTAAATACGACTTTTTCTAAACATATGCTAGACTTGAGCTACTTCACTAGCCTATAAACTTTCTGTTTAATATTTTTGTGACAAATATGTTAAGGTAGATTTATAAATAAAACTTTGAAATTGTTTCAGCTTTTAAAATGTGTAGATAAAGAGATTTAAATGATTTTATTCCAGAAAAAATGGCCCTCCTTTTTACCATCCCTTTTCCCTGATCTTTTAACCTTGGATTCTGTAGTTTATACACCTTCCTTATGCATCTTGTCCTCGTATTTTATAACCAGTCATGAACCTGTCCATTATTCTTCACATTGCCTATATTCCATTCCGTAAATATTTAAATCTCCTCTAAAAGCACTTTAATTTTAATAAAAATGCCATTTCTGAGAGCTTTGGTCACGGTGTAAAGCTCTCTGCCAAATAAAATATAACCATCGAAGAGGAATAATTCTATTCACAAATATATTAAAGGTGAACTGTCACGGGGAAGCGGGAGTTCAGCGAAGTGGGTGTCCATTCATATTCGATAAATAAGACGTTATTCATCCAGCCAAGCCCAGTTTTTTTCCGTTCAAGATTACGAGAATAGGTAATTTAAAATATGAGTGATTTTGGCGAGAAACTCGTCTTTGACATCAGTTGGCTCTTTGTGACCGGGAGCAAATAATCCACGTAGTCCCTGAAGGAAAGTCGTTTTTAAAGTTCCCTCTATTTCCTACAGTGTAGGTTAGTGAAAGTTAACCTACTGACTAGTACCTATTTGCAGTATTTAATAATGCGTAAGCAGTCACAATTTTGTTTACTTTTCAAAAGTACCTTGCAGTGGTTGCTGGTGGTGCCCAACTTTGCCACTCACCATTGAGGTGGCTTGCAGGTAATATGTAGATGGGGAAGGGATCTAGATGCCACTGAAAAATGTCCGCCATTTCTGGGTTGGAATTTTTTTCAAGAGTCTGAATCTCTTAAGATGGTAACCAGAATCAGTCAAAATAACTGATCAGAAATAGCATTTTTAGTAGAAATATTAGCCAACAATAACTTGTGTTCTCGTGAATTCCATCCACCAAGTACTGGTCTCCTTTGAAATTTGAGTTTTTAAGTTTATCATTCAAAATAATGATTCTTAGTGGATTTTGGTTCATTTAAATTAGTAAAAATTCAAGCGTTTGTCTTTCTAACTCAGTATATTTTTGTGTTAATATTTTCTCCTTTCATTTTGAATTCACTTTACGAACCGTGTATTTCCCATCATTTCACCAACCCCTACATGCCACCACAAGAGCTCTTTTTTTCACGGAAGCTGACTTTAATCGAAAAACTTTGGTGCGACTACGTTCGAGCCTCTAATTACTCTTTAGAGAAAGTGGGAGAGCGAAACAAGTTGATCTGGTATCTCCCGGCTGAGTAGTCTGGGCGATATAATCATAGAGCTGCCAAGAGGGCCGAAATAATTTAGAGAGCAGCCTGCCCTTCGCCCTCTCCAACGGAAGTGTCACGCAGGGGAGTGGGATGCGCCCCCGTCTCTTCCTTCCTTCCTCGTCCACCCAGCCTCCCTTCAAAACATTCCCATTCCTACCCCTACCGCTCCTCCGGCACCTTCCCCCACTCTAAGCCCCTTCCCCGCCCCCTTTACACCCGACGCCCAAGCGCACCCTGGCGTCAGTTATAAGCGCGGTGCCGTTACAGGTCGCCGCCGACAACCAGGGCGTCCATTAGTCGATGGATGGACTCTCTCCCCCTCATGGCGTCTCAGCAACTTCTAGCAGTCGACTGCTCACTTCAAATCTCATCCATTTATCAAAATTCGGCGATCTTCGTTGTTTCCTTTTTGACGTTTTGCACCGCACAGCGCGCGGAGAGAGTCCCAGTCGCATGAGAGAGAGAGAGGGAATTGAGAAGAGAGGCAAACGAAGGGTTTCTACATTCACCCGCTGCCCTACTCTCTTCCATTGCCTTTTTCCTGAATCATCGGTGAGACAGGGAGGCTTAACTTGCTTCGTAAGGACCACTCCTGAGCCAATCGAATCTCTCGCTTCGAAAGAAAAGTCGTGGAGGGAGAGGAGGGAAATTGAAGTGAAAGATGGTTGCCTGAGGGATGCGGGAAATGGTTTGCAACGCCGATAACATCTCCACAGGCTCCACATTTCACTCTCAGCCGTTTAACTGTCTACTTACAACGTGGCCAAACGGCGCCTTCCATTCCCTATAACCTATTTTAGGGTGAGGGAACCTTTTTTGGAGTAGGTACCATAATCGATCGAAGTTCTTCGACAACATTTTTCACACTTGCCAACCAAATATTTTTGAGAATATAATAGTTGATATATTCCCATTTGATTTGTAAATTGTTATGAAATTTGAATAAGACTGACGGAATGAAAACAATGAAGACAAGACCACTGGCTGCTTCCGGTGTGCAAAGTCACTTATTTTCAATTTTAAGAAAGTACGCGGCTGTCACACGCCGAGACTGCTCCTGTCATTGAAAGATCTCCTCAAAAATTTGAACAGATAATTTGGCAATATCTTGTTTGGCCAGCCAGGAGAAAATCATTGACGTGCTACATTTGGCAGGCGTGCCAAGCGTTACCCATCCCTGCCATGGAGGCATGGAGGCGTTGGGGCACAGGTAGGAAAATACCTCTTTAAATGAATGCAACGACGAGGCTTTTCCAAAAGACTTGATCAAGAATATCGAGACCTACTTTTGTATTTTATCAGTATTCTAAGTAGGCTTTTTAAAGCCTCCATATCTTGTCTAAGATATGAAGATGATATCCTCTCAGCTAAAATAAATGCTGTTCTATGAATGCTTTTTGTATTTTGCATCACTATTATCGTCAAATAATTTCTTACCATTCTGCTTTTCGAGCTGGAGAAATACTATGAATTGCTTATCTAACTAGCTATAAATAGAACTCATTCATCGATAAGATTAGCAGCGGGTGGTAATTTGCGCACAGGATTGGAAGAGCTGTATCTCTTTGTTTTAAATCAGCAGTTTACTGTAAAGATTCTCCGCACAGATACTAGTGCCCTGAAGATTTTCAGTGGGGAGAGAGGCCTGGATTTGAACTCGGGGTTCAAAGGCCCTTAACCTAACGCTTAACACGCGACGCTAACTCGCAGACTGTCACAGTTATCAATCTCCGCACTTGCTGAGTGATCATGATATCCTGAATTTTCCGATATTTTGTGCCAAGTAAAATAATTTATTAGTGAGGCCCATATTTGCAAAATTTTTAATAGGTTTTTTTTCCAAACTCGTAGTTTCCTATGAAATGATACATCAGCAAATCAGCCGGCGGAGCCAAAATAATCAAGTTCACTTCGGGTAGCCGCATGAACCGAATCTGTGTTTTGAAGCTCGCTAATAAATTAATGGCTTCTTATAAATGAATTTTGCACTCATTATCCGCGTGAATAATTGACCATACAAGAGTGTGATGGGTTGGACATGCGCTTTTCGTTTCTCAGTTTCAACCTCTACCTCGCCCGCCGCGCTCCTTCTGTTTACGCGCGCTCGCCTTCGCCGCCGTCGCTAATGGCGCTCTCATCGCAATGGAGGGAGATGTTGGCGAAAGGATTTCGTTTTTTTATTCCTCTCCTTGTTCATTCCTTTTTTTTACTTTTTCGCCCTCGTGCGCGGATTGCTGACTGCTGTTGGACTCTGGCCCCGTGTCATAATTCTCACCCCGATTCCCTTGCGACGCCAAATCTTCAAACCCATCCCTGCGCGCGCGTTTTTTTTCACTCGCTCTTCTTCAGTCTTCCTTTATACTCCCTCTTTATCTCTATCCCTGCCTCCCCTCTTCCCAGGATCCAGGAAACACCCTAGGAAAGGGGTCATCCCATTCATCTCTAGCGTAAAAGCTTTCCTTTCATCTTTGTTTCCATTTCCCGAGGCGACGGAACAGTCAATGACCCATTGCCACAAAGTGAGAGAGATAGGCGAGGAGAACGCAGAGGGCTGCACCCGTTTCGCCAGAGGGCAGCAAAATGACCTCCCTCTGGTGGCCTCGATAAGGTGGTTGGAGGTATATTTGTTCATGCATAGGTGTGGAAGAAACTATATTCATGTTCTCATCAGTGATATCTTTAAATAAAATTTTAAAATATTGCATCAATACTATCTGTTTTAGTTTCGACATTATAATTATATTTTAAAACGCACAACACATGACATGTGTTCTGTTATAATTCGATAAAATGTTCACTGATGCTCTTATAAACGCGAAATGATAACTTTCTCATTAATATATCTGCTGCTAACATGTATAAAAAGTACCACTTTAAGTCCAGTATTCTTAAATAACATATTTCAAGAGTTCCGTCTACATTCAAATATTCCTCCAAAAACACTAATCAGAGCATGTTTTATTAAAGGAATATCTAAAATATAATTCTTGTATCATCCATATTGCTTGCTAAGTGACCTCACATAAACAGCCAAGGGGGGTTGTGTGGCGGCGGCTACAAGTCAATTGTTGCTCCGTTTCGCTACCAGAGGTCCAGGAGGACAACCGTCAACTAAAATCTGTCATCACAACCCCGAGCGGATTGTTAGCGCGGCAGCCATATTGACCTGTATACTCTTAATAAAAGATACTTGATTTTATTCCACACTATTTAATATAAATCAACTCGACCATAGTTTCAACACCGCGTGTCATCCTCAGGTAAATCTTTTGGGTCGCGTTCCTTTTATATACCGCGAATAAAACCAAGTGTCTTTTATTATGAGTGGCATCATACATTTGCACGAGGTGAAGCCGGAAACTATGTCTTATATCGGCCTGTATAGTTCGGACCAACTCTTGCTATAACTGAACGCAAAAGGAAATATACTCGTTCCAAAGAGATTTGCGCGCGGTGATTATAAACGAAGTATGAATTTTTCTAGTGTGAAAAGTTTTTAAGATATGTACCCAAGGACTCAAGATTACCTCTTTAGCCATCTTAGGCAAATTTTGTGATGTGTGTAGGCTGGTGGTGCGTAGAGTGTGAGATATAGTGTGCATCTCAAGCGCCACACCACACCGACGCCTCCCAAATCCAGCTGCGCCATCGTCTTTTCTTCTCTACTTCATTGGGATCCATCCATTTCCTCTTAACCCCTCCCCCCTCCTTTACCCCCCCTCATCCCCCAGCTGCTGCCTCGACCCTCCGTGCGAGGCTCACCCAGCGAAAAAAGGGTAAAATAAGCGAATGGGACAATAGGAAAACCCTGCCTTGCGAGCAGTATTGTTTGCGCCGTGCACCACATTCTTGTGTGTTTTGCGTGAGTCTGCACACAAGGTCCCATTCTTTTCGCAATCCACACGCGCCTCCTCACCCATTAGCTCCCCCGCATCGAGAGTTTCAATTGTTTTTTATTCGCGTTCCGCTCCTCGTGTTTTTTCATCTCTCTCTCTCTCTCTCTTCTTTTCTTCGTTTCTCCGGAGCAGTGCGCAGAATTCTCCCCCTCCTCTCTGCCTTTCAGCCTAACCTTCTCCACCTCTACCTCCTCCCTCCGCTCTCAAATTTCCTTCCAAACACTTTTTTTCCCGCTTCCCTTTTTATTTACGCCAAAAAAAAACCCGCACTTCCTCCTTATTCGCCCCCTCCCCTCCACCCTCATCCCCTCTTTCCTCTCACCACCCCTCACCTTGTCCTCCTCCCGAGAGACGACTACTTCACCCCGTCTGTGACCAGTTCCCGTTCCAAACGTCTTTTTTTTTCCTTCTCCCCCTACTAACCCCTTCCACTCCGGGTGCTGATATCCCATCTCATTACCGGCGAATCATTACTTTTAGATTCTGCGCACCCTCCCCCCTCTTAACCTCCCTCCCCCTGCCGTCCGCCACCCGAACTACTCCTCCCGCACCCACATCCTCCTCTCTGGCGACATTAAATTTTCCCCGATCGCTTTTTCTCATTCGTTTTGCTTTTTTTCATCATCATCTACTCCTGCTCTTCCTCCTCCGCTGTGGGGATGTTTTAAACAATCTTTTAAAGACCTTTGGGAATAAAATTTTTTTTTATTTAATTTTTTCCGGCGGGGAATAGCGTCGCTGGGCCATTAATTTCGGCTGCATGCTGGCCGGAAGATAAGAACTTAGCTGGCCGAAATTGCTAGCCTTTCATTGCGGTGAAAGTCAATTGTGAGAGAAATGAAAAAATATGAGTTGTTGGAACGTTTATGGTTAAGTTGTTTGTGATTACATTACCTTTAAATTCATTTTCTCCGCCTTATGGTAACTTCGATCCTCAATTTGGTTTACGCATATCTTCTTCATCCATCCACGGCAATGTCACAAGGTCTCTACGTATTATGTCTCTTTCTATGTGATTGGAATCGTATGTACGTCGCGAATTAATAACCGAACTTTCTTAGAGGAGAAGCATGTGATTTATCTGTATGTTAGAATCTTTGCGGTTGTCGTGGATAAGGGCCGTTTAATAACTTAATTTTGCTCAATTATTTTCATAGACTTTTGGTGCCCACCATTCGCTCTAGCGCGATTGTTGTCACTTCAACATCGTGTCACTTACAGCATTTATTGAGGAGTAGTCGTAGAAATATCTTTGGTGCAAGAATTAAGCATAGAGATAAATTTGCTATTCGATTTGAACATATTCAAGGAAATTTATCGAATTTATTATGATACTCAGTTGTTTTTGCATAGTAACACAAGAAGCGTATATATTTTTATAGAAATTTACATATTTGCGTTCATATAAATGTATTTTAGCTCCAGGACTTTCCAGAGCACATTAAGTGGCAAACTTTCATGCTCAAATATCGTGTTAGGTATTGAAATGAATATATATTTTATATATCTCACCAAATAAACTTAGCGGATTATAACTGTCTAACCTTCATTCTTCCTAACATACTTATCATGTTCATCAGTAGATTTTTTGGGTTCAAGTAGAGCTCCCAAATAAATAATTATTAGCTGCCCGTAAATGTTTTGTGTTTACTGTACGAGAACTTATGTATAATTATCTAAAAACTTAGACGTATTTTAGCTAATTTAATAGTAGCATTTATTATAGTACTTATTCAGTAGTATTTAGTAGTATTTAGTAGTATTTAGTAGTATTTAGTATTATTTAGTAGTATTTAATAGTATTTAGTAGTAGGAAATCAAAAACTTTCAAGTAATGGTCCACTAATATTTTTATTGTTTACGACCCGGGTTTCGTCACTTAATGACATCTTCAGGTACAAATATTATTCCACATGAATGAAGAGGATGAAGTACCTGAAGATGTCATTACGTGACGAAATCCGGGTCGTAAACAATAAAAATATTAGTGGACCAACACTAGAAAGTTTTTGATTTCCGATATGGAGAGGTTCCACAAAGTGAAGCCTGAATTTATTAGTAGTATTTAGTAGTATTTAGTTATATTAGTAGTATTTAGTAGTATTTAGTAGTATTTAGTAGTAATTAGTAGTATTTATTAGAATTAAGTAGTATTTAGTAGTATTACTTGTATTTATTGTTTAGATATGACTCTATAACGCACAGCATGGATATCTCAAGTTCAAGGATCTTTTGTCCTACTTTTTGAGCATGACCGGTAAATCGAGTCATAAAAATAGATAAATTTGGGATAAAAAACAGTGGTAAACGCAGAGCATTACTCTAACTATTACTTTGATTAAATCTGTTTGCCATATTTTGAATGGATAGAGTAAACTTTGTTTTTCCACAATGAATTCAATAACTTGCGACCATGGTTTCGACGATTAACGTCATCATCAGGTTATCATGACGTTAATATTCGAAAGCATGGTCGCCAGTTATTGAATTCATTGTGAAAAAACAAAGTTTATTCTATTCGTTTAAAATGTTTAGTAAATTCCATAAATTATTGCCGGAAATCACCAAAGTTTACCATGCTTTTAATAAATACTTTGATTACCGCCTGGATGAATGGAACCAATAAACGCTCGGTAAGACTCAATAAAGTTTAGTATTTCTTTAATATTCTATCTTTACCGAGGCATATAGTTCCTTATCATGGACGTATGTTGCTGATAAGGCTTTTGGAAAAAAAGGTTTTACCTTTTTCTGTCCCAAAGCTTGCAAAAATAAACTTAAGAAATTTAAATCCTTCATAGAATGATACTTTTTCAGTGTTCAAAACGTACTTAAAATATAAAATTAATTGAAACAGAAATGCTTGGTCAGTAATTTACCGATGTTCACTGAGCGCGGCACGCTCTCTTTTGAATATAGAAAGAAAATTAGTATAAAGCCTTACCTTACTCTTCTCCTATGAATATCCGATGAATCCCACCGTAAGAAACGCGTTCAATTCAATTTCATGCTTTCTTGCGTTCAGGACGCGCAACAACCAAATTTTGAGCATGTTACCGAATCAGAACTAAAATTATATTATCTCGTAACTTTGCTTTCTGAATCGATTTGCATAGTAACAGTAACAAGTCGCGGTAACGAGTCGTGGCTAGGTGACGAGAATTTTAGTTGCTAGCGTCACCGTAGTTTAGGGCAGATTTCTGCATTCAAGGGAATTCTATAGGAATTTACGGAGCATGTTACCTAATCACGCTAATTGCTCAAGGATCTTCGTGAGGTTAGATCTGGAGAGTTTTTTCCTATCATTAAACGTGGTGATCATCGCCATAAAGCTTCTGTGACACTTCAATCTTGTCTATTATGCCTATAGTGGAAAAAATACATATCTATAGGTTTCATCAATTCTCATATTAAGGAATATTAATACGGACTTCAGCGTCGCTCGTAGATTAGGCGACGAAGAATAGGAAATAAGAGAGAAACGTAGGTTTAAAAAGAAACAAAGTGTTAAAAGAGGTGAATACTAACTAAAAGAAAGAAAGAAATTTATGGGGTTTAAGGAATACCAAGTAAACATCATACGTAGTCATTTCCAAAGACTGCAAAGAGCCGTGAAATATAACGAGAAAGAAGATACGAAAGAGAGGCGGTAGCCGTTTAAATAAACTTAAGGAAAAAAGTGGATGGGTGAAGTATGTTGCAAGAGGCGTAAGGCTGTCAGAGAGGCGTTATCCGAGGAAGAAATCAAAGCGAGCAGAGAAGGATGGAGAATAGGACGGCCAATTTAAATGTGATGCGAAGAGGTTAAAGTCACAAAGGGTCAAAGAGTCCCAAAGAGCGTGTAAACTAGTTTTGGGCGTTATAACTTTGAGTAATTAGAGAAAATTTCTGAAATATATATCCCTACCTGAACTGTAAAACACTCATAACTGGATTACTAAAATACTGTGCAAACTGTATTTTATGCCCAGCCGTAAAAATATCATTGTTTAGCTATAACATCGTAAACTCTTTCCATCTAATTAAAAATGTGAAATGAAATCCGACGAATTTATTTTTGTTTTTCTAGCAATCAGTACACTTACTTGAGTAACCATCCCACACTGTATGACCGTAAGCGGATGTGTGATATAGAAGAAAGTGTGCATTTTGTCGTTTTTCCTGTAAAATGAACCAAATTCGATGGATGTTTTGATTTTCCTGGATTAGAATGCGATGCCGAGCGTTGAGAGTTTAAAACACTTATTCAGTCGTGAGCTTTGGGAAGAGTGCTAAACGGTATTTGTATTCACGGGAACAAATACATTTAACTTTGATGCTTCGGCCTATAACCATCTTTCGTATGCCCCAAGGTTGCGGGCATAAAATGGTTCTTTTGTGACCACCTCGTTATGGCCCCACAGATTTATGACATGAGGCCCAGTAAAATTGCAGGAATCTTCAGGAACGACCCAAAACCAGGGAGTATGAGATATGTGGTTTCCCTCGCATGCTGAGTTGTTAGGGATGACATAATATCCTTGTCATGCATCTTCAGGGTTTTTTTCACAGGCCATAGCATCTGTCCATTAGCTCTTTAAAATACTACTCATGTCAATAAAGTGAAGTACATTCGACGTAAATTTAATTATTTATCCTAATGGAAATATGGCCGAGGAAGGTTTTCAAATATAATGTTCATTTCCTTCTGTTTTTTTCGCTCAATTTTTACTTCACTGATTCATAAATTTTCATTTTGAAAGAGATGGAGTACCTAAATATTCGGCCTTTTGCATTGTAGTAACATTGTTCCATCGCTGCTTCACATAATCTGTTCACGCACTTTCCCAAGTCCAGATTCAAGTAAAAGACCTTCTTGAAAAAACTGTGAGCAGTAGATATGTTACGTGGCAAAACTCCGTATGATCTGTTTTTAAAATAATGGTGAAAGTTTCAGAGATTCTTTAAATTGCTAAGAGGGGCTTAAGGTAGTCCGAGCGAGAAAGTTCCCTAGTCATAATAGAGACCATATTCTAATTATACGTTTTAATTTTCCCAGCTGAAGGACACATAAATTAAATATTACATTATTACTGATGCAATAATATAGTTTTATATGACAGAATGTATGTAAGTAATCAAATGAAAATATCTAAATAAGTCTTTAACTTGACTCATTTTTTTCGCGCAGTGCATTTGTAACTCCTGCAAAATGGAAGGTTTTTGTGATACCCAAGATCCTACTGCGGTGACAATATGATTAATTTTCAAACATAGTCGATAAAACATACAAACTACACAATGTTGGTTTTTTTACGACTTCTAAGTGTTAGAAATACCTCATGCTGTAAATAATGTCTCTCTGGACTGCATACACGTAACATTTCCATGTAAAGGGGCTGGTAGTTTTTGGCAAATATCTCCAAAAGTAATGTGGGTAAGGGATAGAAGTTTGTGCCATTGGATAGATGAGATGTTTTTCTATAATATGAGACCAAATTCATTGATTTCTAAGTAATATGATATTCCGCTCAAACTATCTTAACAAAAAAAACAAGGCAGATGAAAATCTCAAGTATGAATCTGATAAAAATGTCTCGGTTCCAGAGAGACCCGGTAACACATTCTTTTGTGGCAGGATACAGAGACAGTGTCTTCTTATAGATGTAAGAGTAATTTTCACGGATTCTTTGCGGAGAAATTTACTTCAATGGCGTGGCATGTCAAAAGGATCACATCTGCCGGGCATTTTTTTTACTTGACCATCGGATGTCACGATCTGGAAAGAAGTGCCGTCCACAATGAATGTCCCATCTCTCTCTCTCTCTATTCTTCCACACTACTCCCTTCCCCAAAGTGTCCTTCAATTCGGTAGAAAGCTGCCTCTTTCCATTCAAGGGCGCGTCCCCAACGACGTCTAGCCACCAGGGGGCAGGTCGCTCGGGCATCGTGATCACGGGCGCAATCGAATACATGTCCTCCGGGCGTTGGCGGCTGGGGCGGCGTCATCGCAATCTGACGATCCCAAGGGGCTTACAACCCCTTCTTCCCGCCCTCCTGCATTACTCTCCACGTTCGGCAAACCTTCTTTCCCTTTCCAAATTGCTCACCGAGTCACTCCTTCCCATGATGCGTCGCTCCAACCAGAAAATGGTTTTTTTTCAGAGCCACCGTTCTCCCTTACCTAGAGGATGGTCTAGTATCATCTGACATTTAGGGAAGAAAGAAGATCGAGTTCCCCATAAAATATCTGCCGTAGAATAGGAATACTTATGTTAAAAGCAGAATTTGATATCTATTTCCTTTTTTGCTCTCATGTGGAAACCCATAGCATAATAAAACTTATTCTATTCTATACTTTGCATCACCAATGTGTTTTTTTCTTTCAAGAGAGGCGTGCATAAAAATTGAAGGATATTATTCCTACATAACTGTTATACCTGGTATTAGAAAAGTCTTAAAGTCTCCAGCTTTTAGCCACAATTTTTAAAAACAAATTTGGCTAACTTTGCTGACTCTGATAATACTTTTGTCATGAGTTTTAATGATATGGAATAAATTGTAGAAAAACGTACGCGGTATTAGACAAATCCAATACACCCTTGCTTTAAATCACATTTTTAAACAAACTTCGCTATTAACAGTTAGCTAATCTTGTTCAATTTTTCTCATGGACTTTCGTCATTTATTTTAATGATGATGCAAAGTATCCCTACAGAGGTTTTCCTTATTTAATTCAATTGAGCTGATGCATGGATTATATCGCCGACAAAATATCTTTCAGTGGACCCAGTGATGTAGTTCAATCTACCTAATCTGCCATATGGTGGTGCGGTTTTCATAAAATACAGTATTTTGCACTAACACCTAGTGCATTTCAATGATCGTAATTCCCTAGCTGGCCGAATGAGGAAATTAAGTGTTTTTTTTTGGAGGAAAACTATCCTCTAAGTGTGTGGTAAGTGTCAGCTAAACTCCAACCTACGAAAAGCAATATAAGAGAGAGGACTTAGGTCATCTTGCATGAAGTGCCTGTCTAACCGTGCGTTAACGGCTGTGGACATGGAAAATGATTTTAGTCATACAATACCCAAAAATCCTTTTCCAAGGTAAACACAAACCATTCCCCTACAGAATTTTTCGAATAATCCATAGTAGGTTACATGCAGTGGGTTGATACTTAGATACATAATTTGAAAGAAAAGAATTCCTAAAAAGGTACGACAGAACAGAACATGAATACGTTTAAAGGCAGAATTGGTCACATACAGTAGTCAATAGCTCACAGAATTGCCAATACTGCGAGAATACTACGATTCCCAGATGTTATTTCTAGGTACTAGTGAATGAAAATACTTTGAGAAAAGATATTATGTATTGTGTGATAGTTATGTAATATATTACTTACACGTATGCTACACAAGATTTTTTTCGTGAGAATCGGCATTAAAAATAGTTCATGTCAGAGTGCGCGTCATGAATGAGGATACGTCTGAGAGATCGTAGCCGTTTAGTTATGCGCCTGAGTCACCGCCACGATGCTGTATAAAGTGTGTGCATGCTGTAAAATATGCTGAAAGAAATAGACGTTGCATACTATTGTTACCTATTCACACTGATGTCTTATTTGAGTATCTCCCGCCTCCTATAATATCGAAATGAGCTGCTTATGTTTTCTCGATATTGTTTCAAACAGGACTGTGATGTTAGTTTTACTCTAGAGCATGTGCTACGAGCGTGAACGCTGTACTTCCCCCAAAAGCCACGATGAACCTGTTACTCTTGTAACGTAAGGGTTTCCCGCTGTAGAATTTCTTTAGTGAGTTTAATATTTTATTAATATTGAGGAGCTCTTTCTTGCCACATTACTTATCACCCACAAAGAAAAATAGCCATCAAGTTTTCTCTTTTCTCACTCTCTCCTTCCGGAATAAAAAGGAAATGGAGAGTAGAAATTCTCGTCGAATCGGATCAGAGTCGCGAAGTTTCATCGCACACAAGTCTTCTACTGGCTGTTGCCCGTCCACTCCTCATTAAGTAAGTGTTGATTCCCGAAATGCCCTGGTTTTCCTGCCTTTCGCCCACCGAAGCGGGTCACAGCGGGCAACAGCTCGACCACACTGCCAGAGCGCGACCTCTGACCTTTTCTCGGCCCAAACTACACCGGAGCTGTCTCTTTCTCACTCAGCGTCGTCGTATGTCTCGCGCGACTTGCTTCTTAAGAAAACATGCACAATCGTTTCAGTGTATCTGTACCTTTGCGCCGTCTTCCAGACCTGCCCGAATAGAATCGACAAAGTAGCAAAAACGACCGTGTCACCCAAAGCAAATACTGAATTCCAATTTGTCTTAATTTGATTTTTTTTATCATGCGTGAGTAATTGAATCCCAGATTTCAGGAGCAAAACATAAATACTATTAAAAGAAAATATTTTCAACGGATACATTTTTTCAGTCAAAGGCGGCGAAAGCCTTTGACTGAAAGAAAGAAATATAGGATTGCCCAATATTTTGACTTCAATCATCGCAGCCATTTGCTTTAAACTCAAAAAAATAAATTGGTTCGAGCATGTATTTTTTAGTTTTAGTCAATTTACTGTGAGTGTTTGCTTCTCATACAGTTTTTCGTGGAATTGGCATTTATATTTCATTTTAACCCCTTTATTGCCATCCTCCGTCAGCAGGTATGTGCGAAAAATTCCAGGCCTTTTTTGATGGTAATGTTCCTCTTTATTATAAAATTTATTTTTTTTAATTGAGTAATAATTGAAGGCCTTATTTTTCATGTTATCTCATCAATCTCATTGGGCGTACTATACAGTTTAATTATGTTTTCATTGATTTTTATGAAGAAAAAATATTTATGTTGAAATTTATTCTTAACACACGGCCGATATATCGCCTCGTGGTAGTTTTCGTTCATACCACAAGGGTCGATAGATCGGGTTAAATTACGATTTACCCGTGTTCCGCCCATTGTCGCATTGAACATCGTATTATTTCCATGTATAGATTGTGAGAATAAAAGCGTAGAATGGTAACGTTTTTTGTCCATATCAGATTGACACGTTTGTTTATAAGTATCCAGAATGTGAATGAAGTTACATTTTTGTCCTTCAACGGGGAGACCACATTCTTGTTACGGAGAGAGGCTTAATGCCACGTTGAACGGACTAATCATTTGATTGGATGCTCGTCTGCTCTCTGGCAACGATCATATGGCGTAGCTACCGATCACAAATTCAAGGTGATGAAATCAAATATCGTCAATGATAGAAGTCTCCTCCAAATGTAGCGTCGTCTGTAATTTGTTTGTCGCTCAAATGTAGGCGGCGTGTGGGCACACAAGGGCTAATTCATGAGAAGGAGAATCAGGAAACACGCAAAGTGTTTCACTTTTAATTTGAGCGTGTGTATGCTTGCTGGTGCGGACTAAATGGTTTTCAATTACGGCTTTGTGGGCGGTTAATAGGGGTTTTGCATTATTTGATTGATTAATTGGATGTTAGTCATCCGAAAGATGATGATGCATATGTTGGGCAGATTGTTCGGCAGATCATCATTGACGCTCTCGCGACTCGTGATAAGCATTACCACTTGTCAGGTGACTGATGTGAGTTTCTAAATGCAAGCCCGACGTTTCGTGACCTCAGCTGGTCATTTTCACTTGGCGATGTGGCCATCAGGGGTCACGAAACGTCGAGCTCGCGCCCAGCAATACACGGCAGTCACTCAATCAGTTTTTATTTTTATGCAGATATTTTTGTCGTTGACTTGATCATTTATTCCAGAAAGTCTGAGAGCAGATCAGATTATTGATCATTTTATGACTTAATATTAGGGTAGCAGTTGTTTCATGGTTTCTGCATCAACTACTTGGAAGTTCTTTTACGCAAATGATAATGACACCAATGTTTCGGAACTTGCAGCACCGTTATAAAAATTGATGGAATAAAATCAAGTTTTCTTATCATCAGGGTAGCAGTTGATTGGGTTATTTAAGCATTTGATTGGATTTTTGGATTTTAGCTAGCCAAAATGGAATGATGCAAAAGTAAGACAGATTTTTTCATTGAAGCTTCCTTGGCTCATAATGAGCGGTAGAACACTTTGGTTGCCTTCCGCCTATTCCTGGCAGTACAACTGTATCGATAAAAGTAAATATAACAGTGACGGGTGCTTCAGGCAGTGATTTTTATGGCAGGTTTCCCATCTGCCAACGAACACATCATCACAGAATACATATTGGTCCTGCTCTTTAATCCCTCCACCGACGAACATAAATTCTCCAATATCGCCGAGCATACCAGAGTAACATGATGGTGGCGTTGGGAGGCTGAATGTGTCGCTGGAACTTGTGCTAAAAGTGGCTCGACGAGGATTCAGCGGAGGCTGTTTTGAGCCGCATGATTTATGCTTGGCTCATTATGTTAAAGTTCATGACACTCGCTTGCAAAATACCCCTTGACTATCCACGACGGAGCAGAATATTAAAGCCTTCCCCAATTTATGGCTTCCAAGAGCTCACCATTTTCCCAAGTGAATTGCATCTCAGCTTCCGCATGGTTACGAAAAAGTTCCACCATCCTTAAAATTGATTTCAAATATTATTTACTACGAATCTTCAACAGTGATTCCTTAACTTCCTCAGACTAATTCTTTGTGGTAATTCATTCTCCTGCGTTTTGAAATCTTTTTCTTTTACCTTCGCGACACCTTTATCATTCGCTGCCCACTGGAATGTGATCAAAAAAGAATGTGCCAAGCATATTTTTTGTAGAACCTTTTTAGGTAAAAACAGGAATTAAATCCTTGGAAATATGTGTCCAAGAAGTAGTGAAGTACATTTCTTTACTATATAGTTAGGTATACAATCATTTAATTGCTGAGAACCTTTTTTTACAGAAAAATGATATTTTATGTTTTGTTCAGGATTTAAATGTCAAAACGGCCATATCATTTATTATAAATATAGTTTTAGCTTATCAGTAAGTCCTTAGTTCTGACTTTAGATTTACTGAAATGTTTTTTTTTAAAGCCAGAACAAGTTTATCCGTATTTTACAGAGACATTTACATTTCATTCTCTAAATAGGGTTTGTTAAAAAAGCAAATGAGACCCTTAACCGAATATTTGCTAAGCTCTCGCTTCTTATTTTTCGAGCCAAGAAATGAGGTAAAAGGATTCTTTGTTTAAACAGAGAAAGGCGAAACGCTTATAGTTTCCTCTTATTAAACGGTAAGAACTCCATATGTTGACTACTAACAAGGGGACCTTTGATGTTTTCCTAGCATTTTTTCTCCTTTTCAAAAGGTCTTTTCCTTCGCCTTCGTCTGTCGCCATAAGCCATCGCAAACGAAGCATACTCCAGCTATATCTCACCATACGAACGTTTGCAACCTTGGAAAGACATTAATGGTGTTTTTCGCTTTGTGCTGGTTGTTTGTCATCCCCGAAATGGAGGGCCTCGGATTTTGATTTGGCAAATCAATGACTGCCTACGTCACTAGATGACATCCCTTAGTATCAAAGAACGCAGCCTGTGTTTTCCTCGGGCAATTTATTGAATGTAATTGAGGCTTCTTATCCTGATGACCTCAACCTGATGGTGGCGCAGCGATGCTACCAAAACCCGTCCTGTGCCTTATGAAACGACAGCGGAAAAATTGCCTTTTAATAGCTTGATTTAGCCTCGTTTCCCCATCTTGCCTCAATTTATTGATCCTGACCTTCCTTGAACAGAAGGTGGAAATTAAATGCAGTGGAGGAAGACATATATGCTTCACTTTTATTGATTGTAATCACAAGACAGTGGCTGGATAATCAAGGACAATAATAAGTGACTGAGGTTAGTCAACTGCGATCGATTTATCTGCAGAGAGAGAGAGTGCGTGTTTAATAGATAGTCTGCTGTCATGGAAACCCACTTCTGCGGCAGTTTCCTCGCTCGCGGAAACTACGTCTATTCAGGCAAAATGGAGACGTGAAAAGCTTTCGCGGATTTAAACGGAACTTCTTCCTTCATCCTTTGGGCAAATTTCACCTCTCCCACCGACCACTCCGCTGCAATGGAGAGTCACGACGGAATTCCAAAGATTTATTGAGTGAAATATCGGCGGAAACAATATTAAACGGATGATAACCAACGAAAGCCTTCGTTGGCCAGCCAGATTCCATTGTCGCACATGCATTTGCATCTGACGCCAAAAAAATTGTCTCCGTGACGCATTTTATTGTTTTCGCCGAAGGAATCCTCCGTTTAAATCCAGTGAGTTATGGTCCGCTCATATTTCATCGTATTGGGATCCTTTTGAAAAAAAATCTTGCGAGTATGGCCTTTGCCCTTTGGGCCCCAAATGAATTTTTCTCTACATTTGGATTTCACAAACGAATAAAAGAACTTCATTTTTATAGATATTTTTCATTTTTATTAGTACCAGGTACTTTCTTTCACTCCAAACAAATATTTTGGATCAATGTGTAGTAAAAATTGAAGCTTGGATTGTTCGTGAGTCACGGGTACGTGCGCACTCGGAAGAGAAAAGTTACAGAAAGGAAAACAGCGAAGGAAGTTTAAATTGAAACCAGATACAAATTCAACGTAGAGTTTGAAGCGCTATTCCCACACCTACATCTGCATAATACCCTGCGAGTCACCTTATGGGCGTATGGTAGGGGGTCTTACGTCACCAGCCATGTAAAGATGCAAGTTTTTAGGAGATGAAATGGTGACATGTATTATAGGAGTGTATTTAGTGGATCTTAGTTTTTAGTGTGGTCGCTTATCGTGCGCGGAAAGAACGATTTTTTGTACCTATATTTTCGGCAGTGCATCTCTCTTATTTTATCGCATCTGTCAGACCTAGAGATGTAGTGAGGAGTCGTGATAATATTCTCTATGTCGCTCGGAAAAATATCAGTTCTGAATTTATCAAGCAACCTAAGCCTAGCGTGTAGTCTCCGAGTCACTTGGGGCTCCCACCTTATTCCATCTAAAAGTTGTGTAACACTATATGTACGCTCGTAGCAGTTTTTAACGAAGCGCCCTGCTTTCCTTTATATTTTATTAAGTTTTTTGCTTAATTGACCAGGGTCCCAAATGCTCGCGGCGTATTCGAGGTGTGGCCTAACCAGAGTGAAGTGGCATCTCTCTTTGACTTTTTCATCCGAGAACCTTCCTATTATACGTTTAAAAAAACCTAGTTTTTTTTAAACTGTGCCGGCCCCGGTGGCGGCGGGGTAAAGTCCTCAACTGCTAAACCGAGGGTCGCGGGTTCGAGTCCCGCCTGGGTGGGTTTTTCACCGCCCAGGGCATGAATGTATGTCAAGTTCTGTTGGTCCGGTCCCTGGAAAATCTGATGACAGGCCTATCGGGATTCCGGGGACATACGGGCCAACAGAGTCGTCCGGAAGCAAAAAAAAAATATGTTCTGCATATGTAAGCCCTACAATATATCAAAAGTTAAAGTGAATCTTAGATAAGTAGGATTAATATAAAATCTACACACACAAATCTACAATGACAATGACTACAATTCGGCGGATAAACCCATGAGTGTGGTTCGGAGATCAAGATATGTTTGCAAAGGCATCGGAGACATTTATTGCTGAAACTTTAGTCGATGTGATTGAAATCAATGTGTCAAAATGTGATTAAAAATTGCGCGTAGCTTTTTCTGCAAATGAATGGTGCTTAATAAAACAAAATTACACATTGGGGTATCATAATTACTTATATCAAATTTAAATCCTAATAGTATCAGTATTCATCGAACGCTATCAACTCGTTCGTTAAGAAAGATGAATATTTTCTGTGAAGAAGCAACGTCCTGTATTTAATTGATAATGATATTTCCTGTATATTTATTCTGGCAACTTTTTCTAAAAATAAAATATTTGTCAGAAATTGACTTATGTCTAGTATAAAAATGATAATTTTTAAGCCAGCGCCAGTAACGTCCAGCTCATTTATTAGGATCAAGATCTTTGAGAGGTTGGCGTGTTTGAAATAATGGAATTTTTGGATGATATTCCGCAAGGTTCGATGCTCCGAATGGTTTAAAACTGTTGAGCAGGCACAGAGGGCAAATCGAAGCTGTAATTTGAAATAGATTTCCCTTCAAAAATTCCATGTAGCTCCTTAAATGAATCGAATGCAGATAAATGTGTGTAAAACTTAATCGCAAAAAAGTGAATGCCACAAAATAAAAGAAAAATGTCCCTTTTGATAGAGGCAGTTGAACGATAAGTTCTATTTTATAGTGGTTTCTTTTTGTTTTATCTTAAGAACTTATCCTGATAAAGGATGGTTCTCCAGAAGAAAATACATAAACAAATTTTAAGATCTGATTATGCATTTAACGACCCATGCTGACCTAACTCCTAAGACTGTATGGCAATGATCGCCAATAAAATTATTTTGGTATCCACTTTATCCCCCATGAAACATTTTGGGGTGTGGCCCAGAAGGAATGCGCATTTGTCATGTCATCGCTGCCAGTTCAGTGCACCCGAGTGGAGCCATGAATACCAACGAGGGATTCCACGCCTCCACGTGGAATCATTCATGAATTTGAATTCAGCCAGCGGGAATATTGCGTGCATCGGTTTCATGAGAGGCGCGCATTAAAAAAATGCTGATGTATATAAAGTCCTTCTCCGAGGGAAACTTTTACAAAAAGAGCAGTTTGTTTATTTTGGATCAATGAAGCCAAACACTTTCGATTAATGAATACGCATATTCCATTTCAGCGTGCGCAGTTTTGTTTGAAGGGAGCCTTTTTGGTGTTTTCATTTCATGAACTGTAGCTGACTCAATACGTATCAAAGTTATAATGCTCCGCTTGGACACCTACAACACTTTTGGCGTCATTTGTTTTCCAGTGTGGGTTTCAAAATGAGCTCTCCGAAGTAGAGTTAAAACGAATGAGGAAAACGTAACACAACAAACTACATGGCTCGGGAAATTTTGGAGAAAAGCAGCATGTTTGTTAACCCTTCATTCGCAACTTTAATTGAAAGGTATCGGGGCCTATCAAACGAAAGGTCTTGATATTAATTACAGCATCATGCATGGTAATCATTTTGAGTCACTTCAGTGGTAAACAGTGGCTTAAACGAGAGTCATTTGCTTGAAACGATTGCGACGAAATACTAACCACTTCTGGAAAAAGGTAAGTAGTTCCCATTATTTTACTGCTGGTTTCTTAATCTTTGACAATCATATCATTATCGTTTACCTGAAGGGATAAGGAGATATTTATACATACCTTAACTAATCGATACCGTTTTATCAACTGCTCTCACTGATCTATAAACGGATGTCGAAAGAATTACTCGAAAGCGGTAAATGTCCATACGAGACGCAAGTGACGAAGGACTACTGCCCATTCATTACACGCCATTACACTCAATATATTTTAGGAGCATACTTTTACTTTCAACTAAATTAATTAAATTTTAATATTAAATTTATTTCATTACTTATATTCAACTAAATTTTATTACGTCAAGGCATTTATTTTTAACGCCCTGTTATCAATAAAATAAGTCAGAATATGAAGCACTCTAATGGAACTATTTTTTAGCAATAAAAATTGTGGTTATAAAGAGTGTTTATTGGGTCACAAAATCTCAGTAACTCTGAATATGTCGGATAGTTAGACAGGAGAATACATAAGACTGCACACTAGGCTTAGGTAAGTTGAAAAATTCAGGTAAAGTTTGTTTTACGGTGACACAGAGGATATTATTTTCACACATTGTAACCTCTATGTATTAATGACAGGGTAAGAGATACAATACTGGGGTGATAGATACAAAATTCACTTATTTCATCATTTGTGACTGTGACAAAAGCTGAGCCCTGCATTAAGAATTAGGGAACATAGAAAACATAAAAATCAGGAACTATGAGTTTGAGGGTGTCAAAAATTTCACCCATATTGGACTAAGCTTGAAAAATGAAAATATGAAACCTAATTAGAACAACCAAAGGGTGATGATCGGCTATGAGGAAAATTTTCCAAAATAAAATAATCCAATTAACCCTTCTTAAATCTATCATCTTATTAAGAAAAAACTAAAAGTATATGAGACCCTCATAAGATCTGTGTTCACATATACATAGATAGCATAGACGTGAATATTTTCCAAGATTGACAAAAAAATCACATTGGAGATTCGAAAGGAAACTAATAAGGAGAATTAATGACACCGTTAGAGAGTGACGTATATATGGAGAATCACAGTGAATTGTTTGATAAACAAAATATTTGGACGTGAAGATACAATTAGGTTCTCTAATTCACCACGGCCGGTATGGCTGAGCTACATAGAGAGAATGGATGAACAAAGAACGCTCAAATGACTGATGTAAACTGACATGAAAGTGGTCAGGAAGAGAGAAAAACTCCGAAAACGATGGCTCTAGGATGTTGAAGAAGATATGAGGGCATTGGAAGTTTCAAGATGGAAAGAGAGGGCAAGAAGAAGATTGGAATGGAGGCCAAACCAAGGCACACCCCGGGCAGTGGATGATAATGAACTCTTTTAAGTGATTCTGGTATCATGTAATTCACATTTGTCTTCTCTCTTTTCATTTTCCTACCCCTATTATCGCATACTGCTTTCGTGGCGACTTGCAAGCATAGTGCAGGCTTCCGACGGCGCTCGCTGCCCGTGTTCACTTCACATAAAGGTTAAAAACTAACGAGGAGTTGCTTCCAGTGGTATTTCACACTCAGCATTTCTGGAGGATTAAATTGAAATAAATGAGCAACCACAATACTTAGCGTGTATTCCACACGGGGGAAATAGCGCAAATGTTCAAATACATGCGTACAATATTAACAGGGGATGTTACGGAAATACATATACCACTGAAATCGACTATAGTGCGCGGACACCTTGAATATTTTGGCGTAAATTTTATGTTATTTAAATATGCTCATCGCACCTTGTAGTTATAGTTATTCTAGAACTTAGGTATTTCCATCGGAATTTGCTTGGAAGGAGAATTTGGAAACACTAATTGAAGTTTAATTAAAATCTTTTGACGTACGTAACACAAAAATTACAATACCTTTTTATGTGATTTCGTAACATGAAACTTATTTATTTACCCCTTTATGAAAAACCATTATGCAAGAAAATTCAAAATCATCAGCCTGATAAAGAAATTTCTCTCGTACAGCTCCACAGATTGATTTAAACTTAAATAATACATTTAATCAAGAATATATAGGTATAAATAAAGGCTAAGATTTATTTATATATTCTACACATTCGTAGGAAAAATTCGGACTCATGCATGTTATTTAAAGTATCTCGTTTTGATAATAGAAGGTGTAAAATATTAATTATTGTTCATACTTAAAATGGCAGGGAAACTACATCGAGTTCGGACGGAATTAAAGAGTGTCCTTCTTGAACGCCGAGAGCTCTCGGGAGAATTATCAAGATTTGACAAACCTACTC
Source organism: Ceriagrion tenellum (assembly GCA_963169105.1). Lineage (NCBI taxonomy): Eukaryota > Metazoa > Arthropoda > Insecta > Odonata > Coenagrionidae > Ceriagrion > Ceriagrion tenellum. The sequence goes on along the minus strand of OY720632.1, from coordinate 184,868,390 downwards.
CACATACTGGGTTAGGAGAGGAAAATTCCAGATTGGATTAGGGGGAAGCAAGAGAGGAGGCTGGAAGGGGTGGTTTTGAGAGGCGGATGCAACGGTGGACGTTGGGGAAGCGGGGAAGGGAGGGAAAGAGATTAGGAGGTGTTATGGACGGGATGAAGAATGGTAGGAAGCATGATGAGGTGAAAAAAGAAATATCGATATATGCATAAAAATCGAGAAGGGTTATACTTAGTTACTTCCCTTTAAACTGGTAGACCACCAAATAGTTATAACTCCAAACAGTAGTAACTTCACTCACGAGGGAAACTCTCGGTTATCCATGAATCTTCTATTCAAAGGTGACCCCTTACACGAGTCCTGAATCTTCAATATCGATCGTTGCAAGGTTTAGGGGTGAGTTCCAGGCTCTTATTCATTCTGTACGTGAAAACCGTCTTTCGGAATCAGTCCCTCATGACAGGCTTGGCTTTGATCGAACGTGGATTTGAATGCGTGCGACGAATTGACAGACGCGGTGTGCCCACAGGCTCAACAAAGCCCCCTTCGTGGCAACCGAGCCTCGATTGCTCACGTTGACACCTCATCCAGATGATAATTCACTACCCGATCACAAATCCCTATGGGGAAGGGTATTCTCTGTTCATGTGCGTCTCTCTCTCTGTCAGTCTTCAGCTAAGGATAGGACCGGGGGAGAATCGAATGCCAGTGGCCGGAGGGGCATCATGCGTTAACAATCTAGGATCATCCCAGAAAGCAGCATCGACTCCTAGTTGTCATCTCGACGCATCATTTTTCTCTCTCCTCCTCTCTCTTTTGTTTTGTTTTTTTCAATGTTCTCCTTTTTTTCCTCCGGCGTTACAATCGCTTGTCCCCTCGTGACGTGACCGGATGGCATTATGATTCGTTCATCTCCACCACACTCCTCTGCTCTTTCTACGGAAGCGACGCCTATCGGCCATTAGAGCGAAGCGACGATAAGCGCTGACGCATGGGCCGCGGGAATAAAATACGCGATAAGGAATGGCAACAATGAAGAGCTGGCACCCGCGGATGTCAGGAACGTGTAATGCCATCCGCCGATAGCTCTGAAAATAAAACATGGAGAAATAAAATTTGGAGGACGCTTCCTGATAAATGGGCGGACTCGACAACGACGGCGAAAGTTACTGTCTCTCCCTCTTTAGCTGATCTGACATTGGACGCCATTCCAATCTCTGTATGCTCTCATTTTTGATACGATTTTAACTGCTTATTTTTTAGATAATCTGGAAATAGAGTGAGAGGGAGCGTGGATGTTGGTTGTTGATGCATGAGAGATTTGATATTTTCTAGCAGAGAAGTGGAAGAGATTGATGACCCGTGGACCAGGCTTCGTTGCCAAGCAGCGATTAAAGCTTACACGACATTGATGGACTAATATTGCCTTCGGTCCGTCGCTAAGATACCACGGAGTAATTTTTATGAATATATCTTTCTTGAATTAAGATGCGAATCATATAGAACAAAATTAGGACTTATTTTTAAATCAGCTGTTATCTTCTTCACATTCTGTCGGTGATGAAGGGTTATTCAACTGGGAGGGAGGCGATTAAGTTTGATCAAAGTTACCTCCTACTGCATGCTCCGAGTGGTTTGGTCGAATTCAAATTCGCAAGGAATAAAGAGAAAAACTTAGTTCTTCCTGTTATAGATACAATTCTTCATAAATCTCTCACCGCTCATCGAGGCACCTTTACGGTCGAAATTATTTATTATGGCGATATCACCAAACAATTGCGATTATTATTTTGACTTGTAGCTTGTAGCATTATACAGTTCCAATTATCTTCATTTTTTACTTTATTGTGACAGTTTACTGTGTAAACTGCGTTTGCACCTTTATTTCTATCATTGTCTGTAATCCTTTTTATAATTAATATCGGTTGGAATTTCTCTGGATAGCTCATGTCACGAGGCAATTCGCATATGTCTATGGACGAATTAATTAAAGGTTTTCAGCGGATATTGGAACTTAACCCTCTACTGCCCACATGGACGAAATCGTCCACTACTACGAACATGCTTCTATATTGGACACGCGTCTTTCAATTCCCAAACGGATGATTTCGTCTGATAGTTGTATTCTACCTGCGTCTGACGGCATTTACCGTTTTTCAATTGTTTGCGACCTATTGGAGTAAACTTGGAGTGTCCAATATAGAAGCATGTTCGTATTAGTGGACGAGTTCGACCATGTGGGCAGTAGAGGGTTAAAATATTGCCTAAAATCACCCATAGATATTTCGAAAAGGAAAATGTTTTGGGTTTGATTTTGTGGTAGTAACCCTCCGCAGCAAAAATTAAGATAACTTTGCTTTCTCCAATTTTATGATTTCTATTAAAACGACCCGAGTTTCAGACCAAAAAGTGTCTTCTGTGTTTTTATTTACGCGGTCAATATATTTTCCCCTCATTATGTCGATGATAAATATGGCTGTCAATTAGAACTCGATCTTTGAGGAGTCAAATCAAGTGTATGGTAATTCTGGACATCAACTTTCCCATCGTGATTTTTAACAAAAGAGATTTGGTCTCACGCAAAAACTGGCATTGATTACTGAAATGAAAATTTTATTTTTCCGAATTATTAAATTGAAGCGATTCGTAGGACCCTTACAACGAGCGAAATAATAAAACTTCGGTGTGTGCACAGAGTCTGGAGGTAATCCTGACAAAGGTAACCATGAGAGCACTTCGTCAACACGTCGCGGTTCATAAAGTGGCGTCGAGGACAAGTGAAAAGCGCGGACGAATGTGTGTGCCTGGAGGAAGATTAGTTTTAATTTTGCTCGACGGTGGCGTCGCTTACGATGAGAGTGCGCCTCGTTATTCGACTGAAAGGGCCTGTCGATGGAAACCCACTTCTTCTTGCCTTTCCCACTGCTCCGGTCCCTTTTCCTCTTGCCTCTCTCTCTCGATTCCCCGCCACCCTCCCCCGCCTCCCTTCTTGTCGAACGGAATAAATGCAAGAGATGAGCGACTAACGAGCAGAGAGAGACTGAATCGAATTCCGGCGACGAAAGGCGACGACGAACTGATTGTAGTGGAGGGACGTCTATCCCGATTCGTTCGTCTCGCTCATTCAATCCGACTCTGTCCTTTCCTTCCCAGCTCTCCCCCAGGTGTCTATCTGTTCTCATTATTTAAACCCTTAATGCAGTACGCGCACGCCCAAAACGGGGTTTCTCGAGGGTTTCAAAGGAGTATTTTCCTTCACGCACCTGCCCTTTCCCCCAATACGGCCCATTCCCTCCACCACGTCGACCTTGTCCCATTTTTTTTCTCTCCGTCCAGCCGCGACCATCCCTCACACCCTCCACCGGCATTCAGGAGGAACCTGCGCTACGAAGTACTGTTTCTTTAAAATGCACAAACTTTGCTAAAATAAGTAAATTTAGACATAGTGATGCCTTTTATATATTTTTAAATCTCATTTAAATACTCCTTCAGGGAAAATCTTATGCGAAAAAGCGTTAAACCGAAGCTTTTGCTTCGTCACAAGAACCAGTCAACCAGTCTCCATTGCTCCATCAGCAGGATTTGATATCGTGATTATTTAACGAACTGAGGGAAGGGTGTAAATATTCTCAGGCATAAAAGACTTTAAAATGTTAAAAGCCTAATTATGGTGTAGGACTGAAAAAAACAATAACAACACGCAGATGTGTGTCGGGTCGAGCGGTCCAAAAAGAATATTGCCGAACTCTCATGATCATCACTATATTTATTTATACTATTCAACACTCTCCAATACAAAATGTAACATAAAAATCTCCGAAGGGAAGACACGACCGTTCGCCATAACGCAGTCAGCACACACTGCCTCTTTCCAACTAACACGTGGCGCCCAAGGTCCTAATCATCCTCATTCCTATCTCCCTTATCCCTAAAACCATATACCAAAATTAATATATTAGTTGTCTCAATAAGTAGTGCATTTTATACAAGTTTTTGAACAATATTATTCGGGCGGAAATTGAGATTTAAAAAGCTGCGTGAAGAGAAACCAACGCATTGCCATTAAGGTAATATATTAAGTGTTAAAATTCATCATTTTGAAAACAATACATCTTCGGTAAATATACAATGACCTCTTATTATTTATACACCATTCTATAGTAGAAGTCTCACTACACAATATATGTTACAATCAAGGCAGGTAATCGGTCATACCTAAAATAAAGATCCTTCCTTAATGTGGCTCTCCGATGTGAGTCAAAGCAATAACTAGATCACACATATCAATTTATTGCCTTTAAAAGATCCTGCTTTCGACGATTAAATGGATTATCTATTGAAAACCAAAATTAAAGAGCAAAATGTGCAGATCATTCCAAGAATATTTTTTAATGACAACTTATGTCCAGACATAGGAGCCGACTGCAACGCAATTTGCATGAAACTACTGAATTTTGACTTCAATTACAGCGGTAATGCGCCAGTAACTTTAATAAATATGAGATAAAACTCATGTTTTGTATTTTTATTCAATATGTCAGGACTTTTTGCCCACAATAAGCTTAAATGAAGAGCTGTCATCAAGGCAAAGTATTATAAATTCATCATTTATAAACCAATATATATTCGTTAAATAAACACTGACCTCGTAACATTATTACACCATTTGATAGTAAAAGTCAAACTTTATACCATATGTTCAAATCGAGGTAGATTATTGATCGTGGCAAAAATAAACGTTCCACCTTAAAGGTGGCTCTCTGGTATGAGTGTAAAAACAAATACTATATTACACATATCTATTTACTTCCTTAAAAAATAATGCTTTCGGTAAATAAATGGGTTATCTTTTGAAAACCAAAAATAAAGTGCAAAATGTGCAGATTATTCCACAAATATATTTTAATGACCACATATTTCCAGCCATAGGAGCTGACTGCAGCGCAATTTGCACGGAACTTCCGCATTTTTACTTCAAATTTGGTAATGCACCAGTAACTTTAAGAAATATGAGGTAAAATTCATAAATTGCATTTTTCTAAAATATATCAGGACTATTTCCCCCTTTCAGCTTTAATCAAAGGCTTAAATATGCTTACCCCTTCAAACAGAGATTTTCTGCAGTAATCTGAGGATTCCCCATCAGAGCCCATGTTACAATTTCCACATTCAAGGATGAATTATACTAAAATTACCTTAAAAACCCTATTTTATTACCAAATTCACACAACTTACTTCCAAGATATGCATTATACTTAAATTTTCATAATATCTGGAATAAGTGATGCAGAGCACATATTAATATAATATCTTGATACTTGATTTATAAGTGATTATGTAAGTTATGTGAAACTGAGGGAAGAAAACTACAAAAGTCAAGAACGCCAAATAGCAGACTTTCGACACATTATTTGATATGTGATAATGCAAATCAATTTCAAAACACTGAAGAAAATGTTGATAAATTTTTAACAGAAGTTTTTTGAAGATGTATTTACCAGTCAATAAGTGTAAATGAAACTGTTATTCACATTCAAACAGTTAAAAAAATGATATTTTATTATTGAAGATGGTAACAATTCGTTTCGAGTGTAAGAAAAATGTCGTTGGCTGCCACGTTTGGCAGGTTGTTCACCTTGGAAGTGGGACGCTCACTTTCCAATTTCAATTCAGAAAATCCGGAGACAAAAAATACTGTGGTGGTTTTTTCGACTTGTTCACGGTTATTGGATATACTGAGCAGCACGAACCATACAACGATGTAAAAAATATAGCGAAAATCGTCAAAGAGTTGAATATAATTCACGATTTTGAAACGATTACACGGTCGATGGGAAAAATTTAAGAGAAAGAGAAAAATGTTTTTTGACTAAATACTTATCCAAATGTATATCACCTCAGAACCATGATCACTAATAATAAAGATTGAAACGTGTTCGGCAGTGAAAAGGGCTGTATTATCCCGTAGGGAGAAATATTTCTAAGAGATATCAAACAAATGCTAACGCCATGATCAATTGTAATATAATTGGTATAAAAACTTAATGCATTGTATTAATAATGGTGTATTTCGTGGGATATTAATAATAACGAAATAAGAGAAATATTTGAGAGAGTTATACGTTTAAGATATGTTAACTCTCGGGAAATTCAACCACCAAGAGAGATATGGAATCCTAGATATTCTGGAACTCGTCTATCACATTTCTACGACTCGACGAAACTATATAACGATATTAAGGACCCTTCAATTATAGAAAAGCCGGTAAAGAATGTACTACGTCATTCATGCTAAGAAAATACCATAGAGCGTGGCGGTTTTCTGCATACAAAATGTTAAATTTTGCTCCATGTGCGTTATTTCTAATAACACACTCATGAGTGAGCATTCATGAAAAAAACGATCGCTCAATCATATCTCTCATACCTCTGTTTATCTGTATATAAGTATTTTCTAGAAATAGACCGAAACGCTTATCCTGAGATTTAATATTTCAGATTTTTAGGGTACGAGGAATCCATTGGATCAAAAACCTCCGGACTGCAAGGGTCTCCAAAATGAACTTATTTTACTCAAATGACAAAGACATTGAAACCAGTGTAGAGGTTTCCCTTTTATGCTTTTTTAAATGACTCACAAACTTGATTCTGGGTTTAACCGTCTACTTCTAGATGGCAGACAGAGTGAAGCACTTGTTTCTTGCAATCAGTTTAGTTATAAATTTCATTTTCGTTTATAAAGGACATTTTTAATGATGAAATTACCAACTTTCTCAGATTTCAGCTAAAACATTTTTCCCCGGCAACCTGGGCAATGGCTGTCAACGTGAAATTTCGTCCATGTGGTTTACAGCTTATCTCAGCCTATTAAATGAGCACTATTTGTATATATGTGAATGTATATAAATTTTTAATTTCCACTAACTAGTGATAAAATATATGTATGTTTTTGCGGTGCAGCTGTGATTATTGTTTCTTGGGTGGATGGTCCCACTCTTCGCTTCGCCCAACGCCGCCCGCGTGCGCCATTCGCAGCTATACCGCACTCGTTCCTAAATTTTTTTTCATTCATACCAACTTGAAAATTGCTAACAGCCTGGATACCTCGAAATTTCGTAGTAGAGACTCGTAAATATTGGTTACAAATTCTTTATTTTTGCCGTAGTTCAATAATATAGGCGCAGGTTTTAATGTCAGTTTAATGGTCTTGTTGATTCTAATGGTTATTAATTTAGTTCATATATACATACATAAAAATCACGTCGTTCCCTTCCGGGGTAGGCACAGTCACAAAGTTTCAATCAAATACAAATTTTTACACCTAACTCTGCTTCAATAATTTCCTCCATACTGACCTATCCTTGCAAACCTCTTTAGCCTCATTTCCCTCTGCTTCGCTTACGTCTACACTGCTTCATACACGCACTCCTGTTTTTAAGACTCCTAATATTCCTCCTCTTATGAATTTCCTAAACCACAACTTTCTCGGCCTACCTCTACCTCTCGCACCATTTAATTCACTCTTATATATCTGTTTTGTCATTTGACTCTCACCCATTCTCTCAATATGGCCAAACCAACGAAGCACCCTCCTTTCATACATGTCCAATACTGGACCATCTAACCCACATTCATTTATTACCCACTCATTCCTGACCCTAGTCATCTTGCCGCAAACACTCCTCAGATAACTCATACCCACGGCGTATAGTCTACTCGTATGCCTATCTTGACATACTCATGTTTCACTACCATACAACAAAGCGGGGAGAAGTACACTTTTGAACACGGTGATTTTTACTTCCTTAGTTAGGCACTCTTTCCTTGATATTCTTAACACATGCTCCAGCACTTTCCTTCCAGCATTTGCATGTCTCCTTATCTCCTCGCCTATCCGTCCATCTTTCGTAAACATCTTACCTAAGTACACAAAATCATCCACTTGTTCAATTACTTCACCATTCGCCCTCATCATACATTTTTTCTTCCCATTCTCCTTATGAAAAGTCACTACTGGTAATGTAGTACACGACATCATATATCAAATGTCTGTTGATAGCTTTGATTCAACGTCATTTTAGCGTCACACCCATACTTGCAGACGCTGGGAGCATCTCGCCCGATATTTTTCATGTCGATCTGGTTGGAAATTCCGTTCAAATTCTACCGATAAACATTCATGTCCTTCCAGCCCTGGCCGAGTTAGAGGCGTGTTGGAGAGAGGAACTAGGGTGCTCGGTTTCCGTGGCCCGGGTATGTGTATCCTTCTTCTCTTAGCTTATGCCTTTGGTATCGGGGACAACTCTTTCCATCTCTTGAAGCTTTTCACCAATAACAATACTTCCCCTCCCTCTTCATTCTACTCTTTCCATTCTTTTGTTCTCTTCCCATCCATGTAACTCTTGGTCTACCCTTACTTCGTTCTTCCATCTGATGTAACCTCCAGCACTTTCCTGGGGATTCTCTTTTTGCCCATTATACTGTGGAGTGTATGCCATCTTGTATGGTTTCTTTCTATTATTTTCAGTGATGGCTCCTCTTGGAGTTTTTGTCTAACGCTCGGTTTTCTTTTCATCGGTCTTTTGGTCATATTTGTTATTATCCTCGAGAATTTTCCATCAGCTGCTGTTGTTCTACTTCCTTTTCTGGTTATCACAGACCAAATTCGTTAGCATAGATGGATGAATTGTTTTGTATATTCTTGTCACATATTTTTTGCGCCTATTTCACTTTTTACTCATTAAGGTGGTGTGTATCTGGTAGTACACACTGCTAACATGTTTTATTCTATGGTGAATGCGTCCGTCTCTCACATTTGTATGAGGGATTGTGGGGTCTCAGTTGGCGCAAGAAAGAAGGAAGCTGTAGTCATTATCCGGGTCGTGTAGGGAGAGAGTGAAAAAGCTAAAGGACGCACGAGGATACGTCGCTGCCTCGTTAAAAAAAAGGAAGATGGGATAAGAGAGAGGAAAGAGGGAAGGGAAGGGGGGAGGCGAGAGAGAGGACGTCTTTCTTGCTGGCTGCGCTGGTGCGCGGGAAATTATATCTTTAAGAAACTGGGACGGGAGCGTCGAGCACTCAGGAGGCGAATGCACACTCTCTTCGACACTTTTCTATGATTCGAGTGAATCCGCGCAAGTCGGGACGGATTTTTTCCGAACTTTTTGCGTCTCCGACCAAACTTTAACCTCCTGAATTTATCGTTTACCTCTGGGTGACGAGTCGAGGGACAAGAATTTGATGACAAGTATTCTACATCTACATAATACCCCGCGAGCCACCACTAGGACGTGTGGCAGGGGGTGTTAGGTCACCAGCCGTGTAAAGGTGTACGTTTTTTTGGAGATGAAATGGTGACATGTATTATAGGAATGTATTTAGTGGAGCTGAATTTTTATTGTGGTCCCTTATTGTGCGCGGAAAGAACGAGTTTTTGTATCTATCTGTTTCGCAGCGTGTCTCTCTTATTTTATCGCATCTGTCAGACCTAGAGATGTAGTAAGGCGTCATGATAATATTCTCTATGTCGCTCTGAAACAAACCAGTTCTGAATATCTCGAGCAGACTAAGCCTAGCGTGTAGCCACCGAGTCTCTAGGGGCTCTCACCTTAATCCCTATAAAAGTTGTGAGACAATATATGTACGCTCGTAGCAGTTTTTAACGAAACACGCTGCTTTCCTTTGTATTTAATTATTTTTTTAAATTAAATTTATTTGACCAGGGTCCCAAAGTATTCGAGATGTGGCCTAACCAGAGCAAAGTAGCATCTCTTTTTGACCTTTTCATCCGAGGACCTTTGTATGATACGTTTAACAAAACCTAGTTTCTTTAATGCTGCGCCACATATGTTCTGTATGTGTAATCCCCACAATATATCAGATGTTAAGGTAATTCCAAGATATTTTACTGTATCTGAAGATTTTATGTTTACTCAACCCACAGTATTACTCCTCTGCATATCACATCTCGTTGGAAGTCTCATCATTTCAAGAAAATTTTTAAATAAAATAACGTAAACCTGTAATGTAGTGTTGCAGAAATGAATGGTTATCTCTCTAAAATACTGTCTATTCAAAAATTCTAAATCTGCCGACGCGGCGTTGAGATATGAAAACCACGATGATGATCTTCATGCGATTTCCAGTTTACACACTCAAAATATTTCATTTTTATCGATAACAATTTAGTGAATGGTTAATATGTTAGAAAGCTCCCTCTACAGTAGTTGCTGCAATAGAAGGTATTCGTTGCAGTTGCGTTCAATTTGATCCTTTAGAACAGTTAGGGCTTAAGCGGGATGTTTTTATCGCAAATGATATAAGAATGTACGAATTTTGAAAAATTGTGAATATAACATTACATTATAATGCGTGTCTTTGTATTTGGTGGTACAGTGAAACTCACATATTGAACTGCCACAGAAGACAACTATAACTCTGTGCATATCCGATTTAGTACTAATCAAGAACAAATAGAACAGAGTAAAAGAAATTTATTCCGGAGTTAGAAACTAAATATAAATACCTATTAGTTCAACTGTTTAAGGCTCTACTTTGTGGAATGACATTCTGGTCGTGAGAAAATAAAATACTTTGTAATATTCCACTGCGATTTATTCTTTTTCAACGCTAGTGCGTCATTTTCAAGTGTACATTCTCAAGGGTGAAAATGACTCCCTAGCGTTGAAACCGATCGGGGAAGAATAAATCGCAGTGGAATATTACAAAGTATTTTATTTTCTCCCAACCAATAAATACATATTTCGACAGCTGTACTCAAATTGCTGTATGAGGACATGGAGTTTCTCTCGACTTATTTCTTTTCCTATGCAAGGCATTTGCATATAGCAGGCCTATTTGGGTTTCTGTTAGAAAGCATTCAGGGAGCGTATGAGGTGTTGACAGGAACACGAGAAGAAGTAGCATTTGAAGGGATGAAAATTGTGTATAGGACGGGTAAGGAATCGACAGTGACGCCGATGAGTGAATTATTTTTCTTCGACCAAGGAAAGAGATCCGTTGGAAGTGAAGGCGGGTGAACATAAAGAGGGTGGAGAGAAGTGTTTGGGGGAGTGGGTGCGGGGGGAGAAGGGGTGAGTGGGCTCAGCTGAGCGCGAGGCAGAGGCGCAGGAAGAGCTGGCGGAGTTGAATTTTGACAAGAAGCGCTGGAGGGCGCGACACCCGCCGCCAGCAAACGACTCGGGGTTACACTCAGCCATCCTTCCACCCGGGACGAGGCTCCAGTTGAGACCGATGATGCTTTACAGCGACGTATCCCATCCACCATGCTTTCTCACATCATTTATGGTAAAAAAAACGGATCCTTGTCATACCCTCACGGTTCAATAGGATAAAATTGGATCCTCTGAAGCAACGAGTATAAAAGAAAAGATTTATTGTCCAAGGAGCATTTGCTCCAATGGGGCAAGGTTTTTCATCTGAACATTAAATTAGCATATGAAAAAAAGAAATACAATAATGAAACAAAATACATTAACATACATGAAGGTCTCAGTTAGCAAAAATATGGTGAAAATCAACAGTTTCTGCAATGTAAACATTTATAGTATAGTGTAACGAGTAATAGGGTGCTTGCAATTTGCAAGAAGGGTGGGAAGTGTTATGTGATGATACATTTCAAATAAGGAAAAAAACAATGAAAGCTCTCAAGTCTGCGTGCTACATGCAAGAAAAGAAAAGTATAATTCTCAAAAATGAAATACGCGCCCCAAGAGGTATGGATACCAGACAGTTATAGTACAACCTTATATTGTATGTCATCCGGTTATTAACTACTTTTAAAATACTATAATCAGTATACCGAAACGAAAGTGGAACCACTGGAAGATCATCATAACCTCATTTGACGGCATATAAGACGCTCTTCGACGTTAGACATTTCATTTCAGTACAGCATACTTAATAAGAGCTCACATGAAGAATTTCACTATAAAAATTTGTTCGGAATCGAGATTTATAAATTACTAATTTTCATATTCAATTTTTATCTTCCAATCTTCTACATGGACTGCATGTTTATCAAATGAAAACTACAATCTCATGAAGCTTGGTTGGTTGAAATTGGCCATCAAAGCTACGGTAGAGGTTAGGAAAAAGTTGAAGATATTATACGCAGTAGTTAGCAGCGCAACAAATGCTATAAAGAAGACTAAATAACATGCACTTAGGATACCTAACTCATATATGTAAAGCTATCTATTGCAATAACTCGAAGCCTAATCGATTTTTTTTAACTTTTACGCAATATCGACACATAAATCTAACCCTCCCCTGAAACTGGCTCGAATCGCTGAGTTCCAAACCTCGAATCGACACTCGGCCCGGCGACAATGGAGAAATATATCCATAGCAGCAAAAGTGAAAAAATTTCTAAAATCCCAGATGAAAGTTTAAAAATATCAGTTTTATGATAGGTAGAAAAGAATCGATTGCAAGAATAAAATTTTTCAAACATTCAGCCTCATATTTGTGAAAGAATCAGTCTTGTAGCTCAATTATTTCATATTTTAATGAACGAAAGAAAAAAGAGCCACACTAAAATTTTTCATTTTTCCCATATAATCCTATTTAAAGCTATCGATTGCAATAAATTGAAGCCTAATCGACTTTTTAAACTTTTTTTATTATTTCCCAACTCGACACATAATTTCAACTCTACCCTGCAAATTTCACCAACCACGAGTGTTGATGAGTCAATCAGTCAGTCAGTTTTGTAGCTTTATATATATAAATAATATATATAAATAATATAGTGAAAGTCGATTACAATTATCATAATTGTGATATAAAAGTGAAAGAGAGCTGGCACTGAGCGGCGTAGCATCGCGCTTCGGGTACCGGGTTCAAAATAACACTGGGCGGGGTCGGGGGAGGGGCGGAAAAATCGAGGGCTCCTTTAACCCGGAGCTTCGGCGAAGAGGTCGTAAAATTTACAAAACTAATGCCCTCTAGTGCGTCAATGCAACGTATTTACAAGAGGTGAGTGTAATCTATCGTGAGGTGCGTCCATTTTTTATTATTATCAATTACTTGGAGCATACTGGGCTTTCGAGTGGGTCCCCACTTGCCCTGGGTCCGGGTGTGGTCGCGCCTCTTTGCGCCGTTGACGCTACACCACTGCTGTCACTAATTCTGGAGAAGCCTGTAATATTTTCAAAAGGTAAAACAAATGTACACCTTCTGACTTGTATGATTCAACCACTCATGGCTTTGGGAAGTTATGCCATCCATAGGGCAGAGTAGTAGTCCTTGATGAAAGGATTAGGTGTCGAAACTATGGTCGGCTGGCAAATAACGTGAGGAAGTGTTCTGGTATTTTCCTCTTTTGCAAATGGGTAAATGGGCAAATGGGTAAAGGAATATTTAGAAAGCCGTCTGATGTACTTATCATTCCCTGGATTATTGTTGGCAAAAACGAAACATTTCGAAAACGTGTAGAATGGGAATTTATGATCTGCATCTACATACTACCCTGCGAGCCGCCGCATGGGCGTGTGGCAGGGGTTGGTATGTCACCAGCCGTGTAAAGAGGTAAAAGTTTTGGAGGTGAAATGGTGACATGTACTATGGGGGTGTATTTGGAGGCGCTCAGTTTTTATTGTGGTCGCTAATTGTGCGCGGAAGGAACGAGTTTTTGTACCTATATGTTTGGCAGTGTATCTCTCTTATTTTATCGCATCTGTCAGACCTATAAATGTAGTGAGGCGTCATGATAGTATTCACTGTGTCGCTCTGAAACACACCAGTTCTGAATATCTCAAGCAGCCTAAGCCTAGCGTGCAGCCACCGAGTCACTAGGGGCTATCACCTTAATCCCTTCGAAAGTTGTGTAACACTATATGTTCGTTCGTAGCAGTTTTTGACGAAGCGTGCTGCATTCCTTTATATTTTGTTAATTTTTTTGGTTAAATCTTTATGATGATG